>JAJGRX010000923.1:0-1200000 GCA_025461125.1 Carex kokanica | reverse complement strand
GGGTGTATGAGAAAGGTCCAAAGAGTACTAAATAGAGTTAATAAAAAAGTTTCAAACCTCACTTATTTGAGTATTATTTGTGAACAGATCAATAAGTGCTAGCCCTTCCAGATTATCAACAAATTTTACTATCAACTTAATTGTAATATATTGTGGTAATATTTATCAACGGTTACAATTT
The DNA here is from genome assembly GCA_025461125.1 of Carex kokanica. Taxonomy (NCBI): domain Eukaryota; kingdom Viridiplantae; phylum Streptophyta; class Magnoliopsida; order Poales; family Cyperaceae; genus Carex; species Carex kokanica. The sequence continues at coordinate 1,199,819 of JAJGRX010000923.1, read as the reverse complement.
AACGTCTAATTTGAAAGAAAAATTATGACAACGGTTAAATATTTAACGTCTAATATTTATCAACGGTTATAGTTGTCGCATTAAAATGTTCTTTTAAAAAGAATTATCATTTGATCTAGTGGCAAATATACATGTCATGACGTCAGTTCAAAATTTGAATGGGTAAATTTTTTTGTTGTAATAACAAAAATTTGAAAAGAGTATTGGATGGCTTGATCCCAATCCTCTCTTTAAAAAAAATGCTCCTTTAGAGAAATATTATTATGTCTACCTTTTATATATGTCAATAAATTATATACTAAGCTATTATAAAAAAGTTATTAGTTGATTATTTTTGGAGTAAATTTTTAGTTGAGTTCTATTAAGAAAATAATTTACTATTGTAGTTTGACCGACGTATAAATAAGATAGAACAGCTGAATTTACTAAGATTAAAATGAATAATGGCGGCAAGTGGGTGATTGGTAGTAGAAGACAAGCCAATTTTTTTTAGGGAGGGCCTAACCTTCCCCCACTTTTTCCCCAACTGAAAATAAGTAGGGGACCACAGTAAACTGTTAATAACCGTTGAAATAAGTAGGGGACCACAGTAAACCGTTAATTATTGGGAAATAGAAGGGGACCAAAAATGCCTCCACAGCATTACAGGCGCAGAAGTATTCACCCTTGTAAACTCAAGTATTCATCCATGTAAAGAAAAGTACTCATCTTTGAGAAATAACTATATAAGGAAACATTACCACCCATCTTTGACACGTTTTTAGAGGTGGTTTTTTTTTGTACGTTCACTCTAACTAATTTTTCCGACGATCTGTGAGGAATTTTTCAAATCTAAAACCACGAAAGTTTTCTACACAATTTTCTCTTTCAAATAAGATCCATGATGACATACTTTCGAGTTGTCCGTTACGCAAGTATTCACACCTCGTACGCAAGTATTCATCTCTCATTGAACAAGTATTCATTCTCGTCGTGTAAGTGTAAAGAGTACATGAAGGTATGGTGGGACCGCACAACCGCGACTTCAGATAAGTAGGGGACCACAGTAATATGCGAAGATAAGTGGTGGAATTAGTAGGGGACGATTTGCGAAAAAGTATTGACACTTAACACGAGTTGTATTCATCCATATAAATAAAAGTACTCATCTTTGAGAAAGAATTATATATGAAAATATTACGACATTAAGAACATTAATTACGCGGAGATAGTAGGGTACCACAACTGCCGTCCGCTAAAAACAAAAGAAAACATGTAATTAAGTGGGGGGACCGCACAACCGCCATCACTAACTACCGTGGGGACCGCATAACCGTCACCGCAAGTGGAAACAACATCAAGTATTCATCTATAATGCATGAAGTATTCACATGTAATACATCAAGTATTCACCCTGATATATCAAGTATTTTTAAAAAAACTGGACATATCACACCCATATTTTACACGTTTTTAGAGGTGGTTTTTTTTTTCTCCGTTCAATCTAACTAATATTTCTAACGATCTGTGAGAAATTTTGCAAATCTAAAACCACGAACATCTTCTACATAATTTTCTCTTTAAAATGAGATCCATGATGACATACTTTCGAGTTATTCGTTACACAAGTATTCATCCTCGTCATGCAAGTATTCATCTATCATTGAACAAGTATTCACATGTAATACATCAAGTATTCACCCTGATATATCAAGTATTTTTAAAAAAAACTGGACATATCACACCCATCTTTTACACGTTTTTAGAGGTGGTTTTTTTTTTTCTCCGTTCAATCTAACTAATATTTCTAACGACCTGTGAGGAATTTTGCAAATCTAAAACCACGAACGTCTTCTACATAATTTTCTCTTTAAAATGAGATCCATGATGACATACTTTCGAGTTATTCGTTGCACAAGTATTCACCCTCGTCATGCAAGTATTTATCTATCATTGAACAAGTATTCACATGTAATACATCAAGTATTCACCCTGATATATCAAGTATTTTTAAAAAAAACTGGACATATCACACCCATCTTTTACACGTTTTTAGAGGTGGTTTTTTTTTTCTCCGTTCAATCTAACTAATATTTTTAACGATCTGTGAGGAATTTTGCAAATCTAAAACCACGAACGTCTTCTACATAATTTTCTCTTTAAAATGAGATCCATGATGACATACTTTCGAGTTATTCGTTGCACAAGTATTCACCCTCGTCATGCAAGTATTCATCTATCATTGAACAAGTATTCATCCTAGTTGTGTGAGGCGGAGGCGGAGAAGGAGAGGGAGAGGCGAAGGTGGGAGAGGCGGGCGGAGGCAGAGGTGGAAGAGGGAGGCGGAGGTGGAAGAGGGAGAGGGAGTGAGAGAGGAAAGAAATAGAAGGAGAAAATCTACTAATTAATTTGTAGGGACCACTAGTTAGTTAAAATTGATTATTATAGTTAGAAAAGGAAGTTAGTTAGTTGGGGAAAAAATGGGGGAAGGAATCAAGGGGTAACATATAATTACCTTTTTTTTTATTAACTCCATTTGGATGGGTTAGAATTTTTTTTTTAAAAAAAACATAGAAGTCTAATCTACCAATTTATATTTAATGTCTATAAATTAAAGGATTTAGTATGGGTTTCAAATCCGCAACCTATCATTCAGAGGGTGTTGCACTTTGCTACTAAATCAAAGTAAATCAAAGACATGAGGGTATTGCACTTTGTTACTAGACAATTTTTTTATTAACTCCATTTGAATGAGGTATAATCTGTTTTTTTTTTTTTTTGAAAGAACGTAGAGATCTAATCTATCAACTTATATTTAATGTTCATAAATTAAAGGATTTGTATGGGTTTCAAATCCGCAACCTACTACTCATAGGGTGTTGCACTTTGCTATTAAACCAACGGCTGGTTCTCGGAAGGAGTATAACTTATTTTTTTGAATATTGAAATCATATTTATTTTTAGTCAAAAAGGGCCTGTCATCATATTGTGTGGGTGTTGGCTTGTTTGAAAGCAACGAAAACAAACAAATTTTTGTAGATAAGAGAGTACCGGCAATGGATATGTCTGACAGAATTTTACAAGAGGCTGGTCTGTGAAATAATTATTAATTGCTGAGAACTGGTACGAAGAGAGCACTGTTTATTTGATGCTGGAGAAGAATTTGAAGATTATTTTGATGTATTTATTTTTCTGTGCAACTTGGCAGTCTCTTTCTAGTTTTTTTTTTTTTTTTAAATCACATTTATTTTTAAGTAGGGTTATAAAATAAAATAAAAAATTTGATCTAGTAATTTAAAGATAATATATTCTGAGCGCGTGGGAGGTGGTAGGTTCTAAATTTGAATGAATATTTTTTTATAAACATTAAATTTTTAAAAATTAGATCTTTAATCTTTCTCTTAAAGAAAATAGGGCCATAAAAGGAATAAGTGGTCTAAGTGACTCGCCGTTGTTAAAAAAAGAAAAGAAAAACATGTAGTAACGCCTGGCGAACTAAATTTTAGAAACTTCACGACTTCAAAATGCTGCAAAATTTGAGCACAAAGAGAGATGCATATATCAATTCGGCGCGTCAGAGGATTTGTAATCTTCAACGAGTTGTATCATTCCAATTGGACCTTTTTAGATTTGATAACGAGTCCCCCTTTTGTAATAAACTATTTCATTGGTGCATTCAATTCTGACGCAATGTTTAATTTCATGCTACAAGTTGTTTTGAGAACTCTTTGTTACTTGTATCATCCTTAATTACTTTCAAGGCCCGGTTCCTTGCATAAATAATTTTTTTAAATTTTGTTACAGCTGTACAAAAAGAAAAAGAAATTTATACTGAATTAAAAAAAAAATGATTTGGGTTTGGGTTAAATGAGGAAATTACCTAAATTGGAGATCAAAACCAAACTGAATTAGTATCCTTGATAGCCACTATCAAGATTTTTTAAAAATAGTGGCTATGAAGGGTCATTTGGAGGAAATTACCTAAATTGGAGATCAAAAGCAAACTTAATTAGTATCCTTGATAGCCACTATCAAGATTTTTTTAAAAGCTTAGTATTTAAAAGTTCTCACGTGATTAAGACAGGATAATGGGCTGAGCTGTAACCAATTATATCTCTTCACTTTTAGTTAAGATTTGCATTAATTACTCTAGCGTTGACACCAATTATACGCAACATTTGACACCAATTAGAATGCATGTCGGCAGATTTTCAAATAATTTAGAAAGCTATTATAATAAATGCCGAATGCGACAACTAACACCATATCCAATTGTAATCTATCCCTCTTGTTCTTGTGCTAATGTCCAATTATTAAGCTGTAAATAATATGATTAATTATATTACTCCACTCACTTCTGTCTTCCCTTTGTCCCCCCAACTACAGTAAAAGAATGTTGTACTATGGTTCTCAATTATATGGCCCTCTCTTTCTCAGTTCCTGCACTTGTCTCCGCGTCAACCTTCATAGGTATAGATACTTGAAAAATAACAGATTAATACTTGTAAAGTAAGATATTAATATTTTCATGCGTAAATTAATATGATGACTCCTTTTTCAGTCCCCCAATGATCCCTGCGGCAACATTCTTCTAATGAAGTAGTGGGGATCTCGTATCCCCGCATCAACCTTTTAATAACTCAATACTTCAGTATATATATAGGTATTAATACTTCAGTACATAGGTATCAATACTTGCAAAATAATATATTAATACTTTGATATGTAACTTAATATGATCAAACATTTGAAGATTAAACTTTGTACAACATACTTCAGTGCATAGGTATAAATACTTTCAAACGTTATTCAGCGCTATATGTAAAAAATATTAAGTATTGCAGCCCCCATATAGTTATGGCAATATTGATATTTTTAGAAACGTGTATGGTCCGCCTGGTCCCCCCATTTAGTTTGAGTGGTCTTCCATATGTATTTATGGTGCGGGAACAGTTTGGGAGATTTGGTTGGAAAGACAATTATTTACTTTAAAATACTTTCGTGCATAAGTATAAATACTTCCGTGCATAGGTATAGATACTTTCGTTCATAGGTATTAATATTTTAGAAATTATGCGGAGATAATACGGATTATATAAGGAAATTGTATGGGGACGGTCCCCCTTGATAGCTATGAAAGTTAAGTGCGAAAATAATGCGGAGATAGGAGTGGGAGGACAATTATCAGGATTCAAATAATATTTATCTTCCAAGAGTCTCAAACATATACCATATATTTTAATCCATGCCTAATTTTGAAAGTTCTGGCGCAAAAATAAATTTTAATTGAGTGTACTTTTTTTATTTTTCAGTACGCATTTTTCATATTGTCTATAATTTACAGGATTAATTGAGTCTTTGTTGTTAATTATAAGCCTTTTCTTGCGGTTTATAATTAAAGATGATCAAAATCTATTCCTTCACTTGCACCAAGAATTATGCTTTATGGATGGGGTGAAAACGGTATAGATAATATCCGATCCGTATTCAATCTGTATTCGAAAAATTAGATGTGGATATCCTATATCTGAATATCCGTTTGGATATAGATACTAATATAGTTTTACGTTTTAATTATCCGTATCCAAATAGTAAATATATATCATATATTTTAATATATATTATGAAAAAAATATTGTTATTCATCATTAAAATTAGATAAATATTATGAGCTTTGGTATTTTTTAATATTCTTTTAATAAATATCCAATCCGATCTATATCCGTATCTGTATCCGGCTGATATCCGATCCGTATCCGTATCTGAAAAATTAAAAATGATATGGATATGGTTTTACCACTATCCGCTCCGTATTTGTTCCATTTTCACCCTTATTTATGGGTGAACAAGCAAAATTAAAATTGATAATTTTCAGAACGGAAAAATATAATTAAGAACAGCATAATTTGACTTAAATTTATCAAAGCAATTAATTACCTGAATTTTCCATAAAAGCACCAACCATTTCCGTTTTCGTCTATGAATTCCACATTTCGGTACCGCTTTGATCGATCCTTAACATCATTGAGCAGTTGAAATTTGACTGCAAGATAATATACTCGCCAAACAAACCATCAGGGAAGCTCTAACAAATAATTTTGGGCTAATTTTTTAATTGTTAATTGAGGCGAAGGACTGAAAGTACAATGGGTCATAATTAATAACTAGTTATCATTACAGATTAATGGCATAAATCTTATTGGTTGACCTATATAAAATCATTTAAAAAAAATCACTGAGTACCTACTTGGTTTTTTTTAAGCAAGTCAAGTACCAACTTGCCACAAATATATATATATATATATAGGTTGGCTAATATCAAAACGTTTGTTCCGGAGCCGTGGTGCAACCAATTGGTTTTCCGATTTTGAAAATTCAAACGGTCGATTCAAACCGTTAGATGTGATCACTATATTAAAATGTGCTTGGAGACCAAATTCTATATTTTTTGAAACTTTTTTTACTATTTATTAAGCTAGTTTTAAAATCGCTAATTTTAATAAATAGTGAAAAATTTCTGGATCATTGAAAACAATGATTTTAAAACTGGCTTAATAAATAGTAAAAAAAAAATTGAAAAATGAAAAATTTGGTCGCCAAGCACATTTTATTATAGATTGAATGTTGAAAGGTTTGGATCGACTGTTTGGACTTTGAAAATGTAAAAATCGAAGCGTTTGTTCCACGATCTACGAACAAACTTTTTGATATTAGCTAACCTATATATATATACAGGGAGAGAGAGAGAGAGAGAGAGAAAGAGAGGGGTATGCTAATACACTGGTATGGGCTACTGGTAAATGGATGTAATTTCGATTTTTTTTAATATATGGTCTGACAGCTACTGTCAGCGTTTAAAAAAAAAAAAAAGAGAAAGAGATTGGCTAAGATCAAAATAGTAGTTACTAAGTCTTGGTGTTACTAATTAGTTTTGTAATTTTAAAAATTCAAACAGTCGATCCAAACCGTTAGATGTGATCTCTATATAAAAATGTGCTTGGAGCAAAAATTAAAAAAATTTGGATTTTTTTTACTATTTATTAAGATGGTTTGAAAATTGCTGATTTTAATAAACAGTAAAAACCTTCTGGACCATTGAAAACAACGATTTTCAAACCATCTTAATAAATAATAAATAGTAAAAAAATTTCAACAAATATAAAATTTGATTTCCAAGTACATTTTAATATAGAGATCATATCTAACGGTTTAGATCAACTATTTGGACTTTAAAAATTATAAAACCAAATTAATATGACCAAGTTTCAAAAACTACTATTTTGATCTTATCCAATCTCTCACTCTCTATATATAATTGAAATCTCAAGGTGAATCGACCTTATCCTCTGTAGAGATCTATAGTACTAGAGAGGTTAGAGAACGATATCCAATTGCAAGACATCTAATACCACTTGCACCGTCCTTTCCCATTCAGTAGGCTACGTGATTGCAACTGTTTTCGTCTCTTCTATAACTGATCGTCGGAAATTAGTCATCAAAATCCATACAATTCCAAATAAAAATAATATATAAGAACAATATTGGTCTGTGGTAATTAATTAATTGGCAAAAATTAAGGGGAAAAATATCACGACAAAATAACAAGTTTATCAGACACGGGAGAACATATATGGCTACCTTGGATAGATACACAACACACACACACACACACACACACACACACACACATATAGATTATAGAAGTAAAGGCAATATATATATATATATATATATATATATATATATACATGAGTGAGGCTATGGTACTATGCATATATAGCACGGTTTGGTCCGTGCTATGACTCAATATTTGAGTTTTCAAAATCCTAACGGTCGATCCGAACCGTTCAACATGATTATAAAATGAATATGTACTTGCAAACCAAATTTTACATTTTTTTGAATTTTTTTACTATTTTTTTAGATAGATACAAAATCACTTGATCTGAAAATTCTGGACCATCCAAAAACAGTGATTTTCTACCTATCTAAAAAAATAGTAAAAAAATTTGAAAAAATGTAAAATTTGGTTTGCAAGTACATATTCATTTTATAATCATGTTGAATGGTTCGGATCGGCCGTTAGGATTTTGAAAACTCAAATATTGAGCCGTAGCACGGACCAATCCGTGCTATGTATAGTACCGTAGCCTCACTCTATATATATCTTGCAAATGCAGATTGCGTGAAGGAGCAATTCATGTAAGAAAGCCATATGTGAGAAGAAGAGAGCAAGGTGTAGCCAGGGACAGACTTGCCGGCAACTTATAATCCAGCCGAGAAGAAATTCTCACTGGACTTTGAATGGAGGAATTCAAAATCCAAAGAAAATTCTTCTAGTTAAAATATAGATCCCGGCAAGTCATCCTTGGCTGCATTCTGCTCTCAACCTTTTGCAAAAGACTGTTTCATGGTCCCTCTCTCTCTCTCTCCATGTTAAAAATCCATATGTGGAAAGAAGAGAGCAAGATGTAGCCAAAGACGGACTTGCCGGCAACTCCAAATCCAGAGAAATCAAATTACAGACATAATACATGTAACTCAAGTGCTAGCTAGCAATTGGAGATGTAACAGAATTAGGTCTGAATCCGGATGCCGGCAAGTCATCCTTGGCTGCATTCAACTCTCTACCTTTGTACAAATGGATCTAACATGATAGTAAGGCTTATATCTCTTTCCTAAAATGTCTTTCATAAGAAATTATATGGAGAATGCATTGATATTCATTGATGTGAACGACACTATTTATAGGAAATGAAGAAGGGGAAGGAGGACGGAAGACATGGGGAAGGAAATATTATCTTTTCATTGGGACACGATATATAAAAAATATAACCTTTGACAAGAGAATCTCACATGGAATAAGTGAAATCACTGATTGTGATAGATGCCAATTCAATATTTCTCATTTTATGGTTAGGTGTGAAGAACCCTTTCAGGATATAATGCCCTATCAGTTTTAATTTCCTTTTTACCAAATTAAACGATTTCTGCGTGCATTGTGTGTTGCTAGTTATTCAGTGGCCCAAGCCTATGCAGTATCTCATACAACTGTATCAATCATCAACATCACAATTAAATAAAGGGAGGGCTTAACCTTCCCCCGCCATCCATCCCCCACTTTTTCCCCAACTGAAAATAAGTAGGGGACCACAGTAAACTGTTAATAACCGTTGAAATAAGTAGGGGACCACAGTAAACCGTTAATTATTGGGAAATAGAAGGGGACCAAAAATGCCTCCACAGCATTACAGGCGCAGAAGTATTCACCCTTGTAAACTCAAGTATTCATCCATGTAAAGAAAAATACTCATCTTTGAGAAATAACTATATAAGGAAACATTACCACCCATCTTTGACACGTTTTTAGAGGTGGTTTTTTTTTTGTACGTTCACTCTAACTAATTTTTTCGACGATCTGTGAGGAATTTTTCAAATCTAAAACCACGAAAGTCTTCTACACAATTTTCTCTTTCAAATAAGATCCATGATGACATACTTTCGAGTTGTCCGTTACGCAAGTATTCACACCTCGTACGTAAGTATTCATCTCTCATTGAACAAGTATTCATTCTCGTCGTGTAAGTGTAAAGAGTACATGAAGGTATGGTGGGACCGCACAACCGCGACTTCAGATAAGTAGGGGACCACAGTAATATGCGAAGATAAGTGGTGGAATTAGTAGGGGACGATTTGCGAAAAAGTATTGACACTTAACACGAGTTGTATTCATCCATATAAATAAAAGTACTCATCTTTGAGAAAGAATTATATATGGAAATATTACGACATTAAGAACATTAATTACGCGGAGATAGTAGGGTACCACAACTGCCGTCCGCTAAAAACAAAAGAAAACTCGTAATTAAGTGGGGGGACCGCACAACCGCCATCACTAACTACCGTGGGGACCGCATAACCGTCACCGCAAGTGGAAACAACATCAAGTATTCATCGATAATACATGAAGTATTCACATGTAATACATCAAGTATTCACCTTGAAATATCAAGTATTTTTAAAAAAAACTGGACATATCACACCCATATTTTACACGTTTTTAGAGGTGGTTTTTTTTCTTCGTTCAATCTAACTAATATTTCTAACGATCTGTGAGAAATTTTGCAAATCTAAAACCACGAACATCTTCTACATAATTTTCTCTTTAAAATGAGAAACATGATGACATACTTTCGAGTTATTCGTTGCACAAGTATTCACCCTCGTCATGCAAGTATTCATCTATCATTGAACAAGTATTCACATGTAATACATCAAGTATTCACCCTGATATATCAAGTATTTTTAAAAAAAACTGGACATATCACACCCATCTTTTACACGTTTTTAGAGGTGGTTTTTTTTTTCTCCGTTCAATCTAACTAATATTTCTAACGACCTGTGAGAAATTTTGCAAATCTAAAACCACGAACGTCTTCTACATAATTTTTTCTTTAAAATGAGATCCATGATGACATACTTTCGAGTTATTCGTTGCACAAGTATTCACCCTCGTCATGCAAGTATTTATCTATCATTGAACAAGTATTCACATGTAATACATCAAGTATTCACCCTGATATATCAAGTATTTTTAAAAAAAAACTGGACATATCACACCCATCTTTTACACATTTTTAGAGGTGATTTTTTTTTCTCCGTTCAATCTAACTAATATTTCTAACGATCTGTGAGGAATTTTGCAAATCTAAAACCACGAACGTCTTCTACATAATTTTCTCTTTAAAATGAGATCCATGATGACATACTTTCGAGTTATTCGTTGCACAAGTATTCACCCTCGTCAAGCAAGTATTCATCTATCATTGAACAAATATTCATCCTAGTTGTGTGAGGCGGAGGCGGAGGCGGAGGCAGAGACGGAGAAGGAGAGGCGGAGGCGGAGAGGGAGAGGCGAAGGTGGGAGAGGCGGGCGGAGGCAGAGGTGGAAGAGGGAGGCGGAGGTGGAAGAGGGAGAGGGAGGGAGAGAGGAAAGAAATAGAAGGAGAAAATCTACTAATTAATTTGTAGGGACCACTAGTTAGTTAAAATTGATTATTATAGTTAGAAAAGAAAATTAGTTAGTTGGGAGAAAAATGGAGGAAGGAATCAAGGAGTAACATATAATTACCCTTAAATAAAATTGAAGTTTTATAAGTGATTGTACTATGCTATTGGAGAGTCCAAAGGAGCCATTAAGAGCACGTGTCATTTTCTGTACCGCTACAAAATTTGCAGATCAATTTGCAAATGATATATTGATTTTTCAGGGATGTCAGGATATCAATTGTCAGTAAATATATACGACAAATTATTTGATTATTCTATTTTTCAAATTAAAATGTGCTGCATTGTATAGAACTACAATTATAAATGAAGAGCAGAATTTTGTTCAACTTATCAAAACAATATCCAAAAGCTTAAAAAACAAATGATGATGTAATGCGCTAGGGAAGAATTGTAGACCTCGACTATATCGTATGCGGTGTCATGTTACAATATATTAAGTATATAAAATTTTATTAGTTTGTTATTTAAATATGTCAATTTACAGTTTAATATTTTACTAGTGGATTTTGAAGAAGTGTCAACGATATAAGTTTTGAATACTAGTTGTGTTCAATATATACTCGAATTTTATTGTCGCATTTAATAATTAGGCAAATATTAAACTTAACTACGAATTTAATTAGTTATAATTTAGAACTAGCATTTGATTTAGTGACAAAGATAATATGCTCTCTATGTGAGATGTTACATGTTTAAAACCCGAATGAGAGAATTATTTATAAGTATTAAATAGTTGAGTGACTTGACCTCCAACTTTTACTCAAAAAAAAAAAATAGTTATAATTTTGTTTCAATAATTGTAAATTTGATCTGTCTATCTTTTTTTCTATACCACTCCATTGATATGTCTAGATAATTAAGACTTATTTGTAGGCTAATAAAAATTAATAGGGCGCCTATTTGAATTATAGGGGTTCGTTTTGCGATTCGTTGCAAATCTCATTCTACACGGATACTGCATTGGATCTGAACCTAATCATCAATGGACCATTAAGTGATCATCAGAGATGATCCGATAAGATGGGGGGCAATGCTGGTGGGCCAAATGTGGGGACGAAGATTTGCAATTTACTGTGTGTTTGATGGGCAATTATAAGAGAAAATCTTGATTGGACGACAACTCTGATTTGGAGAGAGATAATCCATGTCATTCTATTCTCTACTCAGTGCACATTGTAATCGTGTGGCAGATCACTGAATATATATAAGCTCCTCAAATTCTTTAAAACACCGGTCTTAATTTTGTTTATGTTGTATTCTCAGTACACAGTACTACATGTGTTTGTTCTACAGAGAATCTCGATTCGCTTAGGCAGGAGGTCCGTGGGGGCAGTGGGGCTCAGGTTGCTACTTGCTGGCCTGGCCTGGCCTGGCCTCTTGATGGATGATGCGGCCAGGCCAAGACAATGTACCTTATATTTTCTTTAATTAGTGGGGCCTTTCCCATGTGTGCGTGCTCGAAAAAGAAATGTTAGCGTCATCCCAATTTGCACCCATTCATATGTCGCGCATGACTCCGGACATGTTTATGGATTTTTAATTAGCTAATTTATAAGGTCGCCTCTGATCATCACCAATCCCAAACCATATCTAGGATTATGCAAGAAATATGTTCAACTAATATAAAAGCATTGAAAGCAAAATAGTCTCCTTATGAAATCCAGGTTACATACAGGATGGTGATCTATTTCAAGCTGTAGTTAAATTGTTTAAACCTAAAACAGACAAATAGGGTATATATGCTTCGTTTGTATTAAAGCGTAAATACAAGTATTGTTTGAACAATACAATGTATTGAGATACTTTCTGTTGCTTTAACTTTTTAACTAGAGCGTCATAACCTTATTAATTTTAGACATTTAAACAACTCAATGCACTTCTTTGTATTGTTTTGACATTCCCCGACTTATACACACACACACACACTTGTTCACTTGCGAAATGCGTTTTGGGGATTTTTTTTGTGCGTTTATGATTCTGATTTGACTGAAAAATAATATCCCTAAACCAATGGATATATGTCAAAACGCATTCAACATCGAGAGATGGTATTTTTTTTAAGTATGAGCCACGATATAAATTCTCAAATTATTCCAATACGAATATTAAATTTAAAACTTACGATGTATCACGCACAAGACAGTACATTAACTCGCAGTATTTGACATGATTATTTACATAGATGATAAATTTAATTAATCAAAAGTTCTATGGCCAAGCAAGTGTTAAGATTTTTTTTTTTATGTCATGTCTTTCATATTATACGGGTTGTCTTTCATCTACTACTGGTTGTATTTCACCTTCTTCTAGTTCTAGTTCATATTGTACTGGTTGTTTTTTATGTATTAATGGTTGTCTTTCATCTACTACTGATTGTATTTCATCTTCTACTAATTGTTTTTCATTTATCACAGTTTGTTTTTCATGTTCTTCAAGTTATTTTTCATGTTCTACTAATTGTTTTTCATCTTCTTATAGTTGTTTTTCATCTTCTACTAGTTGTCTTTCATCTTCTTTTAGTTGTGTTTCATCTTCTTCTAGTTGTTTTTCATATTATACTGGTTGCCTTTTATTTTCTTCTAGTTGTGTTTCATCTTCGATTAGTTATTTTTCATGTTGTATTTTATCTTCTTCTAGTTGTTTTTCATCTTCTACTGGTTGTTTTTCATTTTCTTCTAGTTATTTTTCATCTTGTATTAGTTGTCTTTCATCTTCTACTGATTGTCTTTCATATTGTTTTTATTGTCTTTTAATGTTGTATTGGTTGTCTTTCATGTTCTGCTAGTGGTTTTTCATGTTTAACTTGTTGGCTTTTATCTACTGTATTTATCTTCTTCTGGTAGTATTCCTTCTAGTTGTCTTTATCTTGTACCGGTTTTCTTTCATCTGTCACAGGTTGTATTTCATATTTTTCAAGTTGTTTTTCATGTTCTACTGGTTGTCATTCATCTTCTACTAGTTATTTTTCATCTTTTTCTAGTTATTTTTCAATTTGTATTGGTTGTCTTTCATCTTATACTTGTTGTATATAATGTTATATTGGTTGTCTTTTATCTATTACTGGTTATATTTCATATTCTTCTAGTTGTATTTCATGTTGTACTGGTTGTCTTGCATGTTCTAATGGTTGTCTTTCAACTACTACATGTTGTATTTCATATTCTTCTTAGTTGTATTTCATCTTCTACTAGTTGTTTTTCATCTTTTACTGGTTGTCATTCATATTCTTCTAGTTGTTTTTCATCTTCTACTAGTTGTTTTTCATTTTCTTTTAAATAATTTTCATCTTCTATTAGTTGTTTTTCATCTTCTTCTAGTTGTCTTTAATCTTCTTCTAGTTGTTTTTCATCTTATACTGATTGTCTTTTATATTTTTCTAGTTGTCCAATAAGGAGTCAGGATTGAAAACCTCAACGTTCTGTCAGACACTGGACAGGAGTAAGATCGTAACTAAGTTCACGCCTATTTTCTTAGATCTACTAGTCGGGGCTATTATACTAAAAACGGATACAAATTTATCTTCTACTAGTTGTTTTTCATCTTCTTCTAGTTGTTTTTCATCTTGTATTAGTTGTTTTTCATCTTGTGTTGGTTGTTTTTCATGTTGTACTGGTTGTTTTTCATGTTGTACTGGTTGTATTTCATGTTGTACTGGTTGTCTTGTAATATTGTATAGTTGTCTTTCATGTTCTACATGTTATATTTCATCTACTACAGGTCTTTATAGTGACACACAATTTTATGGTAGTATTAATTTAATGGGAAAGACTAGCGTGCTACATGTAGCACAGTGTGACATGTTGTGTTACTCTCTCAAAAATCTATTGGACGAATTGAAACCATTAAAACTGATATACTTCACGAGTGATGCATTTACATATCAAATTTATAAATTTTTGCATTCATTTATACTAAAGTTGAGCGGTAAAAAAATAATGAAAAATGAATGCATTAAAATTAATTAATAAATTTTCTTTTTTTTTACCGCTTAGTTTTATACTAAATGAATTCAAAAAACTTTGCATGTAAATGCACTCGTAAAGTAGATCAGATTCAACAGTTTGGATTCGTCATTGAAGCATATCAAATAGGTTTTGAAGAGGTAACACAAGTAACACGCTAGTCTTATATCTTATGTCATGAATAGCTATAGAATTATTTTGTATTGTTTAGTGACCATATTTGTATTAGTTTCATTGTTAAAGTATGATGCTCCGATGTATAAAAAAAAAAAAATTCAGTAGACGTTTTTTTTACAACTCTATAAAAAAATAGTTTGAAAATTGCTTTTTTTTGTGTGTAGACGCATCACTCATAAAGTAGATATGTTTCAACGGTTTGGATTCGTCGTTTGAAACAAATTCGACAGGTTTTAGAGTTAAGTTTACGGCAGGTTTTAGTAGATGTTAAACAAATGATCAATTTGGTACAAATTAAAATATTTTAAAAATAAAAATAACATTTATGAAACTTCAAAGACGAAAATGATAAACGAGTGATTTATTATGAATCATTTATGAAATTACTCTTTAAATTGACTAAACTTTCTTTGCAACTTGCTATTAGATTTGTTAAATTATCTTAAGGACCGAATCCCTAAAACCTCTTTCACTGACAGTATTCTTGGTGGTTTAAGAGTCATGTTTTCATGGCGGCGCCCGTCACTTACAAAAAAGAGTTGGTATGAGCAGGGCAATCGATGGAGGTCCCACGAGGCCATCATGGAGCCCAAGTTCACTGGACTACACTGCCCCCACTTGTTTAAATGGATTTTTTAGTGGGGAGGTGATATCTGAGGCGGTACGGTGGTACCGCAATCTCTCTCTGGCCATTACTTGTGGGACTCCCTACTTTATCTCAACAAATGGAACAAAGCGAGCGAAAAGCGAGTGGCTCTTGACAATTGTCACGGCTGGCCTTTAGCCCTTTTGGTGTTTGTTTATTGAATATTACGTTGTTGCAATGACACGTCTTGTGTTTATACGTCTCCCCTTCATTTTTTTTGGTTGAAAATTAATAGGTGATTGCATTGATCTTATAATTTACAAAGTAGCTAGTTATTACTGAGATTTCTA
Organism: Carex kokanica; assembly: GCA_025461125.1. NCBI lineage: Eukaryota > Viridiplantae > Streptophyta > Magnoliopsida > Poales > Cyperaceae > Carex > Carex kokanica. The sequence continues at coordinate 1,183,695 of JAJGRX010000923.1, read as the reverse complement.
TTGTTTAAAATAAGAAGCATGAAAATTATACATTGAGCTACTTGTAAAATTATCTAATTTGCTATGTCAGGAATAACAGATCTGTGAAGTCAGAGAATGCGAATTGTTCTATTCGCACCCGATTAGCAAGTAGATGTGCCTTCCAATTTTCTTTTCTGGGAATGTAGACACATCAGTAATTTTCGAATTGTATCAAATCTTTCCTTGAGGACGAAACATTTTTTTCTTTCCAAAATCGACGAGGGTATGTTTGGTTGTAAAACAAAAATAGCTAGAATAGCCAAATTAAGAATAGTTATTGTTTGTCTTATTAGAATAGCCAAATCTCAAAATTCTTAGGAATAGTCTATTCTAATAAGACAAAAAGTTTGGATTAACTATTCTAACTATTCTAATCCAACCAAACATCGAATAGGCTATTCCGAATAGCCTAACCCCAAAAATAGCTTATTCTCAATCCAACCAAACATACCCGCGCAGTTGAGAGACATTGAATCAAACCGGATCAAGACAATCACCACTCAGCAAGGAGGAAGAAGAGGGCACTGAATCAAATCAGACTAAGACAGTCACCACTGAACCGAGAAAGCATTGTATCAAACTGGACCGTAAACTGAATCAATACCATAGGTGAATTCAATACCCCTTCATTTTTATAAGAAGCCCCTAGGCGAATTCAATACCATAAAGATTACAGTCACACAAAATAACAATAGAAAAGAAGAAGTGACTAGAATTATATTAGCCCAAGAAAGTATTGTTTGTCAATGTTGAGTTTATTGTTGAAAAAATAGTAACTAGAATTTTTTTCAATATTTAAACCAGAATTTAACAAATATTATTTTATATTTTGGTAAGAATAAAGTAAAGAAGAAGTAAAATAACAAAAATTTCATTCATTCAAACTTGAAAAGTTGAGTACAATAATGGTGCTTAAATAGAAGTAAAATAAAACCTAATACAAGTTACATGACATAAAATATGCTAGAGTTATATAACTTATAGTAATCTTACAAACCCAGACACATTTGACGAAATTCTAGACTAAACAAAAAGAAATAAACCAGAAAATAATATTTTAAATGTTTGATTTGGACAATGCTTGGACTCTCCACAGATTTAGGGTCGTCGTGTGCATAAATGTCATTTAATTGATAAGAATGTATCTTTCTCTTATTATAAGCATATAGATGTCATAATTCGCCAACTAATTAAAAGATGAAATTTCAGATTGAATATCAGTCTTCCAACTAAATTGTTTGTCTTTTTTTATTCAATGCATTTTTTTATTTTTTTTACGTGTAGAAGTCTAAATTTATTAGACACATACTTGCCTCTTTCTCCATTTTTTTCAAAGATTTTTCTAAATCTCATTATTTGATTGTCAGATACTCAATTTTCTGATTGATCCGGATTTCTTTTCATTTTTTAAATGTCATTTAAGGAACTTTTGAATTGATTGATAATTGATTGGTCATGTATCTTCATTTCTTTTCAATCTGTTTTAATATCATTAATGAATATTGTTGAATAATTTTTTTTTATTAATTTATCTTTTATAAAAATATATCATTTTGTATGAATATTTTTTTGTTATCTTATAATATGTACCGTTGCAATGCACGAGAAAAAGATACTAGTATCTATTAATAATTGTTCTAATAACTTTCGTCCCAAACTCACTGTCAATTATTAAACATTAACTTTATTCATAAATATGAATCATGTATAAAATTTAAATCAGCTTACATTAATTAAAAATGTCCAAAATTTATACGTGATGCAACTTATATAATGAATGAGCCCGGACGACATTTATGCCAAGTACAAACTCAGTCCATTTTTGTACTACATGAATGCCAACATAGTTTGCTTCAGAAACTAAAGAAAAAGACAGGAGGGTGACCGAATTGTACAGCTTAGTTCGATTATCTTGCTCCAAATTAAAAGGTAAAGAACAAGAGACACAGAACAGTATCATTTTCCTCTAATTTATGTCTTCTATTTTCTCCAATCTTTTTACTTGTCCGAATAGATTATGGGCTTAACTGGGCCTATTTTACAAGGCTGTTAGACGTACTTTTGTTTTTCTTTTCTTTCAATCGTACTCGCGTTCCTACTTTTCTGTGTTCTCATTCCTCCACTAATTACCAAATTAACGAATAATAAAAAAAACTCGAACCTACCTGCTAAAACGGGATTTATGGAGGGGAAATCGGTACAGTAGCCGAAGCGAACCGGTACCAAAACTAAAACTGCCAAGTACTTCTCTTTCGATTCTTAAGACCTAACTAGCAGGAAACGAGGTGCTGATCAGGTCGAGCAGAGGCGATCGGAGATGGAGTATGGCTGCGGAGGAAGTACGGGCGCGGGAGGCGGCGGAGTGAAGTGGAGCGTGGTGGTGGTGTGTGGGAGTCTGGTGTACTATCACTGTGGCTGGAGAGATGCGAGCCTGTTATCTCTCTTTGCTGATTTGCTGATCGTGCTTCTCTGCTCTCTCTCCATTCTTGGGCTTCTCTTTCGCAATCTCAACATCTCGTGAGTTTCTCTGAGCCGATCTGATTTAATTTGATCTATAATCATTGTATCTTGATAGGGTGTATGATTAGAGAATTAGGTGGAGTAACCCCTAGATTTGGTCCACTTGCTTGCTGTATCTTGATTTTGGGGGTAAAGGTGAACCTGTCCAATTTGTGGAGAATAGAGGGCTAGGTCCTTGTAAATAACCTTTTTAATCTTTGTCTTAATATATATTCGTTGTCAACCATAAAAAAAGGTGAACATGTCCACCCTCAATTCAACAACAGCGAAACCAATAACAAACAATACGGTGCCTATACACGTCCTGACTGATACGATTACCTGCTCCAAGATTCTTGCAGTTTCATCATGCCATATATAAAAGGGTTGGGACTCCAAGTGCAATGACTTAATTTAAAAATCTTACCAATATTTTGCATATGAAGCCAAAAAATTTCCAAAATAGAATAGGGCTTTTAGACATGTTTTTTTGCCTTGTAGATTGGTTGTATATACAAGTTTCATGAAATCTGAGTGTAATTAGATATTCCATCAAAGAACAAGAAATACTATTGTACATTTTAAGTTGCTTGGGACTGGCAAAATTTGTGATATTATATCACATTCCAAAGTCAATTCCAAAGATGCAAGTTATTTTTATTAATTGTCAAGTTTGCAAAGTTAATATACCAGTACTCTATAATAAAAGGCATTTTAATATACTTTAAGGTAACATGTGAACCCACTGTACTATACCAGTACTCAAATCTGAGCGAAACATTCCAAGACCTGCCTATTTATTTGTACGACCATTGCAGCATTAGTTAAAATTAGTGAAATTGTAGGGTACCAGTGGATCCTTTAGAATGGCAGATATCTCAAGACACAGCAAATAGCATAATTGCATGCTGGGCAAATACAGTTGGAGCTGCAGAATCTGTATTACGTGTTGCTGCAACCGGACATGACAAGCGTCTATTCTTCAAAGTAATTGCTCTCTTCTTTATGTTTCTTTTAGATTCTAACCTTCTGGGGGTAGGGTATTTGTTATTATAACAGGTATTTATTGATCTGGGCAGGTGGTAGTTTTCTTGTACTTGCTATCTGCCATGGGAAGAGTTGCTTCGGGTGCTACAATTGCTTATGCTGGTAATAATTGCATGATCTTGGAATTCTCCCCTTTTCTGAAGATTGTGAATTAGTTTGTTACTTCATTTCAATTCTTTTGATTTTAGCATTTTTGGTACCTCAAATGAGGTTCCTTCTCTCATTGGCACGTTTGTGTCATGTATCTGGTACATATGACCTGTTAAAAAGATGACAGCAGTTACATTTATCCTGGTGATTTTGGATCCAAAGCTGAACCTTTATGCACTGTGATATGTTGTTTGTTTATGACATACATAAATATTACCAAAGAAACTTAAAGAAACTTTCTAAATTGTCTTTTGATTGGTCTTGTTGATTTTGAATAGGGCTATGTGTGTTTTGTCTTTACGAACTTGTAAAGAACTCTCGACCAATCGGCAGTGTACCAGGAAGAACTGACTCTTCTGGTGCAATCTAGGATTCTACTTGAGCTAAATTTCTGTTCCACGATTTTTTCTGATTGTAACTCTGTTGAAGATCAAAGTTGAATGCTTATAATCAATCACCTGGTTATGTAAACAATTGTACATTGTGCATATTGTAATGAATAAAAATACTTAAGCTGCTCAATTTTTTCATTCTCTTTTTGTTTCAATTTTTTCATCACGTGGGCATATGTTGAAACCTTTATATAGTGTGGTCCACCTGGTACTTTGGGTAACACTTGTTGTTCAGCTTAAAATTTTAAGATAAATAATAGTTGCCAATATTGCAAAAATCTAAATTGAAACAAGGAGCTGACATCCAAAAAATTTGAATTTTTTTTTCACGTTTAGGTTTTCAATTTCTGGACTCAAATGGGGATAATACAAATTGTTACGGACTGTACTGGCATTAATACTTGTCAGCAACAAGGAGCTGACATCAAAATTTTGTTATGGTATTAAAGCATCACCCAAATTTAAATAAGATAATTGAACTAACAATTACGGCCACTGGTGGTAGTAAAGCGATGTGATTTTACAAAGACTATGAACTCTTTAAAACCTGATGTTTCCTAAAACAAGATGCTAAGATATCGTACAGTGATGAGGCCTAATTCTTTCACCTCAACTTCCATGCTTTTCCACCTCTCATGTTGTATATTTTTAGCCGTCCGAAAAACATAACAACTATGAGTATAACTTTCCCTGAAGTGCTCCATTGTCCTGCAAAACTGATCAATGAATCCTGACAGTTGCCATCTGTTGTCAGCTGTCTGCTACAACTGTAGCCCGTGGAGTACCCCACAATGTTAAAGCTTAGATAGCGTTAGATCATATTTTAAAAGAAATTAGTACTGAAATTATGAAGAACTTCTAGTGTTTCTATTGTCAATGGCGAGAACTGAGAAGTACATATTTAATATGCTTCCCCAAAGTCTGGTACAGTTTATATGCTCATTCTGGTCCAATTTTTACCTCATAAGATACTGATATTTCCAAAAGTATGGAACAAGACTGTTTGTTATAATCTAGTTTATTATAAATTTGGAAGACCACTGCCCTGCATAATTAGCTGCCTGAAAAACTAACGGTTAAAACAAAAGGACAGCTCACCTAACTATTTCAAAAACTATGTTGAAAATATTGAAGTTGAGAGGATCCTGGGAGATTTTATCCCTTTCAGTGATGCAAATGACTACAACGAATATGACCAAATATGAGAGTTGTCAAAGATGAACAATCCTAAAGAAGCTCATGCTTTCTGGGTGAGAATATTCGGCTCTGGTATTACTTCCTTCATCCTTAAAGGGCATGAATGTTGTGTATAGAGGAAGATACCTGAGAAAAAAAATAATAATAACTAGCTCAGCTCAGTATACTATATAATGAACACAAATTTTTAGAATTGTCCATAAAACAAATCCAGGTTTTCAGTAGATTGTAGTTATTGATCCGTAGGAGTTTGCGACGACTGTTTGCTTATATATGTTAAATCAATTAGGTCTGCAGACGGCAGAATGACAGCATAAAAAATTTCTCAGATGGGGTCAAAGACAAAAGGAAATGTTGGTTCAGAAATCCATTAAACAAATAATATTGTGTTAAGGAAGATCTTATATAGAAAAATATTAGTTACACGACACAAATCATATGGTCAAGCCTTCAGATTAATAAATAATAATACAATCCATTAAATGTTTCATTTGGTGTTTGTTTGCCAACGTTATTTTCTTAAATTAAAGTCAGCAGTTAACACACATAATTAAAACATATGTTATTATTAGCTTTCTATTGCTAATTAAACGGGTCATAAAATGATGTATTTGATTTATAATCAATACAAACACAAGTATATTTTACATTTTGGTCCTTCAAAAGCAAACTTGCTTTCTCGTCTTAAGCATTACAGATTTGTGAAATTTCATTTATGCTTTATATTTAATTTACCTGAAAATAGGACAAAGATCTAAACTAAGAATAACATAAAATTGTAATTATATTCCAGAATATATGAAAGCTAACAGGATCCCTGTGATTAATTTTTTTCTCTGTGTATTCAATTTTGAACAAAAATGAAGGTAACACCAAACGATAATTACAATATAACGATTTTCAGGACCAATGCGAGAACTTAAAACTGATGTCGAAATCACAAACTTGGCTTCATATTAAGCAGTTTCCTCCAAAGAATTAATATGTTCAACATAATGTACTCAGTACTCACATCATGAGGATGAAGAGAACCAACACTGCAGCAGTTAATGTTGACAATTCCACAGTGGATTCACCATTGTGCCTTGCATTAACCGCCAAAAACAAATAATTTACCAACTTCTCATACAAACTCAACCCTTCTGACTCCACATTCCTCCATGTCATTGTACAAATTGCCACAAATTCCACTAGCAAGATTCCTAAAACTGTCAAGGCTAACATGAGAGAATGCAACCGAGGGAATAAGTGGTCATAACCGATTTACTCCGCATCTCTCAATATGTATTCAAACTTGTTCTTTTTAGTTATCCTTTTTAGAAACCACAAAACGGACCTTAGAGCTGAAGGGTACATTACACCACCAAGTAGAGATTGCGGCACAACTAGGAGCAATAACCCTAGGTGTTTCTTGAACACAATCATGTTCTCATTTGTAGGTATGAAGCCACAATTTGAGAAAGAAGAGACCGTGGCAATTACGGAAAATGTGATAATGTTTAGACCTTTTTCTCTTAGAATCCTTCTTGCATCTGAAACGAAGTACAGATATGCAATTATTGTAACAGTTCCCCCAATATGCATCACTAGAAGATAGCCGAGCACAACATATATATGACAAATAGAGTATTGCAGTGTATTTCATTTCCTTGTTCCTTTCTGTCATATCAGATTGGATACTATCAGCAACTGCTGATATGATTACATTATTGGGATTGAGCTCAATATCCTCAATTGGGTGCACTAAATCAGTTAAATTTTGATCCATGAGAGAAATATTATACCTAGAACTTAACCTCTTGAACTGGAGGCCCAGGAAAGAGGTGAAAGCCTCTCCACCTAGTAACATAACAATCGTCAGAACTATGAGCTGTGAGTTAGAAAACACCTCCATTTCAACAGTTGACAAGCTCGATAATGTGACAGCTGATACTGCGGTGAAGAACATGTCAATATCTCTTAGTTCCTCTTGGGGATTTCTTATCCTCAATGCTTTCAATACCAGAAAACCCGTGAAGGAGGTAAATAGTAAGTACATGAGTAAGTTGCAAAATGGGCTTAACCGCAAACGAGGAAAACGATGAAGTACCGTAAATTTACACCATAGAGATCGTTTAAACTTGGCAATTTGTTCCTTCATGAAGTAAATGAGTAGGTTGAAAGTTGGGCTTAAATGCAGAAGGGTGAACTGATAAATTCCAAGTATTGCTTATTGAATTGTTATTTGATTTGTTTCAGACATACAAAACTCCAGGGGATGGGGATCTATGTATACATGGACCTAAAATGAGGACCTTTCCTTTTCAATTAGAAACATCATCGAGTAGCTCCCTCAAAATTTTCTGGACACAAATAATTAAAATTAATTAGTCAATATGAAATCTCCATGTATTGAACCTTTTTAAAAAAAAATACTTGAATTATCTAAACTGCAGACTTAGTGCAGTGACAGGAACTCCCGTCTCTCTTCAGGAAGACGCAAATTCAATTCTAAAAAATAACGTACTAAAAGATGCTCAAGTGTATCGGATCTTTAACCAAAAAAAAAAAAAACCTCGTACAAAATGTCCATAATTGAAGTCTTTCATTTATTCTGTACTTCAGATTTAGAAAATGTTAATTTTGAACAATTTGTGGCGCTTAATGAAACTTGGTTTCGTAATGATGTTCTTTCAGACATTACAATTAGTACGTTACGTAAACGACGTACAGATCAGACCAATCAAAATTCCTGATCCGCTCGTATTATTTAATTCTCACTACTTTTGAGTGATTTAGAATCTTTAGATCAAGAGGATTTTCTATCTATCTAAAAAGATGGTAAATTTAAAAAAAAATGTAAAATTTAATCTACAAGTACATTTTCATATGGAGATCATGTTGAATGGTTCGGATTAATTGTTTGAATTTCGAAAACAAAAATAATTATCCGCAGTACGGACCAATATGCGCTATGCATAGTACCATAGGCTCACTCAAAGAAAACGGGAGAGCAAAACAAAATTAGTAATTAGAAGAAAGTGTTAGAAATGTCCTATAGGTCAAAATATTTTGGGCCATAATAATAGTTAATTACTGAAATTAAATATGGATTAAACTATATTGGGCTGAACTAAATATGGGCCTAAATTCTACAGTCCGAAATTCTCCTTGATCTGCTCTGAACCATCTAGATAAGTTTTTCTGAAATGGTGCGAACGAACTAGTGCGATTGAACATATGTGTTTGGTTATAAATACATATGCAGCAGTTCATTTTTGGTTAATCATTCATTTGTCCGATATCACACAGTATTTTCGGTTTTATTGGATTAGACCAAAAATTTGATCTGTCTGAATTCGCACCACTTCAGAAACTGAGAGTGAAAAGTAGAAAGACAAGAGGAGACTGTCAGTTGGCGGTAGCACTCCGACTTGCAATTGTTTGTTAACTTGTTCGTGTGGATACCGGTAGAGACGTGGCTGTGGTTGCTGTTGCGTGGATCCGACACGAGGTGTACGAAGTGAAGAAGGTTACTGCTAGGGCTTGAAGTTTCCGTTGCGTGTCTAATGGTAAACTTTATATATACATACATATATATATAGAGAGAGAGAGAGAGAGGTTGGCTAATATCAAAACGTTTGTTCCTAGGCCGTAGAACAAACGCTTCGGTTTTTACATTTTGAAAGTCCAAACAGTCGATCCAAACCATTCAACATTCAATCTATAATAAAATGTGCTTGGAAACCAAATTTTACATTTTTTTGGAACTTTTTTACTATATATTAAGCCTGTTTTAAAATCATTATTTTCAATAATTCAGATACTTTTCACTATTTATTAAAATCAGCAATATTAAAACTGGTTTAATAAATAGTAAAAAGGTTCTAAAAAATATAAAATTTGGTTTCCAAGCACATTTTAATATAGGGATCACATCTAACAGTTTAGATCGACTGTTTGAACTGTGAAAATTAGAAAACCAATTGGTTGCACTATGACTCCGGAACAAATATTTTGATATTAGCCAACCTCTATATGTATATTTTGGAATTAATTTTGTACATAAATTCTGATTTTTGATAGTGAATAAATCATAAACTAAATCTCTACACGAATTCCCTACAGAAACATAGTATGGAATATTTTGGTTCCATGTCTGCTATTTGTTGCATCAATTGCGACGCAATCTTGCAGTTTTCTCTAAAAATTCTTGCATATCTCTCTGTCCATATGACAAAGTATGTGATGAGGAAAATCTGTCTCAGCTGGGACGAAACGGATGTATCCAGTATTAATGAGTAGCAGTGCATCCAGTAGATACTGTATCTTTGTATGATAATAGCATTTTAATGATAACAAAGGAAGGACAATCGTTTAAGATACCGATTCCGATAATAATTAAATTGTATCAGCATCTGTTTTTTTTTTTTAGATATGCATTCGGATGTTATCAAACAACACAATCTTATTATTAATTACACAATCTGTAGTATTGCTCAATAAAATTGATGAATAAGCTAGATTATCTTACCATAATTTACGTTACAAAATAGCTATATAATTTGATGTAATCCCATTGTAAATTGTTATCAAAAACAAGAAATACAAAATACAAAATTCTTCTTCTTCCCTTCTTATTATTAGAGATGTAACTCAAATATGAAACGAATACATAATTAGGAGGGCTCAAATATCCCATAACTTTCATGCCTCAATTATATCCCACATCTTTATTTCGATTTCAAAGTCCAAACAGACCATCCGAACCGCTCTAACATGATATTCACATTAAAATGTGCTTGGAGACTAAATTATATATTTTGGAAATTTTTGACTGGTTTTAAGATAGATACAAAATCATTGTTTTTCAAACAATTTAATATCATTTTTTTAAGTAGGACCGCAAAGTTATTCTTAATCCCAATTGAACTTCAAGACCTCCCATATTTCTAACAAGATGGATTTACCTGACTTTGCATGTCTAGCTGAATTCGTTAAGTACGTGTCAACGTGAAAGACATTGTTTGTTCTTTCATTCATCTTATTTATTCCTCCACACTTCGCTTATCAATGATGCTCTGTTAGGAGATAAGAACATAATCTAACATGTCCTGTGACAGAATGCCAAACAGCAAACCAGTGCTTGCATGCACAGAAATAAATTCATTTGGTTGATATAAGCAACATTCAGCATATGCTGGAAGCGTCGATTTGCTATAACGAACATCTTGAGAGTTGAGACCACAAGCTGTTTTTTCCCACGCTATAAAAATAAAAAGATGCAAATGACAAATTATCTAAACAAAAAGGCTGAGATTTTCTCAATGTTACAGATCAATAACAATGTTGTTGAATATTTCACTAATATTGCAGGCAGCATATCAAATTACAGATTAACTTATAAAAAAGGATCCAAATTTGGAACCCTTCAATATAATATGAAATATATGAATAGAGTGAGAAAGAAAAATTATAACAGTAATAGCTGTGTAATCCCACCTCTATATTTCATTTATGAATAGAGTGAGAAAGAAAAATTATAACAGAAAGAAAAAATTTCACCCACCTCTATATGAATAGAGTGAGAAAGAAAAATTATAACAGTGAGCTGCTGCATCAAGAAAAATTATAACAGTAATCCAGTCATTAGAAAAGAAAATTACACAGCACAGTTTATAGAATTGGAAAGAACCATATGGAAAATACAAATTCAAGAATCAATTAAATCTCAAATTGCATTACAAAAGAACAAGAAATGAATGAATGGAACTTTATACATAGTCACTGCAAGTAGCCAGCAGCTTCACGAAGGATTTGAACCTGCCCGAAAGCTTCAATATACTTATTGTGTGATTGTGATTCATCGAAAGGAGTAAAACTTTAGACTTGCCAAAAAATTCAGTGAACCTTGATGCAGCAGTCAAGTACATAATATATTTAAGGCAGGTGGGTGAAAATTCCTCTTGCTATATTCCAGGGAATATAATTCGAGCTGAACCATCAGGTTCACAAACTAAAACACGCTTATCATGAGGGATGTGAGACACTAACTCAGGTTGTTCCTTTTCGTACTCAGTTCTGACAAACTCTGCTGCTTCGTCAGCATGATTGGCAGCCACAAATGCAAGACAGCATCCCCTGAACCCAGCCCCACTAAAGCGGGCCCCATAAACACCAGGGGCCTTTAACAGGATCTCATAGAGCTGTATCATTTCCTTGCCTCCTGCATTGCATTTAAAAATTGATAAGACATAGGATTCGGTCATTAAAATGTTAGGCCCAATTTTGATGCGAACTCGGTATCAAGCCCCTAAGCTATCCTATTAATGAGCACAAAAACATCATTTTCAAGAAAATGTTACTGCATTTGCAACATCTGATCTACCATATGGATAAAGGATTGGTATTGTGTAGACCAGTTTGTTGCAGCTCAGCTTTCAGAATTTGAACTTGTACTGTACTGGTTTCTTCTGAATATAAATATATTTTTCTTTTGAGTTCAGAAAATATATATCATTTTTTTTCGTTAGAGTAAGGGTCTGGACTCCTAAAGCTTTCAAGATTGCCATTGTAACGGATCCGGAATGACTCCTTTCTTTTCATTGGAAGTTTTTTTTAAGGGCAGAGCTATTCTTTTTTTTAATGTCGGTTTTACCCTTAATAAACACCTTATTTTTACCTCTGATTAAATCTTTGTTATTAATTGAGAAAGATAACAGATTTAGTAACTCTGTTATGTACCGTCTCAGAAACATTTTTGTGCATGTGTCTACACTCAAGTTTTTCCTGTAACTCTCTATTAATAAATCATAACAAACATCTAGATTAATAAATTAATCATAATTGACCGCATAAAATAGTCAAATCAAAATCCTCTAAGGAACATACAAAAAAATTGAATAAAATTAGGAACTTATAACTGGCTGAAAAAAATATCAATTAAAGCTTATTATGGTGTGGACTAATTAATTTGCTAATTTTTCAATATTAATCATTATTATATACGAGCTACTAGTGACAAGCTATCAATTGAAACTATTTATGCACCAAATCGGTGTGTAACACATGACATAAGCAGGCCGAAGAATTTTATGGGTAACAACAAATTAAAATGAAAAAAAATATGGCGACTTGTACCTGAGCTTTTGTATTTTTTCCTATATTGGTTTTTGCTTTGGGTTTGTTCTGATTTTTCTGGTATTAATCTGATCAGAACAAATCAGTTTTTTGGTTGCTGTTTTTTCTGTATTAATAAGAAAGAGCAGATATTTTTGGGGTGGCTGTCTTTGTGCAGTACTTGGTGGCCTTTGTGGCAATTGATTTGATTTGGTGAGTCAGGTTATACAACCCACTTTGATACCATGTTGAATTTTTTAGAGTAATTTGCGGATAGATGATGAATTGAAGTTTTTATTCAATCTGATATATGAGATATACAGTGAAGCTTGTTATAGCTTGTTTATAAAATTAGCCTAGTAATTCTGACAGATTCCTATTCTAAAGGTGTGTAACAACAAATCAAAATGAAAAAAAAAAAAAAGTTACCACAATCATATAAATCGCCTAATATTTATGATGCAAGTAGGATAGGTCATTGAGAATTTTACAGGTGATCAGGATGACAAGAGAAGAAGAAAATAAGCAGGCCGAAGAAGTTCAGTAAGTAAAATTCATGTTTTTTTTTTAATTTATTGTTTTGTTCACAAAAATACTTTGTGGGTCGTAAAATTTCATATTTGTCTGCAAATTATTTATGCTCTTCCATAAAAACTAAATATTTCATATTTGAGAATTTTATGGGTGATGTGGATGACATCTTAATTTCCTATATTAACTAAATATGGTAATGGTAAAATCAAATTTTCCATAAAAACTTAATAAGACCAGCTCTTCCATATTAAATGCATTAAATATTTCCATTTTATACAGTTTAAAACAAAATAAGCAGGTATTAAATAAGGGTAAGTATGGTTTAATCAAACAAAAGTTTCTCTTTGCACTTAAAAATGCAATTTGAGCGCTTAGAATAGCGCTAGCCTTTTTTTAAGGTGATTTTTATTGGAAGTTATTCACCAAAATATCTCATTCTGCAATTACATGTGAAGCAAAATTTCTCTTGAAGTGTTCACTGGAAAATCGTGTAAAGTACCAAATAGCAGAAATGGAATGTTTAGGGAACAAAATGGGAACTTTAACATTTGGGCACTAAATGATAATGTGTTATACTTCACATTTATGTAATTTCTCTTGGGTTTAGTTGAGTTATACAGGTCCAGTTTTGCCAAAGCTTGTCAATAAATCCAATAAAGCAAAATAATATATTGTTAGAAATAAATTAAGCATCAAGGGTATAGTAACATTAGAAAGTTAAAAAGGAAAATATACCACACTCATATTTGTCAATGGAACTTCGGCCAGACTCAGAAATCAGCTGTCCAAAGTCTTCCAGATTCCCACGGGCCCATGCATCTCTACCTGAGTAAGAAATAAACATAGCACAGTAAAATATCATTTAGTGTTCTTTATTATCATTTCTTTGCAAATTAAACCTATTATGTCAATCTTCTGCTAATAACCCCAAAATTTTGTGGAATCTACAGCATCACACTCCAAATAATACAAACTTGTTTTCCAGAAAACAAAAAAAGGGTACCACAGATCAACTAATACATAAAATGCATAAAATCAGATGTCAGAATAAGAAAAGTTGGGTACTAGACTTGAAACAAAAATAATAATAAAAAGATAAAACATATTTTTTAAAGAGGAGGGTTCAAATGCACCATGATTTTGTGCTCCAATATGCTCTACATCTTTTATCTCTGTTTTCAAAGTCCGAACAGTCAATCTGAACCCCGCTCAACATGATCTTCGTAATAAAATATGCTTGAAGACCAAATTTTATATTTTTTTAGAATTTTTTTACTATTTTTTTAGATAGGCACAAAATCACTGTTTTAAGGAGATTCTAGACCATCCGAAAAAGTGATATTGTACCTATATAAAAAAATAGTAAAAAAATTCTAAAAAATATAAAATTTGGTCTCCAAGCATATTTTATTATGAAGATCATGTTGAGTGGTTCGGATCGATTGTTTAGACTTTGAAAATAGAGATAAAGAATGTGGAGCATATTGGAGCACAAAATCATCGTGCATTTGAACCCTCCTCTTTTTTAAATTCAAATAAATGCCTTTTGCAACTCTCTTTGCTTCAGAGAAGTAGTGCTCAGCCCTTTTAGCCAGGTTTTCGTCTAATTTCCCCTGCACAAGACAAACACCATGATTATTCATTTTGGTCCTTTTTTTTCATCATCGGCAATTAACTTTGGTATTATGTATACTGGTGGTGAAATTTACCTTATGAGCCTCGTATGTACTTGGATCAACTATTACAAGAAAAAATAAGTTATTAGAAATTTAACATTTAATAGCTCAAAAATCACACGAATTCTTTGTGACTTACCATTGCAAAGCAAAGCCTCTGAGTTCTCATAACCTTTTACCCTGTAGTTGGATGAAGAAATTATTTAAAAATAAAAATTAACCAAATAAAAACTTCTGAACCAATGCTGGTTAGCCCAAAATATTGCAATCAAAGAATCAAAATATTGCAGGGTCCAATATAATATGCTGGTAATGGTCCAATGGAATACAAGCCAGTAAGCTGACAGTTACTGACCAGAAGCTTTAGCCTCCGGTTAACTGTTATGGCTCCAATGGATGAATGGGTAGATAACAAGTCACATATCTTCACCTATTTGTTGGTTGGGTCAGTCCAAGATTGTATATTTCAATAAAAAGGTGCCAATCTGCAAAATCCCTTTAAGAGTTCATTGGTTTCCTTTTGCCAATGAAACAATTAGACTCATATTCTGAATAGTTTTTCAAAAAATGTATATAACAGAACACTACACGAACTGATAATATCTGAACCATTTGTGAAACCAATCAATCTCTACTGAATAGGCTAATGTGTTAGGTCAAGGTTAGCATTCCTTATTTCATTGGTATGTGGAATTGAAAAAACAGAATAAACCATATTTTATTTTCAAATAACAATAAGCGACCCAACCAAATCCATTACACTGACTAGCTCTACTAGTACAAGTAGATATTGTTCTGGTACTTCTTTTATATTTGTTTTGATTTCTGCAACTGAGCTTCTGCAGTTACGAACCAACCCTGAAGATGGTGTGTACAAACTAGGCAGCACGGAGATTGTCACACAAATTTTAAAATTGTAAAATTTGAAAAAAGGAATATGTACTTTTCAATGTGCAACCAAAATGACTTACGAAAGAAGGGCATGTGCAGCTGCTTTGCACTCAGCGACCCTTGTGTTGTAGCCACGCTTTTTTGGTAGATTATGCCTAATTCCGGAAAATGCCAATAGAATTTTGAAGCTAAATTCACCATTTAAATGTAGGCTTTTATTTTGCTCAGCAAAGCGCGTGTAGAACGGTTCTTTTGTCTACTTTCCAAAATAAATGATAAAGAAGAAACAAAAAAAGAGAATGCAAACAAGGTCAATAAAGTATTACAACTTTGAGACTTGGAACTTGGAAATTGTACAAAAAAGGAGAAAAATAACTCAAAAAGGTTTGTTAATTAAATTAAGCACCTAATTGTGGTATGGTCAAGACGTTGATATGGAGTCCCAATCAGTAGCAGATACATAAACTTTACAAATACCACTGCAAATAGCCACGTAATTACTGGTACCAAGACCTACCGCCTTCCATCTCGTGTATGGCAAGATAGTCTTCATAAAACCCAATGAGGTAGTAATAGAAAAGTTCTTATCTAAATATAAATATTTAATTACCTTGCAGTTCATGAAGGTGAGATAGCCAGATCTTGACAGTAAAATAGCAGACTGGTCAAGAATCCCATTTTCAAGACCTAGGTAGCTGTTTTCTATTAACCTAAAAGGGGGGGAAATAAAAGTATACGATTTTCTGAAGGTTAATAATTTATGAGAAAATGAATAAAAATATAAATAAAACAATGAAGCAGCATACTTATCCAGATATATGTTGTCCAATGGAGGTATGATTATGTTGTTTGCATATTCTAAAGCTAACAAATAGGCAATGCCGACCTATTCAAGAAAAAAATTAAAAATTAATAAACGGAGCATGAATTAGACAATTCTGTGTATTTTAGGAAATGGAAATAAATAAAGAACTGGCTATTACAGAAGTTAACCTTTCGTACGAGTAAAATGTATCAAAATTGACAATAAAAGTATACAGCAAATAAACAATATAGATTTAAACAAATACAGTTGAGATGTCACGGTCAGAGAACAAACAAAAAGCAAGATTTAACTTAAAGTTGGTACTTAAAATTAAAGCCTAAAATAAAATAATTACAGCAGCTGATGAGCTTAGCCCAGAACTATCAAGTCCCTCCACACCAGAAACGAAGCCAATTATGCCCTAAAAATTGATAATTCAAAAAGAACAATACTGAGTCAAATAATTACAATTTAGGATTTAAAGGCCCTAGATAACAAAAACAAAATATACTTTGGTAAATTACCTTTTGTAGATCATAGCCACCAGTTTGCAATGCATAAACAGCCCCTCGTGCATAACTCTCCCAATTTATATCTTCAGGGTTTTCTATGGGTTTTTGTGAATCTTTAGAGCTGTACAATTGCCCTATTAATTAATCTTAATTTATACTAAGGTTTTCTATTGTATAATTACCATTGGAAAAAAAAATTAATAAAAAAAACTAAATAAAAGGGGTTCTTACTTAAATTTGAGCTCTCCTTCAAATTGTCCAGATTGTAATAATATCTGAAACAAAAAAGAAAAGAAAAAGATCTGTGTCCGTTACATCGAAAAAAATAACTTTAGAAGTATCTAGAATATAACAATTTCCAGATTTTTATGAGGGAACAATTGACAATGGTTATTTTGACAATCTTGACAATTTTTTGAGTAAAGGTTGGAGGTCAAGCCACCCATCTATTTAATATCCACAAGGGATTTCCGCATCCGGGTTTCGAACCTGTGACCTCCCACACAGAGGGATTGCCTTTGCCACTAGATCAAAGGTTGGTTCTCAACAATCTTGATAATAGATTTATCAAAAGTACTCAAAGAAAATTTAAATTGAAAAGTGAATTTATTGGTCACATACCAAACAATCAAATTCTTCATGCCAGTTAAGTATTGTTTGATGATGCATCAAGGACCATTAATTTCATACCGTTGAAACTTCAAGTTACTTGATGTATGGTGAAACATACACCAATCTCATCATATTTTATAGACATAACATATGGATAATATAGATCATGCCAATAATATTGGATTTCAAATTTAAACTTAATTTTTAAAGCATGGTTAAGTGATTCCCCCTCTTTTTTAAATACCAGTGATGAGAAGGCACAAATAAAAAAGATAAAATCACTAAATCCGAGACCCCTATCATTGAAATAAAGAAAAAAAAAAAACCCACAAAAAGATAAAGATTTCTAGGAAAACTGAATGTACCACCAGGTATACTCTCGTATCAACCTCAGGTCATTGTTAACAAAAGTTAATAATATATCTTACCAAATAATTGCATTTATACCTGACCACTTTCAGAAGGAACAAAACCCAGAAGTATCCCATAGTTTATTGTCATAGCAGTGACTACTCCCCCCTGAAAATGAATTTAAAAAAAATTAAAGTCACATTAAGAAACTCAAACATCACTTAAAGCACTTATCATGAAAAGGATGCAGTTTTCTGTGGAATTTCCTTTTGGTACTCTGATAATTCACATTGCAGATTATCTACTTGCTAAAGATATTGCCACACCGAAAATACCACATGAGAACCGCAGATGATGAGATATAAATTTTTAGTGCCACTTATCAGTTAAACATATAGGCGTGTGTGTCAAATTTCTGCTTCCCCTGTGCTTCATAACTATTTTTTTAATAGATCAACAAATGCCCTCTGAAACCACAAACAATGTGCAGTTTGTTTAATTAAAAAAAAATGCACATTGTGCTTTTCTGGCAATCAATCTTTTTAGTTTGTTTTCGAAATATATCCATTTAGTTTATTAAATGAAAAAAAAAGAAAAAACAATGTGCAGTTTCACAGTGGCTACTCAGTTCCATATTATATCTCCCCATCACCTCTCGTTAGTCTAATTGATCAAAACTGTCAGGAAAAAAAAAAAGGAAAGTAGAAAATTTAATTGAACCTAACCTGGTGATCTATGTGGGCCCCTAGAGGACAGATCCTGTACGGACAAGCAACCACATTAACTTCCCCCGTGCTTTTCTGGCTCATCAGCGCTACTTTCTTTCTCACGGCATCAAGCTTGGTGGAATTAAACAAAAAAAAAAGAAAGATTGAGGGATGAAAATCGAAAGGGAAAATTTTTATTCAGACTTTCTCTATGTACTTTTTTTTTTATCTGATCTAACAATGTACTTCCCAAATAACATCTCCAGAGGGATTGAAAGGAGCAAGTGCAGTTGCTCAGCTCTATCTTTATAATCAAAGCAACGCATGGATGAAATATTTAAGAGATGTGCTAATTTTATGAAATGCATCAAACTGTCAGGCGCGAAATGAATGCCCTTCCGCATTTAAGTGCAAAAAGTTCGTTTGTAATTAGAAAATCGTGTCCGAAACGCTGAATTAATCTATCGATGGTAAAAACAATAGGAAGAAAATGGAAATCAAATCTAGCTGAACTGTCGCTCTAAGCAGGGATGACGAGCATGATGTGCTCAGAAAAACAAGTAAATTTCGGGAAAAAAATAACTTATTTTGAAATTAAATAACCAAAATTGGTTTCTAAAAAGAACTTTAAACAAAGAGACGAGTAGAAGAAAGTATTCGCCAAGGAAAGGAAAAGTTGCTCCGGATTGATACCTCTTCGTCGGTTGGCCACGCCGGAGCTGTCTTTCCTTCTGAAACCACCATTGCTTTTGTGAGAGAGAGAGAATCAGATGGGTCTGTGGGTCTGTAGTTTCTAATTGTTTTGGTCGACTAGAGAAATTTTTTTTTTTAAACTTGAAATTTGGTAGAGGCTAAAGAATTTAGAAAGCGAGAAAGAGATGGGGATGGGGACAGTGAGAGAGCGGAGCTTACGAGTGATTGCTAAAATTAGCATAGAGAACAATTATGGGGTAAAGATTTTAACAGAGACGTTTTGGCTTCATGCAGCGCACTGACTATCAAATTAAAACAGCACTGTATATGGTTCATGCCCTGCATGAAGTCAAAACTACTCTGTTAAATACGTACCCCTGTTATGTCCATCCTGATTGTCAAGAATTATAATAACCTGTGTTTCATTAAATGAATGACAAAAATATATCACAAATTTCACTACATGAGAATGAGATCAAATTTTGCCAAATTCGTACTCTCTCACGCAAAAAAGTTTGTAGTACAGAATCTGTCCATTTATTTGCCTTTAAAATTTACAATCTATAATGAGAACTCAATATCGTACGAAACCTGAATCAAATTTATATATATCATAACAAAATTTCATCAAGTTGTTATCAAAATGTAAGTTACGTTTAACAAAAATTTTCTAAGAAAAGAACATGTAAAGATGATTTACGACGTTTGTATCCTTCCTCCAATGGGTCCGGATTCCCTGAAGTAACTCAATTTTTAGATTTTGGATCGGGACCATCCAATTCGAATCTGTCGTTCGGGATGTGTGCGCTCTACTTCGGAATAGATTGTCGCGGATTTGAATCGGACAGTCCCGATCTAAAACTAAAAAATTGAGTTACTTCACTGGATCTGAATTCTCCTCCAATGGTATGTTATTGTAAAATTTATCAGTTAGCTTATAGGTATATTTTTGCTATTTGATTCTAGGTAAACTTTCGTTATTTGATTATATATGAGGTGTATTGTTGAATTTTTTTTCTAATATTAGAGATAGATGAGTGGTCCAAACAAACGGTCCAATAAAAAATGTTAACAGTGCATATGTTCTATCATTCAAGGCTTTGTGCTGCTAATAGTAGTTGTGTTTCAAATTACAATTGTATTTTATTTACACGTTGATTTCATTATTAAAAGTAAAAACAGATTGTACCATTTATAATTAATAATTCCTCTCATCATTTTTAGTAATTATTAAAACTATTACCTTATTATCAAGAAATAATATCGAAAAATATTGGGGTAATTGTTTTCGTAGATTATTAAATTTTTCAAATATTCGTCGTTGGTTCGTAAATTTTGATTCATCCGATTTTAACTATTGAATTTTGATTTTTATACTCTTTTTGCTTCTATTTCTATTCACATAGTCACACATTCTCCCTTTCCTATATGATCCCTCTACCTCTTTCCCTCGCGCCTTTTCACTTTGGCGCTGCCCCACCACTGGAAAAAATGTACCGTGCCGTGACTGACACACTGTAACTTTGATTTCGTGCCGTGCCGTGCCGTGTCGTGACCAAGTTAATATTTCATGTGTTATGTCATGATCAAAATATTAAGAGATGGTCACGGCACGCAAATAGTCACGCCACATGAGTCACGCTGTTGCCACTCTCTTTCCCAACTCTACCCACCACCATTGCCGACACCTCTCTCTTTCCCAACTCCTATACTCAAAGTTCAACATGTGTGTATATTTACGCTTAGGTCCCTGATTATTCACAAAATCAAAACCCATCATCTCCCTCACATACGACTACGTACGACTTCAACCATCATTTGAAAAGCTTTTAGTGCATGATAAAAAAAAAAAAAAAATCATGTGTGGGCCTTATAATTTGACAAATTATGACCAGTCATGTCAACCCCATAATTGGAGGGGATTAATTGGGAATGGAGAAGAATCTTGATATTTAAAGAGGTTATGAAGAATTTGAAGAAGTGCAAAATCGGTAATGTGATGAGACTGTCAACATTTCATAAGAATAAAATAGAGATGATGATATGAAGCAAGATAATAAGGTAATTAACCTAGGAGAAGGGAGAGATTAGAAGGGAAAAGGAAATTTTTATTTGTCCATCCTGATTTTTGAAATAAATAAAATAATATTTTTAATTTTAAATATTTAAAAACTTTATACGACTTTTCTAGATACGTGTGTTCAATAAAAAAACGCGTAAAAATGATTTTGTCATTCCTGTGTGTTTGCACATACTGCACATATATTTATGTATATTGTATGAATGCATGATGCATCAGAGCCCAAAACCATGTCCTTAATATTCTGTAAACACATGTATTTAGAAACCTTCAGTCTCAAACCTAAAACAAAATTAAATATTTGTGATGGATAAGAAGAGATTAATATGTTGAAAGGATTAAAATTGAATAATCGCTTAGTGAATGAGTAAAATTGAATAAATTAAACTTCAATGACCAAATTAGATAGAAGACAAAGATGTTTTCTAGAAAAGTTATCCAAATATAAAGTGATGGAAATTTTGACAACGGGTTATCTTAACAATTTTGACGCACATTTTCAAATCATATCAAAATAATTATTTAAAAAAAATATAAACATGTTGTTTTTCTTATCTATTAATAATTTGTTGATTTTATGCAATTTAAAGATTATTTGATATTCCATCAAATACGTTAAATATGGACTGTTACAAATTTGAAATTTCAATTTATGAACGGTGAGACTTACATAATATACTTGTTGGGTTTTTAAAAATAAATAAGCTATTTTTTTATGGTTATCAAACTAGTTATTATTAATATATGTCAAACATAACATAAGTCATCAATCGAACATATAATAGTGAACACATCGCTTTTTCATTAAAAAAAAGGCGAAAAAATATTTATCAAAGTATGCATTAAAAAAGGCAAAAAAATATTCTTTTACAATAATTATTTGTCGAGCGTTGTAAATATTTATTTTCATGTTTTTATTTCGTACCACTATTCATGTAAATAAACTTTTTTTCTTATTATAAAATTTGTTGATGGCACCTTGCCGCCAACTATAAAAAAAAAAAAACAAAGTATGCATTATAAGATAAGGACTAGATAACAAGCCTGTGTCAATTTTTTTTACTTGTGTTTAAGCATTGTATAATATCGTCCATTGCCTCCGTAATCTACATGCGGGATGGTTTAAACAGTTAATGGAGCTGGTACACTCAACTACTAAACCATTTTTGAAGACCAGTCTCTAGAGTGGAAAAAATGTACCGTGCCATGACTAACACGCCGTGATTTTGATCTTGTGCTGTGCTATGTCGTGATCAATTTAATTTTTCACGTGTCGTGCCGTGACCAAAATATCAAGAGGTGATTACAACACGCAAATAGTCACACTACATGAGTCATGCCGTGCCTAAACGTGCTGTGACTATACGTGACTCGCGTGACCATTTAATCATAATTTAAGTTAGTTTATTCAAGATTCACCATTAAATCAATATTTAATGGTCCTAATTGCATATGACTTGCGTGACTATGTGTCGTGCCGTGTCAAAGTTTCAAAAGATAAACACGACACTCAAATAATCATGATACAGAACACGCAAATTACGGTACGTAATTAACATGCGTACCATGCCATTCTGTGACGGAGCCAGATCTGCTTGCCATTTTTTCCACTCTACCAGTCCCCAACTCCCCGGTAAAGGACATTAAAAGGAGACGCTTTTAATTATTAACTGTCCGGTCTGTCGGTAAAAAGGCTGGTGATATCGCTTTCTCATGATTGCATAAATGCAAACAGATCTGATGTTATCGTCAACATGATACAGTAGCACTGAGCGACTGGAATGCCGACTCGTGTCATTTTTTAATGTAGGGCTCTGGCTACAGGTGTAAACGGTCCGATACGGAAAGGATAGTGATTAAACTGTATTTTTATCTATTATAATTTTTTAAATATGGATACAAATACGGATAGTTTCGGATACTGATACAGATTGGATATTAAATAAATACGGATACAAATATAGATATGAATATAATTCAGATTATTAAAAATAAATTACTAATGTATGTTTTAATAAGAAATCATATCAAAATATAATTTTTTTTCATTTATAAATTAGATCTAATATTTTCATAATAAGTTTGTTGGTTACAAAACATATATCATATTACTAAAATAATAGTAACTAATTCTGTCATAGTGTTATATTGTTAATCAATATTACTAAAATAATAGTCCCTAATTCTGTCATAGTGTTATATTGTTAATTAGATTATATATGTATATGCAGTTTAATGAATCGTTGGTATGTATATGCAGTTTAATAAATTAATTTAAGGACAAAAGAGTACCTTTGTTGTGGTTTAGAGATGTAAACGGTCAGATACGGATAGTTACGGATAGTTAAAAATCAATCCGTATCCTTATTCGTTATAATTTTTCAAATATGGATACGAATACGGATACAGATTAGATAATTTAAGTAATTTTCGGATTCAAATTCGGACGAAATCGGATAATTTTTGATCCATTTACACTCCTAGCTCTGGCTGATGGGCCTCATCTTGCGTCTTCAATCGTTTCACTTGTTGCAAGCGATCCCGGTAGATTGTGCGTGAGGTCCTAACCTAGTATTTGTTCCCTTCATTTCAATTTTTAAAATATATAATAACAATATATTAATTTTAAAAAATTCACTTGATCAAAAAATTTATAAAAATCAATTGATCTAAAATTATGGACCTTCCGAAAGTACTGATTTTCTATATATCTAAAATATAGTAAAAATTTAAAAAAAATGTAAAATTTAATCTTCAAGTATATTTTTGTATATAAATAATGTTTAATGGTTCATATTGACTGTTTGAATTTTGAAAATAAATATGAATTCATAGTACGATAGTAATATGCATATTACCATAGCCTCACTCTTAAGAAAATGTTAAATATGACAATTTGAATCCTGACGTTCGTTCGTCGTTGTGGGACAGAGATCAAGTCCAATTCAACATTTTTTATAATTTAGTGTATGATAAGACTTTAGAACGAGAAAAAAAAAATCCAAAACGTAAGTTTAAATTCAATCCATCAAATACTTCTTACGAAAATTGTATAAATTAAAAAATCCACCAAATCTCGTAAAAAGAAATAAGGATGATTTAAGTATCTTTACTTTTGTTTTCTGTTATATCTTTATTTTTAAAACTTTAATAACTTGAATGTTAAAAAAAAATATTAGATGTAAACTATATCTTTTATTATTATCAAGAGTTTGTAATATATTCTGTTGTGGATAATTCCTGAACGTTAAATTTTCAACTTATTAATTTACATAAGAACAAAATTTAAAAGTGATAATTTTTATTTTTATATAGAAAAATAATATAGATCATATCTAGTGATTTTATTTTGATATATAAAATTTTAAAAAAATATCATTAAAAAAAATGCGACACAAAAAATTAAAACATTTAAATCCTCTTAAAAAAATGTGCATCCGATCCCCCATCATATTTCGAATTCGGATCGCCTCCTATACCGTACGTAGAGTTATCAAAACAGACTCTCTACATTTAAATAGCCATCCAATTATTTTTTTATCCGGTTGGAATTAAATCCAGACCGTTCTTTACTGAACAATTAGATACAGTACCTGAGGGAAACAGATTCTCATATTTCGTGCTGTCCACATCAGCGTGCATGTATACTGTAATTAGAAGTAGGTACCAACGGATCCGACTCCGCTGATTTCCAAATGAGATAATAGGATCCTGTTATTTCAAATCTAACTGTTCATCTATATTGAGATTCACACTTGAAAAAATCCAACGGTTAAATTTAAAATAACAGAGTCGTGTTATCTCATTTGGAGAACAGCAGAGTCGGTTCCGGTACCAACATAGCATCTCACTTTCATATGCTACCCTGATCAGTCATTAGCCGATCTCGAATTAATTTCTGTAGTTGGGGTCGTTTTCAAGCATTCAATAGTTTTGTCATCTTTACTGCATATACTCCAGGCATCCGTTGAGGCCGCTAGAAACAAAGACAAATGTTAACATTGGTAGGGTTCCGCACATGTGACCGCTGATTCCAGAGACGCATCAAGATTTTCTTGATGGTTTGTTTTGTTTTTTATGTATCAACCTTAACTGGGAAATAAATCTGCTATTATTCCAAAGGATAACAGGATTCTGTTATTCCGATTCCAGCCGTTGACCTTTGTCGAGATTCGGATACAAAAAACATTTTTTCTTGAGATTCGCAGATGAAATTTTTTGAACGGTTCGGATAGGAATAACAGGATTCTGTGATTTCTTTAGAATAACAGCAGATTTATATCCCCTTAACTGTACAGGTCTACTACGCAGTATGTACTTAACAAGAACATCAAAGAAACTTTTTTTTTTTTTGGAAAATGCAAATTATTTTACTTGTTTAAAAATCAAACAATAAATTTGAATTATTATGTCATTTAAAGTGTTGGGTGTCTTCTCATTTTTTTCTTTTTTTTTCTTTTTTCCGATTATTTTGTTGAAATATGTTTCTGGGAGAAAGCTTTTTCATTTGATCTAGTGTTTCATCTCAAATGCAATGTAATTGAGAAATATAATGACATTTCGTGTTCATTAAAAGCCCCATTATAGGATCTAACATTATATTATTGGCATTTATAGTGTTTGCCGCATCACGTGGGTAACTTACTAAGCTAGAATTAGTTCAGAAATGCTCTGTGTACGCACATAAAAGAATATTGATCGTATTAATCAGATACTTTCTTGTGATCTAAATTTTGAATATAAAATTATTATCTCAATATTTTAGCATAAAGGAGGCACCGTAATTACCCCATCTGGGCAGTAACCAGGGACAGACGCAGAAAAAAACATTTAGGAGCGTGATAATTGTCTCTCAAACAAATTTCTTTTTGCACCTTCCGAGTTCTTTGATCTTCGAGAATGTCAGCATCCATTCACATCCAAGCTTTTAAATCTCTGTTTACAAGTCCTAACTACATAGGTCTTCAAGTCTAAAAAAAAAATTTATTTCACCCACTCTATTTACTTTTTCCTCTAATTATTTTAATTCATTTTTCCGATAATATGTGACAAATTTTCTGAATCTAAAAATACGAACGTTTTATACTCGAGTTTCTCTTTCAAATGAGATCTATGAAGAAGTACTTCTGAATTATTTTTGTGTCGATATTTTATTTTACAATGAAAGTATGTAAGAATTTTAAATTCTCAAAGCCTTTAAACTTCTGTCTACAACTTTTTAATAAACTCTTGTCAATCCTTTAAATTTTTGTCTACAATTTTTTTAAACTCTTGTCAAGTCTTTAAACATCTATCTACAACTATTAACTTATCATATATATATATATTTTTTATTTTGTCTAACAACCCTTTAAAGTACTTGTGTTAATCATTTAAACCTATATCTACAATCTTGTAAAGTAATATTGTCAAGTATTTAAATCTTACATATAACTTATAAAAAAAATTGACAACAAAAGTTCGTAGGCACTTTAAATTTTATTTCTCAAATCTTTAAATATTTGTCTTGTGCTACGAAGCTTATAGTGAAAGAGAAAACTCGGATCTCCCTCCATACTAAGTATATAGCTTCTTCTTCATCTCCTACGATCTTTCTCATTGCATCTCCCTCCAAATCTCAAATTGAACTCCACCACAACGGAGGCGGAAAAGAGGCCAGAAAGGAGGGCAGAGGTGGAGATGAGCTCGTAGATGCCCATTTCTTAGTGGTCCATACCAATACAATTTCTGACGTATATCACACCCTTCTGTCTTCTATTTATGTGCACGTTTAACAAGCCGATAAATCAATAAAACAACAAAAAAAAAAAAAACAAGCCAATAAGGTTCCAATAGACGATAGAAAATGGATTTAAATTGAGTGTATAACTAATGAACATATTGCCAGCAAATTCGTAACTTCCAATTAAATTTTGACTCCTTGACTGCATCAGTCAAGTTAACAAAAAAAAAAAAAAAATTGACAACCGAACTATTGGAGGGCAACACATTTTATACATTATGGATGGAAGAACCGTAAATCTAATACGGATGAAGATAGGCCTAGAATAAATTAAAAAAAAATGAATGTCCGACGCAAGGTTTTATTTAGAAAAAAGATTCATTATGTGAGAATTACTAATCATCTTTGGTGTGTTTGTGAAAGCCACGAAAGGTTTTATAGAAGGCCTTTAATTACAGGCCGTACTGGCCCAGATTTTAGTGGGCCTTTAGTTAGTATGTGTCCAGCAGATTGAGATCCACAAAACAAAACGAAGTTCGTCCGGCGCCCATCACCAACCAACTGTTTAATAATTGTCTTTTATTTTTCCAAAATAATAAAAGCCTCTCCTAAAAGGCTAAAACTATAACAGCAATTTGTCTCTGTAGTCTACACCACAGTGACAAATGAATTATTCGGGTTCAGTTCGGCAAGATCAAAAATTCTTGATTCGGAATTATTCGGACCAGAAATCTTAGTCCTACAAGGAAGCAAAAAAAAAAATCCCAAAAAATAAATATTTTGGAAAAAATTCGGAAAAAATTTAGAAAATTTGAAAAAAGTTCATAAAATTCGTGAATTATTCGGGAATAATTCGGTTAAAGTTCGGTCAACCGAATAATTCGGTATTCGGTTCATCATCACAAAAAAAAATGAATAATTCGCGAATCTTGTGACTATGGTCTATACTTCACTTCTCTATTCTACTAGAAAAGCAGCATTCTTTCTCAGTGAAACTCAATTTCGTAAACCCTTGATACCATCAGTCATCCCATACCTTCCGCTCGTAACTCATCTTCGTCTCTTTGTCGATGAAAACGAGAACCAACGTGTGACTCTTTATAATTAGAACAATCTATAATGCCAAAGCAAGCATGCGAGTTGCCACGGTTTGAACAATCTACGATGTTTATTCACTACAGGAATCAGGCCATTGTTCTTTTTGAATGAAATACTTTGGCCTCTTGTTGGTTTCCAGTTATTTCTTATTTTTCTATGTACCTTTATTTGCTAATTCTGAGGCGAATTGCTGCACGATGAAAGTTTCGAGTTTTCTGTTTCGAATTCTCCGATGAAAAAGAACGTTACAGTTAGGTTCCATGGAAACAGAAACCAACAATTGTAACAGGATCTGTTACAGCAAATCTGTTTACACAGGATTTGTATCTGAAGTTGGTGATATAAAATCATTTGTGGAAAAAATATTCTGTCAAAGAACAAGGAGCAGGTTTGACTCCTTGAATAACGGCTTTAAATCACATGGATTGCAAATTGCATCAATTTTCTAAAGGGGCTGCTATTTTCAACGCATAATTTGAGTTATTGAAAGCAAAGAGATATTTTTCTTCTAAATACCGTTTTTGTCCTTCTTAAAACCTTCCTTATTTTTTGCTTCTAATTAAATGCTGCAATAATTAAAAAATTAAATAGGCAAGTAATTTATTTATAAGCAAGCAGTGTAGCATATAAGGAAACATAATACAATGGATGTATTTACATATTTGGAAATATAAAGTTCGTTGTTATTTGAAAATATATTTGACATGATGTCTTATTTTCTATGTGATATGTATTTCACCATTAAGATTTTTTCTCCTCTTTTTTTTTTTTTTTTTGGTCATGATTAATTATGTGCAGTTATAATTACGTATTAAATTTATCTACATAAAGAAACAAATTAGCATCAATTAAATAATTTTTAAAAATAAAGTTCCAAAATTCAACATCAATATAATGATGTAATTTTACTTTACTAACAAGATAATGATATAATTTTGCATATTAGGCTTACATATATTTACAAAAAGACAAAAACTCATTTTTAGAGATTAATTCATCATATTTTGATTTTAAAATACTTGAACGTGTTTGTGGGAAGAATTCAAATATCAACATCAATATAATGATATAATTTTACTTTACTAAAAAAATTAATAATATAATTTTACATATTAGGATTAAATATATTTATCTTCATATATTTACAAAAAGACATAAACTAATTAAGAATAAAATTTCTATTTTCGATGGGCTAGCAATTCTTTCAACTTATAACCGGTTATTAATTTTTCTAATTATAGCAGTAATTAATTAGAAGCAAAGAATAAGAAAGTTTTTAAGAAGGACAATTCTGGTACATTGATGAAAAAATTTCTCTCTGCTCTCAATAAATGAATTTCTGCCTTCAAAATAGCAGTCCCCATTTTCTAAAGGGAGAAATGAAGAAATTAGAAATAATTAATGAGGTTGCGATAATTCAGATGTACGCCACATTCTTTGGATCCAAAGAATTAAGAATGTCAAAAGAGCACGATATCAAACTGGTCTAATAAATAGCCATTGGAAATATAAAAGAGATGAGTTTTTTAGAGCAATTAATGAATGGCTCAGTTATAATTATGTACCAGACCAACGGAACTAACCGTCCGAGCTTTAATTTCCAAACAAATCCCGATGCAAGATTACATGCAATTATATATTTTCTTTTCCAGCATGATAACCATCCCCATCAACGTACCTTTTAAATGTTTTTCATAACTTTTTACTGTCAAATTCTGGCTATGCCTACAGCCTATATGATTATGTTATAATGGCATAATTTATTTGACAATTTCAGTTCTGTGTTTGTCTTAAAATTGTGCATTTTTCGTAAATTTTAAAGTCTCTTAAAATGTACTTTTGTCTTGAATTGTGTCGATGTACATATGTTTATTGAGGAGGGTCCAATACTTCATATTTTTCATACCTCATCATACCTCATATTATCTTCATTTTCAAAGTCCAATATGTCGATCCAAACCATTCAATATGATGTCTGTACTAAAATATGCTTGAGGATGAAATTTTATAATTTTTTAAAATTTTACTATTTTTTTAAATAGGCAGAAAATTACGTTTTTGAACGGTTCAGATACAGTGATTTTGTACCTATTTTAAAAAATAGTAAAAAAATTGCAAAAATTATAAAATTTCATTCCCAAACATATTTTAGTATGGATATCATGTTGAGCGGTTCGGATCGACAGTTTGGACTTCAAAAATGAAAATATACAATATGAGATATGATGAGGTATGGAAGACTTGAGGTATTGGAACCCTCCTCATGTGTATTGTTACAATACATACTTATCTGCAATATTGATGTACATTTATCAATTTCAATGAAGACATAATTTTATTCTTTAAGACTTGTTTGCCAAATTCCTTAAAATATACACATAACTATTATTCAAGATATACTTGATAAGTGAATCAATTAAATTTTATTTCTAAATGTGAATACTTCTATCCACTTTGATTCACAACAGAACATACGGTCCACATTAGTGCTTTAATTCCATATTCATATTTCTAAATGTGATTTTATTGTTTTCCTAACACTCACAAACAACATATTCCGACAATTATTTTGAAAACACCTAAAATAACGACATTAAAATAATCACGAATTTAAGGTAATCATTTTAGTACAAGAGAAAATATTTATTTCTCCCACGTACTCCCGTTCCTTAAATCCATAATTTCGCTTTTAACAAGTACAAATATTTGACCTTTTGCCTTCTTTTAGCCCAAAATTTTTATTTATACCATATTTAAAAAAATAAACCAAACAACCATGATTTGTGGAGAATTCCAAAAACACCCAGGCCGCAGAATGGTTTGGCAGCTCCATTCTTGAGGGGCCGCAAATTAATTTGGAGGTCCCAAAAAATCCAAAAATGCACTGTGCTATTAAATATATTTAGGTTTTTGAGGGGCCGCCAAATCAATCTGCGGCTCGGGTGTTTTTGAAAATCTCTAGAATTTGAGGTGTTTTGATTTTTTTTTTAATATGGTATAAATAAAAATTTCGGTCTTTGAGCACATCTCTCTCTCATATATTTCAATTATTTTAGCTTTAGCAAAAAAAACTGAAAATATTATCATTTTATTTCTTATTTTCTTAGAATATTTTTCTAGATCCACAATTAATGTGCAAGAGATTCAATTAGTATATGAATTTATGTATAGAGATATTCATAATTTAGTATGAACGTACTTTTAATAATATAAACACCAGTTTGAGTTTCTGATTAACAAAAACAATTGTTGTGGATATTCATAAGGATAAACACATTTTGTGATAATAAATGGACACTTTCAATTAGTATAAGCACATAATTTAAAAGTATGAATATCAGTCAAATTTTCTTAACTAAACAACTTTCTTATTGTTTATTTTTCACTAATATATATAAACATCTACTGTATGTAATACTATGAAGATGCATCGAAATAGTATAAATACGAATTGTAATGGTATAAATACCTACTTCTAAAATATAAGTACAAGCTCAAATTTCATAACAAATTAGCTCTTTTGTTGTCCATTTTAAATATGCGCAAATTAGTTTTCTACGTGGAGCGTGAAAAATGGCGTGTTTTTATTTTTTAGGAATCGAGAGGCGACCATTGTGTATTACTCGAAATAGTAAAATAAAAAGGGAGTCAAATCTGGAAAGTTGGAAATTGGAAATCTGTTAGACGCTCTGTTTATGTTGGATTTTGTTAAAATTAGGGGTGTTTAAACGGTCGGTCCGGTTGAAACCGAACTAAAATAATCAAACTAAACTTTTTTTCGGTTTTCAAAAATAAAACCAAACCGAACCGATTAAACTTATAAACCGACTAAGACCGAACCGAACAAACCGAAATAAATTTCGGTTTGTTCGGTTCAAACCGAAGTAAACCTATTGGTGCCATTATTAACGAAAATTACACATGTTCATACACAAATTGTTCAATTTCATACAAAATATGCAGATGTTCTAAAATATTTAAACTAAAATGAAAGAAATGAAGTAATGATTGAACCAAACAAAATATAAATCATACTTGAACCTATATAATTCGGTTGGTTCAGTTTAGTTGGTTTTGAAAAGTCTAAACCGAACCGATTCATTTAAACTGAAATAATTCAAAATTTTAACCAAACCGATCCATTTAAACCGAAAAACCGAACAATTTAAACCAAAATATTTCGGTTCGGTTGAAAACTGAACAAACCGAACCGTTTGAACACCCCTAGTTAAAATAAATCAAGCTAAGCATTTTTATAATATATATACTTCGACAAGTAACCTAAATAAGAAGAGGTTTATAACTCTAATACAGAAGTAAATAATTCTGTAACAAGAAAATTTAATTATTTTTATTATTTCTTTTTAGTTACATTTTTATGAGTCTATGAATATTACATATGAACAAAAATGTCAAAGCTAGAAGTGTTACGGAACGAATCAGAGAAAAAACTGTAACCAACAAATAAGAATAAGTCGGAGGGCCAAAGTAGAAAAGAAGTCAATTTGAATACTCGGGCACGTTCTATCTGTCAAGTCAAAGTACAAATTCCAAGGCCAGAGAAAAAGTAAATCCTAGATTGATCATAAAGAAGATTCCAATCGTAAATTGAAACCCTCTCCGATTGGTGGAAATGAAAAGGTATGTTTTCGTTTCCAATCTAGAGGTATGTTTTTAGTTGTGACAAAAAACTCATAGATTGCGGCTTGATTATCACTCCACCTGACTCACTCGTTAACAGTTTGTTTGTTATTGGACCGAACTGTTAACGAACTAGCTCGTCACTAGCTCGGTCTATAATTAACGAGTTTTAAGTTAGGGCCTAGCTTGCACGCCAGCTCCCGAGCTAGCTCAGTTAGGTATCAATTTGTGAATTTGTATATTTTGTGTGCATTTTATACTATCTAGCTCGGTCCAACTCAGTTCAACTCGATTCAAAAAGTTTGTAGAATTTATTTTCTTCTTAAAACAATATCCAGTCAAATCCAACGAGCCAGCTCAGACTGACTTGTCACTATTTCAAATTGAGGTTTTAACTCGGATGCCCTAGGTCCAGCTCGCTCGGCTGTAGCTCGGTCAAGAATTAACAAGCTAAGCTAGGATCTAGTTCGGACCGAGCCAGCTCGTTACCACCCCTGTATGTTTTCATGTCATCACCTTTTCTAGTTTTCTTGATCCAAACATTAGTAATTTCACGAAAAACAATTATTTACGGTCAAATAAAAAGATCCAGAATCTCGATTAATTAACTTGTAAAAATGTTTCAAAAATTCCTCAAATTTTTCAGCATTGCTCTAACCAATTCATTAAATGCACCAAGACCTCTCCCTCTACGAGCAAGGTCGACAAGCGTCCTAAATCCTGATCATACTTCGCAAAAGCTTCAAATGATTTTTGAAACTTCAGAGCCACATCCAGCATCATATATATATATGGAGTTGCATCAATTAGGAACATCCAAACACAACAAAAAATATACCATCCACACTAATATTTTGAACATTTTTTGGAGATTGTTTGACATATTTTACAACATCTGAATTTTAACAACCGATATAGATATCCAGGGGAGGACCCACATGATGTTAGGGGCAGTCACCCTCTCTGGATTTTGAGTTTTAGTGAGATCTATCCGTCCCGATTGACTTTGCTCCTTCTGAAATTTTTTTTGCCCCCCTCTAGAAATTTTGTAATTCGAGTTAAATTTAAAGTTAAAATTAAAATAAATTTCTTGATTTATGATTGAGAATTAGAATAATAAGTTAGAGCATCATAAATTATAAATCAGAGTATTAAAAAGTATGAGTTAAAGCATCATTTTTTATTGAGTACCTAATTAATTAATGAATTTAAATCCAATTAGTTATTTAAATCTAATTCATTATTTTTATGTCCCTGACAAAAATCATGAATCCGCCTATGTAGATATTTCTTTCAAACTATCAAGGACTACTAAGTTATTGGAATGGACAATACACCTCACAATGAGTAGTTTGCAATTAAGATACCGTGTCCCAATTATTAGAGGTGGCAAAAAAAAACTCGTAGTTCGTAACTCGCTCGTGCTCTCTTAAAATAAAACTCATTAATTTGTTTCTGGCTTGAACCAAAAATGAACTGGATTGTTATGAAAACGAGAGAGTTCAAGCTTTTCATGCCAGAAAAATATAAGCTTTTTATGCCAGCAAAGCTAATAATTAATTGCATATAAACGTGATATTCACATTTTTGTCAGAAAAGGGCAGCT
Organism: Carex kokanica; assembly: GCA_025461125.1. NCBI lineage: Eukaryota > Viridiplantae > Streptophyta > Magnoliopsida > Poales > Cyperaceae > Carex > Carex kokanica. Next base: position 1,149,363 of record JAJGRX010000923.1, on the reverse strand, counting down.
AGGGTTGAAATTTCTAGCAAAGAAACTAATCTGTAAACGCAAAAATGAAATGAGAAAAGAAGAAACACATGAGCAAAAAAAAGCTGAAAACACCAATTAATAGATAATATTTAGGAAGGCTTCCTCCTAGAGTTATATCAAAAGAAACTAATTAATCATCCCACTTGTTTTTGGGACCTACTTTATCAGATGTTCTCATATTAATTATGCATTTAGAGCAAGATTAGAAAATTCTACAAACCAATTTTCAATCGATTCGGTTATTCGGGTTCAGAATATTTTAATTTTTTAACCAAACCAAATCAATTAACAGAATAAAAAAAAAAACCGTTTAGTCCAACTTTAGTTGGGTCGGCTTAAAACTAAATAAACCAAACCGTTTGAACAACCATATCTGTAATTGGTAAATTATTGAAATTGGGATTGATTTAGATTTAGAGGTCGACCATAACTTCTCTCCTCTCTAGTGCTAGAGATGTTGTTTGTCAACACGTCTAAGCAAAGAGCCGCTTTATAGAGGAAAAAAATATTATAACGGAGTTGATTTTAAGCAAAGAGCCGCTTTATCTTCCTTGGTTTTCTGCTCAGAGTCTCCAGTTCACTTTAAACTGGAGATGATGGACGGAAATCTAGGTTTGAAACTTGAAAGTAACTTTGGTCGGTGGATAGTATCATGTTCGTCTTCTCCCAAGGCAGTTTCTCGAAGAAACTATATTTATTGCTAGGTGCAGAAATATACTGCCAACTGATGGATTCTCCAAAAAAAATAAAACAAAATTTCTGTAACTAATTCGGGATTAAATTAAGAAGAGGTCGAGGAAATCATAATGGTCTCCATAAATGTTGTCACCCAAAGAAAAGATCAGTAAAATTCATCATTATTTTATTGCTACCCTTTTTTTTTTTTTTTTTTTCATTTCACTGCAATTTCGAATATCTCATTCACCTTAACGAAAAACAATTATCATACAACAACGATTTCGATGCTATAAATTGGCATAATATCTCTTTTTATAATATTTTAAAATTTTAAATTTAATATACGAATCTAAAATGTTGATTTTGTTCATCTTCTTATTATATATGAAAATTTTAAATTTAAAACAAAACATGACACCCACTTAAGATATGAAAATCCTCTACTTATTATATATTGTTATCATAGTATCATTAATAAGAGTAGAACTAGGGTGTTCCTAAGCTCACCAAGCTCTTCGTGAGCTCGACTCTAAAACCTATCGAATTGACTTCAAACGATATTTTCAAACCGTTAGATATTTAATTTATATTAAAATGTGCTTGGAGACCAAATTTTACATTTTTTAAAATTTTTTTTACTATTTATTAAGATAGTTTGAAAATTGTTTTTTTATTAAAATTTTGCACCATTGGAAAACAGCGATTTTAAAACCATTTTAATAAATAGTAAAAAAATTTCAAAAAATGTAAAATTTGGTCTCCAAGCACATTTTAATATAGATTGAAATCTAACAGTTTGGAAATGTCGTTTGAAGTCAATTCGATGAGTTTTAGAGTCGAGCTCACGAAAGAGTTTGGTTAAAAATGTCGTTTGAAGTCAATTCGATGAGTTTTAGAATCGAACTCACGAAAGGACTTGGTGAACTTAGAAACACCCTAATTCTACTCCATTAATAATAATACAAGGCATGTCGCTAGTTCAAATCCAATTTTTGGCCTTTTATGAAGCTCCTCCTAACTAATCATTACATAACTTTACATTTTGACTTTGTAAAATTTTCTGTCAATTATATTTATTTGCAACACCTGATCTTATTTATGTTCGTCCGATGAACTAAAAGGGATAAACACCTATACTAGACCTAGGGTAACGAAATGGACTGCAATTTCGTGAGCTCAAAAGCATATTTAATTACCCCTTGTAGCAATCAGCGCCTCTCACATGATCTCCAATTCATACGGTACTATTTGTACCACAAGTTGCTTATATTAGAAACAATATCCGTGCTCTGACAACTGGGAACATAATGTAAATAAGTCTATTTGAGACAGCTATTAAATAAGCATGAACTAATTAACAGCATCTACAGATCCATACAATTTTTTGTGGCATCTAGCTAGGTTACCTGGATTTTATTAAATCATGCTTCGATGGAAATCGATTTTTCAAATTTTTGTGCAGTTTATTTTATAATTAGCATTTCAAGAAATTATTGCACATTAGATCCCATTGAATAAAGACTATCATTGAGAGATAGGACGTGTCTTGCAAATTTAACAACTCAAATTCCTCAGCAAAATCGGACATCTTTCTTAGAGACAGGGGCGGATTCAGAATTTTCGTCATTGGAGGGCAAAACAATATCAAATTGGATTTAAATAGCTAATCGGATTTAAATCCATTAACTAATTTGGTACTCGATAAAAAATAATGCTTTAACTTATACTTATTAATACTTTGAATTGTAATTTCTGATACTCTAACTTATAATTATAATTATCAATCAAAATTCAACAAATTTATTTCAATTTTAACTCTAAATTTAATCTGAATTACAAATCAAACATCAAGAGGGGGCAAAAAATTTTTTCAAGAGGAGCAAAGTCAGTCAAATAAATTTTCACTAAAACTCAAAATCCAGAAAGGAGGCAGCTGCCCCCCTGGGATTACCTGGATCCGCCCCTGCTTGGAGATCCAATTCCCTCGCTTCAAATCAAGCAAGGATATGTTTTTCTCTCTTGATCCTCTCTTTAGAATTTTTTTTTTGAATATTTCTGGCAGAGGCTGCCACAGGTTCTTTAGATCCTCTCTTTAGAATCACTATCTAGAAGTTTAAATATACTTTGTGTTGTGAAGAGGGAAAGCGTTTCAAATTGATAGATCATTTGAGTAAGGTTTGGCGAAAGTGAATCTGTATCCCCTCCATTTACCTTAGGTGCAATAGAGAAAATTAGACTATTTTTTTTTTAATTCCGAAGCCAATTTTAAAGCATATCCCTATATCTAAATAGGCACCAAATTCTTTTGGCCTGAAATCTGGATCGTTCTTTCTCTGTTGCATCCTCAGGTACCTATGGAGATACGGACCCTAACGAAAGTAGTGCGTCCTAATCTTTATTAGGACGTACATATGATTTATGACTAGTGTAATCATATATCATGACCGGTTTGGTTCAGATGCAAATTGATTCAACACAAATTTTCTCAAATACTCTGTATTTAGTACGAAAATGGAGGCATAACTTAATTTTTTTCAATAATGGATATTTATTTTATGTGGAGGTTTCAAATATTTCAATTTTTTTGTGTCTCGATCATCTCTATTTTTTAATTTCCTAATATGAAAAATTCTAAATTTATATGTCAAATGAATCATTAGATGTGATCTATATTATTTTATCGACATACACCTAAGAAATTATCATTTTAATTTTTTTGATTCTATATAAATCAATAAGTTGAAAAATCAATGTCTAAAATTTATCCATGTCGTTGTAAATTTACAAGCTCTTGATACTAATAAAAATAAAATCGAAATATCATAATATTTTACACATGCATAAAAAATAATATAAATCATATCTAACAGTTTATTTTGAGATATAAATTTCAAATATTATAATTTAGAAAATGATAATACAATAAAGATATTTAAACCGTCCGATCATTTTATATAGAGATTACATTAATTTATGTATTTTTTCAGCCGTAGCATGCAACCGTTAAGGTGGTATGCGCATAATTAACGCCGTCTTCCTTTATAATTAGAATTTTTTTATAAATCATAATTAAAATTTTGATTTTACGAAACCAACATGATTACATTTTTTTTTTTGCAAAAACCATAAGAATTGAAATGCCATTTCGGTCTGGTCCCCTTTTTGGATTTTCTGTGGTACTGGTTTCACAAGTTTTCATATGAGCCGCTGCAGAAAATCTAAAAAGAAGACTGGACCGAATGGCATTTTGGTCCAGAATAAAAAAAAATTTCTGACCGAAATGGCATTTCGGTTCTTATGATTTTTGTAAAAAAAAAAATAATCATATTAGTTTCGTAAATTTTTTTTTTTTAATTATGGTTTATAAAAAAAATTCTTATAATTCACCAAATTCCCTACGCTAGTGTTTCAAATTTTGATTGAGCGTACATACGAAAAGGACAGTACTTTTAGATCGGCTGCAAACCAAATACAAAAAAAAATATAATAATAAAATAAAAATGCAAGTCAAAAGATGCCGCAAACGACGTACCAACCAAATGATTATCACAAATCAAAGAAGCAATTTGTAATTTCAATCATATTATTTGATTCTCCAATCATTCACTTGATTAATTTGAGTTCTTCACATGCATTCTCTCATGCTCTCCAGACTGCCATATTCTGCCGTGCACTAACAAAAATCCCAATAAAGGATGTCCCAAATTAAACTGTTGCTTCATGCCTTTCCTCAAATATTTATTTTGTTACATATCATAGTATGTAAAGTAGTAAAAACAAAATAAATCAATCAATCAAATGATAGATCATCCTCTGACTACAAACTGCCTTTGAAGTTTGGAAAGGCTTAATAATTCGTTGACATGCAACATAAACATTGGTGCCTCATGAGTCATGAGTCATGACTAGTTGACTACTAACTTGGTATTCTGGTAATTAATGATAGAAAATTTAGCAGTTCATGCAATCTTCACCTCTTTCATGATGATCTTTGGTAAAAATTGTATACAGTACCTTTTCACTTTAATTAATGCAAGTAGAATCCAAACATGAGATGTAGTAGTTCACCAAGAAGAGATTGCAGGTGTAAGCCACATGGTTATGACAACATTAATTAGTCAAATGAGGGTTAAAAGTTGGAGCCATATTTTAAGAAGTCACATGAAAAACCCTAATCTATTTAGCAAAAAAAAATGCAGGGTAAATCTAAGAGCTTTAAATTGCAAAGTGACGTGGGACCCACAATGTGGTTCACACACCTGAATAAACTATAGATATCACATGCCTATGTACAACAATAATCAGATTATAATTTCTTGACGGATTTATTCATTTCCGCTCTTCTGGAAGGTTTTAGATCAATCCAATCAAAATCCAACGGTCCAAATCAGATTCAAATGGGTGGAGCATATATATATATATATATATATATATATAGTGCTGGGCTTAGCTAAGCCATGGTGTAAAACGACTTGGTGCTCCACGTCTCATTATTTTCATTTTGAAAATCCAAACTACCGATCCGAACCGCTCAAGTTGTTCTCCATATTGAAATGTGCTTGGAGACCAAATTTTACATTTTTTGGAATTTTTTTACTATTTATTAAGCCACTTTGAAAAATCACTGATCCGGCGGTCCAGAAATTTTTACTGTTTTTTACTGTTCATAAGGATTTTCAGATTTTCAAAGTGGCTTAATAAATAGTAAAAAAATTCCAAAAAATGTAAAATTTGGTCTCCAAGTACATTTCAATATGAAGAACATGTTGGAAGGTTCGAATCGACTATTTGAACTTTGAAAATGAAGATATGGCGTGGAGTACCAAGTCGTTTTACACCATGGAGTAGCCTAGTCGGACTCTATATATATATATATATATTTTGTGTAAACGTCGGAGATTAAACCATTAAACTATTTAATATCTCACATCTGAATTTCAAATAAGGGACCTCCCACACAGGTGGAGTAGAATCGGCATCTTAAAATCGGATCATATTCAATTCCGAGCTTATTTGTAATACACGCACATGACAGTATTAATGGAAAATGTACTGCTTTGAGATTCGTGTTTTGAGAATTTGAACGGTTTAGATTTTTCAAAAATCAACTTAAATTTTTGATATATCTTGCGGATCACATCTGCGATCAATGCCAATCATAATGTACTAAAAGATGCATGCAGTTCCATTAAAAATAAAAGAACCCAATAAGCATAAATGACAGCTGATTGCCTTTCATCTATGACAGCAAATGCGAACCTAGTGAATAATAGAAAATCGAAATTCAAAGGGTATATATATTAATCAAAGTTTTTGAGATGTACCAACCAGTTTGTACTTAAAAAAGTTCAACTATTAAATCTAAAACATATTTTAATAAGTCACGACCTATCAGTCAGTAAGATTCCATAGACGGTTATACCACTAACCCAAAGGACCAACCTTTCAATTTTAAAATCTACTCACAATTAATTAACACAACCAAACTCAATCAAATCAGATTAAACAAATAAAAATGGTAAAAAATAAGCCATTAAATAATTCAAACCAAAGCCCTTTAAATCGCCCAATATCCCAACCCTACAATCCATCATCCTTCAAAGTTCAAACCCTTCCTTCAATCAAATCCAATTCTTCGAGACTCACCTTTTTGTGCCTCCTTTTTCTCTCATATCCACAATGGATTCAAAAAAGTCCAACAAAATCACAGAAATCGTTAGACTCCAACAAATGCTCAAGAAATGGAAGAAGCTCTCCGTGTCTAAAAATGGCACGGCCAGTACTAACAACAATTGCAACAACACTTCTTCATCCAAGGGAATCAAGTTCATCAAGCGCACATTGTCGTTCAACGGCGACACGTCGGCAATGTCGGGGGGCGACGTACCAAAGGGACACCTGGCAGTATGTGTTGGGGAAGAAATGCAAAGGTTCGTGATACCAACTGAGTACCTGGGGCACAGTGCGTTCGTATCTTTGCTTAGAGATGCAGAAGAGGAGTTTGGGTTTCAACAAGAGGGGGTGTTGAGAATTCCATGCGAGGTTGGAGTTTTTGAGAGGATACTTCAGATGGTGGAGAATAACAAAGATGGCTATTATTATTGCTCCACGGAGGCTGATTTTGGGTACCCACAATACTCTCCAGATGCAATGTGTAGATGAGAGAGAGAGAGAGAGAGAAATGGAACGAGGAACAGCGTAAAAAAGGTTAAATTGGTGAGGGATGATTGATTTGTATCTCCCCCCTGTGTTTATGCTTTGATAATTTTAGTTCAAATTGTAGTTGTCTACGGTTATCTTTTCATTATTTTTTTGCTGAGGATACTAGGCAAAGGATCTTTCTTCTATATATTCAGTTTGTTCAAGTGTACTACGTAGAGGCGGACTGAGAGTCCAGAACCCCTCGGTTATAATTGGATTTTCTTTTCGTGTAAGATTCCAATTATTTGCACTAAATTGATGCTTCTTGTTGAGAGAAAAAGCTAAGCTGATGTTTCGGATTCTATTTTTTGGATTTTTTTTGAAATTAATTAAGAACTGGGTGTTTTCCACAAATTTGAGCAGTATATAACATATAAGTTCTAGATGTATCTTTCGCATCAATATCTTATCGAATTCAGACTCTCTCAAACACTGGGAAAGTTCGAGCGCATAATGGATTCATGATATTTCATTAATATTCGTGTTTCATCAAAATTTATACCATAAAAAATTCTTTAAAAGGATTTTGCTTTAAAAAGGTTTCAAATTGTTGAAAATATACGTTCTCTATCTTACCAAAAAAACCAACGAAATAAAATCCGATAGAAATTAAGATACAATGTATTCCGGAATTCATTTTTATGCAGCGGAGGAGGGAAGAATCCTTATCCTCTGTTTGGATCACGGCCGCCTGATCAGAATCCGGACCAATCTGGTCCGAGGTGGAATGCACAGACCAGATTTAATAATTATGCGGATTTTGATGGACGGTCCAGATCCAAACAAATATATTCTGTTACCTTAGATGATATGAATTCCGGAGGAAAAGAGACTCAATCGGGGCTAGGCTGGGTCCAGATCCCCTAAAGTAACTCAATTTTTGGATTTTGGATCGGAACCGTCCGAATCGAATCCGTCGCTCGAGATTGCTTTGGGATTCGAACATATCTCTTAGGATACATGCGTTCCATTTTAGTTGAATGGTCACGGATTCAAATCGGATAATCCCGATCCAAAATCCAATTTTTGAGTTAATTCACTGGATCTGAATTCGGCTAGGCCCCTTATGACTTAAAATATATTTTTTGAGACCTCGTATTTTATTCAGGCTCCGTCCCAGCATATATTTGAAAGCGCGCTCTGATGTGTTTGAAGGAATCAAGGAAACATATTTTTGCCTTTTACGACTTCTCCATAATCATTGCTGCATTTCAATCATTCAGATCTGAAAGCTTTTCGAGTAGAACTAAGTTGCTCTTAAGCTCACTAAGTCCTTTGTGAGCTTAACTTAAAAACCTATCGTATTGATTTCAAACGACATTTTCAAACTATTAGATGTTCAATTTATATTAAAATGTGCTTGGAGACCAAATTTTATATTTTTTGAATTTTTTTTACTATTTATTAAGCTGGTTTAAAAACCGCTGTTTTTATTAAAATTTTGCACCATTAGAAAACAGTAATTTTCAAACCATCTTAATAAATAGTAAAAAAATTCCAAAAAATGTAAAATTTAGTCTCCAAGTACATTTTAATATAGATTGGTCATTTGAAGTCAATCCGGTAGTTAAGCTCACAAAGGACTTGGTGAGCTTAAGATAGGGGTGAAAACGGATCGGATAATATCCGACCGTATCCGGATCCGTATCCAAAAATTAAATAAGGATATCCGATATCCGAATATCCGTACGGATACGAATACGAATATGGTTTTACATTTTAATTATCCGTATCCGAATAGTAAATATATACCATATAATATAATAGATATTATGACAAAATTTATGTATATGTCTACGGATATCCGATATCCGATCCGTATCCGTATGTATCCGTCTAATATCCGATCCGTATCTGTATCCGAAAAATAAAAACAGATACGGATATGGTTTTACCACTATCCGATCCGTTTTCACCCCTAGCTTAAGAGCACCTTAGTTCTACTCTTAAGTTTTTTAAACGAAATTACAATGGAATCTAACACATACTATTTCAATTCATGACTCAGATTGCATGCCATAATTTCATTGTTGTTGTAATTGTAGCAGTTCACTGAAACTCCAGAGCATGTACAACTTCCGCCATATAACCATTATAAAATGATATTTCGTCACATAATTCTGTACAAAATCAGTATACAATGGATATCTTGTTTATATTCTTAAAATTTTATATGAAATTCACACGTATAACAGCATCTTATTGGCAAATAATAGATGCGAATTGTAAGGAAGGAGGGATTTGGGTGCGTGCTTTGATAACTCAGTACGAGTCTTAATAGAAGTTGACTCATTGGACACTGTACTGCACGATGCAGCGCCACAAAGGATCTGAACTCATAGCAAACTGATTGGACCACACTCCACGAAATGGGAAGCATGTCTGCATGTGCAATGCATTGGACGATTAAACTTGCAGTGTCTCTCTCTATCTTCCCTTTTTCCAAGGGTCGGATCCCTAAAGTAACCCAATTTTTGGGTTTTGGATTGGACCGTCCGAATCGGATCCGTTGATTGAGATTGCTTCGGAATTCGAACCTGTCTTTTGAAATACGTGCTCACCACTTTAATTGGATGGTCACGGATTCGAATCGGACGGTCTTGATCCAAAACCCATTTTTTTAGTTACTTCACTGGATCTGAATTCTTTTAATTTCTTTTTGATTTGCAATTGCGCTGAAAATAAAATTTATGGCTCAAATGGAAACAAAAATTGTATATTTCCTTGAATGATTTTTGCTGTTATAACAACATAAGAGAAACAAATTACCGCCGGCGCCACCTGTAATTTAATTGTAATTTGGTAAAATAATATACTGAATCATTATATATATTTATTCTGAAAAATTCATGGCATTGTAACTTGTTACCAACATGTGTAATTTTTTTTATTTTATAAAAGTGGGTTAAACCCACCTGTTTCATTAGAAACAAAAATAGTTCATACAAACAATGACACATAGCCACTGATCAAAATATAACCCAAGTAATGAAAAGATCCCACAAGTTGAGAACCAACATGTGTAATTTACTTCCTCAAAAAAGAAAAAACATGTGGAATTTACTGTTTTGCTGATGCATGAAATCAAATTGTGAATGTCAACTTTAAAATATATCACCTCAAAAACTTTAAATTCAAATAAAATCTATCTCATTTCACAAGGTACACTGACGGATTTTGAAAATAATTTCCTTTTGGAAAGCCAAGTGGGAGAGACCTAAGGCCTCTTCAATTTTCATGTAGTGTTATGATGTGAAGTTTTGGACTTCAAGTTTCATTCAGGCTAGCAAAAAAGGCATTCAGCTTTATCTAAGTGGGCCTCAAATGCTACCAGGCCTTGTAAGCATCCTGGCCCAATTGAACTCTGGGCTAAAATTCTCTTGACCTGATCCAAGGGAAGAGATTTAGATTCTTGAATCAAAACTCAAAAGTGATGATTATCCTAAGCCTACAAGGTCATACTTATTTTCAGTCATTCAATATACATAATAATATTAGAGGCGGGATCCACTTACACTCTTTTTTTGTGATACCGAATTACACTTTATATTTTCAAAGTTTTTAAAGTTGAAACAGTTGATCTAAACCGTTTAACATGATGGATATATTAAAATTTGCTTGCAGATCAAATTTTACATTTTTTTGAATTTTTTTTACTATTTATAGAGTATTTTACAAAATCGTTGTTTTTAGACCATTGAATTTTTGTATCCATCTTAATAAATAGTAAAAAAATTCAAAAAAATGTAAAATTTGATCTGCAAGCACATTTTAATATATCAATCATGTTGAACGGTTTGGATCGACTGTTTGGACTTTGAAAATGTAGGGTGTAATTTGGTGTCACCAAAAAAGAGTGTAAGTGGATCCCTTCTTATAATATTAATCGTCACACAATTTTTTGTCATAAAAAAATAAAATATTATTTTTGTAGTTATATTTCAAAATTTTATAATTAATATCGTATTTAAATAGTTACGTTTGTTCTTTTTCACGAAAGCTATGTCTCCATAAAATATTATAACTTTTGTAGTTCATTTAATCCTAAATCAAGAGGATAAAAAATAAATGCACTAAAAATCAATTTATTGTAGTTAAATAGACTCGTTGATTTATGGACTTGAGATTATTAGAAACAAGCTTAAGATATCATAAAATTGTGAGGACTCAATAATCAAGACAAAAAAAAGAAAAAAAATGATTAAACTTTGGATCTGAAAATAAGATATATTGTAGGGTGAGGAGGGTTCAAATGTCTCCACTATGCCTCCATTTTTAAAAACTTTAATTACTCAAAATTTAAAACTTAAAAATCAAAATAAAACCGTTAGATATGATGTACATCATTTTATCTATGCACGTATAAAAAAATATGACATTTCAATTTTGTTTTGGTTGTCATCAAGAGCTTGTAAAAAACGTACTAATGTGGATAATTTCTAAACATTGATTTTTTAACTTATTGATTCACATAAAAACAAAATTAAAATGTAATATTTTTTTATGAGTATATAGATAAAATGATGTAGATGATATCTAACGGTTTTTATTTTGACTTTTAAGTTTTAAATTTTGAATTATTAAAGTTTTAAAAAGTAAAAGCACAGTAGATGACACAAAAAATAGAGGCATTTGAATCATCTCATGTGGGATTACACGCTAAAATTACATTAAAAATATTAAATTCAGACCCTGTATTACAACTGGGCCGCTAATGAAAACGTAGAATATCGAAGTCAAGGTCTCATTTCGAAGTCCTTAATAATTGGATGAACAATTTCCCCACACATCACATGCATGTTCATTATATTGTCTTAGTCAAATAAACCAAACGTCAGATCGGCGTTAATTTATTAGATAAAACTTACGATATTATGTGAATGTAAGATCTAGGAGCCTTCTTGTGCTTTTCCAAATAATGTTTAATTAGTGGTTCTTTTTTCTTATGTGAATTAAGTTTTATATAATATCAAATAATTTTTTTTAAGATTAGTGGCTTTTATGCCTATTAATAATTCAATTCATAAAAAAAATATTTACAACAAGTCAAGTGACTTTAATTTCTAAATCTACTTCTTTATTTTTCTGAAATCATCTAAATTACTTACAATTACTCTTATTATTCTTAATCACACTCTAAATTATTAGATATATTCTTCTAATTTTACTTATATACACGCATAATCATCCTAATACCTTAATCCCCATCTCGTCCCACGACCGGATCTGCTCTTTCGACTGCCGCTGCGCTCCGACGACTTGATCTACTCACCGTCGCAGTTCGATCAAGATGAGGACTTTAATCTTTGAGCTCCAACGATACCGCGTTCTCGGCTCTGCTCCCTCATTCAAGGAGGTAGAGACGAGAGAGAGGAGAGGGTATCGTTGCATTAGAGGTGAAACTCGAAGATGAGAGATTTGGAGTGTGAGGCGGTGGCTAAGTAGATCTAGAATTTGAGATTTCTCTTCTTTTTTTCTCTTTTGAAGTCGCTAAGAGAGAGAGCCTTTGAAGTCGCTTCGTTAGTATCAAATAATTATTATTTGTATTTTCAAAAATACTATCTACAATACTTTAAAAATATATATGAAATCTGTCCTCATAACATATACACCGAAGTAAAAAATTGTATGGATGACTACAAATTATGTACCGAGATTTTTATTAATACCCTAAAAAAAAAATAATAATAAAAATACCTTCAGTTTTAAAAAAATTTTAAAAATGCCCTAATCGCCCCATAATGGGGCGGTCCACTGATGGCAGAAAACCGCCCAGAGATAGGGCGGTTCAGTATTTTTTTTTTTTTTTTCAGATTTTATATATTTTTATAAGGACATTATATTGATGTATATATATTTTAAGATGTATATATTGTTTAGATATATTTTTCTTTTTTTTTTTAAATTTTATATATTTTTAAGAGGTATTGTTGTTTGTAAATAAGATATATATTTTTATAAGAAAATTAGCGTTGATATATATATTTTTAATGATTTAAGATGTATATATTTTTAAGATGTAGATATTTTTATTGTTGTTTGGACTAATTATTAATGATTTATGTTGTATATTGTATTCCTTGAAGTATTTATTCCATCTAGTTATTGTTTATTTATGTTTTATGTTGTCAATCTGTGCATATTTAATTGCGTTATGAAAATAACAAAACTGAAGCATATAAAATAGTTACAAACTACGAATTAAATCAGTTAACAAACTCATCGACGACGACCGAACAAATTTAGAAATCGACGAGTTCTGGATCTGCTTCCAGTCTGTTGTGCGACACTACTACCGCTACCGGATGCCTCTGCATGACTACTACCGCTACCGGTGGCCTCAGCAACAACTCTAGCATTTTCTCTTTCGTTGGCTTCGTTGATGGCATCTGCATTCCAGTTCACCAAAAATGATATGTTATTGAAATCGAAAAATATAAAATGAATTATAAAATACAAGATGAAATGTACCTGCTCGCTGCCTGTCACAAGTTGAACGGCGAGCCTGATGTCCCATTCGCCTACCCTGCATCTGATCCATTGTCATTACAGCACGCTTGTGGGGCCTTCTCCCTTTTCTGAACAGTATCTACAGTAACCAACAGTAATCTACAGTAATCTACAGTAACCAGCAGTAACCTACAGTAACCAGCAGTAACCTACAGTATCTACAGTAACCTACAGTAATACACATTAACTAAATAATAATAAAAATAATAATATAAAAAAAAATACCTTCGGAGCACAGTAAAGAGCGAGAGGCGGGGCGAGAGCGAAAATGAAGTGTGAGGGAGAGAGTGCGCAGTGCGCTGACATTTTTATAGTATGTATAGTGGACCGCCCCCCTATGGGGGCGGTTTTCTCGGCCAACAGAACCGCCCAACCATAGGGCGGTTTGGATGATATGGTGAACCGCCCCATCATGGGGCGGTTAGGGCAATTTTAAATTTTTTTTCAAATTAAGGGTAGATTTGATATTTTTTTTTGTTTTTTTAGGGTATTAATAAAAATGTCGGAATTATGTATACTATAATGCACTTGTAATTTTTATAAACATTAATTATGACTATTGACTATTAAAATAATATTTTGTATTTGATATTCATCATGTATTGAATACTATCAGCTAACATAACAGCGAAATATACGTCATATTAATTTGAATATATACTTAATATAGATATAAGACATCAGACATATTAGTATTTTGCATACTTGCGTCACACATGTAAACAAGCACATCTTATTTCAACATAAAATCCGGGAAACTTATCCCTTTGGCCTTTCTTCCAGTTGACTTTGTTCGGAGAGCGATACATTTTGATAAACATCAGTAGAGCTAAGGTGTTCTTTAAGCTCACCAAGCTTTCCGTGAGCTTAACTCAAAAACCTATCAATCCTATTTCAAACGATATTTTCAAACCGTTAGATGTTCAATCTATATTAAAATGTGCTTGGAGAACAAATTTTATATTTTTTGAAATTTTTTTTACTATTTATTAAGCCGGTTTGAAAACCGCTGTTTTTATTAAAAATCTGCACCATTAGAAAACAGCGGTTTTCAAACCGGCTTAATAAATAGTAAAAAAATTTCAAAAAATGTAAAATTTATTCTCCAAGTACATTTTAATATAGATTGAACATCTAACGGTTTGAAAATGTCGTTTGAAGTCGGATTAATAGGTTTTTGAGTTAAGCTCACGGAAAGCTTGGTGAGCTTAAGAGCACCTTAGCTCTACTCCAGATATATTATATATAGAGACAGACAGAGAGAAAAAGAGAGATAGAGAGAGAGAGAGAGTTGCAGAGATTCCTAGGTTCCTACAACAGCGATTGAGAAACTTTAATTTGTGAAAATCAGAAATTTGCTCGGTTCTTTTTGTGATGGAAGTGGCAAACTGTCTTGTATCGATCACCACGAAGAGAAAGGAATTGGAGGTGGTGCATGACCTCTCTCTATCTTCCCTTCCTAAAAAGATCAAATTAGAGGTGATCATTTCTCTCTTTTCACCTTTTCACTTTTCACAGATTCGTTGCATAATATGGCCTCCTCACACTAGTTGTTTCCTGAAGTACCATTGTCGTTTCTTTGGTTCGGTGAAATCCTTTGGTATATACTTAATTTGAGCTTTTGGGCATCATTTGTGCCTAATAAATTCTTATATTGTAATCATAGTGGCATAACAGAGATAAATGATACCAGGACCCAACCCAGTTTTTGTTTGTTTGATTTTTTTTGTTTTTTGTGAACCTGATTGTATGTGTATGTATGTACTTCATATCATGTATTAGAGAGAGAAAGAGAAACTGATATGAATTTAAGCTAATTAAGGTGATTTGTTAGCATAACTTTAAAATTCATTGATCAACTTTAAATAATGAATTAAAACATTTCAAATCAATCTATTTCATAAAAGATATGCTTACATCCAAAGTTTGTTGATTTCTAAACATATTTAGTAGAAGGTCAACTGTCCAAAATGATGGTTTAAAGCATAATGTAACGCTTTCATTTTTTTTGTTATATTTTTTACTGATTGACTTTATACTCAATTGATTTAAAATTCTCTAAATTAAATGCATCATTCATGAAATATATTGAATTGAGGGTTTGAGTTTGTTGTATGATATTGAACCGATGAATTCTTTCCAAAAAATGATTCGTTTTTTTTTTTTTTTTTTGTCTTTATTGTTAATTTTACAATAGCATGCAAATTTCCCCCAATTCTTGGAAGAAGAGGAAGATTCACCGGTGGCCATTCTATTTAACCCAAAACATGAATTGACATATTCTGTAAAGAATAAAATAGTACCATCTCACAACTACAACATAAATCATGAAATGGAATTAATGGACGAAGATGAAGACGAACCATCAGCATCATTTATGGAGGTTGAAAACAAAAGCGAATATAATCAGTATCAATGCATGTTAGCACAAGTACCTCAGAAACGATCTGCTTATATATGGTCAGGTATGATATAATGAAACTCCAGGTTTTATAAATTTGGTTGATAATGAAAATATGATATTACCTTCCTCGAACTTTACACAGCCTTTTTTTGTCGTCTCATTCACAGGTTTCTTCTGATTTTATTTTCAAGACGAGAAGATGGATAATCAAAGGATATAGGGCAGAGATGAGAAGAACGTAAACCATCACTGGCAACGTGTGCAGCAATCTAGTTTTTAAGATGCTTTATAATTTGTAATTTATCTGGGAATAACTAGAAAATAGGCCTATAATGATGATTAGAAAAAAAAATGTAATGGTTGACATTGTGAATGTGAAAATCGTCTTTAGCAATTCTGCTCAGATTTGTTGGGTGTTTGACATATTTTGATATTTTTTATTTTATATCTCTTATGGAACATAGAATTTGCGTAATTTTGTTTCATTTCTCAGCAGCAGGAGTATTTGGAAAGCATGTAGAAAATTAGATATACAACAATGGACCTTAGTTTTTAGTTTAATATTTTCTAAGCTCAATCAATGTATCTCTCTCTCTCTCTTTCTTTTTTCCCGAAGATGAATCCTCACTGATACAATTGTCCCAGCATGTATTTTGTACACTGATCCCAGCATTGGATTTATACGTAGGGACAACTAAACAATGATTTGAAGCAAAATTGAACGAAGAACAAGTGAACACTGTAATGAAATTAATTGACACGAGCACTACAAACTTAGGTTTCCGGATGTAATCCAGAATACTGTAAGATCATATATTCTACCCTTCTTTTTTCCTTCCAGGTAATAAATAAAAAATTCTCTTTCCTCAGTAGACAACTTGAACGAAATTCCAGTGGAATGTGTAGCTATCTTCGGTCATTAACTGTTGATGTGTCGCAAATAATTTGTGGTATTTAGCAGGATGACAAAATTCAAGTTAACATTCTTCTTCTCACTTTTTGTCCTAGTCTCCAGAAAGTAGCACATTTATGTGAGATCAATCATCGGCAACAAATGTCTTCTCTGTATAGTACCTATCTTCACTCGCTTTCTTCTTCAAATTTCGTCGCTGGTAGGATAAAAAGGGGTTTGTTTTAAATTCCTTAATGTGTTGACAATATAGTAAATGAAATTAGATGGTTCAAATCCTGCTACACCTTTTAGAAACTGGTTGTTAAACACTGTTTCAGAGACAAAGGTCTCAAGTTCAAATCCTGGTAGACCCTTATCATGAAATACTTTCCCATTAATAATCTTCTACATGATGTATCTATGCAAAAAAACACTAAACATAAAAGTGAAGTTCAAACATTTAAAGTACTTGGTTGATTAATGGTATGGATGAGCTTTCTAGTGACTTCTCATAACATGGGGTCTTGTTTGCAATTTTCCAAAATTACGTGGGGAATCTTTTAAAAAGTAGAACACTGCACCTTGTATGCTTCAAGATTATCTATGATTCTTTTGGCAACTGACAGGGTAGTTGTATTCCTCGGGCTCTTAATTGTTTGAAAAATTCCCATGCTTTTAGGTATGGCATAAGGATCAGTTTGTGCCTGTTACAAGAAATCTGCACTTTAGAGAGAGAGAGAGAGAGAGAATTAAGTAAACAACTGAGAGATTAGAAAATTAGATGTACTTCTGAGCTGTTCTCTGATACAGTCCCATGCACTACAACAGAAATGTTAAAAGTGGCAATCTGTTAAGAAAATGAATAAAAACAAATTCAGTTTGGAGAGTTATAGTTCAATAAACTAGATTAAATCAAAAGACAAAAATGTGACAAGGATGCTGCTTGTATTCATATATATAACTTCTCTCATACCATATCTTTAGAGACCTCCCAAGGAGCACCAATAATAACCTCGTCAACATATCTGCATGCAAGTACACTAAGACTCCTCTCATGAAGGTGCAAAATAGTAGGTCGGCCTCTCCTCTCACTGGATTAGTTAGAGATTCCGCAAGTCAACCAAAGACAATAAAAAAATGTACATCAAACAATAATTTCATTTAGTATAAGACATTATTCATAGTTAAGTGTCTTAGCAAGGTATATAAGCACATCAACCATAGACAATAATAAAAATGTACATCAAACAATTATTTCATTTAGTATAACACATGATTCATAGTTAAGTGTCTTAGCAAGGTATAAGCATGCCTCATATTTTGTTTGATAGAGATGTTGATGCATAGATTGAGGTACCTGAGAACTTGGTCATCATGAACTCCAACAAGTAGAAAATCTCCCAGCTTTTTAGCGCTTCTTAATATCTAAAAAGAAAATCTACATAAAAATAGAAAGAAAAAAAGAAATACTAAGAGAGTACAGTACATCGAATAGAAAGATGAGAAATAATACCTCAACATGACCAGCATGGAAAAGATCAAAAGCACCATCAATGTACACCACACGAGAATTTGGTAATGGCCCCTGCAGTAACAATAGAAGAAATGACATTTTAAATGATAAATATACATATTTGATCTAAAACTATGATTAATTTAGCACAAATCTTGTACTCTAGCTCTAATTGAAGTAGCAAAAATTACTGCTTTCTTTCAATTCGGAAAATTAAACTACAGGGGTAAAAAGGAAAAAGAGAAACAAAACTTTCTTTTCTTTGTTTAGCTTTACCTTTCCATTGGAGAATTGCATAATGCGGTGAGATGTTGGAAGAAAATCAGACATATTTGTTTTAAATGAACCTGAGTTCTCAGCATGATTCTTATCTTCATTATTTTTATTGTTACCGTCTCCTTTTTTCATTGAAGACAGTATTCTGCCTACGTAAAAAAAATCATTTTGTTACATTTGGTTAGAAATGAAAATTCCTAACTTTTACCAAAGTACAATATAATTACTGTATTGGATATAAGAACCAATTAGTCCAATAATTCAAATTCTGATGATTTTGTAATTTGCAAAGTACACCAAACTGTTTAACCACGCTAAAGTTAGACAAAAGGAGTGAGCAACCATAATTTTCAAATTGCTTTTCCTGTATATCCCACTTTTTATTAATAATAAAAGAGTGAGGCTACGGTACTATGCATAGCACGGATTGGTCCGTGCTACGGCTCAATATTTGAGTTTTCAAAATCCTAACGGTCGATCCGAACCGTTCAACATGATCTCCATATGAATATGTACTTGCAAACCAAATTTTACATTTTTTAGAATTTTTTTACTATTTTTTTAGATAGGTAGAAAATCACTTGATCTGAAAATTCTGGACCATCCAAAAACAGTGATTTTCTACCTATCTAAAAAAATAGTAAAAAAATTCGAAAAAATATAAAATTTAGTCTGCAAGTACATATTCATGTGGAAATCATGTTGAACGGTTCGGATCGACCGTTAGGATTTTGAAAACTCAAATATTGAGCCGTAGCACGGACCAATCCGTGCTATGCATAGTATCGTAGCCTCACTCATAATAAAAACAGTATCCACTCCAAAAGAACAACAACAATATTGCATTCAGAAAGTGTTGTTTGAATGCATGTGTTCAGGTATATGTGTTCCTCGAGGCCTACTATTAATGCATGCATTCACCAAACACTTTTGAACATGTTTTTCTAACATTAGGCATAGTTTGCATTCTTTAAAAAACAGGGATATGCTTGTCAATATTTGTACAAGTGGGATAGACAGAAAAATCTTATAAACATTTCATATTTAAACAACTCCTTTGAACACATGTACCGTCCAACTGGAAACAGAACGTCTCATTATAATTTCTCTGGAGTTTTTAAATTATTTGTGAAAAATATACAGTGTCATTTTTGAAAACCAAAGGACATGCCCAGATACTTTGAAGCATAAAAACCAATTAAGCCCCTTTCTTCATATACTGTAGTTTGACATCACAATTGCAAAAAATAAGTAATACAAGGATTGTATTACTCCAGAAAAAGGATAAAGCATTGTAGTGGCCTACCAACAATGTCTGTGCTTGAAACCCCTTCAGTACGCTTGATCTGCTTGTACCGACCAACCTTCTTCGCCGATGCATAGGCATCAGTACCATCTGGTAGTAGGCATGGATCATCTCCATGTATGATATAATCTATGTTGTACTTGTTGAAGAGCTTATTCATGAAATCCTCGCTTATTTCATATGGTGCATCTGGTATTACTTCATCAACCCATTTTAATCCTTTGACAAGGATCAACCTGGTACAGTACTTTATTATTAGTTCAATAAAATACAAAATTCAAAAATCACATTCCACTACAGAAGTGGAAAATATTCTATTATTCACCTCGAAAGAACAAAAATATTTTCCATACACCGTGCCAAATTTCTAACTTATTCAACAAAATGCAGAATTAATAGTACAACTTCTTCCTCGCATTTTCTTGCTCTAGAAATGTGCAAAAAACTTTAGAAAGAATGGAGCAGGGAGTACGTGGGATATTTCCCATTTCTACAGGGTAAATGGGATGTTTTCTTGGTTTGCCAAGGCATAATCAGTAAATTGCAGTCATAGATGTACAGTATTTCAGTAAAGCACATATGCAGAGGACAGAGAAAAAAGAGATGAATTGTTAAAGTTCTCCTAAAACACAAAATGCCACATACAACCAAGACAACAAAATAATATGCACACTCCTGTATATGCAAGAAGTATAATGCTTAGCCCTCTCAAGCATGTGTATCTCTCATACTTCCTGTTTTCTTATAAAAGAATCCAAACTATCCCTCCTTCCTGCTTCCATATACATAACAAAGCTAAAGCAGAATAAGTTCAGATTTTAGTTATTCTTTGAATACATCATGAGATAAGGTCAGATCTGACATAGGTTTATTTTATTTTATGGGGAGGGAGGGCTGGCGCTGCGTTAAACATTCAATTTTAATGTTTTTTTTGGGACTGTTCCATAAGAAAGAAAAATACAAACATCAAATCAATACCTTTCTTCCATGGATAAAACAGGAGGTCCTTTATTGGCAACAATCTGCTCATCACTTACAACACCAACCACCAACTCATCGCCCGCTGATTTCGCTTGCCTCAGTGCATTTGCATGGCCATAGTGCATCAGATCAAAGCATCCATCCATATACACTCTCACAGGCCTCTTCTTCTTCCCTTTGTTTTTGTAGAACAGCCCCAAATGTGGCCAATAAGATGTGGGCAACGGGGCCCCAAATGCATTGAAATAGCCTGTCGATATCAGGATTAAAGTTGTAAGGAGAATTCCACCAATGCCAAATAATTGCGAGTAGAATCCCCCGCTCCACATCCGATTGTTGCCCTCAAATTCAATTGGATCCATCTTAAAAAATTGTCGACCTTTTTAAAACATGGGAAGCGACAATTTTCAGTTATGGGTCTGAATGTTGACCCTGCAAAGATACAACTTGAATTACAGGGGGTCTGAACTACTTTAAATTTTACTGTACTGTTTTTGGACTAATTGCTAGAATCTAAAAGCAAAAAAACCATGCATGAAAATTAGCAGAATAATGTAAAAATGAGGAAACAAGTGTTTCCAGATATATCCTAAATGGAATGAGAACAGTGGCACCGATAATTTCCATCAATAACAAAAAATTCGGAAAGCATGCCCAGTCGAATTTCTTAAATTCAATTGGACTCGAAAATCCATCTCCCAATATATTGTTTCTGCAATCTCCCAATATATGCAAGCTTACGGAGAAAACTGATCTGAAATGCCCCAAATAAGCTTGCTTTACCAAAATTTGACGAACGATGGCGACAATTTTCCAAATATACTAAATTCAAATGCTACTTATTTAAAAAGAAAATATACTAAATTCAAATGCTACTTATTTAAAAAGAAAATATACTAAATTCATCGACCCAGTCAAATCCCAGAATACAAATCCCAAAACCAACACCATTCGAAAGAAGAAAAAAGCACGACTAGAAAATAGAAATGAATTATATTAAACTGATACAGCTCTCTGTATCACAACGTGATCACTTGAGATCGAGATCTTGAAAGCAAAACGCACCTGGACCCTTTCCTCCAAAATTTCGCTCGAATTTCTTCGAATGAGACCCAAGTTGTTTTTGTTTTACGGTCGTGGGTGGATTCGTCTCCACCGCGCCTTACCAGCGTGTGTATTTAAACGTGGTTCACAAATTTGCCCAACGACTTGTCTATAACACGAGAAGGTAGGCCCCACTGACATTTGTAGCAAGAGGCTTTCATATTAATCCCCCGGTGTATTCAATCGTTATAGAGTATAGACTTTAGATGCGTAAAAGGAAAAGAAAACGTGATTCGGTCAGACGTCATTTGGGGGCCCCGGCCCATTGAGGTATAGAGCTCAAGCCGTTGGATTCGAATAGGACGGCTGCTAGAAGCGGAGAAAAGTGACTATTTTCACATCCAAAAAAAAAAAAAGGTGACTATTTACCTCGGCTGCATGTCGCTGTCTTACTCTTTGTGTTTGACTGTCGACCGGGATCAACCGATTTCGGAATACACGTGGAGCGTTTTGATTGGGTTACGAGAAGAGATATTTAGCACTTCAAGGTTTGAAAGAGAGAAAACATGAATGAACAATTGAACATAGGAAGAATTCGGGGTTATTATAATGCTAATAATTCAGTTATCTCATTTAGATAAAAAAAATTTCATGAACCGATTTAGTTTAGTGGTAATGATAATTATAGCATTATTTCAATATAGTAGTGTCTAAATATTTTCCATAACCCATCCAATTTAATCTTCATTTTTACAATGATGTCGGATGGGTACAAATTAGGACTTTATCTAATCTATTAATTATAAATTAAATCTAAAAATCTATCTTAGATTCTTAGTCCAATCCGTCATATTTAATTTTCTATCATATTTATTTTGTAAATATGATATCTCTTATTAGTCGAATAAATATATTAAATCATTCGCATGCAGCTGACGAGCTTTATATATTTTCACAGTAATAAATTCATACTTTTCATGACATGAATTTTTGGTATTGAGGTTGTATGGTATTGGGTTTTGTCCAAAGAGTTTTGAACAAAGTCTCATCTAAAGTCAAGTTTAAACGTTTGATTTGCATTGAGATTCGTGCAAATATATTTAAAACTTAATAAATTTAAATGACTTTTTGAATCTAAATGTCTATACAAATTTTTATGCAAATCGAACGGTTTAGGTCCGGTTTTGAATAAGACTTTGTCCAAAGCCGTTTGAACAAAACCCCCACCCTGTATTACAATGTTGAAATCATCTACGGGGGCGAATCTACCCTCAATGAATGTGGGTCAATTGACCCCATTCATTTTGAATTTTTTTATTTATACCTTATTTTAATATAGTTTAAAGTAAAATATTATGAATAGTGTGAAACTGATCCCAATTCGTAGTAGAAAATTTTATATGCTTGACTCTCATTCATGTTTGACCCCCATAGTCTGAAAGACTGGCTCCGCCCCTGATCATCTATATATTGCTAGAGACGTGTTAGCGATTGTGAACTAGAGGTAATTACTAATTGTATACTATAGTCTAAATTCTAAACTTTTACAAGAGTTTATTTTTATGTCAGACAATTTTGTATTGATTATATGATCATTAATATCGGCCGAAATTTTTTCGGTTATCATCTTAATATTTTAAAATTTTGATCTTATAATTAATTTCTTTGAAATTCAGAACATACCACTTACGCAGTTTTAATCTGCACATGATTTGAACCTCATGTATAGACTGAATCTGCGCATGATCCTTATCATTAATTTTTAAAATGAAACAAAAATATTAAAGAATAAAAGATTACCTCCAATCTGATTCTGAATTTCATTTTGCGGGCAACATTTCTTAATCCATTCAAACAATTTTTGTAGGACCACTGTCATATAAAAATATTATTTTACCAATTAAATCTGAATTCCATTTTTTGGTTCAAATGCTTTCATTTTTTGTGCTTCTATTTTAAAACATTAATAGCTCAAAATTTAATCATAAACGTCAAAATAAAATCGTTAGATGTGATCTATATATGTTATTTTATCTATGTGCTCATAAACAATTATCATATTTCGGTTTTGTTTTTATGTGAATCAATAAGTTGAAAAATCAATGTCTAGAAATTATTCACATTAGTACGTTTTTATAAGCTCTTGATGACAACCAAAACAAAATTGAAATATCATAATTTTATACACGTGCATAGATAAAATGATGTAGATCATATCCAACGGTTTTATTTTGACTTATCAGTTTTAAATTTTGAGCTATTAAAGTTTTTAAAAATGAAGGCATGATAGAAACACAAAAAATAGAGACATTTAAACTCTTCTCTTCAAACAATTTTGGTGGACACACTATTATGTAAAAATATTATTTTACCAATTAAGTCTGAATGTCATTTTACTGTCAACATTTTTTTATTGCATTCAAACAATTTCGGAGGTACACACACTATTGTATCAAAATATTTTGTTACCAATCAGATTCATTTTTTTTTAATACATTCATTCATTGATGCTGCCATTAATTATTGGGAATTTGCAATGGTAATGTACAGCTTCAGAGCATGCGTCAGATCAAGCAGAGTTTTAAATAGCTAGCTATAGTTGCACAATGGCTGCACTATAGCTTTTTCAGATCTTAAAAGTTATGGCAATATTTTTTTTTATTAGAATTTTAAATAGCTAGCTATAGCTGCGCTATAGCTTTTTCAGAACTTAAAAGCGATGACGAGATAATCACTATTTAGAATCTTGGGCTCAAGTCATGCACAAATTGAAGTTGTGTGAGTGATATATTCTTAATTTCAAAGAAATCAATGGTAAGAACAAAATTTTGAATTATTGAGATGGTACCTAAAAAATTTCGGTAATATCGGTTGTCGGGAATCAAGCTTTGCAAGAGTTTGAAAATAGTGATTGAACTTTTAACTTTAGTTATTGTTATGAAACTCCTTTCTTCTTATTATTTGTTTTTCAACTTGTAATGATTTTTTTTTTACAAAGATCTCGATTGCGTCGAGATAAATCTAACTTTGTATTAATGACGGTTGTTCCTTTAGTGTCACACACAACGCAAACTCTTGCTTCACGTGTTCATCTCTCTAACACATACTTTTCAGACACCAACTTGATATTCATTGTGTCAAGTACCTATAATGCATGGCTGCACAACACACCTCACCTCTCAAACTTTTTGCAACTACACAAAACTGTTTCCTCAATTGCATTCCAAGAGACTCTGCAACACTTCGCATGAGTATCAACTTCACTTACTTCATGAATCGTGACAATGTAATGATTTTCTATTGGCCCTTTAATATCAGCCGCCATGGACATTTCATACTTTAATTGGAACATGTCAAAAAAAAAATTGTGTAGCATTTGCTCATTTGGATAAGAATAGGAACATTCATCTAACATTTGGTACTTTCCTCCTATCTCATATTCCGATTTAACCTCTTTCTCTCGCTTGTCGGCCACTACCCTCTCAAAATGTCTCAAGAATCGAACAAGATCCATGTCCGACCTTAAATATTCTTTAAAACTCTATTGTGGCTTTCACTTAATTGTGTGCTTCGAACCCCCAAGCTGAAATAGTTTTTCATGTAACAATACGCTCATTTTTTCTTTGATTTATAAATGAAAGGGAACCAAGTTCCTCTGAACTTGCTCTCTAAAGCTTTGAACTTTTCCTCAAATTCTATTTCCTCTTCATACTTGTAAACACAATCGCCAAAAAGGCCAACATAATCGGTTATACCAATGCTTTGGTCAGTGCCTATTTAAAGGACTCAATGCTTTGGTTGTATAAGAGTACTGCACCAAATATCACGGTTTCTCTAAAATGGTTAAGGCCAATAGAAACACCAAATGGTCTGGATTCCTTATTCGTGCCATGTGTTGTGTCGAAAATAACCACATCTCCAAATTGTGCATAATCTATTACCATTTGTGCATCGGCCCAAAATATATTGCTAATCTCTTGTTTATCGTCTACTTGCTCGGCATGCTGAAAAGAAGGGTTCTGACTAGCTTGGTCGCAGAAATAACTTAAAATAGCAACTGCCTCACCAAGTTACTTTACGCTCATCCCTCAAATAATTGTTTATATCCGTTCAAGTATGACCAAGATGTTGCACACCACCAACTTGGCGACCCATCAACTCATGTGCTTCCTTTTGTCGAATTCAAAATCATCTGCAAGGTCGATATCAATAGCAACAAATTTAGTTACCTACAAATTGTCATCAATAGCAACAATTTCAGTTACCTACAAATTCATTTCAGCTATATATGCTTTACTAAATTGTTATCATTATTTCTTACACCCAAAAAATACAATTGGAAAAAAAAACATATGCTTTTCGCTGACACGGCAAGAGATGACAAGCTTGTGGCAATTGCAACACATGGTTGTGCTCGCTAATGAACTATGTAACCTCGTATTTGTCCGATTCTCTAACCAATTTCAGAATCAAACTACACGAGCAACCGGTTCGTGTTTGAAGTCGAGGACACTTGGTTTGATCGTCACGCTTATCCTTAGAACGAAAACCCTCATTTGAACATACAAATTTTGTTGAAGTTGTTTTGCCATCTAAATGCCTTCGATTATTGTAGTACTTTCTAACATTAAAACCTGTTTTTCCAGCATATTTGTTCCAAAACAGCCATCCTTCTTCAGTTGTATCAAATTGGATTTCTATCCGAGGAATCCACTCTGTATCTCCATCTAGATTCATGCTAACTAAAAATTGTGCAGGAAGGCATAATTAAAATGGCATCAATAATTAAATAGGATATTACACCAATATATGGTACAATACTATTCACTTTCTTGAATTGGCTTTCTATAGGCGCTTGCTTCTCACCAGCAACTAATAAACTCTAAAGCCCTTCACACATAATAGTCAATTTTTCTATGAAGGTTGTAAACAGATTTTGAGTGGAGATACAAAATCTACCTAAAGAACAATAATAGAAATTAAAGGTATTGAGTAATAGAAATTAAAGAACAATAATAGAAATATATTTCTGGTATTAGGTATTAGCTGATAAGAAATCATGTGTGTTAGGTACGCAATCAAATTTCTATTACCGTTCAATAGCGCTTTTTTATCCTTCTTTAATTTACTTCAATTTAGCGTTTTAGTCACTCTTCAGAACCTGATTCATCTACCTAAAGAATTTCTTAACTCAAAAGGAGGGCATTGTACCTCAGGGAAGAGAGGAGAATATCGTGCTATCAGCCTTCATAAACTAGGAAAGAGGAATAAGACACCACTAGAAAGAAATTCTCCGATCAGATGGACAAACTCCCCAAAGAAGTGCTCTATCTTCGAATACAGAGAAGCGAAGGAGTCAATATTACGGGCAGAGTGTTTGGGCAAGCCTTGATTAAAACTGAACCGTAGATGAAATTAAACGGTGGAGATTTTTAACTCAAAAGATTGCGTTAATGCAGAGGATACGCGTTCAGTCCCCACTCCCCCGCACACAAATTTCTAATTTCTAGCACCCGTCCTTCTCCGTCCGACCCAAAACCTCTCCAAAATCCCAAAATGACACGAATTTCTGCGCCACCATCTCCGCCTCCTTCTCCTCCCCTCTCTCCGCCGCTTCCGTCCCCTGCAACCTCCTTTTCTCTTTCTTCACCATCCCCCCTCGCCAATTCTGCTAATTCCAAACCCAGCAAGAGATCCTTTATTGAGTGGGTTCCACTCGCCAGTCACCCGGTCTTTGCCTCCGTCAGAAACTCCCAGCCCAGCTCTGATTTCAAGCCGGGAAGCGGCGGCAGTCTTGTCGCATGGGACGCGGTGAGGTCCCGGTTTTACCTTTGGGACCCAGCCATACGAGGGATCCACAGACTGTCCGTACGGTTACAAGATTCTGACGATGGTTCTGAGACGTTGGATCAGGTGTCAGTCGAGGCAGCCGTGCCATCTGAGGTCTGTGATTTCTCATTCATTTATTTCATGGGAGAAAGCGGTTTCCCATTGTGCGTCTGTTGTGCGTTTTATGTTGTTTGAACAATGATTCTGCTTGCCAGGCTCCCCACTAACCTCTTGTTCCACGTGTGAACCCAGTACAATTTATATAAGTGCGAACCTCTGCAAGTTTAAACTTAGTACATGGTTGAAGGAGTGACATTGCTTAATGGGTTTGGTGAGTGAGTCCGGGACAATTTCTAGCAGGCCTCATGCTTTTTTTTTTTTTTTTTTTTTCTCTTTTTGGTGTTTTCTTTTAATTTTTTACTCTCTTATTTAACACACGTCATTGTCAATTATATGCCTGTAATATCCTAGCTTGTCTTTGCAAAAGTTTTATACTAATTCAGTTGTAAACCCCAAATAAATAACAATAACAGACTAGGCAGCAGAAGAAATACAAAGTAATTATCACTCACCAAATCTGCTTGGTTCCATCTGGTAATAACGGTTCTACAGTTGTACCAAAATATACATTGGTATCCAAATTTGTTCTTGTTACATCTGAAAATTGCCCTTCTTTTTACTTGTCTTGAAATTTTGATTTGTAGACTCTGATCCCAAGTATTCAAATAACACATGAGGTGTGTCAGATCTCACTAAATATAGACGGGTCATCTCTATTTATTGCTGGGTCGGACAAGCTAACCCTGATCAACATTTTTGACAAGACCACAACAAATGGCGAAACGGTAATTTGCAGGTTGGTTTTCTGATCATATTTTTGATGAGCAGTATAGGTGTTTCACATAAGTTGCATGTGTGTGTATTTTTTTTTTCTCCAGTGAAAAGCTAATTTCAATTTCAGTGTCATTGGGTTTTCAAATTTTCTCACTTTTTAAGGATCCTAATGCAAAGCGTGCAAACAGGGCTGTACCAGTTGCCACTCAAATTTTGTCAGGTCAGGATAAGGGAATAAGAGTGCTCCAAGCTTCTTGGCACCCCTTCAGCGGAGCCCATATTTGTCTTTTGACTTCAGATGCTGTTTTCAGGTGCCCATCCTAAAATTTCAAATGTATTGGAAATTGGTTGCCATATACCCTTCTAAAAACACTTTTGAAACAACGGAAAGTAGTTTCAAAGGTGTTATCTGTGTACTAGAGCAACCATGCTAAGTACATTAGCACATTATAAATTGCTGCCATAGTATGTTATAGTGGAGTATTGAACCTTACAAATGGATTACATAGTTGATCATACTAGCCAGTGCAGTAATCTATAGTGCTTTGTTACTATTATAAACAACTGAGCCTTTCTCCATTTTGATTAAATCATTTTCATCTCGCTTTCTTTTGATGAAGTTCTTTTCTCTCAGAGCTAAAAGATTTACATAAATTGTTTGCATTTTTATCTTATGTAGACTGTTTGATCTGTCATCTGATTTGGAGAAACCCGAGCAGGAATTTTACCTCCAGCTGGAGCCATCCGGCAGAGGCCAAAGTGCTGTCTCGTTATGCCCAGTTGCATTCTCACATGGAGCTCATCATTTGTGGGACACTTTCTCTGTAAGTATCTAATTTTATTTTTATGTAGTTATCATAAGATAGTAAGATACCAATATGTACTGATTGAAAACCATATTTGCTGTCTCATCCCTTTGTCCTTTCTTTAAGGCTTGTATGGTGGTTGAATTTTTAGGAACATACCTAAAGCTTCTCACTTGACCAATTAGATGCAATGTGGATCTTGGCCTATGCCAGTTGGTACCGCACAGTATGTGTTGTACATTAGGTAATAGGGTATCAAGGTGAAGATTTTAGAGAGTAGGTAAGAAGGGTCTTCTACCATATTTGAGTGGTATTGAGTAAAACTGTGATATGTTTACAAGGTATAAAGCTTGAACCAGAACCAAAATGCTCGACTGTAATTCCTTTTGATTTTTCTAATGGATATGTCCTTGATATTATTTTTCAGATATTTTTCTTGTTTAGCGATGGTTCAATCTATATTCTCTGCCCAGTTGTTCCATTTGGAAGGTATATTTCAAAGGATTACAAATAAAAATTATATATGATATCTTCCAGTGTTCGTTTAAACTAATGGTTTACACTTCCATGTTGTTTTTCCTTTTCTTCATAGCCTGTACAATCAGAAGCATATAAAAGAAATATATGATGATGTTAAATCCTTTGAATTGGAGGCTGCAAATTCAAATGCAGCTAAATTTTCACGTTTGGCTCTCTCTTGGCTAGAAGAAACCTTTCCAGAAATGCTACCAGAGTCAGAACATCACAGCTTGTCAGTGTGTAGGGCCTGTGCTTATGCCTCTCTAGATGCTTCTCTCGTATTACAGGTTGCTTTATTCTCCTTTTATCTTTTTTTTTTTTAAAAGGATTTTTTCTATGGACAGAGTGTAAATGATTTTTTTTCCTGACGTCTTGTTGTAGAATCTCATTCACATTACCAAACCTCAAATAGAACAAAACGAAATACGAATAGATGGAATGTGAAAACTCATGGTTGGATTGTACTATTGCAGTTATGGTCGATATGATTTACGTCCTTGAATGTTTCTAGGACATTTCATCTTTTTCTATATTTCTTAATATATTTAAAGTTAATTTGAGGTTTTCTTCACAGATTATGATGGTGCATGTCTTGTTGCCTTTTCAATTATGTTACTTTTTGTTGCCTATTTTCACCAAAACAACTTGAACTCCTGCAGGGTCCTCTTTGCAAAGTTTCCCATGGCCAAGAGACCGACATTCTAAAAGGCCGAGCTGTCAGCTTCCTGTACACCTCAGCTGGGAAAGACTCAATCCTTGTAGCTGCCTTTAATACTGGCCTTCTCTATATACAGGCTTTAGCTGATGAAATTCACCCACAATGGGCCATTGATGCCGGGCCTCACTTCAGCCTTGACTCAAATCACCAAGTAAAAGGTGTTGCCATGATTTGTGAGTCACTCCCACATAACACTGGTGATTCTGGCCAGACTCCCCCCTTGCTTGAGTTAGCAGTCGTTGATTTGGCATTATCCGACCCATCTCAAAAGCAGCAGGGTCCGTCTTTATCTCTATTTTCTGACCCAGTCGTAGCAGAGAGGTTCTACTGTGTCCACTCTGGGGGTGCAGATGCGGTCACACTTAATTTCCTCCCTTTCTCTGATGTGGATGTTGGACCTACAAGTGCAAAACCACCTTCTGTTCAGCCTGTATTTAACATAGGGAACAATAAGGGGCTTAACGGGTTTGCTGCCATAGCAGATTCATTTGGTGATTCACATATAATTGGAGTTACACAAAATTATGAATGCATTGTGATTGAGATGAAGGTGTGGAAAGAGACTGTGATAGTCGATTTGGGGGAAACTGGTGAAGCGGGAAGCATAGATGCATCAAGTGGAGTTATGACAAATGTGAGTAAAGATTTGCTGGCAGGGCCAAAGGCAATAGTTTTGAATTCATCCGGGAGTTTGAAAATGATGGATCCTGAATCAATTGAAGGTCGGTCGACACTTCATCATTATATGAAGATTTTTCGAGAGAATTATGTGGAGTATGCGCATAAGGTACTGATTGTTTTGTGACTTCTTTTTAATCCTATCAAGTCTCGGTTTGTAATTGAAGCCTGGATTTGATTGAATTTTGATTAGGTTTGCCCTCACTCGTGCATGTCTGCTTCATTCAAGTACAAGCCCAATTTATCCCCTTATAAATCTTCATTGTGCAGTGAAGGTCCATAGAGAGAATAAGCAAGAAAGTTAAAGTTAGGTCAATTGAAGGTGGGCGTGCATTCCACTAATCCCAAGTTTAATGGGAACTTAATGTGATTTCACCTCAATTATTTAAAATTTTCCAATGACTCAGAACTTTAGTTAATTATGCCTTAGCTGAACATCAATTATATAATAATAGCTTGACCCTATGAAGTTTCTCTCAATTGATGTCAGTGTTTCAATCTTGCTGCTCTGAATTCTCAGTTGTGCAACTTTCCTAGATCATTTTGGTTATAATTAACTCTCAATTAGTAACTGATAACAGTTTATTAGGTATCTAT
The DNA here is from genome assembly GCA_025461125.1 of Carex kokanica. Taxonomy (NCBI): domain Eukaryota; kingdom Viridiplantae; phylum Streptophyta; class Magnoliopsida; order Poales; family Cyperaceae; genus Carex; species Carex kokanica. The sequence goes on along the minus strand of JAJGRX010000923.1, from coordinate 1,117,556 downwards.
TGAGCTGAAGCAGCGCATGGGGCACCTGAAATCTTTGATGGAAGAACAAAACAAAAAAATAAACGCCGTGAAGATGTTACTTGAAAATGTTGAAACTAAAGAAGAGAGTATACACGAGAGAATAGACCGTGCTTGCGGATCTCATACTGAATTGGAGAGTCGTTTGAATAAACTAAAAAGTTTGCCTTTGGCAAACAAGAAGCCGTTGTCTAAAGCCGAGAAAGATTTCAGGGCACAGCTTGGTATGTACTAGACTGTACCATTTATTACCAGGGAACATGTGTATGCAGATATTGTAGCACACCAAGACCCAAAAAATTTACATTTGTCCCTATCGTATTGTTGGCGATCTCGTCCTTGAAAGTCCATTTGTTGAAAATTTGGAACTTCTTCATAGGAATAATTTCATGAGTACTGCACCAAAACCCTTGAGACTTGCAGAAAGTATCATAACACTAGCCAAGAGCACAAAAAATCGTTCTACCCTCTATTTCCCCATTTTTTCAGATTATTCCTCCAATATTCTAGGCTGCCAGAATAGCGGGATGGTTTGTCTACCTTTTAAATAAAATAGGGAAAGTGGTGTGTGGATGATATTTCAACAATTTTCTGAAATGCTAAAATTTTGTGGATGCTATTTTTGAAATTTTGATATCTTTGAACTAATGCAGATAGATTTGTGGGAGTAGAGTTGGATGCATTGCACTCAGCCATAGAGGCACTCAGTGCAAGGATGAAGCGGTACAATGGTAGTCATGCTTCTTCAGTTACTCCGAGAAGAACAGCACTGAGGGGTAGGACCCCTGCATCAGAGGCACAGGCCTCTCTTTTAAAACCGTCACTTGAGAAGCTTTCAATCGTGAACAAGGAAAATACACAGAAGCTGAAATTACTTGAAGAGCATTTTGCTAATCTGGAGATGTGACTGATTAAATTATGTCAAACATCATATTGGGGTTTAGTTTGATCAAATGCATATTTTGAAATTTTATTTTAGCTTTTGTGTTGTTTGAACTGATAATTTAGTTGATGGATACTCTTACACCTTCGATTCAGGCCACACTTGTGAAACTGTTGACTTGTGGTGATGAAAAAAGAGAAATTTGTTAGACAAAACTAAATAAGTAGAATATGTTATCTTTGGGGTCAAGAATAATACCTCTGTTATAAAAACAAAAATCAAATAACCCTGCTGCATCAATATCGCCAAAGAAGGGCGGATCTATACTTAGTGCTAAGCCACTTCATAATTTTAAATTTTTTAATCACGTATGTTGAAATTTAATTGAATTTTTATTTTCTTAAGATTTTTATATAGTTCAGCCTCTCCTCACAGTTGTTAAGATTCTATTTTGAATTGGGAAAGTTTTGAGTTCAAAATCCACTAGCTATAAATTAATAATTATACATTTTAAGTTTCAGTCTCCTAACTAAATTTTTTAGTCTCGCTCCTGCCAAAGATACGATGTTGTCTTGAATTGATGTGGACTTGGGAGGCTTAGGAGCAGATCCATCCTTGAGATTATGGGATGCAAGAGCTCAATACAACATGGCTGCCTAAGTAGTTGGTTCTATATTTGTGGTTGCTCTATTAACATGCTTACACATTGTGAGTGCCAACCTTCTCTCGGAGCATCTGATAGGTTGGATAGTTCTCGGGAAATAACAAATTTGAATTACCCAAGGCGGGTTCCATTACCGCATTTGACCCAATTCTGCACACTCCTATGACCAAAATGGACTCGAGGAAAAAGGGGCATCAAGTTAATATGAATTCTGTGGATCTAAATAATAACTTGGAGGATACGAAAATATTAGTGCGGATCTAAATCAGATGGTCCAGATTTTTACTCAAAATACAAGTTAACTTGGAGGATACGAATTCTGTGGATCTTGCCTCTTGAATCCATATCGCGCGTTTTATGCACAATATGTGGATACATAAGGTCTGGAGAAGTTAGTGAAGTTATTTTCCCAAATAATAAATAGAGAAGGGTTCAAATACCTTCATTTTATTTCTCCATTATGTATCTATTTTTTAATCTTCTAACAATACAAATTCTAAAATTTATATATCAAAATAAAAGAGTCATAGATTCAACTTACATTATTTTCTCTACGTGCACATAAAAAATTATTATTTTTGAGATTTTATTTTATATGAATCAGCAAGTTAAAAAATCAACGTCCATAAATTATTCACATTAGTGTATTTTTTATAAGCTTTTGATACCAATCAAAACAAAATTAAAATGTCATAATAGCTCTTTTATTTTAACATTTAATTTTAAAATTTTAAAAATAAAGGCATAATTGAGAAAAAAAAATAGTTCTTCCCAATTTAGTTGGTAACCCTAACGTTGAGTTTAACTCACCAAGAGGATTTGCGAATTTGATTTAGAAATAATGAATGAACCTCAGACGATAATCCAAACTTTAATATTTTATTTCAAGAGGCAGATTTCTTATATCTGGATAATATATATTGTTCCCCAAACATCATTGGTGTAAAAAAAACACAATTACAGAACATTTCAGGCCGAACCAAGAGGAACCAAATATCGCGTACTTTTTATGCTCACCGAGTTGATAAAAAACATAATGAGATTCAAGATACAACATGAGAGTGATAAAGAGAAGAAATACATCAGAAACATACGTCATTTCAACTGCAAAGCAAATAACTTCCAACTAAACATTCTAGTGGGGACAACTAATGACTAATCTTATGTCTAAGTTCGAAACTACCATAAAACATAAGGAACCTTTTGAATCAACATGACCAACCAATTCCACAAGTTCTCAAAAACCAACTTTTACCAAACCTACCCCATAAATTAACACAAATTTGATCTTACCAAGAAAATGAGTAGAGATACAGCACCAGCACCGCAGCAGAAATATAAACAATCATAAATGGTCATTCAAATCTCCAACCACCCTACCCACCTGTCTCATTGGTTGCAACCTGAACAATAACTTTGATAAACAACTTCAAGGTGAATACTCAAAAGGTTGGGGTGGTTGTGGCTCCTCATCTACAGCCATGGCTGAAGAGGCCTGCTGTGACTGACTGGCTGGGACTGTGGCACTAGGGTTTGAAGAAACAGCAGCGGGTGCATCAGTGAGGGTAAAAACCTCAGGTTCAGAAGGTTGGAGGTCTCTCAATAGAACAAATCCTGATGGCGCCAGCTTGACCGGTACATATCGGCATCCCTCCAAGAACTTGATGTACTTTTCTTGTGAGGGAACCACTCTTGCAGGGTTCATCAGGATCTGGAATGTTGGCTCTGGCTCTGGCTTCTTCTCAGCTGGATTATCCACCTGAAGCATTATAAAATTATTTTCAAATTCATGATTTATTTTTGTAATACCAATTCCTACTTATTAAATGAACTACGCCTCCAATATCTCATTTTCATTCGTGATTTTTTAACGGTACCCTCTTCTTATTTATGTCTACAGTACTGCAGTGCAGTTGTGCACTTCAGAATTCCAGTAGAAGGCGACATTCATATGTGATTTTGTTGTGTTGTGTGGGGGGGGGGGGGGGGGGGGGTGGGTGGTTTGCATATTTCAGGTTTTACTCGTGGAACTGCCAGTTTAGGAAATAAGTAACTGTGATAAGTGCCTTCCGAACATAAATAAGTCAACAGAAGGCAAAGCAATTGAAGAGAATACAGAATATTGAATTTTGTGTATGACATAAAAAGAGAAGGCGGATGCTTCCTTTGGATGGTGGACAGCAATTTTTCACATGGACACAAGCACTATAATTGCCAACAATGTACACTTGTCGTGAAACCGTACCTGCATGACATCAGATTCCTTCTCCTTATCTTTCTCTGGCTTCTCAGCAGTCTTTGCAGCCCCTTCGCTTGGCGAGGCAACCTTCTCGGCTGAACCACCACCAGATGCTGCCTTCTCCTTCTCAGCCTCCTTTTTTGCAGCCCTTGCCTTCGCCTTGGCGAAAGTTGACAAGATTGCAGTTGGTTGCCTCACTGCAGTTGTTGTCGCCTGGGGAGTAGAGGCCTTGGGGTAGTCAAACAGTGAAGGTTTGGCATGTGACATGAAATCAAACTTGGGGACCTTGAGATCATAGTTGAGGCCTACGAAGGCGGTGGGTGAGAAGGTGAGGGAAAGGAAGTAGATGAGGGGATACCAGTACCAGAACTGGCTGAATACTGCAAGACCAATCACCGCAGTGAGGCGATCGTGTTTATTCTTTGAGAGGAGGCGGATTGTAACATTACGGCCACCTGCATCCAGGATCCCGGAGGCCAGTATGGCCCCCATCTTGCTCATCGCTTCCTCATGCTTGTCCAGGATTATCTTCTCCAATTGACGCCTTGGAGGAAGGACAAAAGGTCAGAGATCTAAATTATTTAAAGTATTCTGAACTCAAGTACAAGATGTATGTACACCATACTATACCCTTTAAGTAATACGCTTGGTTCACATTCTGGAACGTGTGTTATTGGTGGTTGATGTATGTTTATTCTAGTTCACTTGTATTCCTGTTTGGGAATTCTTTTCACCACTATTAACCATCATCTTCACCAGCATTGTTATTTGACTTTTTTGGGTTAAGGGAACCAATGTTGTAAATGCCCAGGCTAGCTAATAAGATCATTCACTATAAAAGTTCCAAGAAAGTACAAAAAGGACAAGGAAAAAGTAGTACCTAAATGCGCCTACTCGGGAGTCACATGCTTCATTTGTCTGAATCATCACCATGGCCATAGCTATTAGTGCACCTTGTCGAACGAAATCAACTACATCTGATGTGAGGGGTTCAAGGAGAGAGATTGCTTCACTCAATCCTGTTCCAGCACAAGAGATTCCTACTGCCATAGCTGCACCGTACCGCACATGCGGGTTGTATGACTCAGATAGAAGCGACACTATTCGGGGGGTCTGCACAATAGGTAACTCCAATTAGTTGAAGAACAAATATAAGTTGATTTAGATCTTATTACTCTGGAAGTCCAGTATCTGGCAGAAGTAGACTATCTGCAGTACACTTTACCTGTATATTATGTCCTGTCAACTGTACTAATACCACACCAGGACACTCCTGTTCATCACTATATTCAGTTTTTGATTCATGTGTTTGATTATTTCTTTGGGTTTCTAACATCTGAATATCGGGGGGTTGAATGTCTACATCGACATATTTGATGGTCTTGCATCTATTAACTGGAAATAGGGTATTATCAAATATCAAGCACTAAGATGATTGATAGAAAAATGTTCAGAACACGATATTAGGGTTTCGCTGACCTGCTCGGGCTCAGAGTAGAGGACAAAACCAAGTGCCAGGACAGCTGTCCTGCGTACATCATCACTCACATCAGACACAGCAAAATGAAGGAGTTGGTGAATGGCCTTGTTATTAGCAGTTCCTCTATATGCCAAGCCCAAGGCGTACATGCCACCATATCTTAGTATAGGGTCTTGGTCCCTTGTCATTTGTTCTATCAAGGTATCAGCATCTTCTTCCCTTCCATAAACTGTCAGTGCAGTACCAAGGGACAACCCCCTGAAGAAATATTACAATAAGACAATATTTCAGGAACATGCACTGTTGAAACAAACCAAGCCAGTCTAAGATATCCTTATTGGATTTTTGTTCTCCGGGTGTTTTGTTCAACACCTCTCTGGCCACCTTAACTGGCATAAAGCAATAGAATGTGATAGTACGAGATCAATACATCAGCGTTCAATTAGCCGTACAGTGGAAGCACAAGTGCAAAACAACCTTCCAAAGAAAATTCATCCTTGACCCAAAGTGCATTATGGTAAAACACCCTTCCAAGCAGCTTAGGTCATAAAAGTTAACACAACATTAAAAGGGGATTCATCTTTTACACTACACTGTAGTTGGATTTGGGTCCAGCTCTGGGCTCTGCCAAATTAACTTAAAACAATGAAAATGATTGGATTTGGTACATAACAAATGTAAACTTACCTGATGATCTTCTCATGTTGGGTATCATGTGCATAAGAGAGCATCTCATTTGCCTTCTCACTACCAGTACCAGCCATGAGTAAACCCATACCAATACCAGCTGCCTCACCAGCCACAGCACTGTCACCGTAAAGCACATTCTTTATGTCATCATATATCTGCTCATCAGCAGTCCCCAGTGCTGAAAGCCCGAGGCCCAGGCATGCTCCGTGTTGGATTACCTGCATGTATACATTGACCAAGGTACAACATCAGAAGAATGAGAACAAAATTTGTAATAATAGAATGGCATCTTTGTAAGCACCATCAAAGAAAAAGAAGTCACATAAATAGTGCTGCAATCTTCAAGCAGATGAAAATAGAGAAGTTATAGCAGCAGAATATCAACACATGTAAAGCAACCCAAAAGGTTGAAGGAAAGGCATATTGCAGACAGTTTAATAATACTTTTTGATAATTGCTTTAGCAACCAAAAATCATTTGCCATTTAGCTGGATACAGGAGCAGTGTTAAGACAACCAGGTTGAAAATCATTATGTGAGGACTTTGCAGATTAACCCAGTTAATTACCATACTTTACCAAGCCCAATCTTCTAGGATTCCTGTGGATAATACCCCTCACACTTGAATCTTGCCACAGAAAAAGAAACTTTGTACAAATTTTGAGGTTAGTCCAGAGTAATTTAACTGTTTCCCTGGAGCTGCTGATTTTCTTCATGTTGTCTAAATCAAGTAAACTCCATCTTATTTTCTAACCCATTTATATGTTCAACTCTCTTCATCTCAGCCTCCAGTATTTTTACATCTCTCTCTTCTCTTACAAAAGCAACAAGGAAGTGGGAAGAGAAAGTGAAATTGAAGGGTGGGAAGTAATGGACAAAAAGATGATAAGAGAAGGCAGTATGATGCATTAGAGATGAGGAACGAGAAATGGAGGCAAAAGTTCGTTCATTTACTGAATGGAGAACTGAATGTAGAGCCATGTCTGAGATAATGCAAAGCCCACCAGCTTATGGGTGGGGGGGAGAATGAAATACAAATCCATAACATGGTATATAGTGACCTCCAACATAATGTACCGTAATCAGCAGAAGAACAGCATTACCTCAGCAGTAGTGTTACGAAGGCTCTCACGGAGGAACTGCTTGATCCCCTCACCATGGTTAGCATGGATAAGGCCAAGAGCATAGAGGGCCCCACCTTCGGAGTAAGGGCTGCCTGCACCAACACCGCCGCTTTGAGGCAAGTATGGAGCCATGAGAGACCTTCCTTGCTGAAGGTGGCCTTTGTGAATCACCCCTAATCCTGCCGTTGCGCTAAATTTTGCCCAATTTGTGGCTCTGCTGAGCCAATCCTGCAATAAAAAAATAAATAACAGAATCCCGTCTTTATAAATTAAGTAGGTTCAGTAGCAGCCCACAAGTGGATGGAGAGTTATGAAGGGGCTTTCAAAATGTGAGCAGAGATAAAAAGATGCAATTTGGAGATCTGTTGTGTGAATAAAAATTCAAGGTTAAAACTACAAAAAAAAATTATTCAGGGAGAACACCAAAACCAAAAAAGTAGGGGAAAGGAAATAACATAAACAAGAAGATCCTTCCCAAGGGATATATGCTAGAGCTTGGGTGTTCTAGCAGATAAATTTTTTCATCAAAGGTTAAAAAATATAACCTAAGTTAACCTAAGTTTCTCTAATAAATTAATTGAAATCACTATCTAAACTAAGTAAATTACACGTGGTCCTTGAAGAAAGTTACATGTCAAGGTTCACGTGCAAAATAAATGAATTCTCATGAAATTGTTATCAAAACTTTGAATTGAAAATTTATTTACCTTAACAACAAAATTTGCCTTTCAAGAATTTCCCAATACGATGCTTTAAGATAAAAGAAGAGACCAGTAAATAGTACCAGATTTTCTCTAAGGAAGGTGTCGACTGTTGTTCCTGCATGCATAATTGCATTTGCACATATGGTCGCACTGTGGCACACACTATTTCTCATCTCCACTGACTGCTTTATTGTCTTCAAAATCAAGAGATCGGACCTGTTTGACAAGAATTTATTAGCTCGTCTGTTTACAGCACGCACAACACAAGATAGAAAGCACACATAAATATCCTTATAATGATAATATCCAAGTTTCAATCACAATAAATTAAACACTCATTTCGAGAAACAAGTTTTGCATCAAAACCATAGTCAATCTTCCACTTCATACTGTTCAATCCATATCTCTCGATAGTAAGATTCATCATCATGCTTATATATTCATCAAAATCATATTCAGTCTGTTTTGAATATAACAGGTTTTCATATGTAACGTAACTGCAATTTCAACACTCAACCTAATTTTAGAGACCCTTGACTTGAGGCCCACAAATTCGGGACTACATAAGAATTTATACAAGATTACCAATAACTAACAGAGGCTGAATCCTCCTGAGCCAAACCAGACTATGTTAATTGGAGAAAAACTAGTAATCAGGGAAAAAAAATATCATCAGGTGAATTTATAGAAATTATAAAAGATTGCCAATAACTAACAGAGGCCAAATCCTCCTGTGCCAAACCGAACTATGTTAATTGGAGAAAAACTAATAAACATGGAAAAAAGGATATTATGAGGTGAATTTATAGAAAACCTGTTGTGGCTGTACAAAAATTGCAAGGTAAGTTTGATGGGGGTCTCTCCAGACAAAATCCCTCTGATTTTTGAAAGCCGTTCAGCTTGCAACACCTCAGCAGGGTCTACCTCAGCAGATCCATTTGGTTCATTGGATGTTTCATCGACCATCTGTACATCTCCACCCGCCACATCTGGGGCATCAGTGGGAGCCTCAGGATTCACGCTTGGTGTGGGAGCAAGAATGTTCCTCACACTGAGAAGGAATGCCTGGTTTTCATTTTCTACTAGGTCAAAGGCAATTTGAAATGCCAATAGAGCATCCTCCTGTGAAACAAATAATGAAAAGAAATAAGTACGCAAGTAATTTGAATAAATCAAAAGCTAAAGTTCACATGAGAACCTCAAAAAAAAATGCCCCAACTTTATCACAGAGTTGCAGAAAGATCTTTTACTAATTTTTGTTTATCATAAATTTTTTAATCAAATCTAACAATAATTCTATCATAGAAGTTATTCTGTCTTACAAGGAAATAGCACAAATAGGACAAATTAAAACAACAGAACCAATGTTACACAAGACTCAGTTTGGCTTCTCTCACCCAAGTAAAAAGATAGTACACTTGCATTTTATCAATAAAATATGCCTTTCTTGATATAACACAAAGAAAAGGACTTCGCTGCATTTCTTTGAGACATGGTACCTTTGAACCAAAAAGGAGCTTCTTTAGAATATTTGCAACAGTTTCAGGATCGTGTAAGAACATGAGGCACTGGCAAATGCTCAAGTAGTCGGGGTGAGGCAATTGCTGATATATCTTAACAAGGCATCTAAGCACCTAGAACACACAACAAAAGTAAGAGAACAAGGTAAATATAAGGTGAACATTTTCCTTCTTTTGCATGGAAAACAGTTAATCAATTGAGGAGCATTTAAAGCACAACCAAACATTATAGCATTGCAAATAACACTCAGTATCTCACATTCACAATAAGCACCCAATGGTTTTTCAGTTATCAAGCCACTAAAAGCTAGGCTAAATCAGCATTAAAAACTTGTAATTTAATTTGCACATAGAATCAAATCGTACTTATAAATAAGAATTGAAGATGGGCCAGTCACATAGTTATTAAATCACATGTTATCTGCAAAGATGATAAGTAATGGATGTTATCTGCATGGAGCAAAAACAAATATAACTGAATGCTAACCTCACAACGGTACTCGCGGTGATTAACAAACTGATGAGAAAGATTTATACAGTATGACAGAGCACTATTTATGTTATCACAGTTTGTTATTGCCTCTTCGAGTTTATCAAGCCTCCGACACTCAACTGCCATTCCCATAGCTTGCTGGTACTTCCCATCAGATATACACCTAGACATAGATTGTGACAATTATAAAGAGGAAACAAAAAACATAGTAAAATACTGCTACTAATCCTTGCAAAAGAAAAACCCTTTAGTTGCTACTTGCTAAACCCACCCATAATTTTTCATTTGAGAAATAAATCATTATCGAATTATGATGAGGTAGTAGAAGAGACCAAAATACGTAATGTAGAAAATAAATTTACCCTTGAATTATCCATACACAAGTCAACCCATTCGACCACACATCGGGCAGTTAAAAAAAACCTCTTATACTCTTAAAAACCAAAAACCATTTTCTTATTTTATATAATTTAAACTTCAGTAAAACCTGAAAGTTACCACCTGTTGAACGAGAGGAAAAATTAAAAAAAAAAAAGATTTTTCTTAATAGAGAAGCCGAACTTATCCAAGTTCTGCATACACAATATAAAGAATGATCATTTACTCCATATCAACTCAAATCTTTTACGAGGAAATACAAAAAACATGAGGGCTTTCAGCAACTTCCGAATAATTAGTATTTTTTGACAAAAGATAACCCATATATATTTTGTTTAATTGAAATTTCAAATCATACTTATCAAGCATTCTTTCGACAATAGCCTCCAGTCGGGGGTCTATCTTTGCATCTTCATCACTTGGTTTTACCGGCCTGGACCTGACAGCAGCATATTCGTCTAGTGCCTTAGCTGCAAATGCCAACAAACAAATGACAAACTAACATCATAAAAGGAAACAAATGAACTGAAACCCCTAAGAAAAGAAATAGCAAGCTGGGATGAAGAATGCTGCATCCCGTACAAACAAGACTCAGAAAAAACACAATTGTATCACTAATTGGAGTACCGGTGCACCTTTTCACCATTTCAGACAATATTGAAAGCAAGTCAGTGGTTCTATTTTGATACCCTTGGCATTAACGTACAACAAGAGTCGTAAAAAGAATATCCCAAAAAGCAACGACATAGTTAAAAAATGTTAAAAAGGAAGCTAAAATATGATGCAAACCTAGAAGGGTATGAGCATAATCGGTATCTTCAGAAACATCAAATAGAGGCCCAGCACCAAGTGCATATGATAAGGCATCGTTGAGCTCTCCTAGGTAGTAAAACACCTGATTTTAAAAAGGAAAACTATCAGACATCTAAAATGCATATAGTTGCAATATACATACAAGTAAATTTTTGTATTCATTTAACTACCTTAGATACAACCAATGCAGCCAGTTGCCTCTGGTCAAACTCCTCATCTTCATACAAGCTTTCTCTGTTAAAGCATAACATGAAATCATCCCAAATTTTTAATTTCAGCAAGGTTTACCATAATTTATACAATCACAACAGTTATTACCAACAATGGTTCGAAAGGCTACACCGTCTTCCTAATAATATTTGTTTTTTAAAGGAGTTCAAATTTTTTTCCAAATTTCTCATTGGAATGCCAGATCGGGGTAAGAGAAGCTTAAGTTTGGATGTTAGGGTTACAATTCGGACTAGGGTTTGTCACACACTTACATGGTGGGGACGGATGTGGAGATCTCAGGCCAGAAGAGGTGAACGAGCGAGTTAAGGTTGACAAGCGCGTGCAGCTTCAGTTCTGCTTGCTCCTCCGTCAGCATCGCTAGCAACCCGCTAGCTGAGCTCACCGCTGCCGCCGCCATAGCTGTTCTTTTTTTCTTTTCCTACAGATAGCTAGAGAAAGAAGTTGGGGGGGGAGGGGGTAGGGGTGTTGTTTCTGGGTTTGCTTGGAGTGGGGGAAAGGAAAGGGAGACCGGGGGGGAAGAGAAATAAGCGAGGCGGTGAGGTTAGGTCTTTTACGCTGAACCGGTATTAATTGGGTGCGCTGAACCGGGTTTTACTGACATGCGGGGTCGTCCCTAAAATATGTAATCCCGAATATAGAATAGTGAATAAAGATTTTAGAAAAAAAAAAAGAACTGTTATTATATGATAACATTTTAAGGTGAAGTTTTAAAAAAAAAATAATACATGTGTTCAAAATAATTGTGCGAAAAATATTTCTTTAGCCGACATTTCAGATAATATGATGAAGACAAATTTCATACATCTATACTGAATCAACCAATCAATACATGACATACGATAATATTTTTATTTTATAATTAATAAATAAATAAAATATATAAACTGCATTCTTTCCAACATATTCTGAACTAAAACAAATGAATAATATGCTTCGAGATATTGTTTGAATATTACAAAAAAGTAACTATAAATTATAAAGATCACTAATCTGTTAACAAATAAATGCGTTTTGAAACTTTTAACTTTGTAATAAAATAAGTGTTTATTTGCAAATTCACATATTATTAGAAGTAGATTTATTTTACAATGCTGAAATTAATATAAGTAATTGTTTTGACAATATTTGTAACACACAACATGACACATAAATTTCGAAAGAAGACGACGAAATTCTTGTCATGCCAAATTCTTAGCAACTAAAATTAGTCTCTGCCCTTAATTGATGAGTGCTAATTAGACGTATATTTTGTTATGGTTCTTACTTGAAATTTGATCAATTACCTTGCTTTTATATTAATTTAGACACAAAGATCGGTGATACGTCCTATCTCGGGAGATGAGGCCGTATGGGAAGTTGGGCTGAGTAAGATTCGTCCTGCCAAAAGATGGCAGGCCGAGGTGTGAAAGGAGTTGTGAACTCGGGGTGGATTGTGAGAGATTCTGACTCTATCCTGTATGATATCTCTTGGTATGAAAAAAGTGTCCCCGCTTCATGGGAATCACCGCCTTATATAGTCCATCCATAACTGTTATCTCGGGCAGTTATGGAGGACGTGGGTAGTTATGTCAGCCGTTACTGGGATGGGAGGCATTAAGTTAGCCGTTTCCACTATCATTCCGCACGTCGGTTAACACAACCCCTTTTAAGGCATATTGGGGCCGCTGTACTGGGCCCCGACTTGGTGGATCTTTGGGCCTTTCATATGACTTCGGGTTGGCCTCTTAGTGAGGTCCGAATCCCAGTCGTTCATGGCCCAGTTTAAATTAAGTAAAAGGGCCTGTGGAACATGGCCCTATCATTAGCCCCCGAAGTCGGAATGCATCAGCGAGATGCTTTCGACTTGAAGGTGAATAACTCGTGAAAGCACATTTATTTAAGTTATCAATATCCGCGGTTGCGAGATGTGATTATGATATCGTGTGAGGTATGACATCGATGTTTAAAGAATATACCAAATATATAAATGAACTATTCTTTAATTAATAAAGACCCATTACAACTCGAGCTAAACTAAGGATTTTAGCCTCGAAAATAAAGGTTACAACTCGAGTTAAACTAAGAATTCATTCAAAAATAAAGGCGAGTCTACTTAGCCTATAACTATTATTCTCACAAGTAATTTAATGAAATCCTGGAGGTGAAGGGATGAAGTCCATCATCTCATTATCAGGATCTTCAAAATGGTCATCTTCCCAAATCTGATCCGGAGTAGCTGTGGCCAGTGTGGGTGCATTGGGATGTCGGTTTTGGCAAGTTTGACATCTGAAGAATCGACGTCGGGGATCCGACCTATCATGAATCAGAAAATGAGAGGGATGCCACCATGTGCGACAACCCCGACATTTGACCATGTCTTCTTTTGGGGCAGATTTCCCACATGCCAAGCAATCACGAAGAGGTCCGAGAAATTCGACGATGTTAAATTCATCGCCCACCTCCCTGAATACCGCCAGCTTGTAATTTAAAAGGTCTCGGTTGGTGATGGATTCGTTATCCAGCATCCAATCCAAGTCGTTGGGAAAGTCTTGGATCAAGTTCTCCCTCTCCTCGGTTGTAAGTACACGTCGTTGTGTGGTCTGGGGACTTCGGCTGGAGCTGGATGATCCAACAGGGCGAGATGGGATAATTCGACGTTCAATAGCCCGACGTTGCCTTGCACGTTCCGCTAGGAACTCTAAAGCATGTCGGTTAACAGACATGATAGATGCGAGGTGGAAATGTTTTTTCTAAGAAGCAAAAGCAAAGGGAAAGTATGTAGGGAAAGTATGTCCCCCTCTCTGGAAGGAATACCTTATTTATAGTCGTTCAACCGCCATCTGCCCAACTGTATATCATTAAATAGGCAGGTTTTAAAATAGGCAGGTTTTAAAATAGGCAAGTTTTAAACCGCCATCTCCCTTTTTTTCTTTTTTTCTTTTTTAAATTGAAAAAATCAAGACGGAGGTCGGGATGGAACTCGACATAATCAAGACAAGAAATGAAACAGTTGATGAAATTTCATTAATATCGCAAAATCATACAATATAAGATTTAAACTAGATACGACATGCGACATGCTATCTCTAACTAAAACTATTCCTGACGGCAGCGCTTGTTCTGGCGTGCTTGAACAAGGCATTGCTTGCAAGTGAAAGATGTGAAGCGAGGGTCATGATGATTCCGAGGTGATCGTCGAGCCGAACACCCGGGATGAAAAGCTTCTTCGCAGTCGTCACAATGAAACATTTGCGGAGAGTACCCCCTCAACTTGCAAATGGCACATCGGTCCCAAGCTAGTGGGTCGCCTTCTTCGTTTGATTTGTTGATGGCGACCTCGGGGCATGGATGTGGAGGGAGTGTTGGAGGTGACGGAATATCACCTTTCTGAATGGTAACCTCATCATTCACTTGATCAGTCATCTCGTGATAGCGCGAGGTAGAAAGAAAAGGTACGGCTAATGGATCGTTAAAGGGAGACGGAGGAAGTTTATATAGTATATCGGCATTAAATGCCTGACGCCTCGTCTTCCGTTAGCCCGCCGTCAGCCATCAAATCACCCATCAAATCAGTCAGGGAAACGAGGTGATGGCGCAATCCTTGCTTGACACGTGGCACGCGTTAACTCGGTGAGAGCTCGCGTCCGGTGAATGAGCGCGGGAATCGAGGCGTCGCCATGATGAAAAGGGACAACGCGACGTTTCGTGGCGTCGTTTCGAAAACTACGCAAGTATTGAGCGGGAAAAAAGAAGACCTCTATATATTTCGGCCCCCCCCACATAATCAGTATCGTTTACTGGAGCCATTTGAAATCGGAGCGAAAGAGCAAAAGCAATCTCGGAATTCAGGAGCTGCCAACCTCGGAAGTGGACGTCGGACGAAAGTCGAGCATTTCAACCTCCAAGAAGGTAAGCCTTTATCACCTCGGTAACTGGCCTTGAATTGGCAAATCCAGCATGTTGTAATGTTTATTGGCCGAGGTTAGTAAAGTAATGAATAATCATAAGTATGGTAATGTTGTAGGAGTCTATTTGCCTACCATAACTTTGACATCTAATGTGCATCAATAGCATAAATGCTTTTAGAGACTGATATTGTAATAGTAAGCTCGGTGACTTAAGCCAATCCTGTTTATTCGTAAATTTAGAAATGGCCGAAGAACAAGGTGGATCTCGGGACCAATCCCCCCATACCTATGAGGAGGTGTCCCCACTATCCTTTTCACCCCCCCCCCCGCCCTGGTAAGGGCAAGAGTTTATATGGGATGACTCCCATACATTCTGACGCAATGTCGGGAGATAATGAGGAGGAAGAATATATTGAAGGAGATGAGCACGAAAGTCCATCTCGGGGTGAGCTGGTTGACACCCCAGTGGGAACATCACAAGGGCCTTCGAGACCCAAAAACCAAAAGGCCAAGAAAATAACAGTTGACCGCACCCGCGTGGTGTTACATCATGAGCTTCAAATTTGTATTCGACTACTTGCCCGAGTTGAAGAAATATTTCCCGAGTGTCGGGTTATTCTTCCATTATTTCACCGTGTTATACAACAGTGAAAGTTATCTCGCGATACGGAAGCGCCCTAATGGTTTGACGCTTTTTGAGCAACTGTCCAAAGCGGACGAGTGGAACCACGGGTGGGTATATCTCGAGAACCCTGAGGAACTGAAGTGTTTTTCAAACATACAAAAGGAATGACGCCTTCTAGAAAAGAAAAAATTGATGCCGACCTCACCTGATCCCCTGACTCCAGCTGATTTAGAGGCTAAAGAAATTCTTGATTATTATTTCACAAGTTAGTGTTTTTTGCTTTTAATTTACACCGGTATACCTGTGCATCATATTTATTTATCTAACTTGTAATAACATGAATAATGTATTAACTGTCGCATACCCTTTATGTCGCAGGTCACGGTTATATGACATTGCCTTGGAAGGCCGCTAGTTCCTTCCCACTCGTAGCTAACCCGGAGGGCGGGGTTGTTCAGAAGAAAGGGGTTAAGAACCCACCCAAGCCGAAGGCGGCTATAGTTCAGAAAACACCGAAGTCGACCTCTACTCCCGTAACTCGTCAGCCGAGATCGGCACATACCGGGAAAAGTATCAAGGACAACACCTCCGGTTCTTCTAAACTCGGGGGGTCTCAGAAAAGGAAGGAAGTATCTGTAGACGCTCCTCGTTTGACAAGGGAGCAAAAGGGAAAGGGTACGGCTTCTGGGCATCCCGAGCCCAAAAAACAAAAGATTCAAACTGGGGTTGTTTTGGGTTAATCGAAAGAGGTTGTAGAGGAGCCCTCCCAAGCTCAAGTCGACGCTGCTCAAGGGGAACTAGACAAAATTATTGACGACGCAGCCGCCAACGTGTGGGACCCCTCAGAGGAACATAGGGAGTACTTGAAGTCGCGAGTTTCTGACCAAGGGCGACAAACTGGTTTTGTGTGGGGTACAAATATTTCTCGGGGTTTCCCGGACAGTATTTTGGCCTATCTCCCCGGATACTCTCTTATGCAGGACGAGGTAGACCATCCCGAGGTTCATGCTGCCTTTTCTCGGGAAACCTTCAGGTTAACCACCACTCAGTACCAAAGGAAATGGGCTGAGCATCCCGACCAAGTTATTGGTCATGTATCGAGCTTACTACATGATGCCGGGGTGTACTTCGGGTTTCTGAAGGACTCGATGGACAAACGGGATTCCCTCGTCATTCGTATTGACCAAGAGGCGTTGAACAGGGCTATCCTAGAGAGGAACTATTTTTTGCAAATGGCCGCAAAAAAGGATAAGGAAATGAGAATAGCGAATGGCCAAGCTGCTGTGTTTAAGGCCAAACTCGAGTTTGCATCGCATGTGGGCGTGCAAGCCGATGCCAAGCGTAAGGAGGCAGAGGAGAAATTGCAGCGTCAGAAACGCAAAACCGAGGACTACAAAGGCAAGTCGGCACGTCTTAAGACCGACCTCGAGGCCCGAACTAAAGAGTTGGAGGACGTGAAGGCAGAGAACGCCCGACTCCAGGCCGAGATGCATGAGTTGCCAAAGACAACACTTAGCAAATTTTTGGGCAGCCGAGCCTTCACACAAGCTGTCCCTTATGCATGTGTTGACATGATGACAGCAACCGTCCATAACTATCTAGAGGCACTAGCAGGCCATTACCCATTTAGGCCCGAGCAGGTAGGGTTTACCGAGGTGGACCCCGAAAAGATTGTGACAAGAAATCTTTCAGGTTACCGCTGGGATGAGGAGAGCGATTCATTATTGAACCCGGATGGTACTCCGATTAATGGAGGACTTGTGCTTGAGAACCATCCGGCTTCAGGTATCGTCCATCCCTGGCCTAAGGATAAATGGCCCAAGCATCTCGATTTGCCAGATGCCCCATCTGAAGAGCTGGACGGTTTGCCTTCTGAGTCTGAAGGTAACAGTGTAGACCTCGAAATGAGGGCAACTGAAGAAGATGAGGCGATCAACCCAGACGAGCAAGGAAATGAGGCGACTTTAGATGCTCCCATCTCACCTCGTGAAGGAGGAAATGAAAGTCCCAAAGAGGCAGACCCATCTATTTGTAAGTGTAAATTTATATATCTTATTCCTCGAGATGTTGTATTCTGGCCTATGCTCACTGTCCTTGTTTGTTTATATGCAGGATCATATCGAGCCGAGGAAGCAAGGAATTTTATTTTGTTTAGGAGTGAAAGATTTTATACCCCCGAGATGTGGGGGTTTTAACAGAAATGTTGTAATATGATATTGTACGCCCCTGAGATGTAGGGGTTTAACAGAAATTTGTGTAATCCTTAAAACTATTATTATTTCTTAACTTGTCTTGATTTCTCCGAGATGTTTCTTTCGATTTTTATCTCGGTTCATGCTTTGTATATATCCTTCTTGCCCCCCTTTTTTTTTTTTTTTTTTATCGACATCGGGGATAAGGGCGGTCGCGAGAAACATATACGTTACCCCGAAGGGTTTTCGATTAATGTCGCGAACATAAAAATCATATTACTGGTTTAACAGTCGTCGTCTCGTAGGACTACATTTATTTGTTGTGTATCTCGGGAATGTTAACCAAAACTTATTTCGTTGCCAAAAAGGCTTTCGTTCATATATCTCGTACCCAAATAATAAGAACACAATCAAATATATATATTGAGAATAGCCTAGGACCATACAAAAAACTTGTATCTTGGTCTAGGTAAAAGACATGAGATGTAACAGAAAAAAGGCTTATCTCGCCCAATCATTACATGGAATATAGGAAGTAAAACAATGTTAAAGTAAAATCATACATTAAGTGTAGAATTTCCGAAGGTGGCAAGCGTTCCATGGTCGAGTAAGGATGAAACCACTCGGATCTTCCAACTCGTATGCGCCTTTTCCTCGCGGTCGGATGACCTTGAAGGGACCTTCCCATTGAGGAGCGAGTTTATTGACATGTTTGCCAGTAGCTTCAACAGTTTTGAGAACCAAATCACCAGGTTGAAATGCACGAGGTACCACATGTTTGTCGAATGCACGCTTAACTCGTCGTTGATATTCCATGGTGCGTATGCGAGCTTTCTCCCGACCTTCGGTGATGAGGTCGAGGTCAGCAGCACGTGCATCGCGGTTTGCTTCAGTGGAATATGCCAAAGTGCGGAGAGATGGTTCCATCAATTCAATTGGAGCGACTGCTTCCATCCCGAATACCAGAGAATATGGTGTTTGCTGTGTAGCCTCTCGGGGTGTTGTACGATAAGTCCACAAGATGCCATCAAGAATGTCGGGCCAGTCTTTCCTGTTCTCCGCAACTTTCTTCTTTAGACCATCTAAGATTGTACGGTTGGTGACTTCGGCCAATCCATTGCTAGCCGGGTGGCTGACCGAGGTGAAATTGTTTTGGATACCCAAGTTGGAAAGAAATGCGATGGTGCAAGCTGCATTGAATTGAGTTCCGTTGTCCGAGATAAGTGCATGTGGTATGCCAAAACGACAAATGATGTTCCTCCAAATGAATTTCTCTGCTGCTGCTGCTGTAATTGTTGCTAGTGCTTCGGCTTCAACCCATTTGGTGAAATATTCCACTGCAACGATAATCCAACGGCGCTGTCTAACAGCTGTGGGAAATGGCCCGACTATGTCTATGCCCCACAAGTCAAAAGGCCAGGCCCCCGAGATAGATATTTGGTCGTATGCTGGGATGTTACTCAACTTGCTATGGTATTGGCACCGTTCGCACTTTCGGACTAAAGTTGCTGCATCATGTTGCATTGTTGGCCAGTAAAAACCAGCTCGGAGAATGCGTTTTGCAAGAGTTTTCGCCCCTTGATGGCTCCTACAGATGCCCTCATGTACTTCTGATAACATTTTTGAAGCCATCTCTTCGTTTATACACTTGAGCCAAGGTCGCACGTATCCCCGTTTATAGAGATGATTGTTGAAAATAGAATACATGGGCGCGATCCTTTTCAGACGTCGGGCTTCCAATTGGTCTGTGGGTAGGACCCCCGTGTTAAGGAAATTCCACATCGGGGTAAACCAGGACTCACCGGGTTCATTGAGGGCGAGAACAGCTGTGGTATCAGTGTGAATGCTGGATTCGGGAACATCCATAACAATCACGGGTCGGTCTTTGTCAAGGTTGCCTGAAGCACCGAGTTTGGATAAAGCATCAGCTTGGCAATTTTTGTTGCGAGAAACATGTTGAATGTTGACCTCGTCGAAGTGACTCTTGAGCTGGTGGAACTGCTGTCGATATTTGCGCAAGTTGTCATCCATAACTCGGCATTCGTCATTGATTTGCTTGACTGCTAACTCAGAATCGCTACGGAGGTGAACCTCGCGGGCTCCCAATTCTTTAGCCAACTTTAGGCCCGCTATCATGGCTTCATATTCCGCGGTATTATTTGTTATCGGGAATTGAAAGTGAAGAGCATAATTCAGGGTTTCCCCTTGTGGACCAGTGAGGGATACCCCGGCCCCCGCTCCTTGTAGCGAAGAGGCACCATCAACATGAATTACCCAACGTCCCTCAGATTCGGGAGGAAGTCCGGAATATTCAGCGATAAAGTCGGCGAAGATCTGAGACTTCAGGACATTCTGGGGGTGGAAAGAGACATCAAACTCAGATAACTCGAGCGCCAAGCTAGCAATCGCCCGGATGAATCAAAATTTGCAAAGGCCTTCTTAAGTGGGATTCTGGTATAAACCTTAATGGGATGTGATTGAAAGTAAGGCCTCAACTTCCGTGCAGCTATGACTAGAGCATATGCCGCCTTTTCAATTTGGGAGTATCTGGTTTCGGCGTCCCGAAGTACATGTGAAACGAAATAAACTGGTTTCAGCTATGACTAGAGCATGTCCCGAGGTTGAATCGACCAATTGATCGATTTTGGGCAAAGGGAAAGGATCCATAGGACAAGCTTTGTTGAGATCGGTATAATCGATACACATACGTCAGTCGCCATTGGATTTCTTGACAAGCACGGGATTGGCTGTCCATTCCGGGCATTCGACATTTCTTATAAAACCAGCGTCAAGTAATTTCTTTACCTCGCGCTTGACGGCTTGCTGTCGTTCGTCCCCCATATTACGCTTCCTCTGTCTGACTGGTTTTGAGCCTGGTTTAATGTGCAATCGGTGCTCGGCAATTGACCTAGGAATTCCCGGCATGTCGGCTGCAGTCCAAGCGAAAACAGATTGGTTTTCTTGGAGGAATTTGATTAACTCGGCCCGTGCCGACCCTTGGATCGCCTTTCCTACATTAAGTGTTTTGCCATCACCTAATTCAATTTGCTCGACTTCATCAACGGGCTCAAGGGGAGCTTTTGCCTCAGCTTTATCCACTGGGTCGAATGCGAGGTCGGTGTTTGGAGGTAGAAAGTCAGTACTAGAACGCAACCGCTGTGGATTGGTCTTTGCATCAGGCTGATCAACTTGGTGAACAGAACCTCCGTGACCTTGAATGGTTGTCATGTAGCATTCACGAGCTACCTGCTGTTGGCCACATTCTTCCCCTATCCCGTTTTCGGTGTGGAACTTAATTTTGAGGTGAGAAGGAGAAATGATAGCACCGATTTTATTCAAGGTCGCTCTTCCCAAGATCGCATTGTACGCAGAAGGGGCATTCACAATGAGGAAGTCCACCATGACTTCCACTGTCCGAGGGGATGTACTGAATGTCACTTTGAGTGGCATCATTCCCCGAGGTTGAAGGGCGTCCCCCGTGAAGCCTATCAAAGGTGATATGTGTTGTTGGAGGGCGCGAATGTTGAGGCCCATTTGCGTAAAGGCTGGTAAATATAGGATGTCGGCCGAGCTGCCAGTATCAACTAACACCCTTTTAACCCGGTGTGTGTTGATCTTGAGGTTAAGCACTATGGGATCATCATGCGGGCCCGAAATTGCACCGAGGTCTTTCTCGGAAAAAGATATCACTTCCTCAGGTCGAGGCCGTTTTTTATCATTCATGGTTTCGACCGGTAGGACAGTGGGGTACGGTTTTCGATTGTCGCGTGGTATGATTTGTCGGGCAGTACCGCGATGGCCTCCACTGATCACATTTATAACAAGGCTGCCCTGCCGCTCTGGGCGCCGTGCCTCGGGGCCATCCCGGTTTTGGGGAGCGACCTCACCAACCCGAGGTCCTGTATAATCCTGTCTGTATGGGATAGGTTTCTTAAACAATTTACCTTGACCATTGTATTTCTTGAAGAACTTCTTGAAGAAGTCGGGGTTGATAAATTCGACCAGTTTGCCCTCTCGGGCTAGTCTTTCCAGGATGTCCTTCAGTTGAAGGCATTCTGCGGTGGAGTGTCCGTTGAATCCGTGGTATTCACACTTTTTTGAGTTGTCAATCACCGTAAAAATGCTCTCTGGTAGCGGCGGAGGGAGATCGAACATGCCCTCTATAATGTTGTACATCTCATGCCGCTTCTTAGTGAGAGGAGCATATCGCACAAAATGCTGTCGGTACCCTTTGGTACCGGAAGTGTGCTCGGTTGGTTGGTTTTGCCGAGGTTCTCTTTGATTGCGAGACCTATCTTGAGTCTGCTGTTTGTTTGTTGGACGGGGGGATCGGGATCGGAACCTCGTGGGACTGCCATTATCGTCCTCAGCACGGATGTAACCCTCAGCAAAGGCTACAAATTCCCTCAAAGTAGTCATTTTCTTCATATGTGCCTCGTAACGCAAAGTACCCGGACCCCCCTTGCGAAGTCCTTTCTTGATGGCAGCCAAGGCGAATTCTTCGTTGAGATTCTGAATTCGCCGAGATGCTTGGATAAACCGATTAACAAACGCACCTGTTCTTTCACGCTGTCCCTGGACAATGTCTAGGAGCATCTCGCATGTAGCTTGCGGTGGCTTAATAATCGTGTATCTTTCCAGGAACAGTTTTGCGAAGTCTTCAAACTTGTTAATGGATCTCCGAGGTAGCGTCATGTACCAGTCCCATGCTTCACCTGTTAAACAAGTGGTGAAGACGCGACACATAATGGCGTCAGTGGCTCCAAGGAGGCGAACTCGCTCAAGGAATCCGTACACGAAATTATGCGGATCCTGAGTATCGCCGCTGCCCCGGAAGCTGGGAAGAGTTGTTGGATACTTGAAATCCGTCATCGAATGGCGGTAGATGTCTCTGGAGAGTGGGCCATCGTTGATCCCCATAGGTCGAGAGGTGGCACCTGTCTTCTGGGATTCCATCTCGGCCAATTTAGCCGCAAGCCTTGTCTGGATCAATTCTTCTATTTGAGCCATATTTACACCTCGGGTCGGGGTAGGTGATCGCCTGTTTCTTCTATGATCATCTCGGCGAGTTCTATCCCGACCTCGGGGTGGGCTTCGTTCGCGTTCCCTACGGGAGCGCGACTGTTCTCGGCGCGACGGTCTGGAACCTCTGCCCTGGTTGGCTGATTCGCGCTCATTGTTGTGGCGAACTTCGGGTTGCTCAACCTGGGGCTATTTTTCGGGATCAGGTTCCCTACTTTCGCCTTGCCCTTCCTGCTGTCTTCTTTCGGTTTGTTGAGCTCCTGTCAGTGGAATGTTTTGGTCCTGGCGTTTGGATTGGACCTGTTGGTCCGGCAGGATGGGCGTATCTGTTTCACTACCAGTTCGAACATCTATGAACTGAGAGTTCAAATTTCTAGGAGGAATTTTAACTGGTCGACTAAGGACACGGTTTGCTGATAGAGGCCGGGAATGTGGTACCTCCGGGGCAGTTAGTGGCACGGTCTGGATTACAGGTCGCAGCGGTACTTGTTGGGAATGTGGCGTTGGACCTGTCACTGGATATACCCCTTGAGCACCTCCCGGACCCCATTGTGCAGGTGGTGTCGCATAAGAATACTGAGGGTACATCGGGGTGTACGGCGTGTAGGTGGTCGCACCATAAGGGTAAAATGGCGTCTGTTGAGTGTAGTGCGGTATGTATGGTGGGTGATAAGTACCGAGCAACGGTGTGTGCTCAGTAAACAATGGTCTGCTCGCGTGTCCTTCGGTAAACAAAGGGTGAGCAGAAATGTCGGGGCCTGTGTGGCGAGGTTGTGTCGGTTGAGGACCAGAAGGTCGTATTATCGGATTGTTAGGCCTCGCCGCGTGAGGCTGACTGTGGGAGGGGTTCCCTGTAAGCGGGGTTACAAGGGGAGGTGGTGTGATCATTGCACCTAGCGGGACTGACGTGTTTTGTTGAGCCATCTAAATCTCTGTATGAGCGAAGGCGTGGCCCCACGGTGGTTGATACGTCCTATCTCGGAAGATGAGGCCGTATGGGAAGTTGGGCTGAGTAAGATTCGTCCTGCCAAAAGATGTACTGGTATGAAAAAAGTGTCCCCGCTTCATGGGAATCACTGCCTTATATAGTCCATCCATAACTGCTATCTCGGGCAGTTATGGAGGACGTGGGTAGTTATGTCAGCCGTTACTGGGATGGGAGGCATTAAGTTAGCCGTTTCCACTATCATCCCGCACGTCGGTTAACACAACCCCTTTTAAGGCATATTGGGGCCGCTGTACTGGGCCCCGACTTGGTGGATCTTTGGACCTTTCATATGACTTCGGGTTGGCCTCTTAGTGAGGTCCGAATCCCAGTCGTTCATGGCCCAGTTTAAATTAAGTAAAAGGGCCTGTGGAACATGGCCCTATCAATCGGGTTTGCGATATTTTGGAATTTTTTATTGTAGGAGAAGGAATGGAAATAAATGAAGCGGGATTGACGAAGAAACGAACGAAAGGACGAAGAAAATTAGACGAAATCGGCAGTAAGAAAATGAAGAAAATTGAAAATTCCAGATTTCGTCCAGTACAGAATTCACCGATTTTTCACTCTAAATAGGACGCACCATGTACATTTGAGGAGTACATCCTGCATGAATTTTAAAGCAAAAGAAAATGAACCCTGTACTGGATGAAAGATGTGCAAAATTTCTTGGATGATAGACTGATAGTTAATTAATTAGTAGCAAGTAGCAACCTTTTTTTAATTATGTCAGACGTGATTTCCACTTTTTTTAACATGATTATCACATTGTAAATCTACAAAACTAACAAAAAGCAGCATTTGCAAATGACTAATTTCTCCATCAAAACATAAAAATTGCTTATTTCCTCACTAAAAACAAACAACCTTTCTCATTTTTCCTTTCTTTAATTTAATTTTAAACTTATTATTAATCTTTTATTTTAAGATGAAATGACTAATTTATCATTCTCTTCAAACAAACTCATTAATTCTTAATGTATTACAATCATCAATATTCTTTTGCATTATAATCTTTCAAATTTTGAATGCTAATCTCAAGTTTAGCTACTAGATTCTTTAAAAAATAAAAGTTTAGCTACTAGATTCTTTTAAAAAAAAAAGTTCAGCTACTAGATTGTATTGATGGAAAAAAAACTAAATTTGTATTGGTGTAAGTTTCATTTTACAAAGCAACTGATGCCAAATTGGCCACAAGAATTTATTCAGTCCATAAATCAATTTCTATGAAATCAGAAATTTGTTGAATTGGATACAATGTTTTCTGAACAAATGTACTGTAGGAAGAATAACGGTTTACGCATTTGTTTGGCAATCACAAAAACTCAAGTCAATTTGATTATATACACAAATATTACAGAATATACAAACGGGCTCATGTAGTACTGGATCATATACAAATTTTTACAAAATTGCACATTAATGTTCAAAAAGCGTGGATGTAAAAATTTGATGCTCTCTCTGATTGTGATGACAATAAATCAAAAGATGTGTCGCTAGAAATTGTTTCATCTTAGAAGCAGAAATGAATGAAGGAAAAGAGAGAATCTTAGTTTACATCTAATTGCTTTCAAAACCAGAACATTTCACCAGGATCCAGATAGTAGTTGATTTATTTCTCGGGTAAAAGTATTCCTAGGCAAGCTTGTGAGAAGGCCCCTTTATGATTCCTCAATTGAGACAGATTCCAAAAAACCTGGGAAAGGGAATAGGAAATTGAGGTTGTTAATTTTGGATGGCAGAATTCTATCTTGTTACCAGTAAACTAAGTATTTATGAATAAATAGTTATCATTAGTAAATATTTTTACCTCTATTAGGTATACTTTGAAATGGTTTGTTACAAAATGAGCTAGCTAGTCGACCTGCTTCTTGAGCTTTCGCACCCAGAAGATGTCAAACCTGATTCACTTGCAGTAAAATCCTGAGAAAACCCAAAGTCAAACATTTGTCAATGTACCAGCACCAAATAGTGCAGTTTATATTTTCTTCACATGACTAGAGATATATCTCAAATCTAGAACGTTTCAGCCCATTAATTAACGTTTAACTTACTGTAACAGAGGCGAGGCTAGACACAAAAGATGGCGTTCCCATGCCGGCCCCCATGTGACAGTGTTGCATATTTGCCTCTGCTATAGCTCTCAGCCTGTTAAGCACTGGCAAAATTTCCGTTGCCAAGTCAGGGCGATCCTTTCTTCTTAACTCAGTGCATTTTAACGCGAGTCTAGCAAGAAGTTCAGTCTCTTCAATCGGCCAAACTGGTACTGTTGGATCAAGCAATTCTGGAAGGGTGCCCCTCTCTATTGCATTTTCCATATAGTGGCTTAGTCCCATTGGTGGTCTGCCAGTGAGTACTTGGAGGAGAATTACACCGAAGGAATAAATGTCAGATTTTGTTCCAAGCATACCTGTGTGGCATGATGTCAGTTGAGAAGCTGTTTTGTGATTTATCTTTGGGTCTACCTTTTGCTAGTAACTCAGTATAAAGTATCTCAGGGGTTGTATGATAAATTGATAATAAAAACTGGGCTAAATTTTTCTTGGTTGTTTGCCTGACAGACTATTGTATTATATCACGGACAGAACAATTATATATCCTGTTTGTTGTGAGGATAAGATATTACTGTGGGTTCATCCATTATTTATTGGTAGAATTACCACAGAAGTATTTTATTTTATTTTTTTGGAACTTTTTGCTCTTATATGGTACTTCTTGCAATTCAGGTCTAACCAGATACATACCTGTCTGTTGATACTCAGGATCAATATAACAAAAAGTTCCAGCTGCTGAGGTCATCCGGTATTGAGTCATAGTATCTGCCACCGAAGGCGGGACAAGCCTGGCTAGCCCCACATCTGATATCTTGCTCACATAATTTCTGTCTAAAAGAATATTTGCTGGCTTGAGATCACGGTGCACAAGTGGCTCTGGTTTTGCTTGGTGGAGGAAATGTAGGCCCGTACCGATCTCCGCTGCAATTCGAAATCGGTGTTGCCACGGCATAGGTGGTGTATTTCCTCGCATAAATAGGCGGTCTTCTAAGCTTCCATTTGCCATGTACTCATAGACTAAGCAACCATTCTCGGGACATGCGCCAAGTAGGAGCACCATGTTTGGATGCCTGATACAGCTTAGAATCTCCACCTAGAAATTAATTTGCAACTTTATGTTAAGTGTATATATAATAATATTGTATGTCGTAAGTTAATATGTTTATTAGGGTTATCTTCAAGATTAAATTCAAGAACAATTTAGTTCTGCTTTACTTCTTGCTGGAACTGCGACCTCCCTTGTGATGCATCCTGCCGAAGAACCTTTACAGCAACCGGTGTATGATCAAGATAGCATTTGTAAACTGGGCCATAACCTCCTTCCCCAACTTTTTTAGACACAGAGAAGTTATCGGTTGCTGCCGTTATCTCATCTATGGTATACTTCCTATACCTCACATCCACATGGGTCAAGTTCGCTACTGCTCTCCAGCGCTCCTCAGCTTCCTGCGCACAAAATTAGTTAGGTTAATTATGTAATGGCTGATGGAAATAGCTTGATAACCTAAGATGCATTATTCTGGTACACAATACAAAGTGATTTGAGCGTAATTGGGTCGGCTATTAATTAATTTCAACACAATCTGTACCCAAAATCTGAGACATTGGTAAATATGCATGCATAATTGGTCCTTCTCCTGTAATCTCTGGCTCACTACCGGACTAAAGTTCCAATCAGACAGTACCTCCATTGCTCTCTTTTCAGCCTTGATCCGCATCTGTGCCTCTATCTCTGCGATTTGTTTTGCTTTCTCAGCAGCTTCAATCGCAGCTCTACATTTGGCACGCTCTTTCTCAACCATATCCAATGCGGCTTCTTGTGCCCGCTTGGCTTCCAATAGTCGACTTTCTTCCTCTGATTTCCATTGGCGGTATTCAACCATCTACAATTTATGCATTTTAGTTGAAGTTGGCCAGAATATATGGAATGTATGTTTTGTTTGTTTCTTAACATGCTGATTTGTTATTGTTATTTCTTGATGTCGAAAAAGTTAATATTTTTTTCCTTAATATTGCATATCTCAAGCTGTTGGCATGCCAGTGCAAAAATTTACCTGTTTTTTGGCATCAAGTGCTTCCTTGCATGCTGTATTGTACATGTCCATCATTTGTTTGAGTTCCAAACGAAGCCTACCCATCTCTGTTTCTGAATCGTCCCCCTAAATGTAGAAAAACATGAACTCAATCTACTCTCCAGCAATGATAATTTAAAAAAGACTACAAGAAAATCTAGTTTTGCCTATTTGAGAATTTGAATAGACTAGTGCCCATACCATCATAGTCGGAGAGAGAGAGCTCTCAGAAGTATACGAGAACATTCCCATCGTGTTTGTCGAGCTAAGTGGCGAGAAAGGCAACTCAAAGCTATCGGCCGACACGTACGACGTTCTCTGTGGTCCTCCATCTGTGCTTGGCCGACCACTGCTGACAAATGATATTTCACTCTCTGCTCTGTTATTCAATCCATTATTTGTTCTTGCAGGAAATCGGGGTGCACCTGGACGTGTAAATGGTGACCTATTTGATTTGAAAATTTAACTCATATAATTCAAATTGAAGGTGGAACAAAGTGTGTATTGCTGAGAGAGAGAAGGAGAGAGAGCGAGAGAAAGAGAGGGAGAGAGTTCTACCTCATCACAATTTCTCTCTCCAAAAAAATATTTCGATTTTCCCGTGCATGCTCACCTAATAATTAACAAAAAGAAAAGAAAAATTACACATTTAAGACTTCAGATTATGATAAAAAAGGTATAGTGGACTTGTGTTTACTCATGAATTACATGGTGCACTAGCTAGCGCTATCAAACACTTCCCAATATGTGTTCTGATTTGGACTGTATTCATAATTTAGAATTTGTATTTTTTTAAATAATAAATCGATAAGAAGTATTTTTTTACTGGTCAATGTTCTTTCATTTTAAAAGATAAATTTCACTACCATCTTTGAATTTGTATAATTAAACTTGATCTAATTCAGGATTCGACCAATGTAATACTTGTTTGACGTAGATAATCAAACCTCTGAGTGCATTGACAACTTGATATTCTACTGTCTCTTGCTTCATGCTGTTCTGGTTTTCTATTTGTGTACGTAGAGGCGAAACAGTTGGTGCCTCTCTCACTGCCTTTTTAAAAGATGAGATCTTGCCTTTTGAGATTACATACACAGTACAGAAGTCCGGTGCAGATCTCAGGACATTGGCCGGAACATCTACACTCTTGAATCTGACAATACAATTAATTCATACAGAGATATTATCAATTTTAACCATTATAGTCTAGGATCTCAAAAAATTTCTAGGCGTACACACCACTTAGGTCAGATTGTATAAGCCACCAGTGTGCAGCTGGTGGAATCCTATTCTTGTGAAGGTCTATATGGTATGTCATATATTGGACCAAATGTTGTTGGAAACTCAAAATTAAAAAATATTCATGTTAAAATACTATTTTTCTGAGGTCTTGAATCAACATAACCGGGTGCGTCATGATGTTTCTTGAATAACTTACTGATGTATATATGTATCCTACCTCATGAAACCTCTTGATGGTGCTCCTAAGACTATTTTCTCAATAGCTGCTTGTGATATGAAGTCTACAATGGCTTTCGCTATGTCTGTTTCGTCAATAATTATGTCATTGCAACTTACCTGAAAAAAGTAGTCAATCTGTTGGTCAGAACTCAGAATGTTTGTTTATTTGGAAAATGGTTGCATTAAGTGAATTGTATTGATATCTTTTTGTCAATATAATTGAGAATAGCTTGATTAATGATTTTGATGAAATCTTGGGTCAAGTTCTTATTATGTTTCAATAGAAAAATTAGGCTGATGATCTCAAGTTGGCTCAAAATAAACCAAGACTACATAACCTACTATGCTGTGGCAACAATATTTGAAATTTTGCAATACATGCAGACTAAGTGCTTACATCTTTTCTTTTGCAGAATATTCTGAAAGGAACGAAAATATCCCTGACGGAGGAACCATCTTCCGAGGGAGCTAGTGCATCAGAAACACAAAAGAAATGGGATGGTATGTTAGTCATATATTACAATATTTATATCACAACAAAAAGAAACTTCATCAAAATTTGCACACACAAAACTATACGTTCACTAATATTGTATGACAAGAAAAAGAAGTAATTGTAAGAATAAAAACTTATATATCGGGTGATGCTATAGCCAATTATGGCAGCATGATGACCTGAATAATTCTCAGTATTTATTTCAATTTCAATTTTGAAAAAGACAAATTATGTATTCCATGAACTCACAACAGAAAAGGGGAAAATTCATCATTAGAGAACCACTCAACCATTCCTCATGGTGCAAAAATAGCTTCTCTTGTATATTTGCTCTCCATGGTGAATGCATAAATGCAATCATGAAAAATAAAATTCACATGCATGAAATGAATACCATTCGTGCATAAGATGCATATATGATATATTCAATTATGAAACTATGTATTCATTTCTCCATGAAATTAAACTTACTAGATGCAGCCTTGTGTGTATTAACGTGAAGTAGGGTTATGCTTTCTCCCTTGGAGGTAACAACATTATCCAAAGCCCATTTGAGAGCATTCTGGCTGCCTTTATCTTTATCTATCGCCACCGCCACCAGAGGCACATGCTTTGAATCACCGCCTTCTTTGTTTTCTCTTCTGAAATTCATCTCGGTCTTCTCTCCCGTTGGCTTTGAGCTATATATCTTTCAAAATTTCCCTGTACAATAACACGTTTTGCTTCATAAGAAATGGAGAGGAAGAGGAAAAGGATGTGAGCCCTCCAATGGGCTCCTAATGGCTTTCTTTTACTGAGGTTTGGTGTTATCTGATTATATATATTTTTTTCTTTATTTAGTTGTTTTTTCAGGTCTTTCTCTTCTGTTATTAAAGAAGTTAACGGGTACTAGACAAAGAGATCTTGAAGACGTACCTTGGCAACATTAGAAGGAAAAAACGAAAAAGCGTTAAGGTCTCTGTTCAAATTTTGACTCTCCATTTTAAACGGACTGGATAATTTGAGTATCCTAATTACCATTTCAACTTAATTGCTTAATCAATTCACCTTATCTGTTTTTAGTTGTAAATTAATACATATTCGAGAGAATTATATGTGTAGAAGAAAATGGAGATATCTAGTATTTTATTAAACAGAGGACATTGCACCTCAGAAGATTGTGGTCAAACGGGGAAGTTGGGTAAAATTCACTTCTCGGGGCGGACCGTAAATAGAGGAATTATTACACGATTCAATGTATTTGATGGCGAAAATAGATAATTGTATTTGTTAGAATTGAGTTAGATTTCTTAAGTTTCCCCTCATTTTCTTCTCTGTTTCATATGGTTATGAAGTTAATGTGAGGTATCAATTCTTAGTTGGGACATATAAAAAATTCTTGACTGTTTGCAGAAAATGGATTACATGAAGCTTGACATGCAGCAAATCTGATTCAAATATATAATATTTTTAAATTAAAATCTTCATATTTTATAAATCATATCTAGTTAATTTGATATAATCTAATATTGTAGAATCACGTCTAACACAATTGGTTTAAATTAGTTAAAGTATCATCATTCATGTAAAAATGTAATATGTCTTGACTTATGTGCAAATTTAGTTACAGTTCATCTTCATTTTTAATTAATTTTTTTTCTTCTTAAATTTGAAAAATCAACAACCAGTTTGGTCCATTGGTATAGTCCAGAAACCAAATATTTCCCAAAAGCCTAATTAAAATCTAATCTTAATTTTTACCAGGAATTGATAAAGCCCAGTAAACTAAAGCCCAATGATTTTAGCCCATATCTAGTTTTTTTTTTCCTTCTGGGCTAGCAGCAAGTTACCGAAGCCTAAAACCCCCAAACTCCGAAAGCACTCAGTCACTCGCTAACACAATGTCACCACCTCCATTGTGGAAAATTGTTAACGATTATTTATTGTACAGAATTTTTATTTATATAAATTGGCAAATTCTTCTATGGACATAAGGACCTATTTGTAAAATGAACATATTTTCATTTTCAAAGTTCAAACAGTCGATCCGACCGTTCAACATTATCTCCATATTAAAATGTACTTGGAGGTCAAATTTTACATTTTTTTGAATTTTTTTACTATTTATTAAGTATTTTACAAAATTCAATGGTCTGAATTTGACTAGTTTTTGTAAAATACTTAATAAATAGTAAAAAAATTCAAAAAATGTAAAATTTGACCTCCAAGTACATTTTAATATGGAGATAATGTTGAACGGTCGGATCGATTGTTTGAACTTTGAAAATGAAAATATGTTCATTTTACAAATAGGTCCTTATGTCCATAGAAGCATCACTCATATAAATTTATGTGGATTTTGTAACATTTTGTTAATAATTACATATAGTTAATTAACAAATAAACAATATTATCTTGAAAAGATAAAATATGGAAAAGATCTGCACAAAAAAAGTGGTGGAGGACTGGTTTTTCAAAAAAAAAAAAATCATCTAGTAAGAGGTGCTTATCAGCCCTGAACAAAATATTAATTGTATTAATTATTTAATTCTCAGCGAAAGGCACAAGAGCGTCTGTCTCTTCAAAGGTTAAATTTTCATGGGCTAACCAGACGTCTTGACTCTTGATCACAGTAATCCATTCATTCTTCATGAATCCCAAACAAGTTAGTATAAATTATAATAATATAAGAAGCAAGATCCTCGAGTACCAACCATATCGATTTCAAGGCTGTGTATTTCTTCTTGTACCATTATCCCTATATACGTACGTTGTATAAGCAGATATTTCGTGACTTCAATGGAGACATATCGGTGCAGACTCAATCATGCACCAGCGACCCTTGACATGAAGAGTGTTTGCATGCGTACGATTGTCTACTAGAATATGTAGGAATAAGCCGTGCTGACAAGGTTCTCAACAACAGAGGACCCTGCCCAGTCGGCAATGGTCAAAAAAGCAGAACCCGCAAGGCTTGCAAGGGTTGAAAGAGCCATCTTAAAGTTCTTCTCCTCCCGTAAAACAAACACAAGATGAGGGAGAGAGAGAGATTGGTAGATAGATTGAATGCACTAATAGTAGAGGCGCACCAAACACTTGACTTCAAAAATAAAAATCTCAAGTCTACTGCCTTATTGTAGATCAACAGATAGATATTCTGTGCCGTCTTTTTTATTAATATCCAAAGTTAATTACAAAATAATAAAAATGTCCAGAGCCGCTTGATTTTATTAAAACTGCCCAAACTGGCCAGAAAATAGCCGGTCCCTTATTTAAATAGAAAACCGATCATTTTCTGGCCGGTTCCCTATTTTTTTTTTTAGAGACAAATATCTAAAATGCTGAAATATAACACTAAAAAATCGAATTGTTTTTTTAAATATTTGTTAGATTACTTTTTTTATATATAATTAGCATATTTATACAAAAATACGCTAAATTACTTGAAATTATGTTAATTTACGCTGAATTATACTAAATTACAATGATTATGTAAAATTATGTTAAAATACGGTAAATCACGCTAAATTACGTATGAATAGGGCCGATTTTGTGCCATATTTCATAAATCATAAAAAATAGTAAAAAAATTCTAAAAATAATAAAAATTGGTATTCTACAAGTTCATTATATAACTAATTTACTGAGCTACGTAGATTGAATAATAGAAATGAAAATCTTAATCGGAAACTTCAACTGAAGTTTTGAGGCTCTTCCCTTTATTTTTTGATAATTCTGAATTTCGAAATCCGGCATCACAAGCACTGAAGCATGCATATTTTCGCAAGCTTTTCGAAAAGTGGTCATTTGCTGAAATCGGACACTCGAGCGCCGTTTTATGACCGTTTGAAGTTTCGTCGTCGTTTTTCGCCTTCTCAGTGAAGATATCATCCATATTCATACGTAATTTAGCGTAATTTATCATATTTTAGCATAATTTTACATAATTATTGTAATTTAGCGTAATTCAGCATAAATTAACATAATATCAAGTAATTTAGCATATTTTAGTATAAATATACTAATTATATATATATAAAAAGTAATCTAACAAATATTTAAAAAAACAATTCGATTTTTTAGTGTTATATTTCAGTATTTTAACTATTTGTCTCTAAAAAAAAAAAAAATAGGGAACCGGCCATACAATGACCAGTTTTCTATTTAAATAGGACCGGTCATTTTCTGGCCGGTTTGGACATTTTTAATAAAACCAAACGGCTCTGACCATTTTTTTATTTTGTAATTAACTTTGGATATAAATAAAAATGTCAGTATTATGTGGCATTTCAGAGTTACAACAGACTGCCTGACATTTTTAAAAATACCCTAAGTTAATTACAGATTAATAAATATGCTCACGAGTCGTTGGGAATTTTAAATATGTCCAAACCAGCCATTTAATGGCCGGTCCCCCCCCTTTTTTTTAGAGACAAATAGCTAAAATGATGATGAAATATAACACTAAAAAATCGAATTTTTTTTCCCTTTGTCAAATTACTTTTTTGATAGCATATTTATACTAAAACACGCTAAATCCCTTTGTCAAATTATGTTAATTTATGCTGATTTACACTAAATTACTTGAAATTATGTTAATTTTTTTAAGAGACAAATAGGTAATATACGGAAATAGAACACTAAAAAATCGAATTTTTTTTAAAATATTTGTTAGATTACTTTTTTGACATATAATTAGCATAGTTATACTAAAATACGCTAAATAACTTGAAATTATGTTAAATTACGCTGAATTACACTAAATTACGTTAAATTACAATAATTATGTAGAATTATGCTAAAATACGATAAATTACGCTAAATTACGTATGAATAGGGATGATATCTTCACTGAGAAGGCGAAAAACGACGACGAAACTTCAAACGGCCATAAAACGGCGCTCGAGTGTCCGATTTCAGCAAATGACCACTTTTCGGAAAGCTTGTGAAAATACGCATGCGTCAGAACCATTGATGCCAGATTTCCAAATTCAGAATTGCCAAAAAACAAAGGGAAGAGTCTCAAAACTTCAGTTGAAGTTTTCGATTAAGATTTTTATTTCTATTGTTCAATCTACGTAGCTCAGTAAATTAGTTATATAATGAACTTGTAGATACCAATTTTTATTATTTTTGAAATTTTTTTACTATTTTTTTATGATTTATGAAAGATGGCACAAAATAAGCCCTATTCATACGTAATTTAGCGTAATTTATCGTATTTTAGCATAATTCTACATAATTATTGTAATTTCAAGTAATTTAGTGTAATTCAGCATAAATTAACATAATTTCAAGTTATTTAGCGTATTTTAGTATAACTATGCTAATTATATGTCAAAAAAGTAATCTAACAAATATTTTAAAAAAAATTCAATTTTTTAGTGTTATATTTCAGCATATTACCTATTTGTCTCTTAAAAAAAATTAACATAATTTCAAGTAATTTAGTGTAAGCATAGATTAACATAATTTGACAAAGGGATTTAACGTGTTTTAGTATAAATATACTATCAAAAAAGTAATTTGACAAAGGGAAAAAAAATTCAATTTTTTAGTGTTATATTTCATCATTTTAGCTATTTGTCTCTAAAAAAAAAGTGTGGGGGGAGGGGGACAGGCCATTTAATGGCCGTCGGACTTTTTAATGGAGACCGACCATTAAATGACCGATTTGGATATATTTAAAATTTTCAGCAACCCGTGAGCATATTTATTAATCTGTAATTAACTTCGGCTATTTTTAAAAATGTCGGCAGACTGCTGTATTTAATTATTGGTGGAGCATTTATTGCTTCAACGACTTTTGTCCCGTGATAAACACTTTTTCAAACATGAACAGAGAGGACCGCTGTCCTTCTATTTTATATAAGAGCAATTTTATTTCACTATAGTACCAGCAAGGTAAACAGATGGGATTGCCGAAATTTTTATTAATAGAAAAATTAATAAAAAAATATCGATAATGAGGAAGCATTTTGTAAAATTCGATTTGTAGGAAAAACGTGATAGTCCATAACGTCCCATAATGTCCAGTAGACGTTATAGACCATGACGTCTAGCTTAACCGAAATAATCACTGTATCTGGACGTTATGGTTTATAACGTCCAGTTACAATGTTTTTTTTCTTTTTAAAAAAAATACACAAACGAAGCAAAAAAAAAAAAACACTATTGCTGGACGTTATAGATCATAACGTCCAGCTACAGTGTTTTTTGTTAATTAGAGATCTTTAGCGATCAAATTAACTGGACGTTATGGTTTATAACGTCCAACTACAGTACCCTGGACGTTACAAACCATATCATTTTTCCTATTTTTCAAAATCTAGCGAAACTGATCCTTACTGTTGATATTTTTGTTTTGTTTTTTCTATTAATAAAAATTTCGGATGGAATTGGTCTTACCAGGTACATTATAATTATATTCTAGAAATTTATTTTATAAACCATAATTAAAATTTTGTTTTTTACGAAACCAACATGATTACTTTTTTTTTTACAAAAATCATAAGAACCGAAATGTCATTTCGGTCCGAATTTTTGGATTATAATGGCATTATAATCTCCTTACCAGGTACATTATAATGGCATTTCGGTTCGGTTCTCTTTTTAAATTTTCTGTGGTACTGATTTCACAAGTTTTCATATGAGCCGCCACAGAAAATCTGAAAAGGGGACCAGACTGAAATGACATTTTGGTCTGGAATAAAAAAAAAATTTCGGACCGAAATGGCATTTCAGTTCTTATGATTTTTGTAAAAAAAAAAAAAATAATCATGTTGGTTTCGTAAAATTTTTTTTTTTAATTATAGTTTATAATCAGTAAGATACTGACAAATAAAATATCAAACCCTGCTGCAGTGCACCTAGCTTGCTAATTAAGAGGCTATCAATGAAAACAACGGGACGAAACACCCCATGTGCAAAAAAAAAAATATACATCTTCCCTGTTAAATGCACCTCCTTAACTATTAACTAAGAGGATATTAAATGCACCTAACTAACTATTTAACTATTAATTAAGAGGATATTAAATGCACCTAACTAACTATTAACTAAGAGGATATTAAATGCACCTACCTAACTATCGCTAATAATCATAACGTTCAGCTACAATATTTTTTTTTTGCTTTGCTGTTTCGTTTGTGATTTTTTTTTAAAAGAAAAAAATATTATAGCTGGACATTATAGACCATAATGTCCAGCTACAGTGTTTATTCAGTTAATTAGCAGTAACTTTATTTCATTAAGCTGGCCGTCATAGTCTATAACGTCCTCTGGACATTATGGACTATCACATTTTTCCTACAAATCAAATTTTCACAAAATGCTTCATCATTATTGATATTTTTTTTATTAATTTTTCTATTAATAAAAATTTCAGAAAACAACAGCGTCCTGTAATATCACTTTCCACGTGAATATTTGTACGTTACATAGCTAAACACTACAAGAACTATATTTTACTCTATTTATTTTCCTTGGCATGAGGGGTGTAGATCAAAATCACACTGGTTGTAAGAGAACACCCAAAATCTGCTGGTGCGTCGGCACATATCACACATCACAGACATAATTAATTTCTGGCCATGTCCAACTTGAGCATATGTTCATGCCTAGGATCACTCACATGGCGTGGTCTCCCTTTCCTCCAACATTCCCTTTGCCTCTTTAGACCTTCTTTTGGTACATAGCGCTGGCGGGTCAGTTTCAAACTGGTCAGCTGCTGGATCAAATGCAACAAGTTTTGTAACATCTATCTGCGTTGCTTAGTAACCAAAACACTCCTAGTGCGTGTGGTTTTGCTTCTGACTCAAAAGAATTTTTTTTTAACCAAATTATTATAGATAATGGTGCAACAGATCATATGTTTGATAACAAACAATTGTTGTCGAACCTAAACCCGACCAAAAGTGATAGATATGTCTTGGTCGCAAATGGCATGAAGACCCGACCAAAAGTGATAGATATGTCTTGGTCGCAAATAGCATGAAGGCAAAATAAATGGCATACGAGAAATTAATTTATATAATAAACAAATTAAGAATGTTTTATATTTAGAAACATTTCTCATAAATTTAATTTCTATAGATAAATTAACACAATAATTAAATTGTAATGCAATTTTCTCTTCTAAAAATGTCGTATTTCAGGACCGAGAAACTGGCAACAAAATTGGTGAATGATTTCTTGAAAATTGACACTATATTTTGAACTTCAAACAATTAAATCTTTGTGCTTTTGCAAAATCCGTTAACTCTAATCTTTGGCATAAGAGACTTGGACATCCTTCCGACAAGATTTTAAATAGTGTCTTAGATCTTAAAAAATTGAATTGTACTAATTGTGAAATTTGTAAGTTAGCAAAACAAACAATGCTTCATTTTTCTCTTTCTACTAGCAAAAGTGAAGTTGTTTTTAATTTAGTACATTCCGATGTATGGGGACCGGCCCCAATTGATTCATATAATCAATTCAAATATTTTGTTACATTTATTAATGATTTTTAAAAAACAACTTGGTTATATTTACTTAAATCTAAAGATGAAGTGTTTGATTGCTTTTATGAATTTCTATGTCTAATAGAAACTCAATTTAATACCAAACTTAAAACTTTTAGATCGGATAATGGAACCAAATTTATA
Source organism: Carex kokanica (assembly GCA_025461125.1). Taxonomy (NCBI): domain Eukaryota; kingdom Viridiplantae; phylum Streptophyta; class Magnoliopsida; order Poales; family Cyperaceae; genus Carex; species Carex kokanica. Next base: position 1,078,899 of record JAJGRX010000923.1, on the reverse strand, counting down.
AACAAAAAAATTTCAAACATATTTAAAGGAAAGGGTATCATACATCAAACAACATACATAAATACTCCCGAACAAAATGGAGTATCATAAAGAAAAAATAGACACTTACTAGAAATGACACGATCCTTGTTATTTCAAAATAATGTCTCAAAAATTTATTGGTCGGATGCCGTACTTTGTACCACACATTTAATTAATAGATTACCTAGATCTAAAAAACAAAAGTTCTTTATAAATTCTTTACCAACAAAATATTACTTATGACCATATGAGAGTATTTGGTTGTACAAGTTTCGTACTATCAAAAGAAAAGAAAAACTTGATTTTGTAGCACAAAAAACTATTTTTTTAGGGTACTCATATTATAAAAAGGGTTATAAATGTTATGATGCAATTAATAAAAATTGTACCTTTCTAGAGATGTTATATTTTTTTTAAAATGAACCATATTTTAAAGAAAAAGAAGCAATCCACCAAACATATACAAATAGTCAAAATAACTATACAGTAATGCCTTACTTAGATGATTTGAATTTTGTTCCTATTAATAAACATGAAGTTGAGATTAATAATCATGAAGATGAAACTATTAAAATTAATAATTACACAAGTGAAAGTGAAATAGAAGAGGACACAACGGTTAGAAAGTCATCTAGGGTACCACAACCATCAACTAGACTTAGAGATTATGTGACATATACGGTACAATATCTAATATAAAATTTTGTTGCATATGACAATCCAAATACCCTACATTTCTCACTAGTATTGAAAATAAATCAGAACCAAAAACTTACCAAGAAACAATTGAAAGTCTAATTTGGTGCAAGATTATGAATGAGGAACTAAAAACCTAAGAACAAAATGAAACTTGGAAGATTTTTCCACTACCAAAAAATAAAAAACCTGTTGATTGTAAATGGGTATATAAAACCAAATATAAAAGTGTAATATACATCTAAAATTATTGTTTTACTAATTGATAAGGAAAATTCACAATCAAGGAAATCAAACAAGCATAGACAAAATTAAAAAGTATCGGAAATACTCCAATCTGGTGAGAGATCGAGCTAACTTGAGAGTTAAGAGAGAGAGAGAGAGGATGAGAGTGGAACACTAATTTAGGTTTAGCGTCTCCGAGATTGCGTCGGCTCTAAGAGAGGAGCGATTAGCAAATTTGACTTTGGGTTTGGCCCGTTAAATTTTCTTTTTAACAACGCTAAAGAAAGTTTTCGACTTACTGAATCTAGAGAGGAGCAAAACAATTTTCAAAGAAACAAAGAAGAACCAAGGCTGTATTTTTCCACTAAATTTTAAAATTTAGTGGGCAAATGTCCTCCTTTTGCCTTATTGGGTACGCTCCTATCTAGAGATTATATTTTGACATTAATTGCATCTCAAGAGAGATGATGAAGAAAATAACTTCTGAAAATGAAGGCCGTGAAGAAAATCAAAAGGGCTTCAAACAAAAAGCTAAAGATGCAATTATTGAATTATATTATTGTCAAGAGTATCTCTAATTGATCGCGTGTATGTATTCTCATTTGAGACACGATGCATGTATTCTAATTGTTTAACAAAATGAGATAACATAGTAATCAATTATTATGAAAATTCTACAACTAGATTAAGGCGATTTGAGATAATGGAGAAAAAAACTATCTAGAGTTTTGATTCTTCAATGGTTTGTGTGAGATGAGGTCCTACCATGGAGAGAGAGGAGATAGGATTTGTGTATATTTATTTTCACCCATTATTTTATGTTCCCAAAGCTTTTGGAGGTTGTCTTTGCATTTTATTTCCTCTGGTGTTTGTTTGTATCTCATCCAGTGTCAGATCCTCTGTACTGGTATTTTTGTGTACTATATGACAAGGTACTACTGTTAGGCTAAGGGTATTTCGATCATCAATAGGGAGAAAAGAAAGGACGTTATGTAATTATTATGGGCATTTTTGTCTATTTTTGGGAAAGAAAATTAATACTGATTTTTTAATATTATTTGAGTAGAGTTAGTTTTTTTTTTCTTATTGTTAAGGAGAAATAAGAAACACATTGAAGAGTTGGAGGGTATATACAATATATTAAACTCTAGAGGGGTAAATAAGAAAATCAAGACAAGTTGAAGGGTATATGAAAAATTAACCCTTAATTGTATTAATTCTTTAATTCTCAGCGAAAGGCACAAGAGCGTCTGTCTCTTAATTGAAAGGTTAAATTTTCGTGGGCTAACCAGACGTCTTGACTCTTGATCACAGTAATCCATTCATTCTTCATGAATCCCAAACAAGTTAGTATAATAATATAAGAAACAAGATCCTCGAGTACCAACCATATCGATTTCAAGGCTGTGTATTTCTTCTTGTACCATTATCCCTATATACCCTCAGCCACGATCAGACCCACACGCAAGAATCGTATAAGCAGATATTTCGTGACTTCAATGGAGACATATCGACAATGAAGCCACGCTATATATATATATATATATTGTAGATACAGGTGCAGATTGTTTGTCACTGCACAAAACATGTGGGTACGTGGTTACCCGTGTATATGTATATATATATATATATAGGTGCAGACTGAATCAACCACAGCGACTCTTTATTAATTGTAGTTGCCAGTGTATAATTTGTCACTGACAAGCACAGAACGGAGACAAGATGTGGAAGCTTAAAATTGCAGAAGGTGGACCACTAGTGAAAACTTGCAATGGAAATATTGGAAGAGAAACATGGGAGTTTGATGAAAGGCTCGGATCGAGTGAAGATCGAGCAGCAGTAGAAAGGGCTCGAAAAGAATTTTACCTAAATAGGCACCATCAGAAGCAAAGCGCAGATCTTCTTGCAAGGATGCAGGTTATATTAATCTTTAGTTATATTAGTTATATTGTTACGGTAAGCTCGGGCAGATCTACGTCATTCATGCTAAACCATCTCTACGATCTTAAAATTTTAATTATGTACATTGAAATTTTATTTTATTTTATTTTTTAAGATTTTTTATATGATTGAGCTCATAAAATATCAAATGTTTACTTATAATCTAGCTAGTTGTTAATTAGAATCTCACTTTGTTGTTCTAAAGACTTGATTGCAAATCCCACCTACCACGTATTGTGCATTTTAGGTTTCAGTCCCGGCCCAATTAAAATTCACTATTTCCGCCCCTACAGTAAGCTGTACGTATATCATGTTTTTTTAGTTAAATAACTTGTATGTTTTTTTAGTTAAATAATTGTTATTTATGGTCGTCTAATCTGTTGATTTTATGTTGATTAGATGGTAATTCGATCGGCTGGCATATATAGAAAGGGTTTGATTTTGCTTTATGAAAATAGCGTGGTTAATATGAAAGTTGATATTTATTTAGCACCATGACTAATTTTTGTGCTCTGTAGGTTTCAGTCATCATGACTATTTACGCCTGAATATCATTAGTAACCTAATTAATTAATTATTCTACACACCAATTTATTGTTTAGTGCATTTTGTTCTCCTCCGGATTTTTATTTTCAAATTAAGATTGCAATTTACTCTGAAAGACCACAAAAGATTTTTTAGACTAATTACAGCTCAGTATATTCATTGTCTTCAATTAAATGCCTTTAGTGTTAGGCCCCTAATTGTAATTTATAATCCACAATTAAGTTGGCAGATGTTGAGCTAAAAAAATAAAAATAATACCTCCATATCTATCCTTGCAATATCGTTAACATTTCTGGTTTGTTTAAACTGCAGCTAGCCAAAGAGAACAACTTCGATTATTTCAAAAAATCAAGCAAAAATGAGGAGAATTCTGAAAAATCAGCTTCAGCAGCTCTACAGAAAGCACTTGATTATTTTTTAGCAATTCAGGCAAAGGATGGACATTGGCCTGGTGATCTTCCCGGACCTTTATTCCTCACCCCTATTATGGTATTTCTATTTAAATTTTTTTTTTTCACCTGCTTCAGTATTGCTCTTTATTTTAGTTCATTTCGCCTTCTACATTGATGTAGGGTTTAGGGTTTAGGGTTTACACGTGTGATGTGACATATGAATTTTGTTAATGCAGGTCATTGTTCTTTACGTCACTGAATCTTTTCATGTATTATCTTGTGAGCACCGGAAGGAATTGTGTCGTTACATGTATAACCTTCAAGTAAGACTACTACTTCACTGCACCTAGATCTTTGTTATACATAATTATTTTTGAATTATACATGTATCTTTCAATAATAAAAAAAGGCTTTATATGGTTTCGCTTTTCTATGATTAAATAACAGAACGAAGACGGTGGTTGGGGTCTACAGGCAGAGATGCCCAGTTGCATGATCTGTACTGCTCTAAACTACACTGCTTTAAGGCTCCTTGGAGAAGAGGCTGATGACAATGCCATGCATGAGGCAAGAAAATGGATCCATGATCATGGTGGAGTCACCATGATTGCATCATGGGGAAAACTTGTTCTCTCGGTAATTATTTTTTCATTAGCCACCAGAAAGATCAACAAAACTATATATTGTCTATTATATATATATATACACTGGAGGAGGGTTAAAATGCACCTAAATTTCTATGCTCCCAAATGCACCCAATCATTTGTCATTTATGTCATTTATCTCCATTTTCAAAGTCCGAACAGTCAATCCGAACCACTCAACATGATCTTCATAATAAAATATGCTTGAAGACCAAATTTTATATTTTTTAGAATTTTTTTACTATTTTTTAAGATAGGTACAAAATCATTGTTTTAAGCAGATTCTAGACCATCCGATAAAGTGATTTTGTACCTATCTTAAAAAATAGTAAAAAAATTCTAAAAAATATAAAATTTGGTGTCCAAGCATATTTTATTATGAAGGTCATGTTGATCAGTTTGGATCGACTGTTCGGACTTTGAAAATAAAGATAAAGGATTGGGTACATTTGGGAGCATAGAAATTTGGGTGCATTTTAACCCTCCTCATATATACTGAATGGAATTGATTACTTCTGGAACCTGACACTGGGAACTTCAATAACTTCTTTGCTGTATGTACCTGTTTTAAAAAAAGAAATTGAAGGATACTAAAAAGAAAATGAAGCAACTGTATATGGTAAAATACGACCACACCATTTTTTTAAAGGCCTATAATCCAGCCCAATAAGGAAGTCCGAATTTGCCTTTCTTATTTATCAACATGTAAAAGGAACTCTTAAAGACCATTTGTACTGAAATGACTCGGCCTAATAAAGGAGTCCAAATTTGCTTTTATCATTTATCAACGTGTCAAAAAGTTGTCTAAGTTAGTAATCATTTTAATCTAGCACATTAAGTACCAAAAAAACAGAAAAAACAGGCCAGCACATTATACTATCAGTTCGTTTTTTTTTTGTTAATTAGATGAAAACCTGGACCATTTTGTGAATTTGTCTGGTCAAATTGGGTTTTATGCAAGGTTCTAAATAGCGTTTATAGCGTCATAGCGGGAAAGCTAAAAAAAACGCTATAGCGAATAGCGTCACTATAGCGGAAGTTATTCCAAATAGCATTTTTTTTTTTTTAAATTCCGTATATTCAATATTTGTACTAAATATCAACATTATCTAAAGTCTCATAGAACAATAAATAACACCAAAGTAATTAAGAAATTATAATATTCATATTGAACCCGTACAAAGTTCAAATTGCGGTTCAAAATATCCATAGTAATATCATAAACTATCGATTTTTCCTATTAAAAATATCTTAAGCATCATGATTCATGACATAATCTATTTCATTTTTCTATTCAAATTTTAATTTCGGTTTGGACTTTTTTTCTATTCAAATTTCTATTTCTATTCCCAATTTCAAATTGATTTATCTGTAACAAGTAGCAACCAATTCAATTTCAGTTTGAGATTTTTTGGATCTTTATTTAAAACCCATATAAATTGATTAAAAAAAAACTCATATTTTATAATGCAAATAACGCAAATAGCGCATTTTGATGTCATAGCGTAGAGTTTGAGGTCCAAAAATGTTATAGCGCGCTATTTAGAACACTGGTTTTATGTAGTTATAGTTACTTATTCTAGTATCTATTTTACTTAGAAAATCGGCAAGCCCCTATATGGCAACTTTGTTTTGGAAATACTGTGGTTTGTTTGTGATCAACGAGTTCCTAAGAAAAAAAATTGAATATTGTTATTTTTCTTGTTGATTATTTGCTCACATTAATCTTAGCACGCCTTTGAATTATCATGCAGAACTGAAACAAATATCTCTTATATTATATAGCAAATTTTGCTAATAAAACAATTTTCACAGAGAGTAATTTCTAAGTTGAACAAAAATCATCAGGGAAATCAAATATGAATGTACACACAAGAACCGTCACAAGAATCTGGTCAATGGAATCATTGTACACAATCCATTAGACTAATAAAGAATGGAATTATTAGGCTGTTACCTTTGCAATCTAGTTCTATCACATTATGGAGTTCATGGAATTTCCCGGTGAGAACTGTCAGGAATTTAATGAAGTTAAAATTGTGACATCTAATGTAAATTTCTAACAGGTGCTTGGGGCATATGAATGGTCGGGTATGAATCCGATGCCGCCAGAGCTTTTTCTTCTTCCATCCTTTTTGCCCATCCATCCAGGTATGATACCTGGCATATCATGGTATCTAGTAGTGCAGAAGGAACTTATGTTAACTGCCACTTTGTAATACAGGGAAATTCTTTTGCCGTATAAGATTGATTCTGGTAGCAATGTTATATTTATATGGAAAGCGGTTTGTTGGTCCAATCACAAAGATAGTGCTATCCTTGAGAGAAGAGTTGCACATTCAATCATACCACAGCATAGATTGGAACCAAGCACGAAAACTGCTTGCTGAGGTAGTATTCTTGCTTTGCTTTTTTTTTTTTTTTTTTTGGGTAATTTCATTTATACCCCTCAAAAACTTCCAAATTATGTATTTCCCCTCTAAAATTCATAATATCATAATTACCCTTCTAAATTCCAAAAACTCACAAATTTACCCATTTTATTTATGTTTTTTACTTATCAAAATTTCGTGGAATCTGAATGTAGGAAGACAGTTTCCTACCACGCTCAAGATTTCAAGAAAACTTGTGTGAATGCCTATACAAAATAGGTGAACCTCTTTTTACCACTTGGCCCATTTCACTAGTGAGAAAAAGAGCACTAGATGCAATTGAGAAATACCTACAATATGAAGATGAAAACACAAAGTACATTTGCATGGGAGCATTTGAAAAGGTAGGTATTTCAGCGCTGCTAGTTTCTTTGTTTATTTGAAGTAGCTTTGTTCTTTTGGAGAGGAGCCTATATATGATTGGCAGAAGTAATGCAACTGTTTAGCGTAATGTTTGAATGGAAAAATATGAAGTGCCCCAAATCAATACCCTACATGTCCCAACAGAAACTGACAAAAGACCCCCCCCCCCCCCTCCCTAACGATTGACTGTGTGGGGTATGTGTGTTGTGATAGTGGGTAAAATAGGAGGGCATAGTTGGGGGCATTATATCACTACTCAATGACACCAACAAGAAAGCAAAATTCCATGAACTGCTAACATAAGTATGATTATGAAGGTATACCACAATGAAAAACATACTTTTCCATTGCAACAAATCCAAATAGATGGTGCCTAAGGGCCAATGTAAGACAAGAAACATGCAGAATAATATGTAATTACTCTTAGGTGTTTTATAAACTTTGATTTACATGGTAACAATGCAATTATAAATGATTGGAAGGTTTTTATGCAAAGATAATTAAGCTCACAGTTATCTTGAACAGTTCCTTAGGACGCTCTGTTGTAAAGTGAGGGATCCCAATAGCAAGAACCTCGAGGACCATATTGCAAGAATACCAGATTTCCTATGGATTGGTGAAGATGGCATGAAGATGAGGGTAAAATTGTTCAATTATGTTGTTTTAAAATCCTTCAAATTACGAAAATTCTAATTTGTATAGATTTCAGCTGAAACTACAATAGAAAAAGAAAAAACAAAGTATGGAAGAAATGAGAAAGAAAAGGTACTTCCCTTGTCTGCAGCAGAAAGAAAAAATAACACCACAAGAATGGAAGTCCAATTATAAAACAGGAAAGTAAAAGCTGTGAGAAGTGAGTCTGAGAAAACCTTGATCCGTTCACATCCCCTGAAACAAGAACACATCCCTTCTGTAGTTCCATTATAATTACAGAAACAGATGTTTGATATAAAATTTTCAGTTGGTATTTTCCCAATACTGGAATTCAGAACCGTTGTACCTAGGTTTTAAATAAATGACTCGACTAGACGAATAACCTACACCTAACCAAAACCGATATGGTCCATCAAAGAACCACCCAGTTTGATTACTGGCTCAGAAAAGGTTATACAAGTTCTGTTCCTTCATGGGTCAGGCACAGGTAAATCTAAAGTATACAGGTCGGATCAGGTCAGACCCATATAATGTAAATAATAAATAATGCCTACGTGACCAAAACTCGACCCAGAACCATACCAATTTGATTTGTTAGGACCCTTTGTTGCGCCTGTTACACCATCCAATACAGGAGCTGGCACCAGATTGATGTTGGCTGGTATGTCATGGAATTGTATATGAAATGGGTGCTTTCGACCCATTTAAAGATTTAGTTATACAAATGATAAAAAATACCATAAAATTAATTTGTTACAAAAAATTTCATAGTCTTGAACTTAATCCAGCAATTAAAACAAAGAATGGTATTTCAAATTAAATTAACCGTAAGAGTAACCGCAGTTTTAGGGTGCACTTCCATTTCTTCTTGAAAAGTTAACCATAAGAGTGCTATGGTTCTAAAGTAGCTCAATGTTGGGACCTTTAAGAGTTTGACAAGATGCTGTCAAACTTACAGTAGATGCAAACTTTATTTAGTATATTTTATACAGTTGTTCAAGATTTAAATCTCATCCTTTTCCTATATTATAATTAGGCATCTTCAAGTCAGTCATGGGATGCAGCTTTAGCAGTTCAAGCAATATTAGCATGTGCCCTTGCTAAAGAGAAAGGGAATACACTAAGAAAAGCTCATGATTTCATAAAAGTCTCACAGGTAAATTGATCACAAATAAATTGAACTTTATGCTGTTGATTTCTAAAAGTAATTTTCATTCTCAGTTAAACAATTCAACTATGCCCGTTATATATTCACTAGTTATTGCACTTAGAATAGCGGCGGAGCCGAAATTCCTATTCTGTGGTGTCAAATAAAAGAAGATTTAAATTTTATCATTAAATAAAGCTACCAATTCATACAAATTTTAGGGTCTTTTTAGTTATCCGGTAGGGTTAATTGACCCCAATGGGAGCTCACTTAGCTCCACCACTAAGAAATTGAATAAGAAGTGATTAGAGAAGCAAATTGTTATGCCCATAATCAGGTATTTCACTTTGAGTGAGTTAGTAAAATATCTAACGAAAATTTTGTAAATAATTTCAAACTTAGTCTATGATGATACCCTTTGTTTTTTAGTTATTGGACAACCCGACAGGTGACTTTGGTGGTTATTATCGTCATATCTCTAAAGGTGGTTGGGGCTTTGCAACCGCAGATGAAGGATGGGCTGTTTCAGACTGTACAGCAGAGGCTCTCAAGGTTACATTGATAAAATGAAAATTCTGTTAAGCTATGACAGTTTGCATAGGGAACTTCAAAACAGTTATTGTGTTGATTTTGCTATTCTAATTTCTACAGGCATTGTTACTGTTGTCAAGAATTTCACCAGACCTTGTTGGTGACCATGCAACAAGAGAAAGCATGTATGAAGCTGTTAATATAATTCTGTCTTTGCAGGTACTTTTTTTCTCTGCTGTTGTTCCATTTTCTTTTCCTTTATTGATATTTGAAAGATACATTTCGGAGTCACATTCTTTTCTTGACTCATAAACCAGAAAATATTTATGCAGAATCCTAATGGTGGTTTCGCAACATGGGAATTACAACGAACATATCCATGGGTTGAGGTATTATGTGCATTAACAATTACAAATTCTCGTTTCTTTTTCTTGCTTAGCATTCCTGCAATTTGGAAGTAGATTCCAAATTAATTGATGAACAAAAGCAAGAATTACTACCATCACAATTAGAAATGCAAGGGATTTGATATTTTTATCTCAAGCACAAATTGAGATATTTATATATTTCTACCATTTATTTAAATTAAACTCACTTCCTGATGTAGTACATTGGACTTATTAACTCATTTCCTTTTTAATTTTAATGGTAGATGTTAAACATGACAGACATGTTCGCAGACACTATGGTGGAGTATCCGTAAGACTTGCAAAATTTTCATAAAAGGCTTCCACTACAATTTTGGAGCCAAGAAAAATAAGTATGAAACTCAAATAATTTCAGGTATGTGGAATGCACGTCATCAGCTATCCAGGCATTGGTGCTGTTTAAAGAGAAATATCCCTTACACCGCAATGATGAAATAGAGAACTGCATAAAAAGGGCGACAGATTACGTTCAGAAAATACAAAATGATGATGGTTCATGGTAAGGATTCTTCTGTTGCATCCAACTTGTTTACTTTTCTTTCTTTTTCATTTATTTCCTTTATTTTGGTGAATTTTCCTTTCTCTTTTATAACTTCATGCTTTATGCTTTTTTATTATTGGAGGTTGCCAGGGAGTGGTTTGTACCATCTTAGTTGAGGTTTATCATAGCAGACAGTATAATATATAAAACCAACCACATAAAAAAGTGACTTCACCAAGTAACCAACTCATCTATATATACTAGCTGGTATACACGGGACAATTATTTTATGCATATGTAGGTTTGGATCATGGGGAGTGTGCTACACTTATGGAACATGGTTTGGCATAGAAGCTCTATTGGCAGCTGGGAAAAGCTATGAAACTTGTGTGGTCATTCGCAAGGCTTGTGCATTTCTCCTTTCAAAACAACTGCATGATGGAGGCTGGGGCGAGAGCTATCTTTCTTCTACAAAACAGGCAAAGTTTTTGGAATATACATTGTTTAAGTAAAATCTATAAAATTAAGTAGTCCTGGGTATAAAATTATAGATGTGTTGGTACCAGCTAGGTACCAATCCATCAAACCTGTTGTTTCTAATAGAAATCGGTGGTATACAGTATACCCACTTTTATTCAAAAAAAAAAAGTAGTCCTGGGTAGCGTGTAGACTTACTTACCAGATAAACCCACCACAACACACACACCCCCCCCCCCCAACAACACACACCCCTTTATTTCTGACTTTTAATCCATACATACAGAACTCCAATTTTGAAGTAACATCTGCTTCCTATTATAAAAAATAAAAAAAAGTTGGATTTCAAAGATTTTGCATTTCAAAATGAAAACCTTGAAAAGTTGATTTGTAAAGTACTGCTATGCTAAATTTTGGAACTGTACCGGCCAGAACAGACTCATAACCTATTTTGTTTGATTGAGATTGTTTTTACCTCCATAAAATTATAGTTAGGTAATTTAGTTTGAACCCATAAATAAGTGAAATTCTTTTTAGTTCCCAAAATTTTACTGCACAATCTTGGTTAAACTTTTTGCTTAAGTTTAAACATGTGTATGTCTCAAGCTAAATTATCATATATATCTTGCAGGAATATACAAATCTAGTCGGAAATAAATCAAATTTGGTGAACACAGCATGGGCAATGCTCGCACTTCTGAAAGCTGGCCAGGTTTTACGGTGTCACTTAATTATGTAAAAAAATTCATGTGTACCTTTTAAAAGTAACAAATATCATCGGGAGCCCAGCAAAACCACAAAATTAATATGGATGCCCTTACAGAAGTAGCAGACCAACATCCACAAGCGGAGAGGGCTATTTTTACCCTTAAAAAAAATCAAGATCTCAATTTAAAGGAAAAAAAAATCTCTTCCGCAAGTGCAAAGGGTTGCTAAGCTGTACTTTCAAGGTCACCAATGATAAAGTTGGATGGTTTTTAGGTGGAATCATGCTACTTCTAAATTTAAAGGGATTATATGGTATTCTGAGGCTTTGCAGGGTTTTAAGAAAATGAATGCCCATTTTTCTATTTTCATATTTTCTTTCAAGTGTGATTATTTGTGGAATAAATATTATGTTCTGGCATTGGTCACACATAATGCCAGTCAAGTCTAAACCTAAACTTATGCTTATCCAAGTCTCATTTAACTCTTGTTTCCCTTTTAAATAAGCACCAAATATGTGCAAAACACAATCCAACGTATACTGTACTATCAACTTTCAGATTGAAAGAGATCCAACTCCATTGCATCATGCAGCCAGCCTACTAATTGACATGCAATTAGACAATGGAGACTTCCCCCAACAGGTACATGAACTTACTGGTACCACAAACAAACCAACAGTTATAATTTTCTTAAGAAAAAGGTGAGAGTCAAGCCCTAATATTTCACTCAATCAACAGTTATTGTTTTATTACATGTTTTGAAAGAAAGGTTTGACAGCACAACCAATACAGTAGCCCACAAATGACTAGCAACCAGCTATATATATATATATAGTACGGTTAATGTCATAACGTTATAATCCCATTTGCAATTGTACTTATTTGCTGGATGTTTGGGAATAATACAAGTTGATTTTGTACTATTAGGAAATGATGGGGAGCTTCATGAAGTTTGGGTTCCTAAATTATATGGCGTATCGAAACATCTTTCCGATTTGGGCTCTTGGAGAATATAATAAAAGAGTTGTCGTCTCCAACACCATGTAAATTCCTATATGTATATTATTTTCGTTGTAAAATAATTTCAACTTAATTTTATTTGCAAATTGCCTATCAAGTTGTAAGAACCAATATATTCTCTCTGCACAATCTTGGTTATCAAATTGCCTATCAAGTTTTTTATTTATCTCTACACAATCTTGGTTGAAACTCCAGATGACAAATCTGAACTGTTAAATCTTATATGGAATGCTCTCATATCTAGAAGTCCAAAATTTGGAGTTGGAAGATCAAGAGCTGCAATTTCAATGATTTGATTCATTGATTGTGATTGATCCTGTAGGTCATGTTTGGTTGTGGAGTAAGAGGTGGAGTAAACCCCTTACTCCACACTTGTAGGGTTCACTTTCATAGACAAATGTTCACTTCCCAACATCCTACTCCTCTAGATGGATTAATTTAAGCAATGATTCATAATACCAAACAAGATGTAAAGCATAAATTTCGCTGGAGGTAACTAAACTTGTCCTTTGTCACGAATTGGTCACTCAAGATGTGTCTCTCCATAGTCACTGAACTTTTAATTTGTCCCAATTAAGTCACCCTGTAACTTTTTTATCCAAAAAATTAATAAAACATAACTTTTCCGTTAGTATTTTGAATGAAATGAGCATATTCCGTTAAAATTTTGGATGGAAAAAGCATATTTTGTTATATTTTGGACGGAATGAGAATATTCCGTTAATATTTTGGATGGAAAAGTTATATTGGTGACTTGATTGGGACAAATTAAAAGTCCAGTGGCTATGGAGGGACAAATCAAACTTAAGTGACCAATTCGTGACAAAGAAGAAAGTTTAGTGACCTCCAGCGAAATTTATCCAGATGTAAAATATGAAGAGTAACATGGAGTAAGCAATTTAATCCTCATTAACTTTACTCCACAAACAAACATGACCGTAGGGATCTTTTGACAAATCCATCTGTTTATCACATCTTAGTTTAACATATTGAACACGACTTCAGTGTTTTATTATAGTTATTACATTTAAGAGGAAAATTCAAATGATAAGAAGACTTCAGTGTTTTATTATAGTTATTACAATTAAGAGGACAATTCAAATAATAAGAAGAAAGAACACGTCAGTAAATTGCAGTCGACTTCTACAGAAGGTGAAATACATACAGCTGAGGAAAATTCTTAATTTCCTTATATACAAACAAACAACAAATCGTTCACGATCAATACAGCTTCAATTCAGTAAGTAAAGTTTCTGACCATAATTAAGGCAATGCACATGTATATTGAAACCCAATTCCTTTTAAGAAAACATTTTTTTTTAGGAAAGAGAAGATCTTTATACAGTCAGGTTGGTTCTTTTTAATGCGTTATTAGATGATTTCTCAGATTGTTCAATTTTAACTAAGTCTGTCAGAGACTCACTTTATCATGTCTGTGATACTAACTTCTCTATAAGCTATTTCAAGTATAATGTCTTATCAATAATCTTCTTTTCCCAACATACTTATGATTTGGGCCTATGGGACAACTATTACACATACCAACAAAAATCAATAAGGACCGAAGTAATATGATAATATTAGGACCACTGTATGCTACTAATTATCCGAAAACTCTGAAACTTATCTTTTGCATTTATGAATTCTGAGTTCTTAAGCTAGAAAAGCATGTAAATTGAATGGAATCAGTACTAGTACTTAAAACCGGGAGCTGCAATTCATTATGCAATCTATATATGATATTTTATTTAGCTTGACAAAAATGTCGACGAGCCTAAACCTCAGTAGCGTAAGATATGCAAAGATCAGGAAGTCGTGAACTGGCACAGGACCTGGTATAGGTACAATTCTACATGCATTCAGACCAGACCATAGACCTCAACTATGGTGTCTAATACAAATCCAGTATGGTAATTTTTTAAATTAAGTGTTGTTAAACCACACTGAGCTGAGAGCATATGTGAAATGAATCAAATGAAAATAATCACTCGATACCAATTAAAAAATCAGTCATCACATATAGGAACCAGAAAATCATTTATAGCAAGTAAAAAAACTTACTACCTTGACATAAGAGAGTATCAAAGAGAAGTATCCTCCTAGAAAGTGGTTCCCGAACATCTGCAGCTATCTTTATTGCCTCTAGAGCTTGCATGCAACCTATCACTCCAGGCACTGCACCATAACCAAGAAAAATGATTGAGAAACTTTATACATTAGTATGGAAGGCCAACAAATATTCACCACTAGCAATAACACTATTTAAATTGTGTGAGGGATGCCAATATCAGGTATAGGCCTAAGCTTTGGTTGCCAATTTTGTTTATTTTCCAATTCGAACAACTGATTGAGGGACCAATAGCCGTCAATTTACCTGTGAAACGGTCGATCTTGAGACGAACGCTTACTCCATGTGAAACTTCGTGAGATTGCCACCTCCAAAGAGGTGAGAATAACCCTTGTCGAAGGATCCCGTTGGAGGCGCGTCCGCATTCGACGAGGCATGGGAGATCGGGGAACGGAGAGGGAGCGTTTAGGTTAGCGTTAGATTTTGTGATTGCTGTCAATGGCAAGGAGCATATCTGGCCATCTGCGCCGAGAGGAGGAGATTATTAACCATAGAAGATCATGCTATTTGAGTAATTAGCAAAATAGAACATCTTCTGTCATTCTGTGGTTAATGACAAGTAACAACTCTAAAATTTTCGAATTTTTTTATTTTTACCATTGCTTAATTCCTAATTAAACAAATACCACCGTAATTAACTTATTTTCAGGGTTACCACCCATGTTTTCCCAATTCACGCATCAAAATAGGTTGGTACACACCTTGGGAAAGGGTATCATTTGGTACTCTAACTGAGGAAGGGTATGATTTGATATTCTTTCCCAGAGTGCGCACCAATCTTTTTTTTTTTTTTGTGGTTCGGTTCGGTTTTGTTTTGCAATTTTAAAATTATGAATTTTGTTTGAAGGAAAATAAAATTATGTCTTTTAAGTAAAATAAAATTATAAAGTAAATAAAATTTAATATCCAAAACAAAATTCATAATTCTAAAATTGCAAAATAAAAAAACAGAACAAAAATAAAATAAAGAGTTGGTACGCACTCTGGGAAAGGGCACCATTTGGTGCTTTAACTAGGTTCCAGTTAGAGCACCAACGTATTTGGGTGCGTAGACTGGGGAAACGTGGATGGTAACTCTGAAATTAAGTTGATTAGAGTGGTATTTGTTTAATTAAGAATTAAGTAGGTGGTAACAAAAAAAAATTTCAGCTAAAATTTGTAAATGACAAAATAACACTTTCCTCCCTCCCTTTTTAGTTTATTAATCGGTCAACTGTGTCCTTCCTCTTCGATCTCTCCCTCAAATTTATTATTCTTACACCAATGATTTGCGTATCAGCAATGCAAAATCGAAGAGAGCCACTACAAGTAAGCAATGTGTGGTTGCGGTGTGGTTTCATGTAGCAACCTTGCTGGGAAGATCCATCATGAAGATTGGCGGTTCTGTGCACAAAATCTGGTTGGACTCTTGGGATATGGTGAAAAGAGAGGGGGGTATGAGTAAAAAAGAGTGGACTTCAAGGTTTGTGTGTACAGCATGGCATATTTGGAAACAGAGAAATGCTATCATATTCAGAGAGCAAAGAGTTGAAGCCTTCAAATGCATCCAGGATATGACGCAGTGGTTAAAATATTGTTAGAGAAGTTGCATACTGGGGCGCAGTGGTTTATCAGGTTGGGTACAATAATGCCCCTGTAGCCAAGTGGCTGAGATGTTTTATGCTTTCATGATGGGTAGTGTGCTTAGATAAAAGCATGGATTAACTCAGGTTAAAAAAAGTTCTCAAGTTAATTTAATGTAATTATTTTTCCACTTCTTAGACTTCATACTAAATGTCTAAATGCACTTGAAAAGAGTCTGTCTACTATTACATAGATGTTATTTCAGTCGTAATAACACTGACTTTCAAATTCATCAAATATGATTAAAATAACGAATTTAAATTGTTCAAACTACCTTACGAGTTATGCATTTACTTATCAAAATTATAAATTTTTGAAGAGTCTGACTACTATAAAATCGGTGTTATTCAACCATAGTGACATTGACTTCAAAATCCATCGAATAGACCTTGAACAACAAATCCAAAGCACTCTCTACCTTACAAGTGAATAATTTACATGCAAAATTTGTAATTTTCGAATTTATTTCGTATGAAGTCAAACATTCAACAAAAAAGATTTTTTAGTTAATTTTAATGCAATTATTTTCTTATTACTTGACTTCATACTAGATGTATTTATAAATTTATAAATTTTACATGTAAATGAATCACTCGTAAGTTAGATTGATTTGAACTATTTTACTTTGTTATTCGAAAGTTATTTGATAATTTTTGAAGTTAGTGTTACTACGGCTGAAATAACACAAATATCATAGTAGTCAGACTCTTTCCTTGACTCTGGGTCACTACTTAGCATTTTTAATTTGTTCTTTGTGTGTTTGGTTGATTTTGTGTCTAGTTGCTTGTAATAAAAATCCTAGCTAATTGGTCAATAGACTGAAAAGTGAGGTTTATTATCAGAAAATTTTGAACAAATTTGGATATTAAATTGCGAAAGTAATACAGAGTTCTTGAAAAAGAATATAAATTAATATGAAATTAAATGAATTTAATATTTAAACGTTATGTCACAAAAAGTAAGAAACTGACTAATTTAGACATAATACTACGCCACAAAAATAAAAATAAAAATATATAATAGGATAAGACCTTAATATATTTCTTAATTAAAATATAAAATTCAGTAGTGTGTAAAGATTCGTAGATGTGCGTATGAACTGGAGGTCGCTGAACTACAATGGTCAATAGAGGGATCGTTTTTCTAAGCCTTAAACTATGCTATGGAGACACATGTTTGTCTTACTTAAAATTTTTTTGGGTCTTTTGATTTTGATAGGACGGCCCGTACGGTTGTCTTTTTTTTTTTTAAACGTTCTGTTGGATTTGGATTTGGATTTGGATATTATCTTTTGGTTCAAGCATTTAATTAAATGCACGGAAATCAGTGTAAATTTTACAATTAGTGTAGTTTTATACAAGTATAATTATCAAGTCGATAATAAATAAATAAAATAAAATACTTCTATTCGTTAAATAAAATGACGAGGCATTAGATTTTAACCCGTTGCTTTGGGAGATTCACCATAGCACTCATCAATATCACGATATAACACGAGAAAAAGACGAGGAAACATCCGTTATTAAACAAACGATAATTATGCACTAAATAATTAGACACTAAATTCCTCTAAATTAGAGGGAACCGATTAATATTAAGACCAACAGTTTTAAAATAATCCTGAATTATACGCCGCATAATTAACACTTTTCGAGAGATAAGAGAGATAGAGCAAGGAAATATCTCATTGCTTGGAGTACCCCTTGGCGATCCCAACCCATTGTTATATTTTTTACTTTTAACATAATTATCATATGTATATATCGTTCCCAAAAAATTATAAAAAAAATTGCGTTTGAAAAATAAATTAAAAATAACAATTTAGAATTTACATTGAAAATATTTATGAATCAGAAATTGAACTTTAAAAGCCTGACTAATGTCTAAAATTTTAGCTTAATGTCGAACTGCCGACCATATATAAGTCTAAAATGAAATTGTAGCAGGAATTTTTTGTCTGGATTTTGAAAATTTGGCTAAAATAAGTCAGAACTTTCAAAGTCTATTTCTTCTTATTTCCGAAACTTTTCCATTTTAGTCGTTAAGTAGTAATTTGATTTTTTTTTTTTTCAAATACAAATACACGAGAGAAAAAAGAAAAAGAAAATTGCATCAGTGGTGCTTTTTATATAATTCTACGGATTAAATTTTTGTACATATTTAAAAAAGCAGATAATTTTATTGATACTGCAAATGTTATATTCTTTTTATAATTTCTTATACACACATTTAGATAATGTTTTTTGAATTAGCATTGATAATATTTGTTTAGTATTCATAATTTTTTTTTGTAAGTAAATAGCATATTTCTATTTTTCTCTACACTCTAAAATAGTAATTAACATTGATTAGACTTTTTGGAAGAAAGTTTGACGATTCCGTAACGTACATGTAAATTTATGATATTAATTTCTGAGTTGTTAGCCAACTATCACCCATTTTTTAAAAGCTATCCATTATAATTAAGAATTTTTTTATAAGGTCTGATACTACTTTTCGCGCACATTTTTCATTCGAAATTTAGTTACAATCCTATTAATGATTTTACTAAAATCAAATTCTCCTTTAGTCTCAGAGCAATATTTATTATTTAATTAAAAATCAAAATCAAGCATATAAAAAGAATTTTTAAAAACTTTACCGTTTTAAAATTACTTTTTTTTTATTAAATCGTTTTAAAAAATAGTATTTCATATTTCTTATCATACCTGTTTAATTTTATTGAATGATTAATATTCTGATAGTGTTATGCCAAATAGAAACTCTGGAGTAATAAAGGGTGTAAGCCTATCATTTAAAAATGAAGCCAAGCACCAACGACTTGCACTTTCTACTAGTCTTCTTCTTCTCTCTCTCTCTCTCTCTCTCTCTTCTCTCTCTCTCTCTCGTTTCTCTTAAAAGAGGGGAAAAGGGTGGAAAAAAAGGGGGAAAAAGAAGAAAATTTATCAGATGAGACTAGTTCGCTGAACTTTCTTAAATTTCGAACTAGAAACTAAACTGCATCTTGAGCGATCTTTTCCTTCCGATCGAGGTGAGTATTGCCGATTATTTTTCTTTTTTCGTTGTTCTATTAGATTAAATTGCAGAATATTCTCTGAATTTTTTTTTTGCTCCTACTCTATCTCTTGGTGATATAAAATAGGCCTGTCCTGGACTTGTGATTGCCTGTGGTTTGAGCTAGAAATTAATCAAAGTCTGATATTTTTCTTTCAATTTGGGAAATTAGACTCTTTATCTTGAAGTTACTTGGTGTTTTTTTTTATTAATATAGATTGAACCTCTAATTGATGCTTACTTGTTAGTTCTGGATTTAGCTTAGTGTCGGCTGGCTTGACTTAAGTTGGAATCTGTATTTAGATTAGCCTGATTAAAATTAATTAAGGCTTTGATTTTCTAATTTTGATTAAAAGTCCTATCTCTGGGTTGGCTTACCAGTTCCACTGATACCCTTGGCTGTACTTCTGGTCCATTACTGGTATGTAACCACTGCTAGTACCAGAAACATATATCAATTTTAGTGTGTTTCATGTGACAGGTAGCTAGTAATGAGGAAATTGCCATATATTTACCTTTAATAAGAGCTAATTCGTCTTCACTACTTATAACTTGTATAGCTTGCAAATCTGCACCAGTATATTCTGACTTCCTTTCTAAACCAATCAATTAGGTTTGTGCACCTTCCAGCTCAGAAAAATTAAACTTCATCAACCTAATCTGAATCGGAAATTGTGAAGAAATGGTGGAAGGCCCGAAATTTCCTATCGGCGGGGCCCACTCCCCACTTTCTATGGGCCCTACATTTGCTGATATGGGATTCTACCACAAGATGGGCGAGGGCTCTAACATGTCAATTGACAGCTTAAACAGCCTCCAAACCAGTAACTACAATGGATCCCTGGCTGCCATGTCAGTAGATAATAGCAGCGTGGGGTCAACTGACACCCTCCTGAATCACCCCGGCCTCAGGCCTGTTAACCCAGCCAACTACTCAGTCAGCAATAGCGTGTTCAAACCTGGCAAGGTGACCCATGCCTTGATGGATGATGCCTTGGCAAAGGCCCTGATGGACCCCGCTACTCCAACTGAAACATTGAAGGAGTATGAAGAGTGGGGTATTGATCTGGGGAAGCTTCATATGGGTAACCCGTTTGCCCAGGGGGCTTTTGGGAAACTGTACAAGGGGACGTACAACGGAGAAGATGTGGCAATTAAGCTACTGGAGAAGCCTGAGAACGACCTCGAGCGGGCCCAATTAATGGAGCAGCAGTTCGTGCAGGAGGTCATGATGCTTTCAAACCTGAGACACCCGAATATTGTCAAGTTTATTGGAGCTTGCAGGTACGTAAGAGTTGGGGTTAGTCTAGGCAAACTGAAGGTTCTAGGTTTAGAATATTGATTTGAGAAGTTTAATGGACAACCGTCATCAAAAGCACTGAAGAAGGAACATCCTGATATATAAGGGGATGGGATGGTACCATATGAACTATTATTACCAGCTTGGCCTTGGATTTATTATTGCTACGAAGTTATTTTCTTGTTTTAGTTTTTTTTTTTTCTTAAAGTGAGGTTTTGGGTAGCCACCAGCTCTAGTAAATTAAACTCCAAATCTGGCTGGAGAACATTATTGTCTAACTAACTCCCAATTTTGTAGCTTTCCATTGAAGCCATTGAAAGTATTTACTATTACTTCCATGTAGAGGTGTTCAAACGGTCGGTTCGGTTGAAACTGAACTAAAATAATCAAACCAAATTTTTTTTCGGTTTTAAAAAATAGAACCGAACCGAACCAATTAAACTTATGAACCGATTAAGAACCGAACCAAACAAACCGAAGTAAATTTTGGTTTGTTCGGTTCAAACCAAAGTAAAATCTATTGGTGTCATTATTAATGAAAATTACACATGTTCATACACAAGTTGTTCAATTTCATACAAAATATGTAGATGTTATAAAATATTTAAACTAAAATGAAAGAAAGGAAGCAATAATTGAACCAAACAAAATATAAATCATACTTGAACCAATATAATTCGGTCGGTTCGGTTTAGTCAGTTTTGAAAAGTCTAAACCGAACCGATCTATTTAAACCGAAATAATTCAAAATTTAAACCGAACCGATCCATTTAAACCGAAAAACCGAACAATTTAAACCGAAATTTTTCAGTTCGGTTGAAAACCGAACAAACCGAACCGTTTGAACACCCCTACTTCCATGATATCTAATTGTTAATACAGATAACTACCATCTGTATAAGTATGTTTCATTCAAAATTCTGACCGGCAAGGATTATTTTTTAATCGTAATCTAGGAAGCCAATGGTGTGGTGCATTGTGACTGAGTATGCAAAAGGAGGTTCTGTACGGCAATTTCTGATGCGGCGTCAGAACCGTCAGAACAGGTCGGTCCCACTCAAGCTGGCTGTAAAACAGGCATTGGATGTGGCCAGGGGAATGGCCTATGTACATGGGCTCGGATTCATCCATAGGGACCTCAAATCTGACAATTTGCTGATCTCTGGTGACAAATCAATCAAAATTGCTGATTTTGGGGTGGCAAGGATTGAGGTCCAGACTGAGGGGATGACGCCAGAAACTGGAACCTACCGCTGGATGGCTCCGTGAGTTTTCTTTTTTATGATTTTTTTTTCCATCATAGAGTAGGTACTAGTACATTGCGATGACTATTTTACCTGATAGTGCAAGTGATACATAATTAGTAAGCATAAGTGGTAGCCCTTAGGGTTTGCATGAACAAAAGGGAAGTATAAAAGCATATGGGTAAATGGCTGTTATCTAGTTCATTTAATTTGTATAAATTTACTTTCATCTGTGTATTGCACATTATTAAAATGTGGCTGCTGTCAAAGGAAGTTAGTATTTGGCCTATTGTGGGCATGGTAATCAACCTCTTTCGTGCAATCCTCTGTAATTCGAATTGTGATACAACACGTGGAGTTAATGACCCTGTAGGTGTGCACTGTGCATTATGGTTATAGTCTCACAAGCTAGATGATTAGAGCTTGACATTCAAAATTCTATTGGTGTGTCCTTGTAAATATTACATAGTGTGTTAGTACAAAATTATATGGCACGTGTAGAGTTAATGATGCTGCACACATCAGAAGTTGACCTGGCACTCAGAATGAAAGTACGACTGCAAAATATCAATTATTGAATTAGTATCAATTAATGGGGACACAAGTGAAATGGGAGATACGCCTTCACGAGTTAACTGACAATTAATTTTAGTGCACAAAAAGTTCTAGAAAATCGTGAGACACATTCTTTATCAATTAATAATTGCCAATAATCAATATACAGTCTATATGTGCGAAAATCATCTTGTAAATATTTATTAGTAAAATGTTTTTGGGCATTCCAAGCTTCTTGTCTAAATTTCATGAGATGTTCTCTTTTATATGTATTGATGAACTGAAATAGGTGCAAAAACCTGTAGTGCACACTTGTGATCTTCCTGTAATGTTGAAACAGCACATTGAATTTTTTTAAGATATCTAAGTTGCATGTATTTCAGAGAAATGATACAGCATAGGCCATACACCCAGAAGGTAGACGTGTACAGCTTTGGCATAGTGTTATGGGAACTTGTCGCGGGCATGCTTCCTTTTGCCAACATGACAGCTGTCCAGGCAGCATTTGCTGTGGTCAACAAGGGGGTCCGCCCAACTGTCCCGCAGGATTGCCTCCCGGCTCTGGCTGAAGTCATGACTCGCTGCTGGGATGCAAATCCTGACGCCCGCCCCACCTTCAATGATGTTGTAAGAATGTTGGAGATTGCTGAGATGGAGATTACTAGTACCGTGCGCAGGGCTAGGTTTAGGTGTTGCATCTCCCAGCCCATGACCATGGATTGAAAATAGTTTTATGGCTTTAATTGACAGAGGAAAGTGAGTAAAGAGTGAGTGGTCTGCTGTGTATGTACTGTGGTTGTTGTGTTGTTGTTATTGATAGACTGCAGGCTGGAGTGGTGGTAGGGAAAATGGTTTATTTAGAGAATTAATTATCTTCCTTTTTTTCTTTTTTGGGATCCCTCCCCGTTGTTGTATTAAACAGCATAGCCTAAGTTATTTTGTCTTGCTTATGTGTACGCATTGTCAATTTGTCATGCATTTTGGTCTATTTACTATCTAAGCTAGGCGAAAATTGGAAAAGAAGTAAAATGCCACTTGTTGCCTTGTCTAAAGAGGGGGTAAAAGAATAGGCAGGTAGGAAATGATGTAAAATAATTATTTGTAGAAAGCTAACTTCATGTTATTTACATTCTACGTGTAATGTTGTGTAAAGCATTGAAAAGGGTACAATTATTTGATGATGAAGTGAACCGTATAACATACAAATATTCATAGCCCGTGTTGAGCCGCCAGATTGGCAATAAGAGCGTACAAACGCTGTTTCAATTACACATGAATAGCAACTTGCGCAACTTGATCAAAAGCCTCACTAGGGATAATTCAAAATTGATTAAAATGATAAATAAAAAAGAATGGAGTTTTCCTAGAAATATAGGAAGCATTATTTCGATATATGATCTCTATCTAGTATATAGGAAAGAAACAACAGAAGACCAACTGGTGAATTGACGAACTAGCCTCCACATTTGACCTGTAAAACAAATATTCCAGAAACCCATGATGAGGACTTGAGGACGATGAAAGATCATCATTTCAAGTGTACAACTACAAATGGAGAATAAGCCTTAGATCTAGTGGTTAATTAAAGACAATGCTCTACGTATGGAAAATAAATCTGCTGTGATTCCGATCTCAACTGTTAGTCTTTCTCAAGATGCATGCATGAAAATTTACTTTTCCGAAAACGTTTCTGAGATCCGCACACGAAAAAGTTTGAACCGTTGATCTCAGAATTTTAGAATCCTGCGATCCCTCTCGGAATCGCAGCAGATTCAGACTCCTACGTATGTTATGTTGCGGGTTCAAAATCTGAATGAGATTTTTTTGTGGTTATTAATGGGTAAGTGACCGGATTCCCAAACCCTTGCTCAAAAAAGAGAGTGCACAATTACAAATATCTATCAGAAACAAACCAAACAAAGATAGAAAAAAAAAATGAAGAGAACAGATCTAGATATATTACATGTGAATATTTCATTAATGACGCTTCACTTCTTTGATTATGTCGGAGACATTAGGTGATAATCTTGGGAGATATTTAAATAGCTGAAAATATAGAAACAGCAGACCTGAAGTTAGTCTTAACTTTCTAGAAAGTTTAAAATAATCACAATTAATGAAATTAACTATATTCTTGGAGCCATAGGTGTTCTTAAGTTCACCAAGTCTCTTTGTGAACTTAACTCTAAAACCTATCAGATTGGCTTCAAACAATAATTTCAAACTATTGAAACTGATCTACCTTAAGCGGTCAAAATTAAAAAGTTTTATCAATTAATTTTAATTCACTCATTTTTTGAACATTTTTTTACCACTTAACTCTATACAAAATTAAGAGTGAGGCTATGGTACTTCGGCTAGTGTACTATGGCTAGTGTACTACGGCTCAATATGGTACTTTTTAAATCCTAACGGTTGATCTGAACCGTTCAATGTGATATCCATATGAATATGTACTTGCAAACTAAATTTTATATTTTTTCGAATTTTTTTACTATTTTTTTAGATAGGTAGAATTTTGATGGTCCAAAATCCTAACCAATATTGTACTAGATGGCAGCACCATTCTTTTTGAACAATATTGATTAAAACTTAAAAGTGAAATGCGATCAGAGAGCAACGGTCAAAGATAAATTGCAAGGCCAATTAATAGGAAGAAATCAGACAGAACATAACGAACTCTTGATTTTGTATTTCCATATTTTGAAGATTCTATTTTTTTTTAGTAAAAATTAGAGGTCAAACCACCCAACTATTTAATATCTTCCATTCAGATTTGAAACATGCAACCTCATATTTTGAAGATTTGTAACAACTGTTTTTTAAAATTATAAATAAACCCCAGACATTGGAGTACATGACACATCATAGTTTATATTCATTTGTCTTAGTACACTAGTATAGTAATTATATTATAATCATTTGTTACTTGATAAACATAATTCTTCTTTAATTTCCACAACCTCCAAAGTAGTTGTCTATTTTGCGCTATCAGTAATAAAATATGACATATTACTATAAAATAAGTTTCTAATGTGCAGATAGCAAGTACAACAATAACAAAAGGTTGCTTCTAATCAAAAGCCCCAACATCCTCGAATTTAGTTTTCTCATTTGAGATGACTACAATTACTATTCTGAGCTTGCAAACAAAGAAATAAAAGAAGGGCAGTGCTATTTTGAGAGCACAGTTTATAATAACGAGTGCTGAGAGAATTTTTTCTCTCCTTATACCAATTCTACTCCTTTTTAAGATTCACTTTTTCTTATTGCATTATATTACATTTTAGGAAAAAATTAATGTATTTCATATAGAATAATTAACTTTGTGTACTTTTATAGAAATCACAATTTAGGAATGTAATTTTTGCATCTTCCATGTGATCAAGTACTATATATTATAATCTCTTTCTCCTTATCCAAGAATTTTAAGATAAAATCCAATTTTTTTTATGGTGACTTTGTTTGATGGTTTTTGACTGATTTAGGTTGATTTATCTCATTTCATTTCTTAATTATTCTCTGATTTTTATAGTGAGTACAGATTCATTCGCTTGAAAAACAAAATCAAATCAATTATGAGAAAGCTTTGTGAACTAATTTTTTTTCCATGGCATGATGAAATACATTAAGACACAATCTTCAGATTAAGCTAGAAGTATTGTTATATTGTAACAAAGAGCATGATAATGAGCTTCCAGATGCTTTTGGCTCTCGTAATAATTGTGGTGATAACATTTGATGAAATATTATATGTATACTCTTCTATAAACATCTATTTTATTGTTTTGTTTCCACTTTTCAACAAATTTATTTTCCTTCTTTTAAGGAATTTAATATAATTAAAAAATAATGGGTATGACATTAAGTTACTGAGAAAATTAAACGCAACCTCTACAAATATATATAAAAAAATAAGCAAAAGACACGAAGTAGATCTATATTAAACTATGAACACCACAACCTATCAATTAATTAGTAACATATAGTTAACGTATATGCACATACACTTACCATAATACATAACACAACAAAAATTATTTAATTTAAAAAAAAATCACATAGTAATTTTGAACCAACTCTTAATCATGTGATTTCAAAGTATGAACATGATTTCAAATTTGGTATCTCAAATAATTCACAAAATTCTCCCATTCTACCTTAAGCACCACGGCGAATGGAGGACAAAGACCATGGAAGGATGAGAAAATGAGTGCTTGTGAAGAAATCGGCCAATTATCTGAGGCCAATTTTTTCGAAAAGACAGTTGGAATTTGAATGCTCCAAAATTATACAATTTAGAGATGAAGAACATAAGAGATTAAAAAGAAACAAGAGAAAGGAAGTCACATCAAACCAGGGTGAAAGATAAATCTGTTCCAATTTTAATTAAGGTTTTAATTAACAATTAAATGTATTTAATTATTTTCTTACACACCTTGAATGCAAATAAATACATAGCACAAATAGAAGGAGGGCAAATAGGGTATTACTATAAAAAATATTCTTTGAGCTCTCAATATTGAGATTCATGCCCTGAGAATAGCCCCACCCATAAAAGAAGGGCCAGCCTACCCACATAACACTATCTGTATCATGTATGTCCATCAATATAAAACTAACAATATGGTTCATTCATCTAATAACATCAATAGATGTCTGCCTACTCTTTCTTGACCCGATTTCTAGCAGCCTTGGCAGTGCTGGATCGCTCGGCCTGTGAGAATGCAATACATACTTGCATGCATACTGTCACCAGAGCTAGACCAATTGTGGTGAAACAAACACCTTTCCATGTAGAAAGAAGTTGGCTCCATCTAAAAAATCTAAATGTGGCATAAGATAGAATACTTGACCAGAATATCACCACCTACTCAGGAAAACAATTTACAGCTCAGTGAGAGAGAGAGAGAGAGAGATACTAGGAATAAGAGAGAACAAAAAACCCTTGACAGTCGCCGTCAAGTTTAAAAAAAAAAAGATCCTCTTTTCTTTATTCATTTCTTGCAAATAAAACCAAAATTAATCTGTTGCAGGCGCCACTGACGACCAATTTTTTTGAAATACTTGCAACTAACACCCTACAAGTTTTTTAAATTTTGATGACTATCTGCCAACCTCTGATAAGCATTTTTTTTAATAGGCCCAAACCAAATTAAATAAAATGGACCAAATTGAAATAAGACAGCATGGAAAAAAAAAACAATTTGTCATCTTTCTTATTGTCTCAACCTTTTGATGGTATTCTGCAAATATACCATGTTTCTTATTGTCTCAATCTTTCTTATTGTCTCACCTTTTGCGGTGAGGTTAGACAGCTAGGGTATTGTTTGCAAAAAGGAGAAAAAGTAATTTGAAGAAACTTTAAACAAAGGTAAGGAAAAAGTTTTCTTACCACCAACGATTTAACTGGACGCCCTAGCTGTCTAACCTCACCGCCAAAAGAACCCTCTGCTATATGTTTATCCAACAAAGCATCCTGCCATTTAAAACAAAAAACAAAAGAATAATTATTGAAGAATTGGTTCCTAGTTTTCTGCAAGCAAATAAAAACATTAAAATAAAATAAAACATGCCTTTGCCACAAATAGATCCCTACACCACTGTGCTACCTCATCATCTGTTTGGGGCAACTCACTCATGGCACGTCTTTTCATGTGCACATGAACCTGCATGCAACAGATATTGAGTCTGAGATTTGCATAAAATAATATGGAGGGTATTTTTGGCAATTAAAACCCTATATTTCAAACATTATTACATGTTACATCTGAAGTTTTTAGCAACTAACCTTAGCAATTAGATGGACATATTGACAACTTTGGCCCACACCTAATGAGTCAATTCATCTTTTTAAAACACAGTGAACTAAAAATTAAATCATGGCAATTTGGCCCACACTCTAATGAAAGTTTCTATTAACCATTTTTTTTTAAGGTTAGCATTAGCTGCAAACAATACCAAATAATGTTGGGTCACGGTCACAAGCACAAGAAACATGGGTCCTTTTTGCATATAGAATTAAAAATGTTCTACATAATTGCACAAGTTACATCATGCTTTCTTACCACTGATGACTGACCCCTGAGAATCCTCATCATTGTAGGAGAAGGTTGGTTTTTTTGGAATAATTACAGTTGTGTCATATATGGCTGGAACAAATGACCTCATTGTACTTACAGCAGTAACAAATCCCTGAAAAATATTTAATAGTCAAAAAGGAGGACATGTTACAAAGGATGCATGTAAAGTTCAATAAAAAAAAATTGTTTGTTTTATTCAACAACAAAAATCTATTGTACATTGAGCTAACATATATTCAATATTAATTGACATTGACCCATATCTTTAATGCTGTCCCAATCCGGTGCTCTTCTCACCTGATAGCATTACTAGTAAATGTAGTCCAATTGAACACATGCCCTGGATCTAAGCTTAAAAATAATAATCAGTCATGCATTGCTAAGCCACCCAACAGAACCGGTCCAAACTGTCCAAAAAATTTTTGGATGGTTCGGGGTACTCTGCTATCCAATGAGAACAGCACAATGGAATGCCTAAGTTATCAGGAATGGCCCCTACAGACTCCAAAACATTCAATATTGTCCCTGTGAAATCAAGTATGCACATGCCCCACTAGACATAAGCCTGCTCCCTTATTTCACTAATTTCCATAAATGTATCAAAAGCTCCCGCTTTTGTTCTTTGTTGTGCAGAGATACAGAGTGATGCAAGGGGTTAATCAGTATCTCTTGTAGCCTATATGTTGCATGGCTATCCATGATATATCTCATATTTAAGGGCGCTACAAGATACTAAGCAAGTATGAAGTAATGCAGGGTTACACATTTAATTAAACTCAAACCAAACAGCACAAGCCATAAACGTAGAAAAAAGCAACCTATTGTTGCCTGAACCAGGGTAATACACCAACACATAATTTCATACAAAGAACATGCTTAACACTGCTAATAAAGTACACGCTTAAAGCTGTTAAACAGGACATTCAGTCAAAGAAGTACACAAGAACCAGGAGGCATGTGAAAAAAAGAGAGGCATTTACACTTATACAGACTAAAAAATTATGTTCTTGGCTTGTTGGGTCGAAAAAATAAGTAAGTTCAACAGCACATTGATCCAGCAAGGTATACAGTAACGAACTAAGTTGTAAAACCACAACAAAGCGGCTATTTAGAAGCTTGACCAAAAGACTGTGTTTGATAAACAAGTTAAACACATGATATTTTGGCAGCTTGCAAGAAAAAAAAGAAAATATGCATGAGGCCAACTGATATACCAGGAAAAGGATAAACAGGACCAGAAACAGCATACTGTTGAAAAAAAGGAGGTGATCAGACACAATGAATGGAAAGGTTTGCCAGACCAAACTACTGCTAACAGGTTTGCAAATAACTTTCAGTAGCTGAAAACATTTTGCAATTAAACAAGTCATAAGCTCATCAAAGCAGCAGCAACAGCAGCTTACCTTTGTGCGAGGAACAAGAACATTTCTGGGAACATGCAGGCCGTTAGCAGCAGCATACTCTTGAGCAGCCAAGAGTTTGGCAGGGGTGAAACGGGTCCCTTCCACAAACAGTGCCAGCCACAATGGCAAAGGGAAATCTTCCAACCGTTTCAGACCTACCTGTATTAACATTACAATTGTATGGCACATTTTTTATTTTATTGTTCTATTCTGGAAATCATATGGCAGGAGTATCTCCCAAAGGAGAGTGGTTCCTGGTTGTGTTGACCAGTATTGCTTAATTCATTTTCACTAATGGGTTTTATAGGTGCCTGTTGTGATGTACTGATAAAGCACCCCTGCCATACAATTTAAACTGTAAAATGCCAGACAAGTGCAAAATTGTGCGAAAGCAGGAAAAACAACTGTTGGGGACATTTTAGGCAAGTCACCAAACTATTAAATTACCTGAAAGAAAAAGATCAAATAATACCTTCAGTGTCCTCTCATCCTTGGCCCAGCTTCTCTCCAGAAAGAGGTACTCAGCAAACCACATTGAGCAGCCGATAACCTGCAATAACATAATCAGTAAGGGGGGATGTGCTGGGTTTTGAATTTTGCATAATATATATTAAAACCTTTTACTATCTAAAATAACAAAAAATCTTAACACGGATTATGATGATAAAATTAAAAAAAATGCTCACGGGAAGAAACTTGGACGATTTCTTCATTACAGCCAATGCGCCACCAAGACAACCTGCACGCTGACAGAAGCAAGGTGTGTTTTATTCTTTTTTCTTGGGGCTCCAAGGAGGGAGAGAGAGCTCTGCCAAGTTTTTTCAAAAGAGAGAGAGAGAGAGAGAGCACCTCAGCTAATATCCATCCTACAAGCCAGTCAATATCGCTTCTGTGATTCGATACTAGAAGTGCATGTTCTTTGCCTACAACCATTCAACATGTCCTTTAATTCATATTTTCTTTTGTTTGATTTTTATTTCGGTTGAAATTGGTCACAAAAGCCATGAGTTGATATCATGTTGGGCATACCAGGTATCTTTTAGGTCTGAATGTCTGATACATATCATAAAGCGCACTAAATACAAATAAAGATAAAAATAATATAGACAGTTTTGAGAATAAATGCCAGCAGTTACCCATTGAGTTGAATATCTCAGCATCAGCATAGAGTTCAACCTATATAGGCAGGCAAAAGCTATGTAAAAATATAAACTGAAGAAAAATAAATATTTATCTGACACATATAGAAAGCTAAGACAGATTTCTGAACTAAAGTTGCAAGGTTTCAAATCGCTGGAGAGCTTGATACAATGAATTCCCTCGAGTTTGGCTAATATGAGTTCACAAGTCATCTTTGAGCTCAGTCAGACCTTTAATTTTATAATTACCAAATCGGTTGAAGTCAAACCGTCACAAAATCATAAAAATTGGAGTTCTTTTCATAAAAGATCAACATGTGGAAAAATTAATACTCTACATCACAAGAGATGTATGGTTCATTTGTTACATGATCAACTGGATGAAAATCAACTGTTCATTTTAATCAATTTGGTTTAGTCTTTCTTTGACCTCTTGACTTGTACAAATTGAACTCCAAATTTTACAGTAGTCGAGCATAAGTGACTTGTGATATTTAACAAGATCAGTGGTGCATAGCATAGAAGAATTAAAAAAACTAAGCTGTGCTTACATGCATAAATAGAAAAATGAACGAAATCCTTAGTGTACAGAAAAATGCAGTATCATGGCTAGCAATTTAATAATGGAATATAAAAAACAAAAAGAGATGAGCTCTCTTTTAACAAAATTAAAATTTTAGGTTTCAATTTTGTTACCTTTACACCAGCCCACCAATCTACAAGCCAAACAAGTTGCAGCCAGAGCAATTCAGACAATTGTCGGTTTATTCTCCTATAGAGATTCCTTGCGAAAGGCCTTATTATCACAAAGAGGATAGCCTATTACACCAACAAACAAAGGATAAAAAACCATCCTGCCTCATACCTTTAAATCTTAGAAAGATTGCAAATAACACCCAACTCATCTAAAACTGAAAAAAAAAGAACTAAACAGCCTAGGATTTGTGATTTAGTTAAATTGTGAGTCCACTAGTTCCTACAAGACTCTTGGCAAAAGGCCTTATCACACAAAGAGACGAACCTATTGCCAAAAAGACTAAAATCGCTTTGAACCAAAGCTAATTTTTGAAGAGAAAACATTAAAAACGTGGGAAATAATCCTAATACTCTACAGTAGTTTTAAGCAGCACACAGCTCATTGTGTAGTTTACAAATGAAATCAAACAATTAAAATTAAAGTCAAGTCAGGCAAAAGAAAGATTAAATTGCTTCTAATTTTATGATTCTAACTTAACCAATCAAGTCATAACCAGTTTATGCAAACTGGGAAATCTTGCTGGCTTCTATTTGTTCAGTATGGCTTTGTAAGTATAGGTTACTAGCAATAAGAGGAAAATCGTCAACATTTAGCAAAATAAACCTTTTCCATCACCTAATCTAAAAGATTTGTATTATAATTTCACCCATAACTATCCCCAAAAGAGCACAGTACCAGTAGCTGATATGGGATAAGGTGGACGTCATCTACATTAAAATTAACAAAATTTTGGGTCCAACTTGCAATAATTCAGAAATTTGTATTGATTTACATTTTTCACCAACAATGAAGTAATAACCTCCAGTTTCTAAGTCTCTGAGAGCCAGATCATTCACTGTAAAACCAAAACAATAGGAAAAGCGAACAAAACAGAGGGAATTGAGTATGACCTGAACGCAATTAATGACTAAACCGGAGAGAAGGAAAAGTAGTCCAAAGGGAACCAACAATAGCACCGCAGGGACCGCCATGAATCAAGGCTCCCGCGGAAATTGGGAGGAAATTTGGCGTAATTTGTTTTCGTTTTTAGCCTTTTATTTGATAGGGGCAATTTCAGGTATACCCCTCAAAAACTTCAAAATTACGTATTTCTCCACCAAAGTTTGAAATTACGTATTTCTCCCTCTAAGCTTCAAAAACTCACAAATTTGATCATTTTATTGTCTTTTGTATTAAAACTCATCCATAATTTATAAAATACTCATTTTACCCTTTATTAAAAGCATAAAATATTCATCATACTCAAATTTGAATCTGAAGAGTTCATCTACTTTTCGAACTGCTTTAAGATATGTGCAAGCTAGATCAACACGAATCTTGAAGCGACGTTCACAAAGATCTTAATGCGATGCGCGCAGATCAAAATTGCTTTAAAATTCGTGCATGCTAGATCAGCACGAATTTTAAAGCCAACACGCACATATATTGAAGCTACACGCACAAATCTTAATGCGGTGTGCGTGGATGGGACGGTAAATGAACTCTTCATATTCAAATTTGAGTCCGATGGAATTTTTATGATTTTAATAAAGGGTAAAATGGGTATTTTATAAATTTAGAATGAGTTTTAATATAAAATAAAATAAAATGGATAAATTTGTGAGTTTTTTAAGTTTAGAGAGAAAATACGTAATTTCAAAGTTTAGAAGGGAAGTACGTAGTTTTGATGTTTTTGAGGGGTATACGTGAAATTCCCCCTATTTGATAAGTTTTGACAGGGGCTTCAATTGCCAGGTCACACTACTATTGAGTTGCCCAAGTTGGTGACGGTTGAGGTTATCGATGGTGAGCGTAGTCGTATATTCTGCGTTGGAAATTTTCTCAGTCCCTTGACCAGACCGGACCGAATTGAACAAACCCGTGTGGATCTGAACCATAGTCCTTACTCCTTACTCCTTAGCACGGGTTCGGACCATTTCCTTCAAATTTGAACCGTCTAACCTTGGGTGCGGACCCGTAGACCGGGAGACCCATGAACTGAGGGTTTTGAACCGGACCGGACCAACCCAGACCGTTTGCATACCACTAGTTTTCCCGACATTTTTAATAATACCTAAGTTAATTAGAGATTAATAAATATGCTCACAATTCGCAACTATTCTTAAAAATGTCCAAACCGGTCATTAAATGGCCGGTCCCGCAACTCTTTTTTTTTTATTAAAGAGAGGAACCGACCATTAAATGGCCGGTCCCCTATTTAATTTTTTTTTTTTTAGACAAATAGATAAAATATTGAAATCTAATACTAAAAAATTATTTTTTTAAATATTTGCTAGATTACATTTTTTATATATAATTAGCATATTTATACTAAAATTCGCTAAATTACTTGAAATTATGTTAATTTATGCTAATTACACTAAATTATGCTAAATTATAATAATTATGTAGAATTATGCTAGAATACACTAAATTATGCAAAATTACGTATGAATAGGGATGATATCTTTACTCAGAAAGCGAAAAACGACGACGAAACTTTAAACAGCCATAAAACGATGCTCGAGTGTCCGATTTCAGCAAATGACCACTTTTCGGAAAGCTTGTGAAAATACGCATACGTCCGAACTAGCGATGCTAGATTTCCAAATCCAAAATCACCAAAAAAACAAAGATGGCACAAAATAGATTTCCAAATCCAGAATCCTCAAAACTTCAGTTGAAGTTTCCGATTAAGATTTTCATTTATATTGTCCAATCTACGTAGCTCAGTAAATTAGTTATATAATGAACTTGTAGAATACCAATTTTTTGAAATTTTTGAAATTTTTTTACTATTATTTATGATTTATGAAAGATAGCACAAAATAGATCTTATTCATACGTAATTTAGTATAATTTACCGTATTTTAGCATAATTCTACATAATTATTGTAATTTCAAGTAATTTAGTGTAAATCACCATAAATTAACATAATTTGAAGTAATTTAGCGTATTTTAGCACAAAATCGGCCTTATTCATAGTATATTTTAGTATAAGTATGCTATCAAAAAAGTAATATAACAAATATTTTAAAAAACAATTCGATTTTTTAGTGTTAGATTTTAGCATTTTAGCTATTTTTCTCTAATCTAAAAAAAAATAAAAAAAATTTCGGGACCGGCTATTTATCGGTCGGGATTTTTAATCGGGACCGGCCATTAAATGGCCGGTTTGGGCATAGTTAAAATTTCGGAGCACTCGTGGGCAATTTATTAATCTCTAATTAACTTAGGGTATTATTAAAAATGTCGGCTAGTTTTGTCTAGTTCACAAGGCAGTTACAATGATTAGTCGGCGACTGGTTGATTTGAAGGGTATTTTGTGGAGCTAGAGTGATTAGTGGGCCGCTGTACCGACTAATTAACCGACTAATTATTTCAATATTCATTGTTAGTTATTTGGCACGTATTTTCCTTATTTTATGAAACTAAGGTTTTAATAATCTTAAATTTTACAAAAACTAGACTTTATAAGTTTTCATTTATTATTAATTTATACTCAGACATTCTACAAAAATTAATAATTTTTTTATTTGACTGTCTTTTTTGTACTGTGCTACTTCGCTAAAGTAGCCTAGGTCATGGAGAGCAATTCTTATGTCATTTATTAATTCTAGCTATCACTAAATAAAATAAAATTTAAATTTTTTAAATGATATGAATATGAATATTAAAATTTTTAAAGTGTAAGTTTCTTTTAATCACCAGTATAAATTGTGTTTTAATAAGATGTCAACATAATTTCTATGATTTTTTAAAAAAGATTTGACTTTTTTCACAGTAATCTTCGTAACTAAAGAATGTACAGTCATTTTGATATATATATATATATATAGAGGAGGGATCCAATTACACCTTTTTTGGTGACACATCATGACACCGTTTTTTATATAGGTCAATTTTGCGATTTCAAAATTCAAACAGTCGATCCGAACCGTTCAACATGATCACCATATTAAAATGTACTTGGAGATCAAATTTTACATTTTTTTGAATTTTTTTACTATTTATTAAGATGGTTACAAAATCGTTGTTTTTCAATGGTCAGAAAACAACGATTTTTGTAACCATCTTAATAAATAGCAAAAAAATTCAAAAAAATGTAAAATTTGATCTCCAAGCACATTTTAATATATCTATCATGTTGAACGGTTTGAATCGACTATTTGGACTTTGAAAATGGTAGGTGTCAAAGTGTGTCACCAAAAAAGGTGTAATCGGATCCCTCCTCATATATATATATATAAGGGATCCAATATCTTGTCGTCCGAGGATGGCGATTGGGATTGTTCCTCAAACAATCTCGCCAATCCCGCCAATCCCTCGTCGTCCGGGGATGAGGATTGGGATTGTTCTTCAATCAAGGGATCCAATATCTTGTCGTCCGAGGATGGCGATTGGGATTGTTCCTCAAACAATCTCGGCAATCTCGCCAATCCCTCGTCGTCCGGGGATGAGGATTGCGATTGTTCTTCAATCAAGGGATCCAATATCTTGTCGTCCGAGGATGGCGATTGGGATTGTTCCTCACTTGGCAATCTCGCCAATCCCTCGTCGTCCGGGGATGAGGATTGGGATTGTTCTTCAATCAAGGGATCCAATATCTTGTCGTCCGAGGATGGCGATTGGGATTGTTCCTCAAACAATCTCGGCAATCTCGGCAATCCCTCGTCGTCCGGGGATGAGGATTGCGATTGTTCTTCAATCAAGGGATCCAATATCTTGTCGTCCGAGGATGGCGATTGGGATTGTTCCTCAAACAATCTCGGCAATCTCGCCAATCCCTCGTCGTCCGGGGATGAGGATTGCGATTGTTCCTCTATCAATCGATCCAACTCCTCGTTGTCCGATATGAATCTCGGCAATCCCTCGTCGTCCGGGGATGAGGATTGGGATATATATATATGAGGAGGGATCCGATTACACCTTTTTTGGTGACACACTTTGACACCTACCATTTTCAAAGTCCAAATAGTCGATTCAAACCG
The DNA here is from genome assembly GCA_025461125.1 of Carex kokanica. NCBI lineage: Eukaryota > Viridiplantae > Streptophyta > Magnoliopsida > Poales > Cyperaceae > Carex > Carex kokanica. The sequence goes on along the minus strand of JAJGRX010000923.1, from coordinate 1,041,937 downwards.
TTCAACATGATGGATATATTAAAATGTGCTTGGAGATCAAATTTTACATTTTTTTGAATTTTTTTGCTATTTATTAAGATGGTTACAAAAATCGTTGTTTTCAGACCATTGAAAAACAGCGATTTTGTAACCATCTTAATAAATAGTAAAAAAATTCAAAAAAATGTAAAATTTGATCTCCAAGTACATTTTAATATGGTGATCATGTTGAGCGGTTCGGATCGACTGTTTGGATTTTGAAATCGCAAAATTGACCTATATAAAAAACGGTGTCATGATGTGTCACCAAAAAAGGTGTAATTGGATCCCTCCTCATATATATATATATATATAGCTGGGCTTAGCTAAGCCATGGAGTAAAACGACTTGGTGCTCCACGCCTCATTATTTCCATTTTGAAAATCCAAACTATCGATCCGAACCGCTCAACATGATCTCCATATTGAAATGTGCATGAAGACCAAATTTTACATTTTTTGGAATTTTTTACTATTTATTAAGCCACTTTGAAAATCGCTGATCCATTGGTCCAGAATTTTTTACTGTTTTGCTACTGTTCATCCGGATCAGCGATTTTCAAAGTGGCTTAATAAATAGTAAAAAAATTCCAAAAAATGTAAAATTTGGTCTCCAAGCACATTTCAATATGGAGAACAACTTGAGCGGTTCGGATCGATAGTTTGGATTTTCAAAATGGAAATATGACGTGGAGTAGAAAGCGTTTTACTCCATAGCTTAGCTAAGTCCAACTCTATATATATATTTCTAACCGGATGATGGATTTTTGAAATGATTATCCGACTAAAATAACAAAAGAAACAAGCAAGTGAATATTCAAATATATTTTTTAATTCCATAGATAAAAAAAACAGTATATAACTATATATTATTCACAAGGATGTAAATCAGTAAATGTCTTAGATTTATTTGAAACATATTATAATATTTTATCTAATAAAGAAACACTCTTAATTTAACAAAATACATCATTTTGTTAAATAAAATAAAAATAAGTCTAAAGCATAAAGAAGAGAAAAATATCCTTAAAATGTAATTTATTATATAAAACGAGAAAACATGAACTATAAAAAAAAATATTCCATTTGGGTACTCTTTTTAATTGTTTAATTAATATTATTGTCCAAGTACGTACTATTTTGTTATGTGAAAATTTCAAATTCAAAAATTTATAAACACTTATTTAAAATATAAAAAATATTATGCCCAATTTTCAATAATTTAAAAAATACGATAAATATAAATTTTACAGAAGAAGAAAAAGTATAAATATATGAATGAACTTTTTATCGGCCAATCAATTATAAACAGTAAAATCTAACAATTTCCAGCCTAGCCCAACATTATTATTTTTTTACGATCTCAAGATAACAAAAGAATGTTGTTACTTTAACTTTTGGTGCCATATGGTAAATTCGCAAATGGAAGCAACACCTATTTGAATTAGTGTCATTTCATAAATTCAAATTTTATATATTGTTCAGACATTCAAAAATATATTAAACATTGGATTCATTATAGAAAAAATATCATCCCAAATCGAATTTCACAATAAAATATATATACATTAAAAAGAGATACATTTTTCTTATGTAGGTACAATGTATCAGACACAAACGGATTCATATCAGCTGAAATACGAGATCCATGAACAGTAACATTGAAATTCTTGAAATTCGAGATCCATCAGTCCAACTTTTTCTGTGCACGTATCTTGAAACAGCTGGTTTTTCTGTGTACGCATCTCGAAACAATTTAATGACTGGATTCGGAATTTCAGAAATTTCAGAGTTACTGTTGATGATCTCGGATTTCAGCAGATTTGGATCCGACACAAACACATTCATCTACTTACAATGTGTCAAATACAAATACATTCGTCTTGACACGAGCAATTGAAAAATATATATTACTTTTATTTTTAGGCTTACTATACAATAAGTAGCCGATAGTCATGATTATTGGCAACCCAAGCTGCGAGTTTTAATTGAAGCTTTTGAAAAAAGAAAAAACAAAGCTATTTGAAGAATTAATGAAAGCAAATAGCAATGCAACTATGGAAATATAATTCACTTTGCTTTACACGAGTCAAAATTAAGCATAATGCAATGCAATTAATTATTGAAAAAAAATAAACATATATAATACACAAAAATAAAAAAATATATTTCACCAGATAATTAGCTATCTTTTAGAGAAAGATCACCAAAAGAGGAACAAAGGCAACCCATCCCCAAGAGCATCTGATTAACCGCAAACTCGTCGCCAAACTTGCCTCTATCATGATGTTAAATCTACAACTCGTATTAGATGGGTTCTCAGTCGTAATGGTTGCAAGTTTATTGAAGTCACAAGCCCTTTCATCCTGATCGTTCATCTGGTAATAGCTATTAAGTGCGTATGAAATGTTTCCTCTCGCATCAAGATTTCCGCAAGAAGTCTTGTAACCGAGGCTCGAGCAATCTGCATTGGCACAAGCATAGCTAACAGCTGCTGCGATGTTTTGGTTGTCTAGGCCGATAGACGGCTTCAAGACGCACCACTTCCTGTCCAAGTACTTTACTCCCTTTGCCCCAACAAGTGTAGCTGTGTGATCAAAACTGGTTAACAACAGCTAGGTGCATAGGATATGATCGATATGTATGACTTCTACTGATAACAATTTTCTTCTTCATTATATGTTTATGACAAGAACAGCAACAGAATCATCAAACTTTAGATCGAAAAAGCATGTGTATATGAAATAAATAATCTTTTTGGCCATAATAGTCTATAAAGAATCATGTATTCAGATTTCACATCTCAATTGTTGTAGATCTAGGTCCTAAATTGCCATTAGCAGTAAAAACAAATTGCATTTCACCTCTTTCAGATAAATATATCTTCCTTTTTTACTGTTGGGATTAATCCTTCATTTGGATTTTTTTGCCATACTTGGTAATCTAATTTTACTGTATTTAACACAGAAATTATCTAAAATGATTAAAATCCGCTTATCCTTCTTCCCAAATGAGGATTGAATAAAGATTTGCCCAACAACATTGTAACTCAGCTTGGTCAATTATTTGTTTATTTTATACATACACATTCAAGAAAATGGAGTTCATGATGCAGCATTTTCTGGCATGACATGTACTCAGCATAACCAATTAAAATTGCAACAATGAGGAAGTTTTATCAAACATAATAGCTTGTTTGACTCTCAAGAAACAGCAGTCATGTTAACATTCAAAGCTACTTGTGTTAACCTAGCAACATTCAATGTTTCAAACATACTAAATATGTACCTGAGGTGTTGGAAGAACTCAAGCTTAGTTGATACTTTGGTGTACCATCATAATAGAAAACTCCCCAATGTCTTTCAAAATTTCCAGGCTGTATGCTCTTCAAATCCTCATCTATGAGGCTAAAAAGATACACATCCATGGGTCCAGGACGCAGAGGCGTACCTTGGCTGGACGAGACGTGATTTACCAGACCCTGGTTGAATTGATGTGCATTTTGTATGTTTGCATTCATGTCTCCATCAGTTGGCCACCCAATCTCTCCCACTATTATTGATAGATTATCTGAATTTGGGATTTTACTCATTAGATTATTTTGAGATCTGTAGTTGTACTGTAGAGTTTCAATTTGGGATTTTACTGGTTCTTTACAGTGACGGACTAATACCATACTGTGACCACTATACCAGTAAACTGATGCTCAATTATGACAGTTAGGATACTGGCAATCTTCTCAGAATTTAAACTAATTCACTTACTGAATCCATTCTTGTGAAGTGCAGATAGTAACGTGTCGTGGTTAGCATCTAACACATTCGTGTAAGAAATTGAGCCATCAACCACTGGGGCAGCGGACCCCTGAAAAAAAGCATAATCCAACGGGAAGTTCGGGTCCTCGTAAAGACTAATGAAGGGGTATATGTTTACAGTGATTGGGGCATTATTGTCATTTAGAAAGCTAACGATCTGGACCATCAATCCATGGATGTCTGACCTGAAGTCCCCGTCTGAGGGTTTACCGGTCGGGGAGGTGTACACGTCAGCATTAAGTGGTACCGTGACTTTGACTTGATTGCCAATGCCAGCCTTTATGAGCGCTGCTTGAACATTTTGTATGGCTGGGTAGGTGATGTTTAAAAAGCTACCATTGTAAGTCTGTAGAAAGGGCTCGTTTCCTACTGCCACGCATCTGCCAGAGAAAAAAAAGGAGGGAATTTTAGTTACCGATTGTTAGTTTAGTGTACCAGTACAGTACAATAGCATTTGAGAGTATACTTAATGCGACACTACGCATTTGGGTTATGATAAATTATAAGAGAACAGAGAATAATCTCTTGGGTTATCTTATGAAGACCGTATGTATAGTTTTATGTTACTGTATGTAATTGGAAATTGGAGATTTAATCATTTAACCGAGTTCGTACCTAGATATTCATACTGTTTTTTGTTTACCTGCGAGATAAGATTGAATTGATATCAATTATTTTTAAAATCAAGTAACACTAAATTGATGAGAATGTTTGCTATCATTTTCAGACATCTATGCCACCAATTATTTGATACAATTCTTCTTGTCCTTGTGGCCTCAGATGATTTTAAGTGGGAAAGCATTTATGGTAATAAGAAAAGACCTGCCAACTATATCCGTTTAACATTATTGAAGAGAACATTTTGACAAGGAACGCATAACATGAGGCATCCCCGTACATGTATAATTTCTCTAAATTTTAATTTTGATAGAGTTCGGACCATATTCTGAAGTATTTTATTTTTTAAAAGTAAAGTTGGGATGAAATTATGTCTACGGGACTTTTCAATTTAGGTTTTGATTTTACCGAAGAATATTGTCTTTGTCACTGAATTAATTAAAGACTGATGAAATATGAATTAACAACAATTGTAGGACACAATAGTTAGAAGTATTATAATAAAGCCAAACATGTCGATCAATATAGTCAGAAATATAAAGAAATAAAATGGCCACATGATTACATGTTTGCGTTGCTCATAAAGAAATTAGGTTTTGTTTAGAAAAAGAAATATCAAATCATACATTTATACCTGACGAAATAAGATAAAGTTATGATATTTTATCAAGAGATAAAATAAATGTTTATAGAAGACTGGTATTAGTTCTGACAGATATTTGACATTGACTGGATGTTGACTTCCCAAAACGGTAATCAATGCTAAGAGGAAGAAATACATGTTTACAGATGAGTCATCAGTCGTCATGATTTCTGACAGATATTTGACATTGACCCGATGTTGACTGCCCAATATGGAAATAAATGCCAACTTGAAATTACAGGACTTAATAAACGAATCATTATTTTCATACACCGCATACCCTGTAAGATTGTCCTTCGTACCAGGCCATGAGGTACCAAACCACCTTGTCAAATGTCAATTAATTGATAAGTTAACGAAGAAAGTAAAAATAATCACAAAAGAACTGATTAACCCCACACTATCACTATCCCTTACAAATTAAGAAACCAAAAATGCGGCAAACATTTAACATGAGAAAAGTTGCTAACCTGACATCAACCCCGTCATTGACATATTTCGACACGTTCTTAGAGACCCAGTTCTCGGCGGTTTTTTCGCTGCCCGCTAACCCGTTAAGTAGATCATTCGGTATCCCGACCATGACCTGGATGCCACTCTTCTTCAAGGCCTCCATGATCCCCTCATCAGCCTCAAACAGCTTCACCTTCTGGATTCCATTATCTTTCAGCATCTGCACCACTGTGCTAGGCGGCAACGGGTGGCTCGATTGAATGCCCCAGTTTACTCCAATGGCTGATGCACACGTCAGCAGGCACAAGAATGGCAACACAGTGAGGGCTCCATAACGGATCGCCATGGTGTAATTAATTCAAGAACTATCTCTCTGTTTCTGGAAACAGAGGAGAGCTAAACGTACGAGCGTGAATTCTGATTACTAAAGGAGCGAACCTGGTTTTAAACAAATACAAGTATATAGCCAACATGCATCAATTGCAACTATTATAAGAAAAAATTATGTGACTAAAGTTAGTGGAAATTGGGGGAAAAGAAGAGAGGGATGGCCAAGCTAAGAAAGAGAGCCAGAGCAGAAGAGATAGGAAAAGAGAGCGTTGTTATTATGGGGACAGGTGGGGTCAGAGAAAATCCAGAAAAGGAGGGTAAGTACCATAAGTTATGCTTGTGACAAGGACAGATACGAAACCAAAGCATTAAGCAATGGACATAGCACTATGGTTCCTCTCTCTCTCTCTCTCTCTCTCTGGAAAGAGAGAACAGATAGGAAAGCAGGCACCAGCTTATAAACAGAGTATCCGAATAAAGCTTGTTCAGGGATGGAAGAATAGTAGGATTTATACAAAACCCCCCAATGTCCCTTTGCTGGAAGCGAGGTATTGACCGACTAAAATATACAGTGCAACGGCTTCTAGTATGAGTGCGTATCCTCTGAGATATCTCATATTTTGCGTGACCAACGTGTCCGGTGCCTATTCGGGGTTAGCGCAGGGGCAGTATTATTTGAGCTTTGCGATTCGTGCATTACGTATTTGAACGGTTAAGATTTCCCAAAAAGTCACGCAAAATATGAGATATCTCAGAGGATGCGAATTCTTCTAGGATGTATCTGCTCTTAAATGAGTGGATTTTCTGAATGATTTTCTGATATGACCCTAGAAAATATCAAAATATCAAACAAGCTCTGTCAAAATGAGAGGGTGAGATACTTGACGTGCCCTTTTAAATATGTGAACATATGTACCCTATGGTATCCGATACTTCATGTATGATTCTGTATCCATATTTGATACGTATTGTATTGTCATATCGCATCGTCTGATACTCGTATTGTGTTGAAAATTGCCGTATTACCGTCTTTCGTATTGTATTTGATCTGATACCTGTATCTGTATCCATGTAACATAGTATGTACCTCTCTTCTTATCTCCATTTTTATATTAAGCACGTAGATATCCTGATTTGTCAATGACTGTGATTAAAAGATGAAATTTCAGACTGAATACCAGCCTTCCAATCAAATAATCTGTCATTTTCTGATTCTATGCATCTTTTTGATGTTTTTTTACGTGTAAAAAGTTCAAATTTATTTAGACACGTATTCGCCACATGCAAATTGTATTATTTTTTTTATTAGTCCTGATTTCTTTTCATTTTTTAAATATTATTTAAGAAAACTTTTAATTGATTGATAATTAATTGGTCATGTCTTCATTTTTTTCTATTTTCTATTATTTTAAAAAATTATTTGTCATTTAATATGTCATTTTGTATAAGATTTTTTAATGAAAATGTCAAAAAGATAAAAAAAAATATATATATCATTTAATATATTATTTACATGTAGATGTCATTCAAGGAATCTTATCTGTTATTTAGTCTAATATTGTTATGAAAATATGTTATATTGTATTAACTTTTTTGTTTTCTTATAATATGTTTCCGTTACAATGCACAAGCATGATACTAGTTATTTATGATACATTATTAATACAGTAGAAGGTGCTTTATTTACGCTGAAGCAGGTGATTTTTTTTTCTTTTTGAGGGTTAGTGGAAGATCCACTAAGAAGTATATTGATAAAAAAAACATTTACAGTGGTACTACGTTAACTCAGTTGTTTCTGTGGTGCTTCTATATAATTACAATAATGGTTAAATACTAAATGCTAAAAAGCTCCATCAAAAGAATTAAAAAAACTCCAAAAGTATCAAGGCCTCCTCTTTCAGGTCCCGTTTCACGCAAAAAGCGTCCAATTGTATATATCGATTGCCGCTTCATTAATTATGATGTGCTCTGATTTTATCTGCTGTGAGAAAATTCTTCTATTTCTCTCTTGAAGCAGGTGATTAAGTACTGCTCGATATAATGTGACTTTGGAACTTTCTTGTAGATATATACGTGATACTTTTATGTTACATAAGTATTATTGATGATTATAATTTGACCTTCATAAATATGTAGAAGTTTTATATTTCTATATTAATTTTTTATAGTTTTAAGAAAATTTATATTTGACCTCTATAAATATATAAAAAATTTCTACTGTGATTAGGGGTGAAAATGGAGCGAATGCGGAGCGGATAGTGGTAAAACCATATCCATATCTCTTTTTAATTTTCCAGATACAGATACGGATCGGATTGGATATTTATTAAAATAATAATAAAAAATATCAAAGTTCATAATATTTATCTAATTTTAATAGTGAATAACAATTTTTTTTAATAATATATATTAATATATATGATATATATCTACTATTCAGATAAACAAACAAAAACTGAATTGTATATATATCTATCAAAATGATGGACAGAAGATACAGGGTTCTGTTTTCCAGAATCTTATGTGATATCTATATTTTTTCAGGGGAACAAGTGAAATATCTACTTTCTTTTAAACAAAAATTGTGTTTAATTTGTTTTGAGGAAAAAAAACAGGGTTCATGAAATTGCAAAAAGAAATGGCCAATGAAAACGATATTGAAAGCAACCACGGTATCTATTAACAGAAAAAAGGACATAATAAAGTGGAAAAGTGTAGAAGGTTATGGATGCAATATAAGCCGAGATTTTTTATTTATACTATAATAAAAAAAAAAATAAACTAAAACACTTTTGTTTTCGAAAAATTCGACATTTACTTAGGCTGCACAATAACCCCTGCGGTCTCAAAGACTGGAGACCACCTAATGCCCCTCGGTCCCATTGTTTTATTTTTGTTTTTTGTTTTTTTTGTAAGTGCACATAAAACAAGAATACAAAGAGCTTTGGAATTTGAGCATTCATTGGCCGCTAATTTCTATTAAAGCTGAATAAATTTTTGTTTAAAAAAAAACAATGGGGCCGCATAGGTATTGTGCGACTTCTAGACTGGGGCTGCAGAATTATTGTGCGGCCCTCAGTCTTTGCGGTCGCACAATGCCCTTGCGGCCTGAGTAGTTTTTGAATTCTTTCAAAACTAAAGTGTTTTGATTTTTTTTTTTTTGATAGAAATAAAAATTTCGGGGATACAAGTTCTGAAGCGCAACAGAGCAAAGCATCAAAATCTCATCATTTACATTTTTGTAGGGTCTTATTTTTAGTACAATATTTTTAAAGATCTTGGTTGTATGTAGATAACTGTGCATGCAATAAATTTTTTTTTTTTTTTTTAAAAGTGGGATCAAACCCACCGATTTCAATAAGATTTCAGAATAGTTTTACTGTTGCAATCTCCAAACATGATATCAGAATTAAAAGAAACAAAGCCAACAGAGGCATCAAACAAAAAGCTCAAGTATAACAAAAAAAGCTGAAATTCACAAGCACATAACTACCTAGCACTACAACTTAATCAGTAAAAGCCTCTAGGGATCCTATGCCAAGCATAAAGATTGAATCTTGGAGCTCGAGTGGCTCCTCCTTGGCCCCTTCCTCTGCCCCTAAAAGAGTCAAATCCTGACAAGGCATAGACAGAACATCCATAGGCAAATTAGTGATAAATGTGAAAGCAATGAACCATTAATTGTAGAACACCAAAATGAAGCCAAAGCTATAATTTTAGAACCCACAGCCTACAAAAACCAGTGATAACTGTGCATGCAATATATTATGAACAGGAGCGGATCCAGAGTGTTCTAGGGGGGCAGCTGCTCCTCCTGGATTTTGAATTTTAGTAGAAATTTATCGGTCTCGACCGATTTTGCTCCTCCTAGATTTTTTTTGCCCCTCTCTGGACATTTGATTTGTAATTCGAGTTAAATTTAAGGTTAAAATTGAAATAAATTTGTTGAATTTGATTGGTAATTAAAATTATAAGTTAGAGCATCAGAAATTACAAGTTAAAGCATTGGAAATGATAAGTTAAAACATTATTTTTTATCGAGTACTCAATTAGTTAATGAATTTAAATCCAATTCGATATTTTTTTGCCCCCTTTGACGAAAATCCTGAATCCGCTCCTGATTATGAAAAAGATTTCTTGAGGAACCATTTTTGGTCAGCACAAATTTGTTTCGTGCTTATAAGTTACATATAAATATGAATTTCCGTCGACTGATATTAAATATTTTACAAAAGAATAAATTTAATATACTAAATATATGCACTATGTATTCAAAATTGAATACACTGAGTTTGGGACGAGTTGCATGTTTTAGATGAACCAAATTATAATACAGTATAAATAATTCTAACTTCATTGTTGATATCTTGTATAAAATATCGTTTCAATTATAAAAATAATATAGACAACGTGTGTATGAAATTTGAGCCAATTTAGAATTTAATTAGTATTTATTACAAAACAATACAATTTCACTGTTGAAAAAAATTGCTTGATGGAATGCTCAAGTAAGGACTATCAAATATGTCAAAATTTGTTACACACTCTATTTAAAAAAAATAAAAACTTATCTACAATATTATTATTTTTACTCAAATAATATAGTTCAAGGTACGTATCAATACATAATTACATATGTATAAAAGTTGGTATATTGAAACTACTCCGAAAATATAAATATCTACTAGCATCATGGTGATTTCTTTTAAATTGCTAATCTGATGTAGTGATTGCTAATATAATTACTGGGTTGTATGCCGATTTTAAAAAAAAAACAAATTAATTTGCTTATAAAACAAACGATTTCTTTTGGACATGCTGGTACACTCTCTCTTTCCTATTGGATCTGACCCCTTCGTTTTCTTTCCTATTGGCTCGGACCTAATTTCTGAAATAGAGGGGTTACAAAATTAAAATGAACTTAATTTTTAAACAGTGTTTTTTATTTTTTACGGATTGCTGAGTTGGATGCTCTAATATTATCTCCATTTTGCATGATGTTAAATGAAAAAAGGTCGCACCATCACATCCTACAATTAAACTTTAATGTTTATATTAAATATAAACATTAACAAAATTTGATCTAACATAATATGAAAGTAAATATTAGCGGATTATTTTGTATTTAAGCATATTATCATCAAAGTATGATTATTATAAGAATAATTTTGATGTAGATCCAACTTTTATAATACATTCATTTAATATCGTAAAAACACATTGCTCAAATATAAAAATGAATTTTTTTAATTATTTAGATAGAACACGTATCAAACTCGAGTCAATTTGAAATGTCATCCATTATAAACCATTAAAACTGTTATCAATCATATAAAATTTTCATACTTAGAATATAGTCAATTCTACACTATTCATGATATTTTACTTTAAATTATATAAAAAATCATACATAATTACAAAAAAAAAGTAGAGATCAATTGACCTCATTTACTGAACATACATTGTTTCTCTATAGAAATTCAGAGTGGATCAAACAGTCCATATAGTCTCGAAATTAGTGCTATCTACCATAAAAAAACCATCTTGATAAATCGAATGACAGAGCATTATATAATAACGGTAGGAGATAATTCCCCCCTCCTAGATTTTTTTGGTGCAACATTTTAATTACATAAATTCTGGAATTTTGTTATACTCAAATATCCCCAATTCTAGTGAGATATGTATATCATGTAAAAATCTATACAAAAATTACGGATAGATGTGACTTTAAAATGTTGCAATTCATACGTACGGATAAAAATATAATACGACGTGACATACTACAAATCGGTTGCTGAATCAGAAATAAAATTGCCCCGTACAACTTTTAAAAAAAAAAAAAAAAAAGTTGTGGTTTAATAAGAACCGTTGGATTCAATGATATAAGGTTCACCTAGAAATGACACGTCCACCGCCATTTAATTTATGTAACGGATGTGGATTAGGGTGTCGTCACCGCCCCAAATTCTTTCCCAGAAATATTATTAAAGAATAAATAACGACAGAAAAAGGATCTTCGTTCTATCTCGCCTCTAGGTTTCAGTCGATCTAGGGTTTCAATGTACAACGGTATCGGTCTTCAGACAGCTCGTGGATCAGGGACGAATGGATACGTCCAGTCGAATAAGTTCTTCGTTAGGTCCCACAACGCCACCAAGCCCTTTGGCGGTCGTGAGCCTCCGCCCGGACCAACCATCTCCGGCGGCGTACGCAAGCCCAATAAGGAGATACTCGAGCACGATCGCAAGCGACAGATCGAGGTGAAGCTGCTTGTCCTGCGAGAAACCCTAGAAGAACGAGGCTATACGGAGCAGGAAATTGAGGAGAGAATAGGCGAGACCAGAAAAGGGCTAGAGGCTGAGGCTGAGGCAGAGAAAGGAGATGATCAAGCTACTGGTGCTGGTAGGTCTCAAGGAGCTCATGGCGCATCCGATAAGAGGTAATTGGTCCATTGTCTTCTACTGTTGTTTTTTTTTTTCTTGATTCCAATGGTAGTGGATTATGAATGAAATTTTTTTACGAATGGATGTTTTGAAGTGTGAATTGAGACAGGAATAGTATGATGTCAGCTTAGTGCAACTGTTTTTATTCTAGCTTCTGACCATATGGGGCTGTAAGCCAGTAACTATAGAGTAATCATTGCTTACTCAGCTGAAGATAGAAAACAACCCTTGTGTAGATTACCAGCTGGTGCTAATTGTATGAGTGATCTGTAAACATGGTAGCATTGCATTGCTCACCATGTACTATGTTCATATCCACACTGCTTACTTAATTTTATGTAAACTTTTAGGTATAGTGATACACAGAGCCACCACGTTGCTGCAAGGAAAGAGAAGCAACTGGAAACTCTAAGAGCTGCACTGGGAATTAAAAGTGTAGACGAGAAACAACAAGAGGAACAAGAGAGTGATGTCGAATCAGGTGAATTTATTGAAGGTAAGAGTGAAGAAGAGCAAAGTCAGGACATTGACTCTGAAAGAAGGGCAGAAAAAATGAAAATGAAAACTGATACAAAGCACAGGAACGAAAAAAAGAAAAAACACAGTAAGAGTTCCCGCTACAATTCTGATTCTGACGTCAGTTCTGATTCTGGGATGGATGCCAAGAGGGAGAAAATAACAGCAAAAGATTCTAAAGGGCATAAGAAAGGAAGTACGAAGCAAGAAAGCGATAGCTCTGATTCTGATCCTGGTTCCAATTCAAATTCTGATTCTGACTCTGATTCTGGTAAGAGTATTAGAAAAAGGAGGAAACATAGCTCGAGGAATAAGAGGTATGATTCAGACTCAGAATCAGATTATGACAGAAAGAGAGGTGGTGAGAGGAAACAGAATAAGGTCATCAGACATGAGAGACATGATTCTGATTCTGGTTCTGGCTCAGAGAGAGATGGTAAAGGTTCTGTAAGAAGTAGACAGATTGGCAGCCAAGCTAAATCCAATAAGAGTAAGAGGCGTGATACTGATGAGTCAGAGTATAGTAGTGATGAGAGAGAAGGTAACAAACATTGTAGTAAGGCAAGTAAAGCGGCAAAGAAAACAAAGGAAGAGAGAGGGGAGAAGGGGAGGAAGGACAGAGAGGTGAAGAAGGGAAGGCATGATACTGATGATTCTGATAATGAAAGTGACAGGTCTCAATATGGTAAAGAGAAATCTGTAAAAGACAAAAATGCCCCAGAGAAGGGTGGGCATGACAATAGAAGGGAGGAGTATAGTAGTGATGAGAGAGAAGGTAACAAATATCATAGTAAGGCAAGTAAAGTGGCTAGGACAACAAAGGAAGAGAGAGAGGAGAAGGGGAAGAAGGACAGAGAGGTGAAGAAGGGAAGGCATGATTCTGATGATTCTGATAATGAAAGTGACAGGTTTGAATATGGTAAAGAGAAATCTTTAAAAGACAAATATGCCCCTGAGAAGGAGGGACATGGCAATAGAAGGGAGGAGAAAAGAGTTGAAGTGAAACAGGAGAGGGAGAGCAAAAATGATTCCAAGTATAGAAGAAATGACACTTCAGGAGAGGACAGAATGAAAAATGCAGAAAAGGGAGGGGATATTGATTATAGGAGGCGTGAGGTGAAAAAAGAAGATCCATACTTAGAGGATGGTAGTAAGAGGCCAAAACATGATGCAAATGATGGTGGTAAAAGGACACATCATGGTGGTCATGATCATGATGCTAAGAGGGCACGATATCATGATGATGTCAACAGCGCAAGAGATGAGAGGCATAATTACGATGATGGCAACAAGTATGATCGGCATGATGATTATGGTAAGAGTTCAAGGTATGATGGTCATGGTCATGATAGTAAAAGGAAAAGTGATCATGTTCACGAGCATGATACTAAGAGGACACGGTACGATGGGCATGGTGATGACGGTGATTCTGACAATCGCTATGATAGAAAGCGGGATGATAAGAACAATGCTACTGATGCTGATGGTGGACGGTATGATGGTAAGGGGACTGACAGGCACCACGATGATGATGCTGATGGTGGACGGTATGATGGTAAGGGGACTGACAGGCACCACGATGATGATGCCAGGAGGGACCGACATGGTAGGCGTGATGATCGCAATGACGATGTGAGAAGAGGCCATGGTGATGATGCAAGGAGGGGACGGTATGATGATGGTGTGAAGAGGGAGCGTCGTGATGATGAATCAAATCGTGATTCTAAGAGGCAAAGAGATGAGCGTCGCCATGGTGAAGATTCTCGTAGGGAGAGGCGACGGTGAGCTCTTCTTATACTATGCCAAGGTAAGTTGAGTTTTTCTTTATAAAGTAAATTACAGGGCAGCCTGTCTGGAGTGTACTCTTTATTATATTACAAGTTTGTCTAGTTGCTTGAGAATACAGCAGACTATTTACTGGTGGTCAGTTTTGAGGTGAAACACCAAGATATGCCCGAATTACATGATAAAGTGACACCATATGATGGAAAAGGCACCTACACTGTAAAGTTTATGCAAATAAACCAACGTATCTTATATTTGTTATGAACACCCTCAAGCTGTTGGAACAGAGTATCAGATGTTATGTCAAGCTGATGACTTAATTATTGCCTGAGTTAACAAATATCATAATATTAATATCGAATTTGTGGTGCACAATATCTGAACCCACTTTGCTTGTTACGAATGACCATGTAATCTTTAAGTGTAGGAATAAAATTGTGCATGTAAAACTGTAATGATCTTTATCTCCCTGGCCGGTCATCATAGTTCGCAAATATCTCAAAACTTTTTTGTAGTTTAATTACTAATACACTATACTGAGTGTTAGTTAGATGGACCATTGAATTTCGTTAATGCAAAATCACTGAGTACACCCTTAAACCAAAATGTCAAGCTAATATAGCCACATGTTGCAACCCTTGGTCTATAGCAAATTATGTTTCCCTGTATATTCTTTGTATTGTAGTACTAATTGCATCTATTTGTTTGGTCAGGCTTTTTTAAACTATGGGGTTTTGCAAGAACATATGCCAACACAGCTTGCTGGGCTGCTGAATGCCAGCTTATGAATATTCTATTTTAAGACATTTTCTGTTTTGTAATGCCCTTGTCTTTTGGCACTATTGTTATATGCTTGTAGCTAAAAGTTGTCTAGTAGAATGTTATCCTTTTCAAGTTGATGTATTTTTTATGTGCAAAAGCTGCTGCTGGGGTTGTATGATGTTTTTTGAGAAATTTTGTTAACTTGTTCTATTATTGTGGTAGATTACTTACTCGGCAAATTGACAAATACTAAGTTTTTCTTTTAGTTTCCAATAAAAGATGGAATTGTCAACTTTTGGCTTATCATTTTTGCTGCGATTGTGGATTCATCTCTCGTAGAAGATTGTTTGCTGTTCTTTCTAGCCAACATCAAGTATTCTTGTTGGCTCATACTTCTACCTTCAAATATCGAACGCATTCTTGAAAATCCTAGTTAAATACAAATTGACTAGAGGTCTGTCATATGCTATGTTGCATGGATACGGCTATCGTATTGCATACAGTGATACGACAATTTTTGAAAGGACATGGATACAATATGGGTATTGGATACTGATACCATACGGGTATGGGACCATGTACGAAGTATCAGGGTAACATAGGTCATATGTAAAAGAAACTCTTTACCTCTTAACACGTGATAGTGCTAAAAGCAATTTTTTTTAACAAATTAAAAGTTGAAGGTTCATGGAAAATGCGTGTTGAGTAAAGGAGAACACAGGAAATTGACAAGCTACGAAAGATGTGTGTTATTGTAGATCAATAAATTAGCATCAGATTTAGATATGTAATATGGAATCACCTATTTCTAAGACATCGCTTAAGAGTATGTAATGGAAAAAAGAAGGAAAGAAAAGAAAATGATCAATTGAAGTCAGTTACGTGTCATTTAGGTTACAACCTGTTGTTTCAAGAGGGAAGAAACAAACAGCGAGACCTGAAAGGAAAATTACAAGTTCAAATAAGAGCAGTGCAATTGTCTGGTGACAACCGTGTACCAGTGCAACAGCCACAAGAGGGCATAAAATACCGCCAATTCTCCCAACTGAGCTAGCAACACCAATGCCTGTTGCCCTTACTGATGTAGGATATATCTGGTAAAACAAGCACAAAGACCAGGTTAGAGGCAAAACAGTTTTAATTTTTTTTTTTCTTCTTGGGTTAGATTTTTCTATGCCTTTTGCAACTTAGTTCTATAGATAGACTAGAATCTTAGATGTAAGATGTTGAAATTGCAAATGACTCTTTATAATAAGAAATTTCGATAGCCCATTTAAATTTCTTTAGCACTAGTTGGAGCTTAACACAAAAATATACCAGAATACCTAGATACATCCATTCACAGGAAGTTAAATTATAATCAGAGAACAAATAAAGCTAACCTCAGGGGCATATATGTATACTATTGTAAAGCTTGCGGAGATGCAAACACGCGCACCAAATAGGGAGATTGCTGTGAGTACCTCTGACTGATAAAATACGAGAGGTCCCATAAAAAGGAAACTTGTAAAAAGCATTGATGACATAGATAGCTTTCGCCCAAGCTTATCCACAATTAAAGCCGATATGAAAAGCCCTGGTATCTCTGTCAAAATTAGGAATAAGAAATGGGTTTATGAACCAAAGGAGGAACAAAAATCTTCTCCTCTTTAGATAAGAGAGCACTTCAGTAATATTACTAATTTTACCAAGAATTATGAAATCATTATTCAATTTAAGGTTTACCAGCAAAGCTAGAGATGAACACATTCTTGTAAAGCCCATCATCATTTGAATGATGTGATTTAACCTCCTTCCTCTTGCAATCTTTATTTCCATCATTCAACTCAGACGTCAGCAAAACAATTCCATAGTAAGCAAATGCATTTCCCAAAAACACCATCCAGAGAAGCAAAGTCGACCTTATAAACTTTGGGGTCAAAAGAATGGTAACTGCCTTCAACCCTCCATTTTTTGTACCAAAATTTTCATTTTGATCCTGGTCAGAGACCAAGTGTGCAGTTTCCATGGAGGAATCAGTAATTTCTGTGAGCTCTATTTGGGAATCAGAAATGAGGCGTCCGGGAGGGAGGCTTATTTTATTTTTTGTAGCCATTTTGTTCAGAATGTCTGTGGCGTTGTCTGTGCAGCCCTTCATGCAAAGGTATCGTGGGGATTCAGGCGTGGCTCGATAGAAAAGTAGAAGAACGAAAGATGGGAGGGAAGATAGAGCCAGTAACCATCTCCAGCCAAGCTTTGGCATTATGGCCTGAAGAATATAAAACATAGGCACACATTGTGATATATATATTCTTGCATTGTCCCTAAAATCCTCAGAATTCCATAACTAGAATTGCAAATAAAAAGCTTCCTGTATACCAAAAGGAGGATAATACCTCTTACCTGTCACTTGCCCATTTTTTACAATAGAAAAGAAAAGAAAAACTACTTGCAGGGAGAAGTGGACACAGACAAGGGCTAAGTCATTTTTTTGTCAAGGAGGGTAAAATTAAGGTTGTGGAAGGGAATGCAGTACATAAGCTTTCTTTTGTTTTTTACTTTTTACGAGTGTATACTATGTTCTGACAAAGGTATAACCTATTTCTAAGGAATATAGCTTTCTTGGAAATAATAATTAAGAAATAACAAAATTGTAAAATGGTCCTTTACCCATGCAATGGAAGCCTCAAAGATAGTGCCAATGGTCCAAAATGTAGAAAATATGACCATCCATGTCCCCCTATTAGGAGCTGGTACAAACTCCAGAAACCAAGACCAAAGAACGGGTCCACCTCCAAGCCCAATACCAACAATAAACCGAAGAAAAAGTAAAGAAGCATAGTTCGGTGCAAGTGCGCTCAAGAAACCCGCTGTACTGGTCACTATAGCAGTGAAGAGAAACCCCTTCCTAATAAATGATGATAAATTCAGTACCATATTTTGGTATCTTCACAAGGAGAAAAAGGAAAATCTAAAATCTAAGCCCAAGTAACCACCAATACAGTAATTATTATAAAAAGTATGATGAATTTACAATCAAAGGACTAAACTAACCTCTGGAAATATAATTTCCTTAAAAGTTCTACCTTTTACATGTGATTGGCTATTTGTTTTTCTTTTTTCTTTTTTGAAAAAAGCCAAAAGTCCGTTCCATTAAACTGAAACATAATTTTAATTTACATAGTAATCTAAGTGCTACTCATCCCTATCTTTCACATGTGATTGTCTATTTGTCAATTACAAATTTTGTACTCGTTATTAGTTTAACCTTGTTTGTGACATTTTGGGCCTCCACACTGATTCTACATATGTGTGTAAATTAGTAGATTTAAAGGTAAGAAAAAAAAAATAAGGAGAATGAAATAAGAAATAAGTTGAACCTTGCCTCCTACCATAGGTATCTGATACAATGCCCCAAGAGTAGGCACCGATAAGCATCCCCACAAAGACAACACTAGTAATCATGCTCTCTTTCTGAGCAGAGAGGTTCCACTGAGTCTGTACTGCAGGCCCCACAAAAGACAGAAGCATCATCTCCATTGCCTCTCCAATCCATCCCATCCCGGCATAGAAAAGCACAAAAGCTTGAAACTTCCCAAACCCTAGCTTTATTAGCGCCTCATCTACGGTGTATGTATCTTCTTCTTCTCCCATCTACAATATTCAAAATAAAGAA
This sequence comes from Carex kokanica, assembly GCA_025461125.1. Lineage (NCBI taxonomy): Eukaryota > Viridiplantae > Streptophyta > Magnoliopsida > Poales > Cyperaceae > Carex > Carex kokanica. The sequence continues at coordinate 1,022,897 of JAJGRX010000923.1, read as the reverse complement.
AAAATATAAAGTATAAGCAAAGGACATTATACTTACAGATAACTAAGAAATTTTTGAATGAAAGGCTACAAACTACCAGTAAACAAAGCATACAAACTAAGATAATATGAGCTGTAAGCAGCTCATATTATATTAACCAGTAAACAAAGCATACAAACTACCAGTGTACTCCTCAATAAAAAAAAAGATAACTAAGAAATATTGTTCTTTTCTGTAGTCCAATTCCTTTCGTCACGCGACCAATTATTTCCAGAAACCATTTTGCTTTAAATGCAATGCGTTGGAGGAATTACATCAACCAGGTGATATAGAAATAATAGAATGCCACACATCAAGCTACCTGAGCAACAAAGATCTAGGTATAACAAATTTAAGGAATTTATAACTAGCTTACACCTGAACATCAGTTTACACTACTTACAGCTAACTAAGCACCCTGGTTCTCTCCTATAATTTAATTAACTTCATCAGGCAACTAATTATTATGAGAAGTTATATTGTTATTAAAAGCAATCGAGGAAATTACATCACGCGAGTGATATACAATGCCCAATCACTCAAGCTGCTTGAACAACAGAGAAGCTATAACAAAATCAACATCAATTGAGGCTGATTTTGAAAATATTTTACTCACCATTTTGTTTGAAACTTCTCATACGAAACTTTTATCTTCAACGTCTTGTTTAGAGAGAGGGATGGTGGCGGGGAGGAGAGAGAGAGAGATTAATATCTAGAGGGACATAGATCCGCCATTGTTGGAATGCGAAACAAAGAAGTCAAATCAAAAGTCAACATTATGAGATGCAGATCTCAGCGCCGATTAAATTTATCCAAAATATGTTCGTACGAATTTGAGTGGACCTGGTGTTCAGTTGGCCCAGAATTGCTTTACTTGGGGGCCCCCAATATTTTAATAACGAATAAGACTATTGTACCGTACGTATTTGTTTTTATATATGTAGCTTTTATTGATAATAATTCATTTATTTTCATATTGTGTTGATGCCATTTGTAAATAGTTGCACAAAGATGGTATCGTTGATACTGATAATAAGATTGAAGATCAGAGTGATACCAAATATCTTTAACAAGGAATCAGATTCCGATGCCCATTGGACCTACCTTGGTTCGATGGGTGTGATGACCATTCGATCTGAATCAAGATTCGTGTGCTCTGCATCAAAATTCGTGCAAGTCTGTATCAATTTTCGTGAGCATAGATCTTGATGCTAATCGTACGGTTCTAAAGCTAATTGAACCTAAATATAGGTCCGATGCCCATCGGACCTACTCCTATCTCCTTTAACAAAGTGTTTTGAAATATTAAGTTTTGGTAAAAATGAGGTATGCCATCTAATATTAAATTCATAAAAAATAAAATTATATTAATTTTGCAGTCATAACCGAGGAAAACCAAAAGTATATTAACTGAGGAAAACCAAATTATAATAATTTGATAATCTTAACATTTTTCAAATTAAATGAGAAAATAATAAAAATGTTAACACGCTCTGTTGCCTTTATGGATTGACAAGTACAAAACCTCATGAAATAATTGAATTGTCATTTTATGTCTAATGAATATCGGCTAAATAAATTATTATAATATAAAATTCGTTTATGAGGAGCAAAATATACATCTAAGTTTCATCATTTATGATCAGCTAGCATATTTTAAAGTATATATAGATCACAGTGCAATTGTTGTACTATTAACATTAAAATTTGCTGATATTTTCGGAACTATTATTTTTTAATTTTATATATATTGAAATCTTTCAACTTTCTTATAAAATGAAATTACAATATTTTTTATTTTTTAGCTTTCTAAATTTTAAGTCTGTAGTTCCACTGTCCCAGTCCGCATGTGATGTGATAATTATTTAATTAATTGACAGTGTAATATATATATATATACAGTGCTGGGCTTAGCTAAGCCATGGTGTAAAACGACTTGGTGCTCCACGTCTCATTATTTCCATTTTGAAAATCCAAATGACCGATCCGAACCGCTCAAGTTGTTCTCCATATTGATATGTGCTTGGAGACCAAATTTTACATTTTTTGGAATTTTTTTACTATTTATTAAGCCACTTTGAAAATCACTGATCCGGCGGTCCAGAAATTTTTACTGTTCATAAGGATTTTCAGATTTTCAAAGTGACTTAATAAATAGTAAAAAAATTCCAAAAAATGTAAAATTTGGTCTCCAAGCACATTTCAATATGGAGAACATGTTGGAAGGTTCGAATCGACTATTTGAACTTTGAAAATGAAAATATGGCGTGGAGTACCAAGTCGTTTTACTCCATGGAGTAGCCTAGTCGGACTCTATATATATATATATGAGAGTGGCTAATATCAAAACATTTGCACCAAGGGTTGGTGCAAACGATTTGTTTTCGGGTTTTCGAAGTCCAAACGGTCGATCCGAACCATTAGATATTTAATCCATATTAAAATGTGCTTGGAGACCAAATTTCACATTTTTTGGAATTTTTTTGCTATTTATTAAGCAACTTTGAAAGTTGCTGATTCGGGTGAACAGTAAAAACAGTGCAATCAAATTCTGGACCGTGTCATCAGCAACTTTCAAAGTGGCTTAATAAATAGCAAAAAAATTCCAAAAAATGTGAAATTTGGTCTCCAAGCACATTTCAATATGGAGAACAACTTGAACGGTTCGGATCGACCGTTTGGATTTCGAAAACTCGAAAACAAATCGTTTGCACCAACCCCTTGATGCAAACGTTTTGATATTAGCCACTCTCATATATATATATATATATTATATCCCACGGATTTATAATTTTTTAGGACGTACGACAACTCATAATCTACTAAACGGGAATGCTCACTGTTTGCAAGCATCAATCTCATAATATAATGTTAAAATATTATGATTTTTCTAATAAAAAGTGTATTAATATTTGTAAAAAGGCCTAGTTATATTATTTATTATTGAATACATCTTTTTTAATTTGGTGAACTAATTAATCAACATTTATGAGGTCTTGATAAGAGACGGGTCAAAGTTTATGAAAGGGAAAGGTAGTTTGAGGGTACAAAGTTCTTGATAAGAGACGGGTCAAAGTTCTTCGAGTTCTCAATAGAAAAGTCGATCTACTTTTCAAGGATAAGCAGTTGGTCATCATAAAGTTCAATTCAATTTGCACAGCTAAATTGGGAAGCTCTTTGATCTTTTACGGTAATTAGGAGCTCTGTGTGGGCCGTGTAGAGCGAATCCGTTCTATGTAGAACTCAAAAAAAGAAAAAGTTATTGGGCCTGGGCTATTTAATTTGGATTGTTGTTTAATTGATTGTTCTGGTCTGATTGGGCCAATTTATCTTCAATTGTTAACTTATTTAAATTATGTGCTGCTTGTGTTGTTAAAGAATCCAGTCCATGGAACGTGCTTATTTGGTCGCAAAATCAAATCATTCATGACTAAGGCTTAGGTCCTATAAATAACATAAGGCTTTCAGTGCTACGATCTCAATAAATTATCATATAAACTTCAAACTTCAATCTAAGTAGCTCATTAAATTGTTTATATAATAAATTGGTAGAATTTTTTACTATTTTTGAATTTTTTTACTATTTTTTAATGATTTATGAAATATGACAAAAAATGACTTAAAAATATAAAAAAATTTCCAATATTTTAGGTCATTTTTTGCCACATTTTATAAATCATAAAAAGTAGTAAAAAAATTTCAATAATAGTAAAAATTGATAGTCTACAAGTTTATTATATAAACAATTTACTGAGCTACTTAGATTGAAGTTTAAAGTTTATACGATAGTTTTTTAAGACCGTACCACGGAAAGCCTTATTCATCATTCATAAACCCTTCAACAAGTTCCAATTGTGGGAACTTTTACATCTAAACTAACGCCCTTTTTCTTCCCATATATAGTGATTAATGTCTCTCTTTATCAAGGACTACATGGACATGGAGAGAAATTGATGAGTGAGAAAGGGGAAGGTAGTTTGGATGTCTTTTTAAGCAAATTAATAGAAAAACAAAAAGGTAGAGTCAACTTTCGAACTATGAAGGTCAAATACATATTGTGAGTCAATCCAGGGGCGGACCCAGGTGGTTCTAGGGGGGGGGCAACTGCCCTCCTGGATTTTGAGTTTTAGTGGAGATTTATCGGTTCCAACCGACTTTGCCCCCCCCCCCCTGAAATTTGTTTTGACCCCCTCTGGATATTTGATTTGTAATTAGGGTTAAATTTAGGATTAAAATTGAAATAAATTTGTTGAATTTTGATTGGTAATTAGAATCATAAGTCAAAGCATCAGAAATTACAAGTAAAGCATTGGAAAGTATAAGTTGAAGTATTGTTTTTTATCGAGTACCCAATTGGTTAATGGATTTAAATTCAATTAGGTATTTAAACCCGATTCGATATTTTTTTGCCCCCCGATGAAAATCCTGGATCCGTCCCTGAGTCATTCATATAAAAAATTTCTATAAAAAATGGGAGTCAATTTTACAGTACCATTACATTTTACTATAAATTATATAGAAATTCATAAATAATTTTTTCCTTTTTTAAAATGAGGGTTAATTAACTCCATTATTTCTACATAAGTCCACCCTAGTACTATAAGAAGATATCATGTTGCTTTGCATAATATATAAAAGAAGGTAATATAAGAAGATATAATGTTGCTTTGCATAATAGATGAAGCTATGCTGCTTAAAAACCTCATCAAATTAGGTTTACTGAGCTAGCTTTACGAAACTGCCACCAAGTAATTATTGTTGGCCTGGTTCTTTCCCATGAAAATTGGTACTTTTACCCGAGAAAAATGCAAATTAAATTTAGGGGAAGATTGTTTTGGTATGAGATGTGGTATTACCTTTATGAAAATTATTAATTTAATTATCCTAATTAAATATCTAATTAAAAAGTTATTCATATTGGATCTTTATTTTATATTTATCAACTGATCTTATGTATATATCATATAGGGCTGTACAAAATATATATATAATAAAAGGGTGTAATCCAAAATTTTATTTTTATTTTATATAATTAAGAATACATCTTACTTCGCAACTCACCGTAAGCCTAGCTCTCTCTCTCTCTCTATATATATATTATATGGATGATCATTTATTAGCAAAAACTTAAATAATTTTGGTCATATACGACTAAATTTGACAATATCTAATGATTGATCTAACGATTAAAAATACTTGATGACATGATATGTTCAAAGGCAATCTCAATTTTTATATTATGCTTTTTAATTAGTTTATTATTTTAACCGAGAAAATGGTGTTACTCGCAGCTCCAACCCAATTACCCATGTATTTATGTGCAGCGGTTCTGACAATCACAGTAGAAAGTAAAAACTACAACAAAGAACTATTGGGTCGGAGGATATATATACAATTATAGTAGGTGCAATAAGGAACTTATTTTGGATAATTCTAACACATGCAACTCTTATTTTGCAAAATATTAAAAATATTATATAAAATAAGAATAAAATTGTAGATGTATTCTTAATTATTTAGATAAAGCGTGTATCGACTTTGAATTAATTTAGAATTTGATTGGTCATTTATCATGAAGCCATTAAAACTCCACTAAAAGTTTGTCTTTTAAATCATTCCAATTTAATATATGTCATATCTAATAATTTAGAACACTTCAAAATTTTATTATTTAATGTATAGATATTTTTCAAATATATATGTATATGTATATGTATATGTATGTATGTATGTATCATAAGATCTAAATGTACCATAACAGTTAGATCGATCCGCGCTACCATTATCCCTATTTATATTATCAATTGTCCTTATCAATGCAAGAAAGAAATTATTATATTAGTGATAGTAAGTTAAGCTCCACCAAAAAAACTCCTGTTGATGTATATGTGTTGTCTTTCTAAATTAAAAACAGTTCATCTTACTAAATTTTGACAACCCAAACAAAAATATTTATCTCAATTAGTCTACGCTAAAAAAAATATTAGAGTGCATTTCACTATATTTTTTAAATTTTCGCAGAGACTGTAAAGTCGTGAGCGAGACTCGAACTCTCGATCTTTAAATAGTCACGGTCTTACAACTTCTTTCTCTAACCAACTATGCTACCGCGAGTAGTTCCATCAACCACTACAATTCATCCACTCCCTTCTGATCATCAAGTTTAGTAGATGTCTATTTTGGGATTTGGCGAGAATTTCTTTGTCAAGTCTAAGAAGACTTTGTTTGCTTCTTCTTTGTTGCTATCGAGTAGCTTTGGCACTGAGTAGTTCCAACAACCACTACAATTCATCCACTCCCTTCTGATTCTATTATTTTTTTTTGGTTTTTTTTTTTCCCTTGTGTTTATATAAAATCCAAGACAAAAGTTGATGGCATGAAAGTAGCGGTGAAAACGGTATGAATAATATCTGATCCGTATTCGAAAAATTAGATGTGGATATCTGATATCCAAATATCTGTGTGGATAGAGATACTGATATGGTTTTATGTTTCAATTATTCGTATCTAAATAGTAGATATATATCATATAGGGATCCACTTACAACATTTTTTTGTGACACCGGATTACACCCTACATTTTCGAAGTTCAAACATTCGATTCAAACCGTTCAACATGATGAATATATTAAAATGTGCTTGCAGATCAAATTTTATATTTTTTTGAATTTTTTTACTATTTATTAAGATGGGTACAAAAATTCAATGGTCTGAAAAACAACGATTTTATAAAATACTTTATAAATAGTAAAAAAATTCAAAAAAATGTAAATTTTGATATGCAAGCACATTTTAATATATCCATCATGTTGAACAATTTGGATCGACTGTTTGGACTTTGAAAACTTTGAAAATGTAAAGTGTAATCGGGTGTCACCAAAAACGGTGTAAGTGGATCCCTCCTCATAATATATTTTAATATATATTATAAAAAAATATTGTTATTCACATTTAAAATTAGATAAATATTATGAACTTTGGTATTTTTTAATATTATTTTAATAAATATCTAATCCGATCCGTATCCGTATCTGTATCCGGCTGATATCCAATTCGTATCCGTATATAGATATGATTTTACCACTATCCGTTCCGTTCCGTTTTCGCCCCTACATGAAAGAGCAAAGTAATTGAAGTTTATGGGGTATTATCAAATGATATGTAATTGAATTTTTTTTCCTGTCTAAATTATTTTGATTATGAAAATTCAAGTAAATCTAAACCTATTCTATGTTTTTTCTTCTGAATTAAAATCAGTTCTTATATTCCCATGCATCAGACCGCCGGTTAAATAATCTTTAATTAATTTGATTTAGTAACAAAAGCAATATCTTTCTTTATAAAAAAATAGTAGATTTAAAACTTGATTAAAGATTTATAGTAAATATTTAAATTAAGAGACTTAACCCTATATTTATGTGATAAGAAGAAGAGAAGTGAATGGGCTACGTGTTTATTTGCACGATATGGTGGATTCGGAGACAAAAAAAAAACGAAGTTAAATTCAGGGAGAAGGGGTTTCGTATTGGTGGTGTAAACGGATCGGATATTATCTAGATCTGAATCCGAAAAATTACTTAAATTTTTTGATCCGTATTTGTATTTGAGACTACTTGTATCCGTATCTGTATCCGAAAAATTATAACAAATAAGAATACGGTAAGATTTTTAACTATCCGTAACTATCTGTATCCGACCGTTTACAACCCTAAACCACAACAAATGTAATTTATGAATGAAAAAAAAAATATTTAGATATTATTCTTTATTAGAATGTACATTACTAATTTATTTTTAATTATCCGAATTATATTCATATCTGTCCGATATCCGATCCGTATCTGTATCCGTTTAATATCCAATCCGTATCCGAGACTATCCGTATTCGTATCCATATCTAAAAAATTATAACATATAAGAATACATGTTGACCACTATCTGATCCGTATCCAACCGTTTACACTCCTAGTTCATATGGACATTCAATGTCATTAAATTTACCTTCGTAGCCACTACCAAGTTCTCAAAAAAGACTTAACTCTATTTTTACTAAAAAAAAAAAAAAAAAAAAATCTAAGCCAGTTTTTCTAGTTTGAACTAATAATTTGGAAGTCGACACCGAAACCAATTGCTCATATACTCGTTTTAATTAATGCATGGAACTTCAATAAAAGAACATCAGTGGGTGATTTTGATATAATAACATAACTATTCCGGTTGTAACTGAACACCATATGTTATTCATACACTAATATAGAACTTGATCGATCTCTATAGTTTGGATGTCGTATTCCATGGATAACATCCATCTAAATCCCACGTCTCCGAAGAAAATGCGACCACTTAGCAACTCGTGCTTCATGCATGGACATGCATAGGTTACCAAATTAAATCTTTTTCATTTCAATATCATTTAGAATATTATTGATGGGATATATTTCTACAATTTTTATCTTCATGAAAGAAATGTGAACTCAAGCCTCTTTATGTGAGAAACCAATATATATATATATATAGTGATTCCTCTAGTATTTTAACAATATGCTTCTGACCTCTAAAATCTATTAAATCCGCTTCAAACGATAAATCTAAATCATTCAAACCAATCTTCTAAATGAGAGCTTCGTTTCCATAAAAAGGAAAATTCGAATTTATTTACTATCAAATCAAATGGTCAAATTACGAAAGATTTTGTGCGTATTTTAATGCATTATTTTACAAAATCTTTAATCGCTTGACTTGATAGTAAATAAATTTCAAAATTTTAAAAATTTAATATGAAAACGAAGCTATCATTAAGAAGATCGGTTTGAACGGTTTGAATTTATAAACCGATTCAATAGATTTTGGAAGCGGGAAGTATATTGTTGAAATACTAGAGAAAACATGTTAGCCAAACACACATTTTAATATATACAACAAATTAAGTAGATTAATTTGAAACCTCAAATTAAAATGAGTAGGGGAGGAGGGCAAAAATATAGGTGTGTAGATATTTTTCAGGTATTTTTGAGAAAAAGATATTTTACATTTACAGGTTTTTGGATTTGAAACTAGAGGAGGGATCAGATGATACTCTTTTTTGGTGACATCGGATGACACTCTATATTTTCAAAGTCCAGATAGTTGATCCAAACCGTTCAATATGATGAATATATTAAAATGTGCTTGCAGATCAAAATTTACATTTTTTTGAATTTTTTTACTATTTATTAAAATGGGTACAAAAATTCAATGGTCTGAAAACAATGATTTTGTAAAATACTTAATAAATAGTAAAAATAATTCAAAAAAGGTAAAATTTGATCTGCAAGTACATTTTAATATATCCATCATATTGAACGGTTTGGATCGACTGTTTGGACTTTGAAAACTTTGAAAAATGCACGGTGCCATCTGATGTCACCAAAAAAGATGTCATCATCTTGAAACTATTACCACCAAACTTAATTAATCACATATTCATTGTTGAAATTCAATCAAATAAGTTGTAGGTAATTACTATATAGCGATATTTTGCGTTGAATCAATACTCGTCTATGGATCTTTTACGCCACTAACTTTACATACTTGCTTGTTAATTAATTTGTTCATGAGCTACATTCAGTAAAGAAGATTCAACCTTTTGTCTTGAATTTTATCGCTGTTTTTTTTAGAAAAAACAAATTAGCCATAATTTTTATTTACACTAGAAATTATCCTTAAACTTTCGAAAAAGTAGTCAGCCAAATTAGAAAGGGGACTAAATTGGTCCATAAATTTTTGTTCGGAAAAGACCGATTCCTGAACTAATTAATTAAATAAAAAAAAGTTAACTAGTACTTAGACTTCTCTCAAAATTAAGTATCAATTTAGATCAAGTTATTTAGTCTTGTTGTTAACATTATCAAAAGGACAACTTGAGCTTTTGAAGAAATTCAAAGAAATACAATGGTATGAATGTTGAAGAAACAAACTCTGAATTTCTCAATTTTAATTTTCCAATCAATTAGATGAAGCCATCTTTTGTGGCGGAGATCCTACTCATTTTGAAGGCGGATTCAGGATTTTCGTCAGGGGGACAAAAAAATGTTGAATCGGCTTTAAATTCATTAACTAATTAGGTACTTGATAAAAAATAATGCTTTAACTTATACTTTCAAATGCTTTGAATTGTAATTTATGATACTCTAATTTATAATTTTAATCAATCAAAATTTAACAAATTTATTTCAATTTTAACTCTAAATTTAATCCGAATTACAAATCAATAATCCAGAGGGGGCAAAAAAAAATTCAGAAGAGACAAAGTCGGTCAGGACCGATAGATTTCCACTAAAACTCAAAATTCAGAGGTGGGGGGGGGGCGCAGCTGCCCCCTGGGACTACCTGAGTCCGCCTCTGAACTACACTTTTTTTTATTAAGACCTCGGCCAGCATCTTTTAGATGCTCTTTTAGAGAATTGAATATACATCTCTTTAAAGAATTCAACATAATTACATAATAAAAAGTGTTCAACATAACTACATAAAGAAAATTTCTATAACTATACCTATGGTTTTGTATCAAACCATGACTTCCATATGATTTAGATTTTATAATATTCCATGACTAAGGTTTCACATGTTATTAGCTTGACAATCTACGATCATAGTTTTTTCAAAACTAAACAATTTAAAAATTGGTAAGAAAATAAGATGTCTAAAACAAAAGGAAACTGACATCACGAATACCCATAAGATTTCATAAACAACGTCCTTTTCAAATCTCCAATCGGCATCTCAGATATTAACTATATATATTTTTCTTTGCTTAAATATAAATAATGATCTTCATTAATTAATTTCGCCTATAAAGAATATTGGTGTACATTACATGCAAACACACTCTCATGCACGAATGATGTATTTAAACTACCATTAATTGATAAATAAAAAATTGAATAATCTTTGTCTTTGGTCTAGTGACAAAGACACGTGACTTTTATGTGAGAGGTCTGAGTTCAAAACTCATAAAGTAAAAAAATTCTCTATATTAATACAAAGGGGTTTGAAATGTATTGGGTGACTTGACCCCAACTCATATTTTAAAAAATAGTGGGACATCTCCTTAGCAAAGCCTTTTGCATTTGAACTTTTCTTTATTTGAATTTGACAACTTAGATAGTGAAAATTTGACGAATAGTATATTTTTTCCAGCAAAATAAGATAGGAATTTTGATTTTGATTTTTTTAGTTTATTGTTGTTTTGTTTATTTTTATGTTGAATTTGATAATTAATTTAATTAAAATAGTGAAAATATGATACAAATTTTTTTAATTAACAGAAATTTGGGAATTGGCGTTATTGCTTTAGTTTCAATTGGTTTTTTTTTTCTTTTATTTTCAATCAGAGCATCTCCATCAATGAAATTGATTAGCACTTTCAAACAACTGTCAAATAGTAAAGAGAAATTAATTTCACAACTCCTACGTACATCCATGCAATTGATTAGCAATTGCTTTTAATGTCATGGCAGATTAGCTCTGAGAGAGTAAAAGCGGAGATGAAAACTTTTATTTATTGAAATATTTTAAATTTGCAATTGCAGTGCATCTATGAAAGTGAAATTGAAAGTGTTATTATTTATCTTAATAAAATTTTATCCTCATGCACGAACTTTAATTTATTTTGATTTATTTTCCTGATGAAAGAATGATAGTAATTAATGTTTACATTATTACTAGAAATATGACTAATTAAAGTAATAGAAATATTTAAATTTACAGTACTAAATACCTGCATGGATTAATAAGAATCTCAATAATATCTCTTTGCATCCGTGTATCATTGAATATAAAGGCTTAATACATTTCTAGTAAAAAAAAAAAAATCTTTGCATCCGCCTAACCGATGCCAATAAAATCTAGATAGATAAAAATATTTGCCTCGGCCTAACCGATCCAGAAATTGACTCTTTGCAGGAAAAAACTTTGAAAAAAATAATAATTACAAAGTGCTTGTAGCCGAAAGATAGGTAATGGCGATGCAATTTACCAATTTTCGGTAGCCAAAGTTGGACAATTTGGAAAGAGCGCAATAAAATAATTTTCTCAAATGATGTCAAGCGGGTGTAAAGTGTAAACTTCGGTTGAAGAAACCAAGCTTGACATGACAAGATGGTTGGAAGTTGCTTGCAAGGAGTTCAAATTATTTTCTTCTAATATATTGTTGAGTAGAGTTAAAATACATTATTAGTTTTGTACTTTAATTATACTTCACAATGTTCACATTCTATTTTTAATTTTGAAGTCCGAATAGTCGATCCGAACTGTTTATCATGATCTTTGTATTAAGATGTGCTTGAAGACCAAATTTTATATTTTTTTGGAATTTTTTTTTACTAATTTTTTAGATAGGTACAAAATCACTGTTTTCAAAATATTTTGGACCATCCAAAACAATGATTTTGTGCTTATCTAAAAAAATAGTAATTTTTTTTTAGAAAATATAAAATTTTGTCTCCAAGTATATTTTAATATGAAGATCACTGATCTGTATAGTTATATAGTTTACCATTTTTTGTTTCACTCGATGAGTGTTGTATTTTGTAAACCATCTTTTTGTGTAATAAAATTTGTTGGATGGCAATCAACCTTAAACAAACCCAATCGAACTATTCGAACTTGTTATGATTTTTTTGTTTTTCTGACAATTTCTTTTATTTTCTGATTATTTCGTAATTGCATCAATCATGTCATGAATAATTGAAACATATTCGAGATGAATATGTGATCAGCTCTTTTAACTTTAATTCTTCACAAAAACTTTGAGCCGAATTTTAAACTTGTGTTTTATTTACTTCCAAAGCATTATCTTTGACCACTAATTAAATTAAGAGTAGAGTTAAAATACACCATTGGTTTTGTGCTCCAGTCATGCTCCACATTATTATCTTTATTTTCAAAGTACAAATAGTCGATCCAAATTGCTTAACATGGTATTCATATTAAAATGTCCTTGGAGATCAAATTTTATATTTTTTGAAATTTATTTACTATTTTTTAAAATAAATACAAAATTACTGTTTTAAATGGTTCAGAGTCATCTCAAAATAATAATTTTCTATCTATCTAAAAACAATAGTGAAAAGATTTCAAAAAATATAAAATTTGGTCTCCAAGTCTATTTTAATACGAAGATCATGTTGAACGGTTTGAATTTTAAAACAGAAGAAAATAACGTGAATATCATTAGAGCACATAACCAATAATGTATTTTAACTCTACTCTTAAATTAAATATATACTTCCTTTCATCATTGAAAGTTTTTATTTATAGAAAAAAAACGTACAAGCAAGCTTGGTGGGTCAATATCACAGTGAATGTCTCGCTTTCCCATCAACCACATTTATAGGATTATTTAATCTTGCAAGGTCAAGTCTCTGATTAAAATGTGGCTAGTACGTTGAAAATGTGTGCGATGATGCTCTTTATCGTAAGACAGAAAAAGAATAAGGACAAATAAAAGCACGCCCACAAAACTATACTAGAATATATATATAGAGTAGAACTAGGGTGTTCCTAAGCTCACCAAGTTCTTCGTGAGCTCAACTCTAAGACCTATCGAATTGACTTCAAACGGTATTTTTAAACCGTTAGATGTTCAATCTATATTAAAATGTGCTTGGAGACCAAATTTTATATTTTTTGAAATTTTTTTTACTATTTATTAAGATGGTTGAAAATCGCTGTTTAATTCTGCACCATTGAAAAACAGCGATTTTCAAACCATCTTAATAAATAGTAAAAAAATTCCAAAAAAATGTAAAATTTGGTCTCCAAGCACATTTTAATATAGATTGAATATCTAACGGTTTGAAAATATCATTTGAAGTCAATTCGATAGGTTTTAGAGTCGAGCTCACGGAAGGGCTTGGTGAGCTTAGGAACACCCTAGTTCTACTCTATATATATATATGTATATATATATGTATATACAAACACACTGGATCAAACAAATAAAATAAACAACAAACATAAGGAAATTTTTTTTTTGAAGAAGTTAGAAGTCATACAAACTATTTAATATATTCATAAGAAATCTTTGTCAAATTTTGAACATGTGATATTTCACACCGAAAACATATACATTTTTCACTAGACTTAAAGTTAATTCTCCACGTCTTAAACGAGAGTCGACACATCAAAATAAAGAAAAATTGAGCTAAACATGACTTTGTAATTATTTTTTATTTTTCATTTTGTTTTTTTTTTCTTTGAGGGGTAGAGAGAGAAGTCAGAGGTGGCAGTTAGAAAACATTCCTCAATTATATCCTTTTAAGAATCTATATACAGAGAGATTGACTAATATCAAAGCGTTTGTTCTTCGGTCATGGAACAAACGTTTCGGTTATTACATTTTCAAAGTTCAAACAGTCGATCCAAACCGTTCAATATTCAATCTATATTAAAATATTTTTGGAGACCAAATTTTACATTTTTTTTATTTTTTTACTATTTATTACGTCAGTTTTAAAATCCCTGTTTTTAATGATCCATAAACTTTTTACTGTTTATTAAAATCAGCGATTTCAAAACTGACTTAATAAATAGTAAAAAAATTCAAAAAAATGTAAAATTTGGTCTCCAGTCATATTTTAATATAGAGAACATATCTAACGGTTTGGATCGACCGTTTGGACTTTGAAAATTGAAAAACTAATTAGTTGCACTGCGGCTCCGGAACAGACGTTTTGATATTAACCAACCCCTATATATATATAGCCGGTAGAACATGCCTAGCCAATATATGATTGCTGGTCTGTAAGCACGGAAAATAAGCACTTAGAAGGCAGTTTGCCAGTTGGCTAGTGAAACATGAGCTCAGTTCCCAACTGCAAGCAGACACTGGTAAGATTTGGTGAGACAGAAATGCAAGCAGACTGTTAAGAATTTGGTGAGAACTTTCATGATATTTTGCAATATGACTCTTAAAGAGCGTTAACTTTAAGTCTTTAATATTTAATTTCTTATATCATTTTATATTAACCATTTTTTGAAACATGTATAAAATGAGCTATTTTTAGAACCACGGACTTAGTGCAGTGGCACAAGTCCCGTCTCTCTCTAGAGAGGTGACAAGTTAAATTCTTGAAATCTAAAAGATGTTGGAGTATATCAGGATCCTTTTTAATTTTTTCTAAATCTTCGCAGAGACATTTTAATAAGCTTTTAATAAAAAAAAAATGTTCTTATTTTCCAAAAAAAAAAAAAGCTTAGCAAACTAGCTAGCATAATCAACAAAAAAATTCTACTCTTAATGTATCTAAAGATTATGTAGAACATAAAAGGTTTTGAGACATTGGATCAGCTTTCTTACTTGTAAGGGCTTTTCTCTTTCCTTCAATCACACAAGTAATTAAGGGTGGTTGGTACCTAATGTGCCCCTAAAAAATATAACAAAGGGGTAGGCGGCCTAAATATTTAACATCTGGTAATTGGTCTATTTGCCTCCTTTGTTTTTTGTAATCACATCGACCCCCATTGGCCAAGTTTATTACTCTTGTTTCTATATTTTTATTTTTTTTTTTTTTTTTGAAAATACTGTCAGGGCTGACAGTTTACCAGTACAAGGGTTTCTATATTTTTATGGAAGTGCTATATGTGTTAACTATTACTTTTTATAATTTTAGGATTCAGATTAGCTGAAATCCAAGATTCATGAACAGTAACTCTGAAATTCCTGAAATCCGAGATCCAGCCATTCAACTTTTTATGTGCATGCATTTCGAAACAGCTGATTTTTCTGTGTACACATCTCAAAACAGCTAGTTTTTCTGTGTACGCATCCCGAAACAATTCAATAGCTGAATTTGAGATTTCATGAATTTCAGAATTAATGTTGATAATCTCGGACTTCGGCAGATTTGGATCCATAATTCTATGGAAGTAATAGTTAACGCGTACAGGATTTCCAAGTTACGATGAGCAT
This sequence comes from Carex kokanica, assembly GCA_025461125.1. Lineage (NCBI taxonomy): Eukaryota > Viridiplantae > Streptophyta > Magnoliopsida > Poales > Cyperaceae > Carex > Carex kokanica. The sequence goes on along the minus strand of JAJGRX010000923.1, from coordinate 1,006,927 downwards.
GAGCTCATCAACTAATGATATAAATAAGTGTACATCTATGATTGATGGCCATGATGTGTGGCTGGCGTCAGTATCTGCTGTTATTTTCTACCATAATTAAGTAGACTGTAGATCCAGTCTTTCAGGTTTCAGGTTTGACCATTAAATTTAAAAGTTAAAACACACATCAGTGACCTGATAATTAATATCATTAAAAAATTATATAAATTTGAGCCATTCTTTTAGCTCTGACATTGCAAACTGAAAAAACAACTTTCCATTGTTTTATGACTACACAACAACTGAAAAGAAATTTGTTCAAGTACTGTGTAGCAAAATGAATCAATAATCTATATATTTATGGTTTTCTGAAAAAAAAAAAAATCTATTAATGTTTTTTAAATACAGTGAGTTAGTAGGTCCCCACACGTACTACATGAATTTAAGGCACAATCTACGTAAAGCTAGTGGCCAAACTTTGAACATGTTTCTTTTGGAGAAGCCATTATACGAACTACAAAAATTTCATCTTGTTCATGAAAAACGTGTATATTAATTTAATACTTTAAGTCAAGGTTCTAAATAGCGCACTATAGCACTGCTATAGCGTTTTCGGACCATAAAAGTTATAATGCTATTGCGTGCTATAGCGGCGCTATATGGGCATAGCGCCGTTGTTTTAGTCATTTCGCTATGACGCGATAAACACTATTTAAATATTTGCTTTAAGTCAATTTTATGTTCAATTACGACATAAGTTTTTGATGATGAGACATTCAAAATTATGTTCGACTTCCTCCTACAAGTCTGACAATGGAATAGGTTCGCAGAATCTCTTTCAACATTATGATATAAGAGAGTTCAAATGTCTCTATTTTTTGTGTCTCCTTTCTATTTTCACTTTTTAAATTTCTAATAATAAAAATTTAAAACTTATATGTCAAAACAAAATTGCTAGATGTGATCTATTATTCCTAACTTACGATTATTTTGTTCAAAAGTCTCGGGTCTAATCATTTTGTAAATATATATGTCAATTGTTCTTCACTTCGTACAAATGGCGTCTCAATTTTCTTTGATTGATTTTTTTTTTCTTTAATGAAGCGGCAATCCACATTGATTTGTTTTGTTCTTTTATGAAACAATAGGTTCGATGTTATATGTCGTGCCGCTTTATTATCACAAAACATTAGCATTGACGCTTGAATTTTAATTTCCAAATCAGAAAGGAGTTGCTTGATCTATTTCAACTTGCTTGCGGTGGACGCCATGGTACAGTATTCCGCTTCGGCGCTTGTTCGTACCACAATGTTTTGTTTCATGTTTTCCCATGTGACTAGCTTTCTCAATGTTATCAAAACCGGACTAGATGCCAACTTAGTAAAGCTCCATATTAACGGTTCACCCGTCGGACCGATAGGTCAACCAGTTCGATTGTTGTTATTATAAAAATTATCATTTATATAGAAAGTTCCACATAGTAATAAATAATTTACTTTAAAAATAAATTTACAGATTATTGAAAATGTGTATTATTTTGTCTTGTTTATGTTTATAAATATATCTAGTCATCTAGAATTAATTCATAGATAATACATCTTAATTAATATTAATTACCATTTAGTGAACTTCATTTTTTTAGAACTAGGCAGATGCTGCCAAGTGATTACCGTTTACCGAATTTTTACTCGTGCTAACTTTCAAACGTAATCCAAAAAATTAAAATTTAATTAATAGCTAAGTCAGGTCGGATCATATCAGTATCCAACTAAAATCAAGACGGGTCAAAAAGTTCTGACTATACCCGACCTATTCAATCATTGATGAAGTCGGATAAGAATTGGCTCGTAATTTGACGTTCCTAATTAAGAGTTTGATTGTGACAATCCATTGAATGAGATGTAACCTGGAAGGTTATAGTCAGTGCATACACTCAGGGGTGGATCTACGTTCACCCGTATAGGTGCTAAGCCACCATATGATTTTAAAATTTTAGTTATATATATTGAAATGTAATTAAATTTTATTATTTTAGAATTTGTTATATAGTCTAGCTCCCTTATAAAATATCACATGTCTACTTATAGTTCAGTGGTTAGAGTTTATTTTGTGGTTGTGAAGAGCTTGGGTTCAATTCCCACTAACAACATATTGTGCATTTTAAATTTTAGCACCCTCTATCATGATTTTCTAGTTCCGCCCCTGCATACACTGTAATAGATAGATGAAAGTGATTTAATTTCTAAGATAATTTTTCTGCTTACCTTACCTCTTCTCCCTCCTATAAAACCTCCACCTTATATCAAACACATCTCAACCTTTGCTCAAAGGTAACACCACTACCTACACAACCCAAAGCATACACACAAGCAAAAACTCTTGCTAAGAGAAGATGGGGGTAGAGGCAAAGGGATATGATGTCATGGTAAAATCAACCGAGACTGTGGCAGCCATGCTGCCAGTGCAGGAGCACAGGCTGCCTCAGTCGAACTTTGATCTTGTCCTCCCACCCATTGACGGTGGTTTTTTCTTCTGCTTCCAAAAACCTGCACCAATCTCTGACAGTAATGCTGCTTCTGTGGGGCCCACTACCTTTCCGGCCATGGTTGCAACCCTCAAAGTGGCTCTTGCAAAGGTCATCTCTCAACATGAGTGTGCAATTTATGTACTTTAAAAATTAGGGATTAGCATAGCCTACAGTTATGTGCATTACATTTAATTGACAAAAGGCTAAGGTGAAATTAATATAGGTTTTAGGTGATAGAAGTTCATGCATGTACAATAGTTCGTTTTTCTGAGACTCGGTTGGATTTGGATTAGAGAAAGACAACTGATCATGTTTCTTAAGGCTTTTAAATTTTGGAGGGGTTAAATGACGTAGACTAGCTAGGTGCTTTACTTTTTGAACGAGCTATACAACTTAGATTTGGCATGCTATATTAGTAGTTAAGCATAAGACACTACCACATCCCCGGTACAAGTATTTAATTCTCATGAAATAGTAAATACTTCAGCTTGGAAAACTTGGTACAGAGAAATTAAATTGTCTAATACCAATTAATATATGCATCATTCGTTTTTTTTTCAAAAAAAAAAAAATGTATACATCATCTTCAAGACTTCAAACAAGTAATAGATAATTAAACAGAGATGCAGCTATATATCTATTAATGGTAATATATATATATACACTGTAGGTCTTGGTAACATACTACCCTCTAGCTGGTGAGGTGGCTACTAACTCTGCTGGTGAGCCAGAAGTACTGTGCAACAACAGAGGTGTCGATCTGACAGTGGCGTATGCTGAAGTGGAGTTGAGGGAGCTCAATTTGTATGACCCAGATGACAGTGTGGAGGCTAAACTTGTGCCTAAGAAAAAGAATGGTATCGTCAGCATTCAGGTTTGTTATTTTTATGAAGATGCTACATAAATTATCACATATTACCCCATAATTTGCAGTTATATTCATGTAAGTTTGGAAAAAATATATATATTTCTTTTGTAATCATCTCACAGTCAGATTTATATTAAAAAATTATAATCTTCTAGTACTGAGACTTCAAGTCTTCAACTCCTAATAGTATTTCATTTACCACTCTTGCTAGCACATGAACGGTTTGAGCCGGCCGTTATGCACACTAGTAGGAAGTGTGTAAAATTATAATATATATATAAAATGGCCCACAAAAATTAATTGAATTATGAAAAAATTAATTTATGTATGGAAATTTAAAAAAATGCTAAATGTACAGACATTGAAGATAGGCGACTTTCCAGAGAAACCAAAATTAACTTCTTCTCAAAAAAACTTTTAAAGTAGAATATTTTTCTTGTACATGGTTATTTAGATCAGCTTCTTATATTGGGAAGATATTCATCAGATCTTATAGTTTGCCTTGAAAAATAATTGAATTTTAGTACATTACAGTTTGTTGCATTAATAACACAACCGATGGACTGCTTCCAGTGAGCTTATATAACTAAGGAAATTGACCTTTGTTTTTGAATGAAAAGAGATAAGACCCCTATAAATTATATCCCTGACACTAAACTATATAATACCTTTTGAACTCTAATTGCTATTAATTCCTATTTTGTGTTTCACATTCATGATCAACCTAGGGGTGCAATGGATACTGGAGAAAATAAAACAATTGAGAATATCAACTTAACCTAGCAGCATGCATGTACACATATTGAGTTGTGAAGGAAACAAAATTCTACAATATATTTTTAACTTATTATAAATCACCTATCAGGCTATCACAAATCTCATGTGTTAAAGAATTATTTTGTTCAATAAATTTGGACATGAAGCTAACAAATTAAAACTTCTCTTTTTCTTACCTATATCAACGAATATATGAACTTGACATAGGTGAGCACTTAACTTAAGAGAGAGATTAATTAGGGATATTCTTAATTATGTCATTTAGTTGAGCAACTTCAACTTCGGTGATGAGGTTGAAGTTCATTAGTACTGAATCAAGGCTAAACTTTTGTTACAGGTAATTAAAGTGTTAACGTTGCAACTTACAAAGTCCATAGCTGGCCTTACCTATACAAATATTGTTGTGTTGGCAGTGAAACATCAGCATTTGGAGTGTGAACCCAGAGCACAATAATTAAAAATCTGAACTAATAATATAAAAAATACATCATAGCAAAAGCTAAATTTATGAAAAAGTATCTTATATTAAGCGTTTATGCATGCAATCAATTTTTTTATTAACCGCAGACGGTGGGACGTTGATGAAGTAGCTAGAAAATTGCATGTAGCATTGTAGCATTTTAATTGACTTGCATTTGAACCAAAAATGTGTTATTTGGCTGAATGCACAGTTTCATAGTAACAAGCAAGTAATTCAGTGAAAGAGGTCGGAATATTTATGTTTGAGTTGGTGATCACAACTTAGAAGTCAATAACCCCCTCAACCAAATCAATAACTTAATTAATCAGGGCCACCTGAGTCCTCGATTAATTTGTTTGGACATGAAATTAAGAAACATTAAAAAATAAAAGTGCTACCAAACCCTGAACTTGAAGAAACATGAAAATTTGGTAGCTCATTTGGATCCCCACATGTACGAATTTTTTTTATAAACCATAATTAAAAAAAAAAAATTACGAAACCAACATGATTACTTCATTTTTACAAAAACCATAAAAACCGAAATGTTATTTCGGTCAATTATTTCTTTTTTTTACGGACTGAAATGGCATTTCGGTCTGGTCTCCTTTTTGAATTTTCTGTGGCGGCTCATATGAAAACTTGTGAAACCAATACCATAGAAAATTCAAAAAGGGGACCGGACCGAAATGTCATTTCGGTCCGGAATAAAAAAAATAACGGACCGAAATGGCATTTCAGTTCTTATGTTTTTTGTAAAAAAAAAAAAAGTAATCATGTTGGTTTTGTAAAAAAAAAAAAAATTAATTATGGTTTATAAAAAAAATTCTACATGTAAATGGTATCTGCCTTTGATGCAGAGACACAGTTTGATCTATCCAAATAATCTCAACTTTAACAGAATGAAAATCAGAGAATTTAGAATATCTTTGAATGATAAGTGCAAATAAGAATAAATCCAACCATAAGACAATAATGGAATTCATGGTATTAAATTTTCATTAATCATATTTCTTAGTCACTTCACATCATCATCAACACTGTAATCATTATTTTTTATATTTTGCAATTTACCATTATTAATGCAGGTCACTGAGTTGAGGTGTGGGGGCGTGGTGGTCGGATGCATGTTTGATCACCGTGTTGCAGATGCCTACTCATTTAACATGTTCATGTCAGCCTGGGCTGATACCGCACTCGGCCAACCTATTAGCCGTATGCCTTCCTTTCGTCGGTCTCTCCTCTCTTCTCGGCCCCTATTCCCTTCAAACCCTCTTGATCCCCTTTTTGACCGACTTTTTACCCCTCTTTCACTTTGTCCCCCACCAAATCCACTAATAACCTTCTCTGCTCCTGTCAATCGCATCTATTACGTCTCAGCCACTGACATTGCCAAGCTCCAACAAATAGCTGGCAATAGCCGTAGCAAATTGGTTTGTTTCACTGCCTATCTCTGGCAAATTTTGGCCAGATCAGCCAATCAGGGTGAAAAGTCGTGCTCGATAGGAATGGTCGTGGATGGCCGCTCGCGCATGAAAAATGTTCACGGTGAAAAGTTTATGGAGACTTACTTTGGTAATGTGCTATCTATACCGTATGGGAATTTACGCGTGAATACCTTGCTCGACATGAAACTCACTGAGGTGGCAGAGGAAGTGTATGAATGGCTATCACCAGCTGCAACAGAAAATCACTTTCTTGGGCTACTGGATTGGGTGGAGGCCCACCGGCCAGAGCCAACAGCAGCGAGAATATACTTCGGAGATAGCAACGAAGAGGATAAGTCTGTTTCTTGTGTAGTGTCATCAGGGAGAGGGTTTCCTGATATCGATTTCGGTTGGGGTAAGGCAACATTTGGCTCGTACCATTTTCCTTGGGGAGGAAAGGCTGGATACCTGATGCCGATTCCGCAGCCGACCGGGGATTGGGTTGTCTACGCACATGCGGCACCTAGTATTGTCGCAGTGATGGAGGAAGAGCCAACTATCTTCCGTCAACTGACGACGGAGTACTTTCTCGGTGCTGAGAAATCGGTGAAATGATGTGGTGCCTCTTGCGATGCATTACTGTGGCGATTCCTTTTTTTCTATTGGTAATTGTTACTCTGGTGTTTTTGTTCTTGTTGAAGAATGCCAATCCATGTTGTCGTTGTTGTGTGTTTCTTTCCAAGTTACATAATATGTTTTAAAAGGTGGGATTGGCATGAATGACAAATCATCGTTTGTGAGTGTAAATTAGTGCATTGTGTGAATATCTTTATCTTTCAAGTTAACTTGAACTTTTTATCAATTAGAAGATCCGTGTCTGATCGATTTAAACGGCATGAAGAACAAGATTGTTCTTCTTTTTTATTTAAATCAACAAAAAAACTGACCAAATCGATCTCATGGGTGAAGTCTATACGAAACTGTAGTTCTCCTTGGAGATTTCCACGCCAAGTTGATTTAATTTGCTGTCGGTCGAAATAGAGAAATGGAACGAAGCTCAAAGGGCTTGACATTCTCATTCTTTTTTTCAGTAAAAAGGCCAAGGGGCCCGTTATTGAAATAAGACTCCCAATTCGACCTAGTAATGGAACCCGGAATTTTTTTATTTACCATAAAAAAAAAAAAAAAACCATTTACCTCTATTTCTACGGAAATTCCATTTTACCAGTCATTCAACCAATTAAAGCAGAAACCAACATATTAATAGGTCCTTGATTTCTCGTATATACGAAAAGCTACATAACTACAAGTCATTCGACCAAACCAACAAATTATTAAACAATCATAATATTATATGAGATAGACTATGGGGCAACGTTTTATTTCATGCTCATATCTCATTTTGAAAATCCAAACCATCGATCCGAACCGCTCAACATGATCTCCATATTGAAATGTGTTTGGCGACCAAATTTTACATTTTTTGGGATTGTTTTTACTATTTATTAAGCCACTTTGAAAATCGCTGATTTAAGTAAACAGTAAAAAACAGTAAAAATTTATGGACCATTCGATCAGCGATTTTCAAAGTGGCTTAATAAATAGTAAAAAAATTCCAAAAGATGTAAAATTTGGTTTCCAAACACATTTCAATATGGAGATCATGTTGAGCGGTTCGGATCGGATCGGTTATTTCGATTTTCAAAATAAAAATATAAGCGTGAAGTAAAAATGACATCTTACTTCGCAACTCACCATAGCCCAGCTCATATTATATTATGTCACTTAAGTTCATAATTCGGCTCAGTATTGTAAATAACAGTATGCGTTCGTAGAACGGGCGGAATACCAATAAACGATTAATTAAAATTTTATGGATAATTTTCCGTTTTCATTAAAGTTATGTACATATACTCCGACATTTTTATTTTTACCCAAAAAAAATATATTTTAATATAATTATCCAAGTTTTTGAAAAATTTAAATTTATACCCAAACCGTAAAAAAAATTTACGGTTTGAAACTTTTTTTTTTTTTTTTTTTAGAGAAAAATAGCTAAAATGCTGAAATGAAATATAACACAAAAAAAATCGAATTGTTTTTTAAAATATTTTTTAGAAAATACGCTACGAATAGGGCCGATTTTGTGCTAAAATACGGTAAATTACAATAATTTTGCCAAAATACGGTAAATTTACTAAAATGCTGAAATTACAATAATTATGTAGAATTATGCTAAAATACGCTAAATTACGTATGAATTGGGCCGATTTTGTGGCATCTTTCATAAATCATAAAAAATAGTAAAAAAATTCCAAAAAATAATAAAAATTGGTATTCTACAAGTTCATTAGATAACTAATTTACTGAGCTACGTAGATTGAAGAATAGAATTGAAAATCTTAATCGGAAATGATGCAATATGGGCCTACGCATGCTTCATGAAAAGGAGCGTAACTTTTGATCCGTCCGTCGGATCGGGCTGAAATTTTGACAGGAACTCCACAACCCAAAACCGGATCCAAAACCCATCTATGATCCGTTTTGCCCATTTTGCGGGCTCAGATTCGCGATCCGAGTCTTCCTTCATGGACTTTTGGACCTTTCTTTATAATTTTAGAGTTTTTAGGGTCTTTGATGTATCTTTTATATATATTTTCTGTTTTAGGGTTTGTATTTAAACAGACGTCATGTATTTTGGCATAATTATTGTAATTTACCGTATTTTAGCACAAAATCGGCCCTATTCGTAGCGTATTTTCTAACAAATATTTTAAAAAACAATTCGATTTTTTTGTGTTATATTTCATTTCAGCATTTTAGCTATTTTTCTCTAAAAAAAAAAAAAGTTTCAAACCGTAAATTTTTTTTACGGTTTGGGTATAAATTTAAATTTTTCAAAAACTTGGATAATTATATTAAAATATATTTTTTTTTGGGTAAAAATAAAAATCTCGGACATATACTTATAATTATTAAAAATATTTACTTTAACTCACCAATCTTATCAAATAAACTTATTTTTACTTAGTTTTGTTAATTAATAAAATTTCATGAAATTGTCTTTAAAAAACTCAGATAAGACATATAAGTATTACATAAAATGCAGTAAAAATAATAAAAATGACCAATTAATTGATCATATAAATGAAAACGAATGATTCGTAACGGTTTGATTACCGCCAACAACTAATCGGCCGATAAGTTGGGCTAAACGACCGTTTTTTACAACACTAATTCGGCTACATAAAGAATATAAATAATGCATCCACATAATTTTCATAATTCGGCATACTATATTGTCGGTGGAGCTCCTTTTTGTGATTGAGGCTACCTAATTTTATTGTGGATGTCGTTAGGGATGGAAGAAAAGCCCATCGACCCGGTGGCCCGCTAATACCCACCCAGCCAGCCCTTTATTCGTTCGGCCCGATGCTGTGATAGGTCAGGTAAGGGCAGACCTAGAGACGAGCCAGGCCAGGCCTGGGCTTATGCTGAATCCCACAGGCAGCCCATGGATCTTTATGTTAAAAAAAACAAACATAATAGCAGCATTTATTTGTTATTTAAACTATGAATTATTTTGTGCTCTAATAGCAAAATCACGATGTTGTTTGTTGTTAAACTATGAATTATTTTTTCTTCCATTAGAAAAATCATATTATGAATTTGTTTGTTGTCTTTAACGGTCTATTTAATGTGGTTGAATATGGATGGGGCAGCGGGTATGGGCAAGGGCAGGCAGGCATGGGCTTGGAAAAAAGGCCATGGGCGGGCCGGGCATAGATTTTTAAGTCCATCAGATTAGACTGGGCAGGTGGCCATCAGTTTTTAACAGGCAGGCCGGGCATGGGCTTAGCAAAATGCCCATGGGTTCGGCCCATTGCCATACCTAGATGTCGTTAATCTTCAGTCAATTGGATCAATACAATACAAATATAATATTTCTAGCGACTGTCAAGTAATCAAGTGACCTACATTGCAGAGTGGAGAGAGAGTAAGGGCTGTTAATTTGTGAGGATAAGAAAAAGAAGAAGGCGAGAGGAAATAAAAGAGGGATAAGAAAAAAGAATAAGGGTACGTTTGGATGAGAGTTAGAATAGCTAGAATAGCAAAATTTTAGAATAGTAAATGAGAATAGAGAAAAAATAGTGATTTTCATATTAGTGTGAAAATAATGCTATTCGGATTAGTAAAAATGTTGTTTGGATTGTATTTGTGGAATAGTGAATAGTTGTAACCAATAAAGAATAGTGTTAACAATGTGCTAATTAAGAAGAAAGATAGGCAAGTGGGATCTCAAATGAATTGTCACGACGTGGAGATAGTGGAAAGTGGTATCAAATTTGTCATTTCGGGATTGTGTTGGCGAAAATCCAAAAATGAAACATTTTTTCCTCTCATTTCACATTTCTAAATAGTAGTTATTCCAACATTTACAAGGAATAGAGAATAGCAACTATTCTAGCTATTCCGAATAGCAAAAATATTGTTTGGATGCACATTGCTATTCCGAATAGCTTCTATTCTAGAATAACCTATATTCTTGCTATTCTTGTGTCATCCAAACATAGTCTAAGGGAACTGTGTAGCCTTTGGTGTGTCAGGAGTCTGACTAGTGGAACCCATCTGTCAGCCCTAAGTTTATATTATTATTTTTTTTCAATTTTTTGTATTGCTTGTACGATGTTGTTCCTTCAATTTAATTTTCCAATTCATTATTTTCTAGTTAAAAGTTTTCAGAATTCTTAAAGATCCATCCATTCATTTTATCAGCAAGATTTCTTAAAATATTTGAGAAATAGGTTACAGATTCGTTTATCTGAGTATGATTTCTTAAAGGTTTCAAGTTGTATGCACTTTTATATAGTTTTGACGTCACTTGTTAGATATAGCCAATTTATTAATTTAAAAATATTTGTTCAAATAGTGAATTTTACATTAAATATTTTATAATTTTCTAGTGTTAAAATTCTCTAAAAACGTTTAATCCAAAAAAAATTCTCTAAAAACACATCGCGTTAAATAGTGTTTAAAGTTTAAACCGAGTAAACGTTACATGACACTCCGTCATTATATGTCCATTAAACGTCATTACATGACAGTCCGTCATTTTATATGTTTTTTTTATTTTTTATGTTGAAACAAAGTATTTTTGCCTTCAAATTCAATGATAAATGTCCTTATAGATTCCACAAATTACTTGAAGCTTCTCTCTCACTTCATGATTTTGATACTTCTATAATTTTAATTTACAATTTACATGACAGAACTTTAATAATTTTTCTCTTTTAATAATTCAAAAAATTTGTTTCACTTTTATATTGTTGATATTTAAGCAAATCACAATGTGAAATTTATGTCCCAAACTTCAAGGACAGTATTAATATTGTACATCAATCTTGAACATTAGCGATTTTCATAAAAAAAAAAAAAAAAAATTTGAGATTTCAGATATTAAATCTTGTTGATTTGAACTTTCAAAAGAGCACTAACTCTTCAATTTGATTTATGGAAATAGATAAATTAAAAGCTCAAATTAAAAGCACAAAAATTGAGAACTGAAAAATAAAAAAGTGTGAATACTAAGAACACTTGTTCAACGACAAGCAAGCGAAAGTGTAAAACTGTGAATGTTGATGTAACGAACAAGAATTATAATTTTATTCCAAAAAATAAAAATTCTGGAGTTCTCAGTACTTGTCCCAAATCCCAACTATTGGCCCTATATGTTGGAGCAGGCATCCTGTTTTTGGGTTAAGCTGGCATGCCTGTCCGATAATCATGTCATACACCTGAATGGCACTAATTTGGATCACACTAATCATGTCATCCCTGTCTTTTTAACAAGTTACCAGTGTTACAGAGGGTCCGAGAACGGAACCAACATTTGCCAGACTTCTTGCGGAGGAGAATAGTGACAACAACTAAAAACAGAGAAAGAGGAGAGAGAGGAGGTAGCACATTTAGCTAGAAAGAAAGTCCTAGAATTATTAGTTACTCAAAGATTGAGAGTTCGATTCCATCTCACAAACTTTGCAGCTTCCATGAAAATTTTCCAAAAAAGACAACCACAAACGAACATCTCCTGAATAACTCTTTTGCCTTGTTGAAATATTGGTAACTTAGATTTATATCTACCAGATGACACGAGCTTTTTTACTGGTAACTTAATTTGCATCTACCAGATAACACAAAGTTTTTCATATCAAACGGTGCTGTCCGAAGTTACCAGACTTTGCCAAGTCAAACTTAGGAAAACAATAAGATCCCTTATTTTTGTGTAATGAAGAGAGAAGAATGTCTCCATTCTAAAAAGATATTTTTCAAAATGTGGTCCAGGATAATAACCATATAGAATCCAAACCAGTCATTTCACATGGAGTCCATCACAATCCAAACAGGAATATCACATCAGATATTTCTCTCTCTTTCTCCTCTCCGCTCCCTCCCTCTCTACATATAAATGTATGGACATGTATGTACCAATTTATGTACCAAAAGTAATCAAGAAAAACTCAAATAGAATCCCCAAACTCAATAACCACTAAACTAAATTAGCATGCAAACTACGACAAAACACACAATATACACACAATATACCCTACCGACAGGAGGCACAATCCTCCCTCTATAATAACAACAAGCCATGAAATAGCAGATCAAGCCCTTTAACACTGGAACCGGATTACAATGCAAGAAATATCATCCTTGCTCTTTCGTGCCAATGCCTCTGTTGTCAGTCGTTTAGCAGCCACTTGAGGATCCTTCACTGATTTCACCAGATTAACAGCCTCCTCATTTTTCATTACCTGCTTTACATAAAGGTTACATGACCACCGTTGACCAATCCAAATTTATTTTGGTTTCTGCTTGGATAAATACTACGTAGCCATTAGAACACCCCGGTCCTCATTTCATTTTTTTTTTTTTCTTTTCTTACATCTTGAGAGAATACGTCAAACACATTATTATTATTAAGAATTGGTAATCATCGATGAAATTCACTGGCCATCTTTTACTAAATCGATTCTGAGATTTTATTCCCTTTGCATTTTGCAAGTAGAAATATTTTTCAGGGTACCAGCTATTATCAGTTATTTTTCCAACTAAAAGAAACCAACATAGAAATTACCAGTGAAATACAAACTAAAAAAGATAGAGATTGAAATATATGTAAAGCTAAAATTGCCTAAAATAAATCATTGTTTCTACTGTATAAATAACGAACCTTCCATAAGCCATCACTTGCGAGAATAACAAATTCTATAGTAGAATTTACTGGGACATGTCTAATATCAGGTTCTGAACTTAGATGTGCTTGGAGGCTTTGATCACCGAATGCCCTTGCAACTGCAAGCTGCCCGTTTACACGGGGTACATCGCCTAAATTTTGCATCAACAATAAGGACAAATGGAGAACATATTTGCATATATTTTGCATCAATCTAGGATATTCTTTCAGGTGAGCTAAGAGAATTTTAACATAATAAGAATGTCTATTAGCCTATGCCTCCTCGTTCCTTTTAAACGTAGTTCTCATTCTATTCTGGAAAACAATCTATTGTAAGTTCCTAGTCAAAGTTCATCTTATATCTAAACCCTGAGCCCATTCTATTTTGGGGTCAGTAAAAAATAAAATATAATCCCTCTCTATGAGAGAGAGAAAGAGGATCCTTGCCACAATAATTGTTTAGTTCTCAATACCAACAAAACAAGAGTTTGAAATAAAAAAATTCTTTTGAATTGGATCTTTTAGTCCATTCCTATTATATTTAGTCCAATCAAATATTGTTGTCTCAGGGAAGGTTATTCCTAATAAGTAGCACCAAGCTAGAATCTCTAACAAAACTCAGATCTCTTTCATGAGCCAATAGTAGTTTGATATGACATTCCACCAACCTAGAATTATTTCAAAAAAGAAATTTATAGAAAAAATCAAAAAGCATAATCAGACAAACCAGGAAATGAGGTAACGAAACCGCCTTGTTTTTCAATCCTTTGCCTCTCAGTATGTGGCTCATGGTCAACACTTAATTGATTTGCGGCACCTCTTTCACACACAACTGCTCTAGAATCACCAACATTTGCAATCCACAAATCCTTCCCATCTACTACAATAGCTGTGACAGCTGTCGAGCCACCAGGCCCTAGATCGTTGGAGTTCTCTAGAACGTACTTGTTTGTTGAGCAGTATGCCTTTTTTATCGCTTCCTCTGGATTCTCCCAGAAGATCGGCTGGAATTACAGACAGAAATAGAATAGAAATTTTAAGGATCAAAGCAGGTGCACCGATGCTACTAAAAGCCTTTACTAAGTGAAATATATATATATATATATATATATATATAGGAATTGGCTACAGTGCTACGCGTAGCATAGAGGGCCTCTGTGCTACGGTTCAATATTTGAGTTTTTAAAATTCGAACGGTCGATCCGAACCGTTCAACATGATCTCCATATGAATATGTACTTGCAAACCAAATTTTACATTTTTTAGAATTTTTTTAGATAGATAGAAAATCACTTGATCTGAATGGTACAGAATTTTCAGATCAAGTGATTTTCTACCTATCTAAAAAAATAGTAAAAAATTTCTAAAAAATGTAAAATTTGGCTTGCAAGTACATATTCATGTGGAGATCATGTTGAACGGTTCGGATCGACCGTTAGGATTTTGAAAACTCAAATATTGAGCCGTAGCACGGAGGCCCTCTATGCTACGCGTAGCATGCTAGCCATTTCCTATATATATATATGAAGTACAAACACCCAATCATAATCCATAAATAAAATGGACACATTGGGTTTTTAAAATTGGTGAGTATATATATTAATGGGTTTTTTCTAATTTGCATGTACTATATTAGATTATATTGTATTAAAATGATATAAAAAAATCACTAAGTTCCTGTCATGACAAAAATTGTTAACTTACCAGCTACACAAGCTTCTAGAGAAATTACAAAAATTCCAACAGGGTTGAAAGGTGGGTGTACCAGCTTTGACTTTACCTCGTTTATTATATTTTTGAAGAGATTATCTTTGAGATAACTCGGCACACCATCACCTAAATGTCCATCAAAAATAGCAAAAAGGCCCAACTCATGTCCATTTTCGCACTTGTACTCTGCAACGTGATAATCTTCCATGTCATGCCCTGATTTACCCTCAACCAGGTGAAAACCATGCTTTAGTTTATTACTGGAGAATTTACTTCTCCCTTTTCCACTGTCAGCCGATGATGAATTTAAACAACCAGCACTCTGATGATCAAAATTTTATTGCAGTCAACTATTAGAAACTTAACAAATCAAAAATAGCTCAATAAAGTAGCCATATGGTTTCTTTTTTTAGACAAAAAAATTAAAGATTGAAGGCGGTTATTATTCCAGAGGTTTCAAGGGATAACAAGCGTTATTCGTTTTTTTGAATGACAAAAATAGCAGACAAATCACTGCAAGAGGCATATCTAAGACCAGGGTATTTTGGCGCGCAATAATTGACAATACCTTGAAGATGTTAAGGAAATCGGATCGTCGCCTCAGGCCACTAGCTGACGAAGTCGAAGAAGAACAACACGGACTAAAAGACTGTCTCTCCATCTTACCACCTCCAATCATCAATTCAAACAACAAACAACTATCTCTCAAAACGAATTAAGTAAAAATCACCGATTACAAGGCCGATACGACAGCAATATGGGATCGAAACAAAGAGTTTGTTTTTCTATTATTGGGAACGTTTTTGGACTTTTGGTGGAGTTGTTTGATCTTGTTTGTCTAAGAGTTCTTTAGGTGAGACTGGTTTGTTTGCTTGTAGTGCGCGAGCCGCGTATTGTGGTCCCCACTGAACCTTCTCCTTTTCACATAAATTATTAGGTTGACATGGTCTATGGTTAAGTAATTAGACCGTTTCATATCACTATCAAATACCAACATTTTGCATACACGGATGTTTTTTTGAAATATGGGTTGGGTTTCAAGTCAGTACATTTTGAACTTCTATGTATTAATATAGAGAATTTTTTTATTTTGTAAGTTTTGAACTTATAACCTCCTACATAGGAGTCATGTGTCTTTGTCATTAGACCAAAAACTAATTCTCAGCATACTTGAATGTTAACAGCCGCTGTGAAAAAAAAAAAAATATGCACTTCGTTCTTGTGCAAATTCTATTTTTGGAAAATTAGAGAGATTAGTCTGTTTCTGTTGTCAACAAAATAGTAATGTTACTTATGAGATATTGTGGGATTTAAAATGTGATAATGAATCTCTCTTAAATTAAAATGTTCATGTTAAGAATGGAGAGGATATATCCATTTTACTGAATTCATTTTATAAATTGTAAAGAGTATGGCTAATTTGCTTCCGGAAGCACTTCGGCGAGGTGCTTACGGGGGCATATCTTAGTATTTGATGTTCAAACAACAAATTCAAACCGTTAGATGTTCAATCTATATTAAAATGTGTTTGGAGACCAGATTTTATATTTTTTGAAACTTTTTTTACTATTTATTAAGCTGGTTTGAAAACTGCTGTAGTCAAAGCATTGGTCATGAACAATAAATGAATCTTCTTTTTCCTTCCTCTAATAGAAGATATGATTATGTTCAAAATTTATAAAATTAATAACTGGTAGTAGTAGTTCGATGATAGAATAATATTATCATGATAAAATACAGTAGACCCACTAATTATAGAATATTCTCTCACTTTTAATTAGGATTTGCATCAATTAACTACATTGTGGACATAAGTGCTACTAGTTATTCATAATTGTATTGAGTGATTGAGTCGGAATGTTATACTCCACTAATTGACAACTTATTACTTGAATGAATATAATTACTTGAACAATTTAGGAAAAAAATTCCTTTAAATGATACTATAGATTCAATTAAATAAAGATGAGACGGTAAAGAAAGGTTCTAAATATCATGCTCCGCCATATCAAATTCAATTTGTAGAGAATTTGTTTTTACTGCCATATGTGCCACCTTCTCGTTCTTTCCCACCTATGGACTCAGCTTCCCCAAAGTAGGATCCCAGCAGATGAAGAGGTCGAGGATAAATTGTCTTAGGAGAACACCCACAGAGTAATATTGTAAGGGCTGCAATGATGATGTGAATGAGACTCTTATAGATAATTTCTTCTTAAGATAAATTAGCTACACAAGCAGCAACATATATTTGTTTTGGTTGAAAACTTGTAAGCAGTTACATTAATAGAAAAAGTTACAAAGTAACTGTGAAAATATACAGATAAACAAAACTAAAAATGCACAGAGATGTGCATGCTGTGACACATTGATCATCCTTGCTTGATTGAAGTGATAGGAGTCTAGTGATGGATTCTTCTGTGCACATATCACAATCGAGAAGGCACTGAATCCAAATTAGATCGGAAACTGAATCGAACGGACCAAAATAGTCACCCATCAGCTGAGACGGCACTGAACAGTCACCTCTAAACAGAAGAAGAAGAAGAAAAAGAAGAAGAAAAGCAGAGGTATAGGCAAAAAGCAACACAAAACAACACAAACATTAAGCCAACAACGGAAGATATACCTACTATATATAGACAGTATATAGACGGGAGACTACTCATTCTTTTATCACCAAAGAGAAGAAGACACCCGCGACTGATCCGTTACTTCAGTCCGACACCCAGCTTGATGAGACGAGCGCAGCAGAAAACCACAATAGTGTTTCCTTTATTATTGCACCTCTTGTCACCACCGCTGAAGAGCACCGCTCTGTTATTACTCGCTCTGCCATCTCCGGGCAACGGAGAGGAGAGAGTCGGCCGCTTAAACGACCTTCAAAACCCTTGGCCCTTATTTTCCTTTGATTTTACCTAGAATTTCGCCCTTAGACAAAGCGGTGAGCCCTAGGTGCTCGCTGTTATGGAGAGCAACATATATAAATGTTATCATGATTAATTAGTTTTATACTTTGTTGCCTCATGCTATATACTTTGGATGTATCACATATTGAATGAGGTTCTTTTTTGTTAAGGTAAGTACAGTTTTAACCATAAATTTGATTGGATAGGTGTTGTACACTGGGATATACTACTTTATTTTGAATCTATTAGGTAGATTACTTGTATCTCCTTTAATATCTTTTCGTAATTGTGGTTTCTATTTTAATAGAAATCAGTGGCATAGTCACTTTAAAAAAAAAAAAATAACTATTGTACATGAATTATGAGAATGAATTATATCTTAATCAAAATTTAAAATTACACTAGTTGAGACTTTAAAAATTAACTTATGTACACAAGTCAAGTCAATGAGACAATTTAAAAAAGAAAAAGGACCGGCTTAAGCACTAAATGGTAATCCAGGAGCAGGTCTTTTAAAATCGTGACCATTTAAAGGCCAGTGGCCTTCCACGAAATTTCGTGCGCCAACAGTTTCCCGTTGACTTTTGTACCCTACGACCAATTCCACATGACTTTTTTTTTCCATTCGTGGGTTGCCCCAGACACAGTGAGTCAGGGATCCACTTGAAGCCGAGCTAACCCTCGAATCTCCGAGTGCGTATCCTCTGAGATATCTCAACTTTTGCGTGACCGACGTGTCCGGTGCCTATTCGGAGATAGCGAAGAGGGCCAGTATTATTTGTGCTTTGAGATTCGTACAGAACGTATTTGAACGGTTGATATTTTCCAAAATAAAAACACGCAAAAGTAGAGATATCTCAGAGGATGCGAATTCCGAATCTCCAACGTACACAAACTATTCCCAGAATCAGGGGCCCACCCCACCATGACAACTCCATCAACATCTTATCATCATACAAACAGCCTCAAATTGCAAGTCCCTCTATTACCAATTGGTCTACCTTCTGAGCCGTTCTACAAAGGGTTAGATCTGAATTATACAAGTATATCAATGTTCATAAAAAGAATTGGTATTTAGTGACAAAAGTTGTACGGAGTATGGGCTTGACCTGAAATTATACAACTTGAATTGGTCAAATTTATTTATTTATTTTTTTGTTATTTTTTTAACAATTTTATTCAGATGAGATCGGAAGGGGCGACGGGAATAAAAAGAAAAGAGAAAATGTAATTCGGAAAAGATACTCAGATCTTTATATTTTGTTTCCTCTATTACCACCAAATTAGATGAGAACAAACCCTTTGTTTTAACACAGGGCTTGTTTATACAAAAGCAGTGAACTAATACCAAAAAATCTATAACTACAATCACCACCTACAACTTCAAAAATCAGCCTTGACTTCCAATTATGCACTGCACATCTAGATACAACATCAATACATACAACTCCCTCCATCGATTCCTAACCCTACTAATAAATTGTTAGTAAGATAAAAATGATATCAAATAATAATTGACAAAATGAATACATCAATTTTAGGCCTCAGTCCTCATCGTCAAGTTCCACACTGTGATCCCATGATAAGCCTTGACGCACATGGTCCACAGCAGCATTTGGGATGAGAAGCCCCACTACGCGTTGATTATCATCCGTTGTCTCTAACCGGACGATTCTTAGTCTTTTATGGCTCTGTCTTGCCTATAACATAAAACAATAATAAGATATAAGCAATAGAAAAATTAAGTGCTTAATTTATTAAATAATAAATATTTTACCACCTCTAATGTTATTTATAATTGCAAGTACTCTTAGAAATTGACCAAATGTTTGAAGGAGACCATGCACACTTTACTAATTTAGGAGGGGAGAGTACTTGGCAGACGCTCCCAAGGTTGAGAGAGAGAGACAGACAGAGAAAGAGAGATCCTTGGAAGCCTCTGCCAAGTTTTTCAAAAAAAAAAAAAAACAGAGAGAGAGAGAACCTGATTATTTAGAGCCTTCTCAATGATTCTCCATAGAGGAAGGATAAGGCCGCCTAGAATATTCACCTCTTGGAGCCGTTTCCCAACAGTACAAAAACTGCCAACCTTGCATTTCGGCCCATGCATGCACTGAAAGCACACACAAAAGTATACGTAAGAAATGGCAAACAGATGCTTCGTAAAAATTAAATCAGGTGAAAATTAAAAGATTTGTGTAAATTGTTTTCCACATGCTGAACAGAAAAATTAAATAGTAGATAGTAAAATAGAAGATTACAGAAGGTAACAATATGAGAGGAACAGAATGAAGAAGTTAACAAGGACAGGTCATGCCATTACAAAACTGAATTCTTCAATATTAACCATTTAAAATAAAAAACAAGGCTTAGTGAAGGTACCTGCTTAGAAGAGGTGTCATACTCCTCTTGCCAACCTATGCTGACCTTTTCAATTGAAGATGCCTTTCTGTACTTTGACTTGAGCTCAGCTAGCGGCATCTCTCTACAAAATTAGTTCTGTAAGACTAAAAGAACAATCACATATTCTCAACTAAATTACTGTAAACAGCCCTCAAAATGATAGAAGTACAGCATATTTTGTATACTTGTCGACAATAGAAATAGAACATATTTCATTGTTTATAGGTCCAAACATCATCATAATAGATTTCCAGTTACCAATAAATTAACATGCATATTTTACAACAACATACCTGACAGCTTCCCCCACAGCAGGACGAATTATTTTAAAAAATCCTGGAGTAGGGCTGTAAAAAAAAACAAGTTAAAAATTAGAAGGAAAAAGGTAAAGCCTATGGAGCAGACAATACTTAAAACTTAAAGAACATTGCTCTTTTATTTTGACTTTCCTTGGTTTGTTCTATATTCATATGCTGGACAACTCATTTGATATTAAAAAAATGGTACCACCAGTGACCATACCAATACATTGAGGCCTCTATTATAATATGACTGGAGAGAAAAGTAGAGAATTATGCATCACATACCCTTCATATGCCAGCATGACGTGCCTCTTTCCCATCCATTCCCTTTTCGACTCGTAGAAGCCGTCATTACTTGATCCAGTCTGGGAGTTCTTCATCGTCTCCAGGATCTCTTGTGCAGCCTTGTATACCAACAATCAAATTTTAGAACACTATTCATTTAAAGTCACATAACAAAGAGAACTGGGCTAAATTGCAAACAGGTACTTTAAGGCAGCTCATAATAATTTGAATAGAGAAGAACTTGACACATACCTCCCAAGTGATGCCCCTGTCAATAATAAAGGAGAACAGAACTGTAGAGGCACCAGACAAATTGTCCTCATATACAGTCTGTAAGAACAAGTTAAAGATAATAAACATTTAGCTACAAAAATTGAACTAATCTTGTTAATTAATGAATCATAAAAAACAGTTTCAAAAGAAGTGAATCATAAATAACAAGGTAACAAAATCTGTGTCAGCTTGTAGTACAGGAACACAACAAAATGCAAAGTTTACAAGGTCACTGTCGGTCAAAATGGAACTGAAGGCTAAACATCTCTCCAAAAACAAAAGGTTTTACCTTGGGTGGCCCTTGCAATTTAATTTTGTTGGCCGTGATATCCACAATGCCAGAGTCAAGCTGCCCCTCATTTCGAGCTTTGTGGAGAATAACATCAAGTGTGGTGGTGAAAAGCTCGAAAAGTCTGCAAACACCCAAAAGTAGTTTATTATGTTGTTAATTATTGTTACTGTAAACACTTAAAAAAATTCAGTAATTATATACTTTTGCCTGTATAAGCAACATACTTATTTTGGATGACAGGTGGTAGGCCAAGCAACCGGTTCAGAAACCGTGCCACGTCATGCATGTCAGAGTCGACGATCCGACCTGGCATCTTCCCTCCATTACCATTGGCTGCAATTCAGTAACCAACTATTGTTAAATTAAGCTCATTTCCTAGAAGTTAGTAAATTAGGATTGCGATACCATAACAGTATTGTTTCAGTTGGCTCTGCCGTATCTCTTTCCACCTGTCATATGGTACCAGTTTGGTTTTGGTTAACAAACTTGTATTGTTTCAGCTGGACTTGGTTCTGTTGGCTGGTTTATGGTTTTCTCAAAGAATTGAGGGTGATGGGTATGACTTATTTGCAAATTGAGGTCCAGTAAATGGTAGAATTGGACAACCAATCATATATTGAGGATTAATCAGTGCTTAATTTCTCAAAGTTTGGTCATAATGAGCTTTTGAGGAACCCGGAAGTTTGTTGCATGGTAGCAAACTTCAAAACTACCAACATGACAAGGTAAAGGTTACAGAAAAACTTACAGCTACCTATCTCTCTGATTATTCCAACTGACACTAGAGCAGCTCTGGCCTTGGTAATAAAATCCGTAATGGAGGACGGATCATCAGAAGAGCAGCCAGGAGGGACCACGAGGAGGGGATCCTGTTCAGAATTAGAACGAATTATTATAAAGAATTAGTACAAATCCTAAGGAAAATACATTTCTAATACTACTCTGTACCAGTACATTCCGGCTGAACCAGTATTTAATTTATTGATTAGAATTTGCAATTTTTTGTAAGAGATTTCCACTTTACATTGATTGCTTGCAACTTTCCAGGCTTTGATGAATCAAGTGTTTGGACCCTATTTGAGAAAATAAGTATTGGATTTTTTACGACATTCTCATCTATAGCTTTGGCATGACCGGGGACAGAGCATTTGAGAATTGCCTTGGAAGTGCTAAAAGACAGCTTTTACCAACCCCCGAGTAACTTCAAACTGAGGCTGTCAGCCTTTATACAGAAAGACCTGGATCCAATTATTCTTGAAACAAAGGTTTCAGGTATCCAACCAAGACTTTCCTACTGATTGGTGTCAAGCTCCCAGGGCCAAGCCGTACAAAACCAATTGGAAGGTAGATTAGCATCACGCATGACATGCATATCAGATAAAAGATATAGGACAAAAAAAAAAAACTAATGCTAGAAGAGAAGATAAGTCATATTGCTGTGCAAACCTGTTCCATAATCCCTCTGTACATGGCGACCAGAGCTTTCCTTCCGTAGGTGCTATCATAGTTGAAGGCACTCATTGTTGGCCCGGCCCTACAAGAAAAATTGATAAAAAAAATCAAAATAATAAGAAAAAACCTATTCTGTTTTCCCCAAGAATAAGAATCATGTGGACAAAAAAGAAATCCTCAGTTACCTAGCAGTCTCAGATTTTGGTATTGTTCTAATGTAGTTGACCCGCGACAGCGCGGGCCAAAATACATCCATTTTTAGTTTTCTGTTGTTTTTTCTAAAGGAAGAGGGGAAAATGGAGAAAAGAGCACAACTGAACTTCCTTGTCACTGTTTATATAGCCTATTTGTGACGGCGCATAGCAGAACCAAACAACAAAAACCAAAAACCCTAAATTGGACGGCTCAAAATAAGCAATATAAGCACCAGATCTAAAGTATGATCCGATGGCCCAAAAAAACTTACATACAACTTGCCTCATATTACATGCTTCAGGCATTAAATAGTATTACAAATATTTTCAATAAATATTTACAGTTACTACTTTAAATAAATATTCAGTCAATCAATTTACTACAGAGAACTTCGACAATATAATCTTTTTGCCCTTATTTACAGTATTGCATAAAGATTATAATTAATTAGGAAATTAGTGAAGTTGAAAAGTTATCATGATAACATGCCATGTCAGCTACTAAAATATAGGCACCATCACATCACCTATGACGTGTTTAACACAAGTGGGAAAAGAAAAAAGATAGAATAGACAAACCTGCGATCGCCTTGGGTTAAAGCGCCCAGAGACTCCAAACGTTTTGCAACAATGGATGCAAATCTCTTCTCACCACCAAGATTTGTGAAAAGAAGTCTACTCAAAATAATTAAGAGAACATAATTACAAAATCTGGAAAACCTTGAAACCAAAAGATAGACAAAAAACCACGTACCTATATTGAGGTGCAGAGGTTTGATTTGAGCGGTGAGTTCGACCGAATTGTTGAATAGCACGGTCAGCACTCCATGGAAGCTCAAGTGTTATATGAACTCTTCTTCTCTACAATTATTTATTAGCAAAATATAACTTAAGAACAGCCACTAGGCTCCGGAAAAGAAATGTTCTCTTCTATTTAGAACAGCTGATGCTTTAAGTCCAAACTAGAGCGCAACAGGCTCAAACATGAAATTTTTTCGAAAAATATCAATTCAGAAAGCCAACACACCCCAGTATCCATACTTACACAGATAATAATCCTCTGATAGCTCTTAATGCTTGTAAGGATCAGAGTACATATAAGGACTTTGTATACGAATTTATAGCAACAAGATTCACGAACGATCCATTAACGGAAATAAGACGCAGACATTTTTTTCATTCTGACCTGGTTAGGTGCTCTTCGATCAGCATGGAGGGAGACACCAGCAGACCCTGCCTCAGAGATGATCGCAATCAACTTCTTACCATCCATGAATAACTTCTTTTCATGCATATTTATCATTTCCATGGAAACTTCCTTCCTGTGGGAGAAAATAACAGATAATATTCTAGCGAGAAAAGGATATTATGAAACAAAAGAAGGGATACAGAGAAAAAAAAAATCAACTCACGTGTTTCTCGGCTGATAAACAACACCCCTCCCTCCTGGAGCTCTAACGAGCATTCCCCGTCGGCCAGTGATCTCGGCCACATTTTGAGGGCCTCCAAGCTGTGTATATGCCAATGAATTGAGCATGGAAATTAATTAGCTTAAAAAAGGAAGGAATAAAGACCATGTGAGCAGAACACCAGGGGAATGGTTACCAGATCAATTAAATCATCCAGAGGGTTATTGGGCAAATCCAAGGACTTGATCAAATCCAAAATCTTCCTTTTCCTCTCAGATGCATCTTCAAACCTTGAAATAATATTCAATATGTCACCAACCTTTTTGAACAACAACAATATTAAAAGAACACCTACTTGACAATGAAAAAGAAAACTAATAAAAAAAAAGTACAAGTGAGACCAATCCAGAAACAGTATCAGAAGGGCAAATCCAAACTGCACAAATGACTCGATAACACTAATACCTATAGGCCCCGTACAAACAACTGATAGGGTACCTTTTCGAGAGCTCAGCTACATACTGATCCCTAGCTTTGAAGAACTCGTCAGTTTTATCATGGCACGAATGGCATGACCAGTCATCATCTATGGGCCCAGTCCATGGAGGAATTAAACAGTTCGGATGCACCAGCTTGCCACAGCACGAACAGTGAAGTAAAAGTGTTTTCTCCTATTCAAACAGCATAAACAAAATTGCATTTGTACCCTCAAAGCAGTTGAATATATTACTGTTATAACTGACGAATTTCGACTGTATCCTTCATGCATGCCCCAGACAAGGGAACAGTTCTTTTGCATATGTAACAGAACTATCAAATATTTGATTCTTTTAGCACAGCTCATATTCTAGACCACGATGTTTAATTACAAATTAATTTCCACTACCATGGTTATATTCATATTCGGCTTTCCAGAAATAATCAATGCAGTCTCGACTTGACCTTATAGCTCCATTTTAAATATTAAAACAATGGATTAATAAAAGTACCTCTTCAACATTATTACAAACTTCGCAAATTTGGAACTCGTCATCAGATTCAGTTGATTCATGATCCGACTCATCAGCTGTATTCATCAACATAAACACCTCCAAGTTGAGAAATTTTAAATGTTACACTAGCAAAATCTCATAATTCAAAAGAATAAAAAGCTATGGACTGCTTAATTCCTACAAATTACTTTCATGGCAATATCATTATTCGTTTTTGAAAAAACAAGAAGGCCAAAAAGTGATTTTCTCACATGGGGCATATTCATCATCACCATTCTCTTCATCACTCGACTCTTTCCATTTGGCAACCTTACGAACCCTCCCTCTAATTGACACATCATGTGATGCAGCGGGTCTTTTTCTTTCATTCTCCTTCTCTAATTCTTCATCTAAATATGATGAATATTACAAATACACAAGCAAAGAAAGTTAATCGTTAAGAATTTAAGAAACCGAGTTGTGTCACAACCTTTAAATATTTATGTTAGCATTTCTTTTTAAGAAGCTTATGTATCAGTACAGGTTTGGTTGATGAAGTGAACTGAAAACCATATCAAAATCTGGCAATCGTGCATGTAAGATACAGAACATTAACTTACAGAGGTATAGGCACAGAAAAAAGAAAGGAACTACTGAAAAAAAAATAAGAAAAGAAATGAAAAAATGATGTTAGTTTGTGGGTGTAGGATTACACCTGCTTTAGGATCAGGTCGACTGGGCAATGGGTAATGATCTTCAACAAATTTTAAAAGAAGTTCACGGGGCCCAGAGACAAAATCATCTAATTCTAAACCCTGTTTCACAACACAAACAACAAGGAGATTTATACGTATATGAAAACAGTAAAGTTATTTTAAAATTTAGAAAAATCTACAAACATGACAAAAGACAAATGGAAGACATCAAGTACTACACACTGACATCTAACTGAACCAATGGCAACCTGATTTCAACTTTGTAGCCATTTCTTCGTTTTTTCTGTCTCTGCTCTTTTGTTTATTATCTCCTAGATCTAATTTGAGGCGTTTAGGCTTACCTACTGGCATATATTAAAATATGCGAAAAGAACTTTTTGCTGGACATGACGAAATTGTTGGGTGGTGATGATAAGGACCCAATTACGAGTAGTCAATTCCTACCAGACAGGGCAGAATAATAATGTCTCAATGGAAGTTTTTTTTTTGTCCTTAATTAGATATATTTCTGCTATTTACAAGGCATTTCTTTTACAGGCTGTATGGGATGCAGTTGTTTAACAGGACTTCAATTATAATAAACATCCTGAAGCAACATAGAAAGAAAAGAGCTGCAAACAGACATATTTAGAGACAGCTTCTTCGGTGCGCGCCTCTCCAGTGCTCTGAAGGCCCACCACGACACACTTGTCCTGTGCCAAGGCCTCTTTGGCCAGACTAACTACTGTAGGAACCTTTGCTGACATGCAAATATGCCTGAAAAATCGCTGGAGAAAAAAAACATAGACCTTTCATTTCTCTTCAATGAAATAAAAGGAATGAACAATAAACTTGTAGACATGGTAAGTGTATGTCTCTTTCTCCATGAGCTGCTGCTTTTTACTACTCAAAACTAATATCTTAGAGAGAACAATCCAATTGTTTTCATCGGGTGTATGCGTACTCACTCCTAAACTGTATCAGATGTGTCAGTTTCCAACTGTATGGGTGTGAGCGCTAGTGCTGCCTCTAAGTGTGTCTGGGTGAATATATGCATGCACACAGTCATTACAAGTATGCCTATGTTTGTTGCTTTTGTTTTTTCTTTATTTCCCAGTATTGAGATGCATGTGTTTCTCTTTTCATGCGTGGGTGTACTTGTTCTATTTTAGTTATTATTTGTGAGTTGATGCTTTTCAGTTTTTGTGTAGCACACAATATAAAATTTTGTAGGCTCTTCAACTTGTATGGAATCATCATTCTTGAGAAAACCCAGTTGCAAGATGCTCATAGAACACCTGCCAGTACCATGATAGTAGAAGCAAGCATGGAATTTCATTAAAATTATGAGCAGAAACTACCAAAAGAGGGAATAAATTAACAACGCAAATAGTACCTGGTGACTAGCCCAATAAATCCGCCAGAGCTGACTACCATTATTCTTCTCATCAACAAAATATGTAGATGCTGATAATAGTTCAAGTCGTAACTCAGTCCAAAACTCGGCAGCCTTTTTATACATTTCCTGTATTGAAAACCATGTTGCACTCAATTTCAAGCTATATCGAAAACCAAATCGTATACAAAGAAGAAAAGGATGTAGTAATTACCATCATTCTTTCATCTAGAACCGCCTCTACAACTTCAAACTCTGCCCCCTTGTAACTAAGTGTGCGGCACAAATACATCCCCCTGGATGAAAAAATATAAACACTGGGTAAGAGGTTCTTCAAATGTAATTTTATGATCTAAATCACAAGCTGCAACCTCAAGAAAAAAAAAGGTAGAAAACATCACCACTGCTCACTATAGTTCTACAGATTTTCCCAAGTTTAAAAGAGAATGTCTAACCTAGCTTTCAGTTCCATTGCAACAAGCTCCAGAGCACCAACACCACCTTTTTCTAGAGCAGCTGAAGATGTTTTAAAATTGAAAATATTGAATGCAATAGACAACATATTATAGAAAATAATAAACAATGTATATGGGTTCAATGGATAAATATGCCTATATGCCATTCCAGTATCAGACCTAAGTGGTTCCTAGTTTACCTTACCAGTAAAGTGAAACCAATGTCAATAATTGTTCAGTGAGCCTTAATCTGCCACATATTAGCCCCTCACTTGCACAGCTAAGCATTAACTTAGTTAATACTAAGATATAAACTCTGCAACAAAACCTCCCTAAAGCTGAACTAAGTCCTACAAGCCACCAATAAAACCACAAAAATGAAGTAATGGAACAAAAAGATATTTTCTCTTTTGTTGTGCTGGTATGGAGCTGATGAAACAGTACCAAAAAAAGAGATGTTATCCTTAAAAATAGGCTGTCAAAAAGAAAAGGAAGAACACTAACCTAGAAAATCTTGAAATTTCTCAAAAGAAGAGCCAGCACCCCAAAGCCCAAGCCGTACCATGTAAGCCATATTACGGGGCTCTGAAGCTCCAGTTGCAGAGCAATAGACTACCCGTGCCTCAGGCAGCTTTTCTTGAAGCTCAAGAACAGCACTACCAGTACGAGTTGGTTGTGATCCAGATTCAGGTATTAGATTTTTGGCCTTGTGACACTGCATACATGTTAAATAGCATAGCACACCAGTTAAAACAGGAAAATTTACTGATGAATAATTGCAGCCCATTTTGTTATACTATGTCAGTTAATCAATTTTCTGCTTAATATTATTTTATTCTTCATATCTTTTTTCAGAGGTCAAACACCTTAATCCTTAGATATTCTGCATACGAATTATAAACTAACCTGCTACTAACACAACAACAACAACAAAGCCTTAATAGCATTTTGCAAATATGCTGGCCAGGTCCATCATGTTATTTCCATTTTTATTTGACGAAAAGCTCCACTATGAGGTAAAAGACAATAGCTCTGCTCCAATTTCTGTTACTATTTCCATTGACCAACTGATGCAGTGCCCAAACACAAAATGAACAACTTATTTAGACAAACTTGAGACCCCTCAGAAAATAAACACAAAAGATTCATTAAAAGGTAAAATACCTCATCAAAAACTACAAGGCCGTCAAATTGGGGACCGCACCACTGCACCAGTTGCTGGAGGCGTGACCGGCCTCTTTCCGATGATGCGATCAAACTACTATAAGTGACAAAAACCACACCAGACTTGATGCCAATCGCCTTCGAATCCAACTTAGAATATGATACTTTATTCAAAGGATGCACTGCACAACAGGATTATTAGTTTATGTAATTTTCTTTTATCTTAGTGGAAACTATCATGCTCTCAATTAAGTTGGTTTGTGCACTTAATATAAGAGTGCAGACAAGTAATATCAGCAGTAAAAGGTGCTGTTACGGGTGCTGATAAGTATTGTACGGAAAATGCCACACTTAGACCAATTAAGCATTAACTTACTACAGACAAGCAATAGATCCTCAAGTTAATTTGATTTGTGTAAATTGCATGCAATTTTAAAACAAAGATTGTTTCAAGCCAATAGAAATGAAGAAAAATGGTGCAAGAGGATCACAAAGAGGGCCAAGGAAATGGTCCAACCAGTAGTAAATCCAGTCTACATCTACCAGACTAGTGTATTATAAAAAAATTTAGCAACCATTGAGACTACCTTCAACACAATTTGCACCCACGTCATCTAGATCCCTGCGTGCATCATACTTCAAATCTGAACCAACTGAAACCCATCTGAAAATATATAGCCAAAGAACAGTCAATAGCTCCAGCATGAAACTATATCTAAAAACAACAGAACAAAGGTTTCAGATTAAAATAGAAGAAGAATAATTACATAGCCCTATGCCTCCCATGTTGCCAGTTCTCCCAAATTAAGCCAGCAACTGTACGGCCTTTACCAACACCAGCCCCATCACCTATGAAGAAACCAGCTCTATGACTATTGGGTAAATGTTGCAGGTGCCTCTGAAAGAAATACGATTGTGGTTAACAATGACTGGATGAACAACAAATATAACAAGAGAATTTTACCCAGGATTGGTACCAGACAAGTACCATCTGCTTGTAACTTTATTTCAAATCAACATTTTCTGTGACATCTTGTTACACATGTTAAAATCATGGTTGATCAGGATTTAAACTGATAAAAAAATAACAAAATAGAATAATTTACCTGACTTGCATAGATAATTGTTTCAATTTGTAAACACGACAAAGCATTTGTCCTCTCCACCTCGTCAATTATAGAAATATCATAAGTCGGTTCAGGCGGTTGCACAGCTGAAAGACAGGAAGTCTCCACGATTGGATCCGGATGCGGTGCACCTAGGTTTATCCTTGGTGGCCTCTACAATTTCAAACTATTATTAATTATCAAATTAGAGGAGAAAATAACAGACAGAGGCATTACTCACATAATCAGTAAAGGTCTCTCCAATGGGACCGCCTTCATCTTCTTCACGCTCTACATCAATTGCGACCTACACCAACAAAAGGAAGAATGTTAATGAACAGACACAACTCTGAGTGCTATTAGTTTAGAAGAGAAAAAGGAAAAACACAAGTAGTTATCTATACAAATAGCAAGCAATGGAGCAAAAATTGGGTACTTGAATTGACCTCTTGACATAGTAAATTGTACTGTACCAATTTTAGCTTTTCTTTCCTACTCTGACATAAAATCCTAATATCATAAGGATCTTTTTTCTTTCAAGTACACTTATTTTAATTATTAATGTTTAGTGTAGCTTTTACTTCTAATGTATACTCGTTGCCCCTATAATTCCCTATGGTTTTGGTGGTAATCAGAACAATTATTTGTCAGGTATAATTTCTAGCTGAAATGAAAAAGCACATTACAACATGACCAAATGAGCTATCAAGGAGGTAGTCACAGTGCAGTCATAAATAGTGATATTGAAAGAACTAAACAATTAGGCAAAATGATCTCTAATATGTTATAAAAACAAATCTTGAATGTGCAATGACAACAATATCAAACAACCAGTATTACCTAACGTGATCATAATTTAAACCTTTATCTAAACTCAAGTGCGACGCTCTAACAAGTGCCCTTGATGCACTCATTGACAGATATTAAATATGCGGAAATGCTTTAATGATAACGAAAGTTGTTTACAGCCATGTTTCCGGCCCTGTCTTTGTTTTCGAAAATAAATAAATAACGTATTAAGCCCTAAAAACAATTATTAAGGCCTTCAACTTTGGGCTGCAAATAGAGATTTATCAGTTCTATTAGGGGCCCAAATAAGGACGAATGCATTTAGGTAATGCCCAAACATACTTTGTTGAATCAAAAGTGAGCTACCTGAACGCCAAAAAACAGACCTCTTGCACTCAACAAAATTATGTATGATAAGAACATAAATCGAGCTGTTTCTTCATTAAAATTGCATCGATGAAAGGGAGGCAGAAATTCTATGCAAGTGATGGAAGCTGATGAAGAATGTGTTCAATAGGAAGATAACATTTTACTGCATTTAAATTGCCATTGCATCCAAATGGAAAAAGAACAAATTGTAGGGTCGTAAAGATACCACGATTCCTAAAAGAGCACATAATAGTTAACATGAGACCACGAGAGAAAAAATCCTCAAATTGTTGCGACTTATATGCAAGTCCTACATTGTAGCACATCTTTATTCTGGCAGGTGACAGATCCGATCATTACAGCCCAGCAAACAATCTCCACAATCAACCTTTCATCAACAAACAACTAGGGTCTACAGTATTTGCACACAACGAGATTAACGAAGGAACCTAGTTTACCTAACTCTGTAATTGATAGCACCAAGTATTTATTAAGTATAAATTCCTTGTTTACCTGATTATGAACTTATCAGCCCAAACAACACATCCAATTGTTTGTATTTAATTACTTATTTATTTTATTTCTTACAGTAAGCAATATAGATAAGACCTCATTCTACCAAAGATGTCAGCCGCAAGAAACTTTCTTAATTAATGGGATTTTCCATTTCCGAAAGATATTTTTCAATGTTTATCCTTCTTTTATTTATGCCTCTTAATACATCGATGAAGAAAACTTATCTGCATTCTATTAAAGGACTAGCTTCTTCACAAGGAATCTTGCAAGTGCATCTATTAAAAAAACAAGTCAACTGCAAATTTATACCCAATTTATGGAAAGATTGCTTCAATAAGCCAAACTCTAGTCACTTGGATTACATTAAAATAGGCTTACGGCAACTAACATATACTCTTCTAAAAATCGATTTGGTTCAGAATAGAACACACACAACAACACAAATCAATATGGCAAATGCAAAATCTCACCAACCATATGACACTAATTTCATAGCATCATATGAATGGAGCCTGGAACCGGTATAGGAATCAAACAAATATTTCTGTCTATGTTCCAGTTCAATTCATTGGCTCATTCCCCTAGAAACAAGAATCAGCAATCCAACAGCTGGGAATTTCCAACTCCTTCACTTGTTTGCATATGAACTAGATAGATTACCTCTTTAGTTCAAGTGTGAACCGAATGATGTGAGAGATTGTCAACTCACTCTCTCATTCCTCAGAATAAATGATTCCTCGCATAATCACATGTTGCATTAAATATTTAAATATCAAGGACATGCTTCTATTCTAACTAATTTTGAGATGTGCCACAGCTATAGATCATCAAAATGATTTAGGCAACACTAATGCATATCAGAAGAATGAGACTTTCAGGTTGGTACAAAAAAAGATATTCAGACAGGGCACCAGTTACAAGTTTTAGACAAAGACGAGAGGCAAAAGGAATTTCCACAAGAGAAGCGCTCTAGTTGTCATAGTTCATCATGACTGAAAATAAATTATATGACCTTCTCCCAAATAGACTAAAAAGGTGCTAACACATGTTCCTAAAGCAATGAGTTTTAACTAAAACAAAAGGCCGAATTTAAATAAACTTTAAAAAGATGTCTCTTGACTAACATGACTAATTGGAACCTAGATGAGTTGTCTAATTGCTCGAGCTTTATTTTGGAAAGCAATAGGCACGAAAAGAAGCCTCATATAAATTATCTTCAGAGCAAAACAGATGCAATCTGAATTCAATTAAATTCTATATCGTTTTCTTTGCCAATTAATTAACCAAATGTACTAAACCTAGTCTAAGTTGAAGGGAACTTAACCCACGGAATTATTATTAAACTGTATCAAGGGTAGAGCAGAGAGAAGAAATAAAAATAAGATAAGAGGGGAAAGATAGAAGACTTTCACCAAAGGAGGAGTGCACAACTTCTTTTAATGCATCACAGTACCTTCATCCTAGCCATTCATAGCTAGAATATCATAAAACATTCAACACTTACAAGGACCATATCAAACTTCGCATAACAGAACAAACCGATAAAGTTATAATTAAGTATAAAATGACTCCTTCAAAAAAAAAGTATGAAATGACTCTTCATGACTGACAGTATCTGAATCTGATAATTAGATAAACTGTCAACCTTATTTTCAGCGGCTACAAAATGCTCAAAACCAGCCCCGGATCAATTTATTTAGGGATCAAAACTGACCTGGACTTAAATTGATCCATTCAACACATTTCTCCTATGGACTGATCAACTGTACTCTACTCTGAGTCAATACTAACATCATTGTCAGAACCTACCTCATTGATCTCCTCAGGCTCAGGAGGGACCTCTGGCGCAGGCAGGATCGGGATACCAACAGACCGTATTCGAGCAAGTGGCGGGACAGCAAAAGGATTTGGCGGAGGCAATTGGACCCCTGGGTCGATGGATAGGTCACTGTCACACTGAGGACACTTGAACCGGGACAACCCGTACGGCACATTGAGGATCGCTTTGCAACTGGCGCAGGGGAGTTGGAGCTTAGTTGGGTCGATGCCCTGAGCACGCGGCTGAGGCCGCCGACCCCCTGGGCCAGGATCCACAGGACCGAGAAAAGGAATCATCTCCGGCGGGAGGCGTTGTGCCAGCTGGCACTTGGGACAGATGAACTGAGTCATGCCGGGGCCCACCATCAGGATAGCGAAACACTCGGCACAGCGGACGTGGAGGCATCCCGGCGGAGGCGGAACGGGAGGGGAGTCGGCCATCGTCGGCTCGCGAATTGGATGGAATTTTGGTCGGAATTTTTCACGCTCTGAATTTTTGATTTTTGATCGAATTGGAGGGAGGAGGGAGGGGTTATGGGGGATTGAGAGGGGAACGAGGGTTTTGTTTTGGAATTTTAGAATTTGGGGGTGTGAGTACGATGTACTACATTAAAAATTGGAGATTATGGAGTTACGGCAGTTACCCTTGTAAATGTCAATTCAGATCCAGTGCAATACCTGACTGATCAGAATAAGATCTGCGTCGTCAGTTTTAACCTGACACGATCTTAAAACGGACCCCCCCAATCTTCATAGATATCGAATTCCAATCGCTCGGCTGGAAACTCATTGTATTCAGTCAGGTACTCATTGAAGCCCTGTAAAAGTAATCTATGTCCAGTGTATCTTACGTCGCCTGTCTGATTTCATGTGGCGCTTTTTCTGCAAAGTTGTCTGTAATGGATTACTGCAAGCAACGTATGATGTATTAGGGACGTCAATAAATATTTGAAATCGTTGATCTATTTTACCGATCTATACATGTTTAATAAACCAAATATTATAAGAAATTTTAGCTTACTGAACAAATGTATGGTAAGAAATTTGATTTTAATTTATTGAGTTTAGAATATAAGCTATGGGGATAAATTATACATATATATTCTAAGATAAGGGATCCAATTACACCCTTTTTTTTGACACATCTTGATACTGTTTTTTTATAGGTCAATTTTTGCGATTTCAAAATTTAAACAGTTGATCCGAATCGTTTAACATAATCACCATATTAAAATGTGCTTGGAGATCAAATTTTACATTTTTTTGAATTTTTTTACTATTTATTAAGATGGTTACAAAATCGTTGTTTTCATACCATTGAAAAACAATGATTTTGTAACCATCTTAATAAATAGTAAAAAAATTCAAAAAAATGTAAAATTTGATCTCCAAGCACATTTTAATATATCCATCATGTTGAACGATTCTGATCGACTGTTTGGATTTTGAAAATAGTAGGTGGCAAAATGTGTCAAAAAAAACTGTGTAATCCGATCTCTCCTCATATTCTAATGAGCATAGTGACAAATGAATAGTTCGAGTTCGGTTCAGCGGGGTCAAAATTTTGTGATTCGAAAATAATTTGAATATAATTCGGAAATGATTCGGTACCACATGGAAGAAAAAGCAAAAAACAAAAAAACCCCAAAAAGGAAAAACTAAAAAAAATTCACGTTTTATTCGCGAATAAAACGTATAATACATTTTTTGTATTGTATTCGGTATTCGGTTCGGAAACGTCAAAAAAATGAAGTATACGCGAATTATACGTGAATTATTCGCGAGTTATGTTACTATGCTAATGAGAAGTGATAAACACACTTAGTATACATCACTTATTCATATGTTTTTTTTTTTATATTTATATTTAATAATATATTATTTCTGTATTGCTTTACTATAAATAAAAAATCTAAAATTTGTGTTTTGCTTATTCGACTAAGTATGATTATTGAAATAAAACGACAAATAATTTGCATATTAGAAAGATATAAATGCATGTGAACTCATAAATGGAGTGCTTGAATTAAAATCAAGTCAAATCCATTAGAATATGTGTTCGATCGCTGACTTATTTTCCATTCGCTGCATTGAAAGATATAAAGAGAAGGCCTCGGCAAAAGAAGTAGCTTTTTCAAGCATTGAATTAGCAGGAAGCATTGCCCTTTTTTTATATTTTTTGGTGCGTATCTTCAGAAATACAGTGACCGAGGGATGCATGCATCTGTGCGCCCGAGATTTTTATTTATACCCTAAAAAAAGATGAAAATATCAAATCTGTCCTCTCTTACAAATTTTTATTAAAAAGGCCCTGACCGCCCTACAGTGAGGCGGTCCACTGTTAAAACCAAACCGCCTCATAGTGGGGCGGTTTGCTTCCTACACAAAACCGCCCCCTATTGGGACGGTCTGCTATAAAACATATATAAAATGTTGTTTTCTCTCTCCTCCCCACTCACAATTCACTCTATCTTCTCTCACGGTAGAAGACATCCCAGCAGGCGAAAACTTTGGCGATTTCAATTTTTTTTTTAATATTTTTATTTATTAATATTTTTTATTATTATTTATTTATTTTTTATTAAATATGTATACCTCAATAATTTATTTTTGTATTATTATTTTTTAACTGATAAAAGTTTGTTGACTAATGTAGCCCTCAAAATGTTGGTTGCACTGTATGTGAGCGGGAAGTTTGTTCGGGGTGCGGAGGGAGCACATTATACGAAAGATGCAGCCTACGACTTCGAGGCTAATGAAAACACCTCATTTCTGGAACTTAAGAAAATGATATACGAAAAGACTGGTGTAAACCCCAACCAGTATGACATAGACTTAGCTACTTAGATTGAGACAATAAGGGGGTATTAAACCTTACTTTACAAGGTATCCAATATTTATGGAGAGGTGTTTACAATACTTTTGAATCTAGGGGTACCTCAGTAATGAACTTATATTCCAGAAGGGTTCCGCGTCAATCTGGGGTTGGACCTTCTAGGGACAATACAGGTTATGAAAACCCGATGCACCACTACTCGGGTTTTGACAACTCGGGATACCAAAACTCGGGTCATATATCGCCGTATGAACCGTACGTACCACTCGTTCATAACGATTATACCACTGATTGTAACATAGACGATTATACCACTGAGATACCACCACCACCACCTCCTCTTGAACCCGTAATACAAGCCAGATTTTCATCTGTACCACTGTCAATACCTATACTGTTATCCGTTGTTACCCGGAGCGATGCTGACATTGATGGTGAAGGGATTAATGCCATACCGGAAAAGGAAATGGACACGGGTGATGATTAGGACGGGGATTGGATTCTGATCACTTATCAGATGGTGATGAAGATTATTTATCTAGGGAAGACATATTTTCAATTAGAGATCGGACAGATAGACATCTGTGCCCCACATTCAATAATACCACTGGTTTTGAAGAAGCAAATATAAGTTGGTTTAAAAAGCATGTCGTATACAATTCGGAGCTTTCCCCGCATGTAGGACGGACAAATCTTGACAACCCACAAGGTTCATTCAATAGCATGCTACAACTCCCACATGGAAGTTGCACAACTTTGCCTGAATCGACACTACGTATCTGTTGTCCCTAAGGCACCACTAATTTTCTTTAAAAACTGAAATTAGTTGCAAATAAAGTAAATAGAATAGTTTAGAGAAAATTGACACGCGGGATGTTAACGGAGTTCGACAAAATGGCCTACGTTTCCGGGGCGTTGCAATCGCTTCTCGGTGCGTCTTTCTATTACCCAATGAGAAAGGTTACAACTTGTGAACCGGTGAGCCCTTATAACCAATGGGAAGTCACTCGACCAACTAGAGTAGAGAACGAAGTCTCTAAGTCTATAATCTCAAGAGAAACACTAAAAAACTAACTATAATATAATCTAACTCAAGATTAGTGAAGTAGATTTGAGGTTGTGTGAAGGAATTTTGAAGTTTTAGCTCTCACAACAATGGA
The DNA here is from genome assembly GCA_025461125.1 of Carex kokanica. Taxonomy (NCBI): domain Eukaryota; kingdom Viridiplantae; phylum Streptophyta; class Magnoliopsida; order Poales; family Cyperaceae; genus Carex; species Carex kokanica. Next base: position 969,154 of record JAJGRX010000923.1, on the reverse strand, counting down.
GGGAATATTGCACAATAAAATTGCGGTTTTAAAAGCTGGGGCGGCTAGAGTTGTTTTAGGAAGAAAATCTAATTGCTCTATTTATAGAGGCAGCTTCGGAATGAGTATTCTGCCTACAATCGTTACTAACGATTGTTTAATCGTTACAACAATTAGTGTTTTATATTCAATTAGGGTTTCAGCCAAATTTGAAATTCTGCGAGACCTCCATAATCGTTACAACGATTGTATAAACGTTGGTAACGATTAATCTCTGGAAAGTTTGTGTTATTTCTCGCATTTTGATTTTCTATGCAGCTATTGTTGGTAACGATTGTCCCTGACTTTAACATCAAATCAATTTTACCAAGTCTATAATTTTACAATTTAAAGTCTTGATAAATCTTAATGAATTATTCAGGTCAACAGATCCATGTTGCAATTCTAATTGTCTTAAACCTGCGAAGTATCTTAACTCAGAGAAATTGTTAAATTCAATTATTGTATGTTTTGCAAATTAGTCAAATAGCATACTAAGAGTATTGCTTGCAACAACAGCATCAAAAGCAAAGCCTTACGCTTGCGTGGCATTAGCTCGGGCGGTAAGGCTTGGGGTGTGTGACAATCTGGGCAGACGAACTCTGTTAAACCCGGTTCGACTTCTAAGGTTTCTCCACACCCCAAGCATCGTACTTCTAATGGAAGCGGCGGATTCGGGACTGGCGGCGACGGTTGTGAAGCGATGGAGGCCATGCTTCTGTTTGAGTTGAGAGCGAGGGAAAAGGAAGGGAAGGATTTGGGACTTCAGTAGCGTTTTGTCGGGAAAAGCGTCGGGGTGGAGTTGGACAGTTGGTGACATTTTTTAGATGGGGCATTCTCTCGCTTGATTCTTTGCTTTATTTGATCAGACTTGGGCCTAAACACTGCCTAGTTTTCTGATCCAGTTTGCAATCTACGGCCCAAAAAGCATTTGTTTCATAAAAATATCACGGTACACTAAAAAAAGGTAAGATTCTTAATGGATTTTTTTATTTTCATAAATCTCTTTAATAATTTCAATCAAATTTAAGAAGTTTTTTTATCAGACAGTTAAAAAGTTTTAATATAGATTCCGAAGTTGATTTAATTGAAATAGTATATTTTACACTGTCTTTTATATTAATAAGAGTAAGGCTTAGGTGCTATGAATGTTTTGTACTATGACTTCAAAAACTTATCGAATAAACTTCAAACTTCGATTTAAGTAGCTCAGTAAATTTTTTATATAATGAACTTATAGAATACCAATTTTTACTATTTTTGAAATTTTTGTACTTTTTTTATGATTTATGAAAGATAGCAAAAAATAGCCTAAAACATTAACAATTTTCTTTTATTTTTTGTCATATTTCATAAATCATATAAAAATAGTAAACAAATTTTAAAAATAGTAAAAATTGATATTCAACAAGTTCATTATATAACTGATTTACTGAACTACTTAGATCGAAGTTTGAAATTTATACAATAAGTTTTTGAGACCGTAGCACGGAATGCCTTATGCTATCCATATCACCTAAGCTTAGGGTTTGATCGGAATAAACCAATTAAAACAAAATTCAATTCAATAGCGAAGAGATGAAAAGAATTGATTTGAAAATGAATTTCGTTGATCAGAATATGTATACAAAAGGAAAGAATTTAGTTCTAAGTAGTAAGAAATAACTCTAAAAATTCATTTAATTTACCAAAAATGTCATGGATATCAGAAACGCAAGAAGAGGGTTAAAAAGAAGGCGCAAACTCAACTCACTCTCTGCAGCTTCGCCTCTTCTTCTTTCCCTTCAACCACGAACCGGAAACCCACAACTCCTCTCTGTCTCTTATTCTTCCCCCTCATCCACGAATCACCGAGACTCATAACTCTTCCGCCTCTCTGCCTCTTCTTCTTCCTAGTCAACAGCGGTGTAAAGAGAGAGAGTCCGATGAGAATACTTGTGTACTTTTACTTTGGCTAAAAGATTCTTGCCAAATCTCTTACTTTTGTACTGGATTTCCCTTCGCGATTTCGACACCTCCAAATCGCGTGAAATCTTTTCTTTTTCCGCTCATTGCTCTCTTCCGATCAGGCAAACAGCGTCAATTCCATTTCTGTTTCTCGTTTGCGCGAGAAAACCTTTATTCTGATCAGACCCTTACTCTATTAATAATTGCATGGTACAAAAAAATAAATTATTTTACGAATGATAATTTTTTATAAATTTTGAATTATTTTACAAAAATTTAAAAAGGCAGAAAAAATAGTCATAAATCACAAAACGAAACAACATAGAAATTAAGATCCCAAATTTGCAACAGGTCATGATCATAGATTCATAGTCACAAACTGAGATAAAATAATGGAAAGAGAAGTGCCACAATATTATTTTGAGGAAAAATCCGTAGGTGTACTGTATTAAAATAGGAGTATCTGAAATCATTACATTAGAGAAAGTAAAAGGTAAAGATATCTAGTTAAGAAACAAATAAGTAACACTACCTAGAAAATTAAAAATCAACCAACAGGAAATCAAAGTTTTTAGGGTAAATTTCACTAGAGGTCACTAAACTTTGTCATTTGTCACGAATTGGTCACTCGAGTTTGATTTGTTCATTTTTAGTCACTTAACTTTGTCATTTGTTCCAATCAAGTCACTCTATACTTTTCCGTCCAAAATCTTAACGGAATATACTCATTCCGTCAAAAATACTAACGGAATGAGCATATTCTGTCCAAAATACTAACGGAATGAGCATATTCTGTTAGCAGTTTAGACAGAAAAATATAGAGCAACTTGAATGTGACAAATTACAAAATTAAGTGGCTAAAAATGAACAAATCAAACTTAAGTGACCAATTCGCGACAAATGACAAAGTTTAGTGATCTCCAGTGAAATTTAATGACAAAGTTTCTAACTAACCGCCCTTTCCCTTTTTTTTAAAGTGAAAAGGCTGAGGGCTATTTGTGAAAAAATCCGCACCCCTTTTCTGAGAAGCGCAGCACTGCATATATATTGTTATTAAAGAAAAAGACATCTAGTCCGTTTCCTTTAAAGAAACAATTAATCCTTACAATCATTTAGAAATTTGATATATACACACAGGGGCGGAGGCAGAATGTTGAATAATGGAGGTAAAAAATGCTATAAGTCCCCAAGTTATACATATTTTAATAATCTATTTTTCTTGAAAAATAAATGGGAGTTAACTATATAAAATTTTCAAAAAATCTATGGGGGTCATTTTTTAGGTACTCTTAACATTTAACTATAAAATATAAAAAGTAGCATATATAATAATTAGTTTTTGAAAATGAATGGGGATCAATTGACCTTCATTTGATGTATATGAATTCGCCTCTGTATACACAAAATTGAGCTATGAAGGCTTTCTAATCACTGATTTTCATCTAAGCCAGTATCAACCCTACTAACAAACTAGTCCCGAGAAACCATAATTCAGACAATCTGGTACAATAAGCAGCACAATTGGTCATTAATGCACAAGTATTGGATTCATCACGCATATGTTGCGCGGAAAACTCCACAATGATCCAAAGCGAAATTTACAACGACAACAGAAGTGAGAAACGAAGTTGTTGCCTTGTTGGTCACCGTCTGGTGAAGCTGCGAACCTGTAGTCAAGGGCAGATCTACGAAGGCCTAAGAGTAAGTATTATTTATTTATGAATTTAAATTTTTTTATAATTAGTACTAATTGTTTCGTGTACCTACTCTTCATTTGATGGAGTGTTTATTTTTGGCTCAGAAATATTGCTTTAGCACATTTGCTATTATTATAAAAAAAATCTGATTTAAATCAAGTTTGAGATTTGGACGCGAGAATCGAAATGGTAAAGAGAAAAAGGAGAAAGCGAAGAAGATTTTTTTTTCTTTTTTGAGAGTAGCTTGTAGGCACACACACAACACCCCACAATCATTCCCTCTGTAGGATCGAACCCCTGCTCTCCCGGAATTCATATCCTCTGCATTAACTCAAAAGAGAATCTTTTGAGTTAATGAATCTGGAATGTCCAATCTGTTTCAAAATTCGTGCAAACTAGATTTGCACTAATATTAAAGAGCTTCTATGTTATAGACACGAGCCGGATTGGCTCCATTTAAAATCAGACGGTTGAAATTCATTAACTCAAAACATTCTCTTTTGAGTTAATGCAGAGGATACGGATCCGTTCTCCCGTGGGGGAGCGAGTGCCTTTAGCCCTTTACCGATTGCACTAGGCAGTAGTGGCCATTAATTTGTTACACGACATTTAACTTTTCAAAGAATTTCAGTCCAATTAGACTCACCAAGAGTTCAAACTTGTTTTCTAGACCAAAGTATCACACATTCACACTCATTACTTCTCTTTGATATTTCTCTATCTTTGGGCTGGAGAAAAAAAAAAAGGTGTAAGCCTTCTTGATATTTTAACTATTCCATTCTGGGTTCACTATTATCTATTATTTTTTGTCACCAAATGCTACATTAGATTATTAATTTAATCTTGTTTGCATTTTATTTGCTTCTTAATTGTTATCTTATTTTATCACATATGTAACATGATTTGTTGTGTAATATAGGAATTTACAATTTAACTCTATGAATTTTACAATTTATTTTAATTTTTTGTATGTTTTTTTGTATTATAAAAGTGGATCATACGAATACTATATAGTATTGTATTCGATAAATTATACTACTACGGATACATAGTTTATCTTTGTAGCTAGAGTGGGAAAAATGGTACAGCAGAGCAGGCTCCGTCACGAAACGGCACGGCACGCGTGTCAGTTACGTGCCGTGATCATTTGCGTGTCGTGTTCATCTTTTGAAACTTTGGTACGGCACGACATAACACGTGAAAGATTTAGTCACGGCACGGCACGACATGTAGTCACACGAGTCAAATGTAATTAGGACCATTAAATATTGATTTTATGGTGAATCTTGAATAAACTAACTTAAATTATGATTAAATGGTCATGCGAGTCACGTATGGTTATGACACGTTAGGCATGGCGTGACGCATGCTGTGACTACCCCTTAATACTTTGGTCACGGCACGTGAACAATTAATTTAGTCACGATACGGTACAACACGAGATCAAAATCACAGCGTATTCACGGTACAGCACAGCACAGCACGGCACGTTTTTTCCACTCTGTGTAGCTGATCAGACCGATTGAAGAAGAGAAAACGACTAAACGAGTGGGGCAGAGCCGTGTTTACTGCGACCACACACGCTGACACGTAACACGTAGTACACATTGGTTCCGCGCCGACTATATACGAGTAACGCGGCGAGGAAACCGATGGGCAGCAACAATCACATTCCACTCTGTTTTATATTAGCACTTTATTTCTTTTTTATTAGTATTGCTACTGCTTCAGACTTTGTCTAGTCGCTTCCGTCAATGCTTCATAACTTAACTCCGTTACTTTTAGCACTAGACAAGTGAGGTACCATATTATACAGCTCGTAATAGTGAAGCTATTACATGTGTGCAATGGTCTATGTAATTACATGTGGCCTTCCGTTTCTATATACGCGAGTATTTTTCTTTCATGTCCTTTCTAAAATTAAAATTTCGAATCGCATTCATATCGTATTCAATTTTTAGTTCAAAATATTTAAATACATATACAAAACTAGTGACTACAGTTATATTATTTTGAGTATACAGGTAACAAATCATTACTTTAATTAGACTAATTTATATGACTAATTATTATTCAAAATCTTCACATGGCTCATTTAAATTAATTTACATAACTAATTCAAAATCTTTATGAGTAATTACTTAATACAACTCAAATCATATTTAATTAGTATAGTAGTAGAAGTCTATAATTATATTACTTATCGAACTGATCTTAATGTATTTCGAATTCAAATTATGCAAGATCCAAATATAAATCCAATAAATAAGATGGATATTTTTTTTTCAAGATCCACATGCGAAACTCGACAAGCTATTAAATACATTTTTTTTATCCATATCTGAATCCATTCTTGTGAATTTAGATCAGATTATAGGATTATGAACCATTTTTTTTTGTGATTATACACGATGCTCTATATAGTTTATAGTAAAATATTGCATATACTGTAAAATTAATTCTCATTTGCATCATGAAAAATTTATACGATTAACTTTCATTTACATTTTGATCCCAACAACTAGAAAATTTGGCTACGCCCCATGGATGTAATATGATTGTTGGTCTATTTCAGTCTAATGTTTTAAGAGGAGGGTTCAAATGTCTCCATCATGCCTCTATTTTTAAAAACTTTAATAACTCAAAAATTTTAAACTTAAAAGTCAATATAAAACCGTTAGAAATGTTCTACATCATCTTATCTATTCAAGTGTAAAAATTATGACATTTCAATTTTGTTTTGGTTGTCATCAAGAGCTTGTAAAAAACGTACTAATGTGGATAATTTCTGGACTTTGATTTTTCAACTTATTGATTCACATAAAAACAAAATGTGATAAATTTTTATGAGCACATAGATAAAATTATATAGATCATATTCAACAGTTTTATTTTGACTTTTAAGTTTTAATTTTGAGTTATTAAAGTTTTTAAAAATAGAAACATGATGGAGACATTTGAATCCTCCTCGTGTTTTAATGAGTTAGGTTGAGACAAAATCAATTGATAGTTCTAAGTTCAATCCTAAGGTCAAGCACATCTATTTGACCTTGTGTAGTATATTAGCGTCGTTATTGTTATTCTTAGAGTTGTTTTAGAACTTATATTATTTTAAAGGAAGCTGATATGAGTACCCGCGCTACAGTATCCGCACTGTACCTACACCTAAACTGCCATAATTGCTTGTGGGGACCACAACTATTTTAAAACTGTAATTTTGTTTTACAAATTTTAATAGTAACACTGTGAAGTATATAGTTCAAACAGGGCAAGTATTTATACCTATACAATGAACTACATATGATATATGAATTTTCCTAAAATAACTGTACCCGCACCTTTTCTTGAAAAATTCCCGTGTCGTACCCGCATTAGGGGACCACTCAAACGACATGTGAGGACCGCAACTGTTCCAAAACTGTAATTTTGTTTTACAAATTTTAATAGTAACACTGTGAAGTATATAGCTCAAACATGGCAAGTATTTATACCTATACAATGAACTACATATGATATATGAATTTTCCTAAAATAACAGTGCGGATACTGTAGCGCGTACAGTGCGGGTACTGAAATAATTATTCTATTTTAAAATGTAATCTAATTATGCCTATATGTTATTTATCTTGATTTAATTTTTTCTCAACATTCATGCATTAAAAATTGAGATATGGACAAAAAAAAATCTCCTAAAATATTTACACTATTTTTGTATTATGTGTGGCATGCAATAAAAAACTGATAATTTATAAAGACTTCAGTCTTTAATATTTCCTAAAACACAGTTTGTTAAGAAATAAAGTTGATATATTATTCTTTTTCAACATCTTTTCTCGTTATGATTTCTATTGTAAGAGTCAAATATATATGATATACCTTGGAAATTATTCAAGTCGATTGGTTACCTAACACAAAAAAAAATTGTTGAGCTTTTTGTTTAACATTCTCTACAGATGTTTTACAATTATCTTACCTTTATAAGAAAAGTTCAGTCTTTTTTAAAAAATATCTATATTTCTTCCTGGTGCGCGCACAAAATTTTCAATTTTCATAACAACATTTTTAGAATACTTGATACTTGTATTACGCAGAATATTAATCTAAGATTGTGTTTGCATAATTAGATAATATACAACTATATGCTAATTGTTTGATTGTATGGTACTTTTTTCATGTATTATTTTTAAGTATTCATTCAGATAAAATTACTATTGTAATACAAAATTAGTTCTTATAATTCTTCATTTCTTTGAGTGTACGTAGGTTTATATTAATTTGTACTCTTATTGATAATAAAAACATTTTGTATCATTTGCAAAATATAAATTAAAAGCTCATGCAATATTTATTTTCATTTTGTAATTGCCAAAGCTGGCCGAGTAGGGGTGAAAACGGTATGGATAATATCCGATCCGTATTCGAAAAATTCAAGGTTTTAAATAGCGTTTATAGCGTCGTAGCGGGAAGGCTAAAAAAAAAGCTATAGCGAATAGCGTCGCTATAGCGGAAGCTATTCCAAATAGCGTTTTTTTTTTTACATTTCGTATATTCAATATTTGTACTAAATATCAACATTATCTAAAGTCTCATAGAACAATAAATAACACCAAAGTAATTAAGAAATTATAATATTCATATTGAACCAGTACAAAGTTCAAATTGCGGTTCAAAATATCCATAGTAATATCATAAACTATCGATTTTTTCTATTAAAAATACCTTAAGCATCATGATTCATGACATAATCTATTTTTTTTTCTATTCAAATTTTAATTTCGGTTTGGACTTTTTTTCTATTCAAATTTCAATTTTTATTCCCAATTTCAAATTGATTTATCTGTAGCAAGTAGCAACAAATTCAATTTCGGTTTGAGATTTTTTTTACCTTTATTTAAAACCCATATAAATTGCTTAAAAAAAAAACTCATATTGTATAGCGCAAATAGCGCATTTTGATGTCATAGCGTAGCGTTTGGGGTCCAAAAACGCTATAGCGCGCTATTTAGAACACTGGAAAAATTAGATGTGGATATCCAATATCCATGTGGATATGGATTTACGTTTCAATTTTTCGTATCCGAATAGTAGATATATATTATATATTTTAATTTATATTATGAAAAAATATTGCTATTCATCATTAAAACTAGATAAATATTATGAACTTTGCTATGTTTTAATATTATTTTAATAAATATCCGATCCAATTCATATCCGTATCTGACTAATATTTGATCCGTATTCGTATCCGAAAAATTTAAAAGAGATATGAATATGGTTTTACCACTGTCCGCTCCGTATTTGCTCCATTTTCACCGAATTTTTTTATAAACCATAATTAAAAAAAATATTTTTACGAAACCAACATGATTACTTTTTTTTTTTTACAAAAACCATAAGAACCGAAATGCCATTTCCGTCCGTTTTTTTTTATTTCAGGCCGAAATGGCATTTCGGTCCGGTCTCCTTTTTTTGGATTTCTGTGGCGGCTCATATGAAAACTTGTGAAACCAGTACCACAAAAAATCCAAAAAGTAACGGACCGAAATGACATTTCGGTTCTTATGATTTTTGTAAAAAAAAATAATCATGTTGGATTCGTAAAAAAAAAAAATTTAACTATGGTTTATAAAAAAAATTCGTTTTCACCTCTATGGCCGGGACAACTACAATATTTTTTTGTTTATCAAGGGATATCTCTGCAAATAAGCAAACTAAACATTCCCTCGGTTCACACATTGCACCTCGTGCAGCCGTCTCACGCCGTGAACTCGTGACGCACGAGGCGGCGATTCAACTCTTTACTCTCCATTTATTCATCACCGGAGAAACAAATTTTTATCCAATAAAAAACACTTGTCGCATTTAAGCTGCAAAAGAGATGGGTAACATAAGAAAATATCTCTTACATAGCTTTCGAAATAACGAATCCGAAACAGTCAATATCTCCGAGTTGGCTTATGGAGAAAACAGATCAACTCTTCTTGTCTATACTGGAGATAAAATGCACGAATGTAGAAGGACTGAAGGACGGCAGTTCTATTCCTTTCTTGCGCCCCATGTCCGGACAACCATTTTTTTAAATGCAAATCGTTTTCTAAACTTTAAATAAACAAAAAAGAAAATTACAACTACACGGTCAAGGGGTGCTTAGCCACGTCCCACTCGGTGATATGATAGGGTCACGCCCGTTTTTTTGAATTGTTGTTACGCTCGTTTTGCTTTGCCTGTACTTCGTTTCCGGAATTCATGCCTGGTTTTGTTTTGACTGGGTCCGAGTCCAGAGGCAGTCAAGCTTGTTCTTTGGAGAAGTTTGTTGATTTTTTTTTTAATCTTGTACTTATAATGAAACTACTTTTTATTTATTATGGTCGCAGATGTTGATTTTTTTTTATTTTAGCAAATAAAATTTATTTTTTAATAAAAAGAGTTAATTGTTTTTTCTTCTTTTAAAAATAACAAGTATTGATAGATATGAGAGTAGAGGAGAGATTCAATTACATTCTTTTTTTTGACACATCTTGACACTGTTTTTTTATAGGTCAATTTTGCGATTTTTAAAGTCCAAATAGTCGATCCAAACCGTTCAACATGATGGATATATTAAAATGTGCTTGGAGATCAAATTTTACATTTTTTTGATTTTTTTACTATTTATTAAGATGGTTACAAAATCGTTGTTTTTCAATGGTCTAAAAATAATAATTTTGTAACCATCTTAATAAATAGTAAAAAAATTAAAAAAAATGTAAAATTTGATCTCCAAGCACATTTTAATATATTCATCATGTTGAACAGTTTGGATCAACTATTTGGACTTTGAAAATGGTAGGTGTCAGAATGTGTAAAAAAAAAACGGTGTAATCCGAGCTCTCCTCATGAGAATATTGAAATTTGTCTCGGTGTGTCCAGTGTACATTAAAACACAAGATAGAGTTGCAATTGATTCTGAAAATATAGAGTTACCGAAATATAATATTCAGTCTATTCCGTGATAGACAACATATAATTTTCGGGACACCGATGTACCGAATAATACATTCGCCATTTCTCCATTTCAAATCACTGAATCCCTTCTCACTTCTAACTTCCATCTTCACATGTACTCATAAACATCCTAAACATGGGACGTCCGGTTACACAAGCATCAACTCCACAACAACTCCCCAACATCAAGATGGTACATGGCATCAAATTTCTCTGATCAACCGCTTCACACACAAGCATAACTCTCGTGGCATGGTTAATTTTTTTTTCTTTCTATAATGTATGAACATTGTTTTGGTTTTATGTCATTTTTATTTTATTATTTTGACTCATTTCTCGTAATTTCAACTTACACAAATTAATCACTACTATAGAGATATATCAAATAACATAACCTAAACCTATTATTTTATAAGAATTTTGTGTGTAATATCTGATGTATTCATTTAATTAGCAAAGTAAATTCTTGAATACGTAAATGACAAAAAAATGTTCTGTTGTACATGTTCATATTTTTTCATTCAATTTTTTTCACCAGTACCCAATTTGCAAATTGGAAAAATAATTTTTCGTGATCCAATTTAACTAGATGGTTCTTAATCGTATCCTAGCTAAAGATGGATTCAGAACAAACATTTTCTATACGAAAAACGTGTCTAAAATTAATTTTGCTGAACGTGATTCTTGAAAAACAATAAGTATTTTCATATGAGTTGTGTTTGTGTGAGATCAATTTACTACCCTATTTCAGTGAAGAAGTAACTTTTATGCATGGTATATTAATATATTATGTCCTTCTATACGATCTTCTAGTAAAAGGAAATTAAAAGGTTAGCCTCGTACTTGTGCCAATTTTTTGAAGCGAATCATGTAATTTTTTTCTACATTAAAAAACCGATCCCCATTAACTTATTATTTCTATATCTACAAATAAATATATATTGTTAATTATTTTAAACTTTCGACATTGGAGGAATAGAACACTTGCGACGTGCGACTTGTGATTTGTGATGACACAACGTAGAAACGCGTGGATGTCCGCCGCAAAGAATCGGTCCAACCATCCAAACTGTAGCTTACGGGAATCCGTATCCTCTCAGGTACCTGACTGAACCTGACCGCAACGGACGGCCCAGATTTACTCTCAGTCCAGATTTTTTAATTGGCACGAATCTCAAAGCACAAATAATACCGCCCCTGCGCCATGCCGAGTAATCACTGGCTGAGAGTAAATCTGGACCGTCCGTTTCGGTCAGGTTCAGTCAGGTACCTGGGAGGATACGGATTCAGCTTACGGAGTACGGACAGGCAGAGATCCCAGCCGGAATGGTCCAGACTCCAGAGTGTGCAGAAATGGTAAACTAGCGTGAATATATCACACTCTTCGAAGAAAAGCCCAGCCAATTTCCCATGCGAGGGCGGCGGCTCCAGCTGGTCAAACCGTCCTTTGAATGGACCCCACTCATCCCAGTCCCCATCTTACTCGTTTCTACGTGTGTCCGTTTCACATTGTCTGTCGAGAACCATGGAAGCAAATTGAACTGCTCTCCCAAAGTCGCCAAATCAATATTATTGAAATCTTTCTGTTTTTGTGTATAATGAATAACGTGAGGTTAATTATCTAACGATATTTTAATAGACGTTATTTTGTCTTACCTTTAACGGAAAATTTTATTACATGATACATTTAATAGACGTTATATGCTATAATCAAAATTTAAATTTCAAAGCACGAAAAATATATCTCATCTTGCTTTTTTAGTATAAGTTATAACAGTCAAAATTTTAAATATAACCAAATATATTACACGAAAAAAAAAACAAATATATTATCAAAGAACCTATCCACAATTCCACATACATCTGTTAGATTTTCTTTGTTAACCAATATAGATCCACTTGCTGTTTGATCCCGTCAATATTTTCCCATTGGCCTCTACACCGAGTCCATTTACTCATCGACTCTGATTCGGCCTATAAAACAAGCGCCAACCCTCCCTCTCCGTTCAGAGAAATCAAGCTCATCTCTCCTTTTTCTCGAGACATCCACAGAGCCAATTGCTCTCCCCATTTTCGACAACCAGCACAACCAATTAATCATCATTCATGGCTCCGAAAACAAAATCAGCTAACATCCAAGCCGTCGCCGCGGCCAATCAAGAGATCCGCTTCAGAGGTGTACGCAAGAGGCCGTGGGGCAAATACGCCGCTGAGATTCGTGACCCGTCAAAGAAAAGTCGTGTTTGGCTCGGCACCTTTAACACAGCCGAGGACGCAGCCCGTGCATATGACGCTGCCGCTATCAAATTTCGTGGCCCCAAAGCAAAGACAAATTTTCCGGTTGTCTCCCTCCCGGGCCCACCCGGTCTGGCAGATCCTGCAACGTCCAGTAGCAGCACCGTGGAATCATCTGCCTCCCCTGCCTCACTGTTTCCTGTTGCGCCGGCTCCATCTCTTGATCTGGGACTAGGCCTCCCAGCCAAGCATGAGCCGTCGCTCCAGCTGTTTCCTATGCGTGCCTCGTTCGTCAAGAGGAGGTGCACAAAGGTCGTGAAGGAGGCGTGTAGCGATTCTGACTCTTCCTCTGTTGTTGATGCGGTGCCGCGTTTTGAATTTGATCTCAATTTCCCACCTCCAGCTGAGCTTTGAGTGTTGATTTTTTCAGAAGACTAATTGAATTTGAGGGAGGAGGAATTACGTGCGTTTAGTTTGTTAAGATTAAGATGTTTATTATGGGTTGTTTTATTTGGGGGCAATTTTCAGAGGATGGAGAAAATTTGATGAATCCCTAATTCCCCACGAAGAGGTCAAGAAGGCTGAATCGTAGTGCTAGTAAATTACAAAGTATATATATTAATCAGGTGTAAATTATACAATTAGATGTTTTTTCTGTCACTGGGAGGAGCCGCTGTAAGCTGTCTCTTCCTGTGCGGTGATCTAGATAAAGATACGGCGAATTAAATTCGTTTCCTATGTAAGAATAGAAGGTTTTTAATTGCAAATTAATGCAATTGGTAGTGAAGGAAAAATTGTTGTTGGTCAATTAATTATCTTTGGTCTTAGCTTTTATGGATTCAGATCTGATCTTTGCATCAACTGTGCACCCTGTTAATTTTCTTGGAAAAATCCGTTCTTGTACACTCTTGCTTTCCTTAAAAGCAAAATTTAAATCCGGGTTTATGTGTTTTCGAGGTTTCTCTACGTGTAGGGTCTACGAGTCGTACAACTGTCTAAGTGTGGGTCCACACGACAGTGACCCTCGTAAAAGTGAAACCAGCAGGAGATGGAATTCATATCTTTTGAGTTAATGAATCCCGACTGTCCAATCTGTTTCAAAATTCGTGCGAATTAGATCTACACTAATATTAAAGGGCCCTCTATATTATAGACACGAGCCGAATTGGCTCCGTTTAAAATCAGACGGTTGAAATTCATTAACTCAAAAGATTCCCTTTTGAGTTAACATTCATTAACTCAAAAGATTCCCTTTTGAGTTAACGCAGAGGATACGGATCCCAGGAGATGTTACAAAACAACGGCACTCAAAACTCGGGTTGAGGTACAGGTAGCCTTGTAAACTAACTAAGCCTGGTAGATGGAAATTTCGTATATAATTATCAAACTAAGTAATAAAGCATGACTTATTCCGTCTCGGTATAATGTGGTTCCCTGCTTAAAATAGTAAAGACAGTAGCAGGTCTCTTGGATTTTTTTTAAAAAGCATAATTAAAAAAATTAAAATTAGGGAACCAACATGATTACCGGGATATTTCGAAAAACCATAAGAACCGAACAGCCTATTCGGTCCCCACAATTTTTTTTTCCTGGGACCGAATAGGGATTTCGGTCCCCCCCCATTTCACAGTTTTTTCAAAAAAACTGTGCAGCCTTCCGTGTAGCACTCTGGAACCGAGATTCAAATTCGGTCCAGGGTATTTTCAGTGGGGACCGAATTGGCATTTCGGTCCCCAATTTTTTTTTTTTTTTTTTTTAAATCGAATTTTTTTTCCTTTGTCAAATTACTTTTTTTATATCATATTTATATGAAAATACGCTAAATTACTTGAAAATGTCCAAACCGGCCGGTCCCTTGACTAAATAACTAAAATGCTGAGATTAATTATTTGTTAGATTATATTTGTTAGATTAATTCTTTTGTTAGATTATATTTGTTAGATTAATTCTTTTGATGTCCAAATCGAATTGTTTTGTTAAATATTTGTTAGAAAATACGTTACGAATAGAGCCGATTTTGTGCTAAAATACGGTAAATTACAATAATTATACTAAAATACAGTAAATTTACTAAAATGCTGAAATTACAATAATTATGTAGAATTATGCTAAAATACGGTAATTTATTGAGCTACGTAGATTGAAGAATAGAAATGAAAATCTTAATCGAAAATGATGCAATATGGGCCCTGCGCATGCTTCACGAAAAGGAGCGTAACTTTTAATCCGTCCGTCGGATCGGGCTGAAATTTTGACAGGAAATCCCGAATTCAAAAACCAAGCTAGACTCCTTTCGAGCCCGATCCGACCGTCGGATATAGAGTTTTCGAACTTTCTTTACAATATTAGAGTTTTTAGGGTCTTTTCGTGCATCATCTAACAAATATTTTAAAAAACAATTCGATTTTTTTTGTGTTATATTTCATTTCAGCATTTTAGCTATTTTTCTCTAAAAAAAAAAAAAAAAAAGAGTTTCAAACCGTAAATAATATTTACGGTTTGAATTCGGAATTCAAACCGTAAATATTATTTACGGTTTGGGTAAAAATTTAATTTTTTCAAAAACTTGGTTAAATATATTAATTTTTATTTTTTTTGGGTAAAAATAAAAATCTCGGATTTTGCATATTTTACGGGAACCGTGGGCATATTTATTAATCTGTAATTAACTTGGGGTATTTTTAAAAATGTCGGAATTCTCAAGTAATTTAGTGTATTTTAGTATAAATATGCTATCAAAAAAGTAATTTGACAAATATTTAAAAAAAAAATCAATATTTTAGTGTTATATCTCAGCATTTTAGTTATTTAGGCAAGGGACCGGCCGGTTTGGACATTTTTATTAATCTTTAATTAACTTTAGTATTTTAGCATTTTAATTAACTTTAGTATTTTTATTAATCTTCAAAAAATTCGATTTTTTAGTATTTTAGTAAAAAAAAAAAAAAAAAAATGGGGACCGAAATTCCAATTCGGTTTCCCATCCCATTTCGATTTTCTGTGGCGGATCTGCCAAAAAAATATGAAATGGGGGTGGACCGAATAGCCTATTCGGTCCCAGGGAAAAAAAATTGTGGGGACCGAATAGGCTGTTCGGTTCTTATGGTTTTTCGAAATATCCCGGTAATCATGTTGGTTCCCTAATTTTAATTTTTTTAATTATGCTTTTTAAAAAAAATCCAGGTCTCTTTCGAGAAAAAGGCAAAGAGGCCAGGGCATGTAAAGGAAACGGAGGCTGGACGGCAAGCGGTCGGACGCGTGATGTCTGAACGCGTTGCACGTGGGACCCACATGGATCCCAGTAAATCTATTGCTGGATCTCACTCGCCGCTCTCTCTTATTTCGTGATTTGTTTTTAGACGAAACCTGTTTGGTTTTTTAAAAGCGCGGGGAACTAGAAAGGGACTGGATTCGTGAAAAAGCCGAAAAGGGCGGCAACTGTATCGATCTTCTATTTCGTTTTAAAAAAAAAAAAAATCATATCGTCCGAAATTCGAAATAGTCGACCCGGGACAGCGGGCTGGAGGTTTGTAGAGTCCGTATCCCCTCAGGTACCTGAGCTGCCATCTATATAAACGGACGGCCCATATTAGTCCCAGCCGGGTTAAGCTCAATCCGTTACTTATGGATACTGTTTTGAGATTCGTGCCAGATTAAAAGAACGGTCTAGATTTAATAATTGCACCTCAGGTACCCTAGGGATCCAAATTCAGGTTTGTAGAATACACGTCACACGTCCCTGAACGAGAAGCTTATCACTAGTTATATTTTATTGAAGAAATGGAGTACGTTTTTACGTGATAGTAATTATTTTGACGGTTTAAATAATGATTTTTTAAATTCAATTCCAATAATGTTACACTGTTAGAATATAAATAATTTAAATTTTATACAATTGGAGTACGATTAATAATGTATTAAGAATCGTTAAATTCACACCGTTGGAAATTAAATGCACTTATAAGCGGTAAAATATATATTAAATTTTATCAATTTTTACAACAAATTATGAGCCATATAGATTATGCTTACATGTTAGATTTTAGATTTTAAATTTTAAATTTTAAATTTAAATTTTGAATATTGCCAAAAATCGTGAAATGATCCATCTCTCTTATTAGATATTTGAGAAATTATATCATAATTAAACTAAATAAGGAGTATTCAAGTATATTGATAATGTCTTAATTTGATAATTTTGACAACTTTCTCAAATCAGGTAAAATACATAAATAAACATATAAAAAAGTTGTGGACATGTTGGTGAAACTAAATCAAATGTCATTAAATATGAGTCATTTTGATGAATGGTGAAACTAAATCAATTAAATTTCATCATTTTTTTGTGTGACAAATAACGTATAAAATTTCATTGTTACAAGTTTAGACTAATGCCAAGCTTACCATATTAATTCATTGTTAATGAAATTTTCATTAAAAATAAATGCCCTTCGAACTTTTTATACAGTTTTGTTAGAATTGACAATTGTAGTATAACCTCTATAAATTCAGATCAAGCTACACCGTTCTAGTATCATTAAATTATTTATGAAATAGTAGGCACCTGTTATGTGTTAACTATTTTCCTGTTATATCCAAACATATTTCCTTACACAACACTTAATCAACTACATAGTGGCTTTTTCAAGAGCTCCTTAAAGCCTCTTTAAGAGCTAGTTTAGCTGTTTAGCCTGTTGTAGACCATTTTACCCAACATAAGTAATGCTCCCTAGCTAAAGAACTCCCTTTCACCCATCGTTTTCTTTACCCCCAGCTAGAGGTGCTATCGGGTCGGGTCGGATCCGGATACTATTATATTTGGACCCGTACCCTAAAAGTGTTCGGGTCCAAATTTCGATCCATATACTTATTTGTTTCAAATCGGGTCGGGTCCGGATCCGGATACCTATCTACCCGTAGATATTTCGGGTTCATTCTTTCGGTTCCGGGTAGATAGATACCCATAACTTGTTTGTGGATTATTGGGTCCGGTTCGGATATAGGGCGGTTCTGGATCCGGAGCGGGTATATGTCACAACTCCCATACTACATATGTTTTTTTTTTTTTCTCATTAGAGCCTTCAATAATATTTTGTGGAACTTGGGTAGCATTTTCAGGATTTGATTGTTGATTGTTTGGAGTACTCATGGTGTAACAAAAAGTACTCGAAAGTTTTTTGTTTTTTGTTAATAGCTTTTGAATTCAGGAGGGTGGAGATAAATAACTTTTGAAAATCAAAATATTGAAGAATAGATATAATTTTTAGAAAGTAAAATATTGGAGATGGTGATTTTCTTTTCTATGATTCAAAAAATCCATGAATGAAATATTAATACTAATTTGTTTGAATAGAGAATTAAATTTATGGCAAATATTTGATTTCTATGAGATTTATTGCGAATGACATATCAATGAGAACAATAAATTTTCATAATTATGATGATGATATATAAGGCAGATATTGAAGGATATATTCAAAGCAATAAATTTTATTCAAAAAATTAATATGCAAAATGTGATTACGTGACATTTGTTGATTTGATTATATGTAAAATTGTATTTTCATAGTTATTCATATATGTTTTATCAGGTATTTATATGGGTATCGGGTCGGGTTCGGTTATGAGTCGGATAACTAAATCAAACTCATATCCTATCCATTACAATATCGGTTCCGGTTCGGATCCGGATCGGATATTAAATTATTAATTTTGTAACCGTACCCATAATTTAACCGGTTATATTTTTTAAACCATATCCTATCCAAATTAACCGGATCCGGGTCAGTTCCGGGTCGGATCCGGTTCGGTTCCGGATTAGATCCGGATAATCGGATAAAAGTAGCACCTCTACCCCCAGCAACACATAGAACACAGAAACATAGGCGTCGAAAAAGTCCCCCCCCAAATGAGGCTAGCGATGATTTTGTCATTTGCACAGTTGTACACATAGAGCTATTTTTATTGTCATTTGTACAGCTTCATTTTAAAAACAAAATTGCTATGATGATTTTGTCAACTAAAGTAACATTTAGCTGAATAGATCAAATGAAGTAGCGAGTGCTAGGCTTATCAAAAGAACTTGTTGTGCTCAACTCCAAAGCTTCAAACTTTAAATTCAAACTGTTGAAACTAATTAAATTCACGACTGAAGATTTATAAGTTATTTTAAAGCATTTATTTTTCATCATTTGTTGATTACTTAATTTTATACTAAGTGAATTTGAAAATTTTATATGTGCACAAATTACTCGTGAAGTAAATCGGCTTCAATAATTTAAATTTATTGTTTAAAATCAATTGAATAAATTTTGTAGATGAGTTCACCAAAGCCTCTTGATGAACCTAGCTCACTCGAATATATCTATCGTTTCTAAATTAAAATACAATCGCACTAAAGAAAAATAGACTCTGGGAATTTTAGGTGATCTTGCTAGAAGCGTGACCTATAAGTATAAGGTAATGCCGATGACCAATGCAAACTGACGTTTATGAATCTTGGAATCGTTTTTTGGGGTTTTAGGTGGGAATTTCACGAGTCTGGATTTCCTTAAAGTAATCCATTTACCCTTTTTGGGATCTTGAAAGAACGGACTCTGACTCTCTGAGGGTCCGACTTTTACTAGAAAGCGGAATTCTCGTATCTTTGCTTTTTTTTTTTTTTTTTCTTTTCCAAGAAACTGGTTTCTATCTTTTTTGTATTCACGGGTAAAAACAGCTCAAATTTTCTGGTCCGAAGAGGCCAATTTCTAAGAAGCTAGTCTTCTATCTTTCTGAGAAGGCCAAGTTCTGAAAACAAACTTCAAATTTCAGTTTTGCCCCCTCTTTCACAAGAAATAGACAATTAAATCCACAACTCAAATTTTCAGCTTTTTTTGAAAAATTGAAAACGTCAAACTTTACTTCTCTACCAAGAAATAAAAAATAAAAATAAATCTATGAACGTACTGGTAACGCACAGCAATAAGAGCAGCTTTTTGTGGGTTCATCAATCATTTTTTCAAGAACAGAGCAGAATTAACTTTAACGCGTGATTTCTGCGGATAGGGTTATTTCGAATCTTGCTGAACACAAATGTCGATACAAATAAGATACCAGTACCAGACTTGCATGCAAAATTATAAATTCTGTAACACAATAAAGCGTTAGCTTAAAAAAAAAAGGTACTGGACCATGTACATATACTCACATCCAAAAAATTGCAATGTGAGCCTTTGCCTTTAAACTTAAAAAATTTTTTTTTTTGCAATGAACCCTAAATTGTGCTAAAGTTACACTAGCATTTGGTGAGTATCTCAGCACCTGACTTGGTTATCAAAATAGTATGCTCAAATTGAGCAGCGAGGCTGCCATCAGCTGTCAGAGCTGTCCATCCATCATCCCACATTACATGATTTGTTCTTCCTGTTGTTAAAATAGGCTCTACAAAATATGAAACATCCAGTGTTACCAATTAAAATGTTTTTTCACTTCGCTATGCAGAAATGGTTTTGTCAGGCAAAACAGCCCAAGGGTAATTTTTTTCAACTTCATCTCCTTAAGTTTAGTTAGTAAACTTTCTGTTTGAAATACTAGACCACTCCATTAGTCCTATGAGAATTCTTTTGAAATCTTTAGTATTTGCCTGCATTTTGAGAAATTTGCCAATATTTCACTTGCAAGTGAAGATTTTGTAGTTCATTGGAGATTCCTTTTGATGTTTATTTATTTGATACTAAAATTAAGGTTGGCAGACATCCTTTGCAACTTGTATCCAACAACTGAACAGTTTTGCAAGCAACATGTCACACAACATGAGATATTCTTTTTAGTACACAGGTAAAAGCAGAAAAAACCCTGTCATTGAGACTAGAGCATTAAATAAAAAAATGACTGGCTTACCGCTGGCCATTTCATATTTAACTCAGTCGAATCTCTCTTTAGCTGGTTTTTTCAAACTTGAAACTAAATCAAAACTACCTTGCATTCGTTTTAATTCAATTTGGGCCTAGAAAATAGAGTCCACATTCAGCATGACCTGACTTAAGAAAAAGCAACACATTCTTTTTTCTGCATGTTATGACTATTGAGCGCCATTTGGAAGGTAAAAACATATTAGATTCTAGTTATAAAGATGGAATTCAAATATACTTACCAATAGTAAATGTTTGACTTTCAACCATGAGTCCTGGTCCATCATTACCTGTTTGAAGTACATAAACTGTCAGCTTCAAAAAATTTAATCATACCAGCAACAAGTTGGCAATCACCTCTTCAACTAAAAGTGCAAAAAAATTGAAGTTGTGGTGTCAAAAACAGTATCAATACTCACGTTGATGATATATGAGTGGTTCAGAGTGGAATATTCTCCCCACGCCATGCCCCACAAATATCTCAACTACTTGAAAATCATGCTTCTCAGCATATTCACTGTGCCAAATGGAAAAAAAAAACATTAATGAATTTAGTATTACAATAATTAAGAATAGGGCTGCAATCGTAGAATAAGAGTACATTGCCCAAACAGTTCAGACTATCATCCATTTCTTACTTGGTATATTGAGTTAAAAAGTACCCATTTGCCCTTCAGGATTGCTGTTTATAACACTATTATCCTATTTTACACTCCCCATTTGGGCCCTCTGTATCATTATGGTTCCATTCTACTCTTCCTTCAATATGAAGGCAAAATGCTAAATTAACAAATGATATGTACTCGTTAACTCTTTGTTCCAATTCCATGTTTCCTTGAATGAAATGAATTTTTGAGCAATTTATTTGATTTCAACATCAGAACCGTTTAAGTCAATATGGACCAATAGGGAAACACGTTCACTCCATGGACCTTATGCATATTTAACTCTAGAAGGAAAGGGATAAGACTTCTTTCTTGAAATGAACCTAATTGTTTGACCAATAGTCTTGTAACTAGCACCAGCTTTGCATATTGATATGGCCTTCATCATACATTCTTCTGTTACCTGACCTTGAAAAAGTTGAGTTAGCCTTTATGCACAGCAATAATACGTCCAACTGCTCAAGTAAATACTTGAACTTTTGTCCGTCCTTAGAAATGCCATATCCATGAGTTATATCTAAAATGTATTGCAAATTAGTACCCTCACAAGCAGCTGAGCAGATTCATCAACATCTCCACAAAAGAATGTTTTTGACGTATCTCCATGGTAGCCCTGTAGCAAATAAAATATTTGATAGCACCTTGATAATAACCAAAATAAATTTTAATAGAATAAATGTAACAGTGCACAGCTTACATTAAGATAGACAGTCACGTCGATGTTAATAATGTCTCCATCCTGCATAAGAAAATTAAAGACCATAGTAAGAAAAACAGAAAGAAAGCAAATTCATCTTCTGTACTGACTCAGCATATGGACTTCCATGCAAGTAGCATGCTAACAAATACCTGTTGAACTGTATCCAGTTAAAGCGAAGTCAAGTACACCAAAGAATAAACAAATTGCCCCTGAGTTCATCTTATCAATTAAAAAAGCTTAATTACCAATTCATCTCAAATCTAGGGGTACTACCCCATTTTCAACATCTGGTTATGCTTTGCATTTTAACTATTAGGAATGCACAATAGTATTTAAAGTTACAGTAAATTTTGGGTCTAAATTGAAGAAACACTAACAGAAGAAATATGTCTTCCAGACGAACCTTAAGGGGTCGAGAATCAGGTATCCCATGACACATGCACTCATTTACTGATGTGCAAACACTTTTTGGAAAGTCGCCATATCCAAGAGGAGAAGGATATGCACCTGCATTTATTATCATCTCATGTACTGCTTTGTCAATTTCATCAGTGGTTACACCCGGCTGAACAAAATAAGCAAACAGATAAAAATTATTACAGCACATAGAAAGATGTTTATCAAATCATAGGTTAGCACGGTTTCCCAATGCTTCAACGTACTATTATTTTTCTTATGCTAATGGTAAATGTGGCACTTAATTGCCCTAAATGGGGAAAATAAAGGCTAGTAATAAGCCAAGTGCGGGTTGAACAGCAGGAAGTCATGGCATAAGTACTGCAGTCACCTGGCTTTAAAGACTGGTCCTTACATTACCCCATTTCCTGATCTGGCATCTAAGATTTCAAGCTTCCTAGTTTCTGTTCCTCGACATTGTCACGTGTACCATTCTGTCCCGATCTTCATTTATTATTTAAAAATTGCAAAAATCCTTCTTGGTGAACTCAACTCTTGAAAAAAAAAAAAATCCCACTCCCTGACTATACACTGATGTGTTAATCATGATACTTGTCCTTTTTTTATTGAAAGATGTGCAGACCAAAATAATATATATTGGTTTCAACTGGAAGTTAAGGGACAGAATTAAAACATAGTAATACTTTCTGAGGACCAAATGTGTCTGTAGTCTTAATTTCTGTGGATAGGTATTTTATCAAATTGAAATGCCATTAATAGAACTTCAGTACCATTTCAATACTAGCACTGATTTGACCAAACTCTTGTTGGTCTGTTATTTCTCAGCTTGTAAGGTTCTTGTAGCTTGGTTTTGACAATTCAGGGTCACCTGACAGTCAATTTGACCACTGGGGCTAATCAAAGCTAATTGTACTTACCACTTTGGACTTGATTTTCAATTGGATTGCGAACTTAGCTGGATTGCACGGCACATCAATTTTTCAGGGAACACACATCAAGATGGCAATATGGCAAATTTTTATAAATATGCAAATTAAACTCAATTGCATTAATTCTGTCGGATTTACAATTCATGAGACTGTACCAGACTTGTACAAGTCAATACCAGGATTTACCATCCAAAATTGAAGTCCTTGGAAGTAGTGAAAACAATAGCTACCTTAACTAATGTACCAGCATGCTCCAAAACCTGTGCAGCCAATTGGCAAGAATCCTGCATACGAGCAATCCCCTCGGAGTCATGCACTTGTATTTCACTAGAAATCTCTGGCACATGTTTCATACCTACGTAAGGAGGCCGGGGGATATTTTCTGGTACAATAAGTGGTGGTGATACTTGGCCCTGCCTCAGTGACAACCTTTTTCTTTTTGATTTCGCTGACCGCTTTTCTCTCGACCTAACAGCAGTACACATAAAACTAATTTAAAGGAAATAAACTAAGACCGAAAGCACATGAAAATTTCACGGTTTGAGTACTCGACGTACCTCCTAATTTGCATGGCCTCTTCAGAAGCTCGTAAATTTCTCGCTACAACAACACATTTGCTAGGAAACGATTGACCTAAAAGAAATCGGAATAGATGAAACGAAAGACAAATTTTAGAGACTCATAGAGCGCTGACAAGTCACTTACGGTAGCTTCTAGAAGGAGGCGTGGTACAGAGAAGTCGTCCCGAGAGAAAAAGCTTTTGTTGAAAAGCCATCCGGGTATAAGCTTCCATCGCCATTTCAGTTCCAGAAAGAATTTATTCTTTAGACTGTGCGGTAGCTCTTCTGAAATAAAACGGAAGGAAACTGAGATATCGGCAGCACGCGATGTCTGGGTGAGATTATCTTCGTCTACATTTGATGATTTAAAAGTTTCTAAGAAATACTGAAATACTAGATAAGAAGCTATTGGGCTGGGCCTGGACCCAACCGGAAGAGGCCTTTAGCGGGCTTTAGTAATCAGGCCTAGTTTAGCTAGATTTCTGGTCAATAACCTACGTACAGATGTAAAAATATGCGTCGATTAATGTGGTTGCATGATGTTAAAAATCCAAATAAAGTTTCTGCCTGACCCTTATTTGGATCAAGAAAATTACCAACTGCAACTAAAGTATCGTTAAATTGAATAATTGAGCAATCAAATAATTGACTCTATAATTTCAACAAGTAGTCCATCAATTTAACTACTTGACCTAACCTATTTAGGATATCTGTTAATCCAAACATCTCTGTTTCAGAGGCTTTTACCAATTCTACCCTCACACATACCTTTACTAGATATTTAACTGGTATATTATTTACTGAATGGCAACAATTAAGGTCTTCTATTACCTACTCATCTGTATTTACTGATATTATCAAATCAGACGTCCTGATTTGGAGATGGGACCTCTTCTGGTAAATTCACAGTACACTCTTTATATTAGTGTTAGAATTCAGAGGCAACCCCAATAACTCCTATTCAACTCTAAAAGCAAGCATACTACTTAAAATTAAGATTTTTTATTGGCTAATCCAACATAAAAATGGTTAGAGGTTGGCAAGGTGATACTAACTGTCCATTTTGCTCTGCAATTGAAACCTGTGATCATCTATTTGTTACTTACCCTGTGGCCAATTCTATCTGGTCTTGGATTGCCCAGTACCATGACTTTAATTTTAATTGTACATCAGTTTTTTATTTATGACTTTTAGATGTCTGGATCTCTTTAAAGGATAAATTACTTATAGAAATGGTTAGAGCAGCTACTATTTGAGTGCTCTCGTTAGCTCATAATAATGTTATTTTTAATAATTCCTCCATTTCCAATAGCAGATCCTTAGCTCTTCATATTATTGCCCTTACCTCTTACTGGTGTAAATCTAAATTGGATGATTCATTTTTTTTTAAATTAACTTTAGTTTTGAATAATTTGAATCAGGCAGGCAGCTTAATCATCATCTCGGAGGCAGATACCAGATGCCCCGGGAAGGAAAAGCAGCCAGTGGTCAAGCGAGGAGCCTGGTCTTGGTTTAGAGGGGTCTAATTTATCAGATTACCTACGGGATAGAGCAGAAATTGAAGCCATTGATGCTGCCTTCTTAGATGCTGCTGGTGTTCCAGTCCCTCTTTCTTCTTCTGATTCACCTTCTGATCCAAGCTCTTCCTTTGACAGCTCTTGGTTCTACAACTTTGGTTTTGTAATATTCTAACTTGGCAAACTATGATGCTTTTATTGTTTTGTCATTAGATATTTCCTTGTAGCTTTCCTTCATGGGTGATTGTTGTTTGTTTCTGATGTAATAATTTAGGAATTTTAGTGGGCTGTGTTACACTGTTACACTGCTTTTGGCTTGTATGAACTATTATGTTTCTTAATGAAACAGGTGAATACCTTAAATTATTACACACTGCTTTTGGCTTGTATGAACTATTATGTTTCTTAATGAAACAGGTGAATACCCTAAATTATTTTTGAAATATGAGTTGAAAGTCAAGCTACTTAACACATTTCAAACTCCTATGTATTAATATAGAAAATTCAATTGTGTTATGATGGCTTTGTGAAAATTCTTGAGCACTATTTGGAAGCATTTCGTATCCCGTTTTAAAAAACCTGGCTTATAATCTTTTGTATGTAACCATGTAATCTCATGCTGAAAGGCAGAACAATACTATTTAAGTTACAAAATTAACTTTATTCAAAATCTGAAAAGAACTTCATGCTCAGCTGAAATTAAGAAAAACAAATATTAAAATCAAAGCCGAACATCACAAGTAGCACCACATACTCCTACTTTGCCTCATCTTTCTGTTCACCACCAGCCACCGTCTCTTTTATGTTTTGTGCCGCTTTCTCTGTGGCTTCCCACACATTCTGCGCTGCTTGTTCGGCCTTCTCTCTTACATTTTTTGCACCCTCTCCAACATTCTCTCCCGCAGTTGTTGCACCTATACAAATTCAAAATATGTTTTCACAACAAACAATGGAATCTGAATTAAAATTACTTTTTTTTTTTTTTTAGAGAAGGATTGGTGGTTAAATTAGCAAATCACTTGATTAAACTGTACCTTCAACAGTATTGTCCTTGGCAGCTTTGGCCGTCTCCTTCACCTTCTCAGCAGCTGTATCAGCAGCCTCCATGGTTTTCTCTGTGGCACCTTTTGCCATATCCTCCGTCTTCTCCATCCCTGACTTAGCCGTATCCGTCACCTTCTGTGCTGCTTGAGATGTCTCTTCACTTACCTAGTTAAAAAGTTAGCAATTTCATTAGTTGCCACAGAGTCCTATCCTCTGCCTGAATGCTATAGGTGGTGATTTCTCCATCTCATGGTACAGATTTGCTCTTACTAATCTGAACTGCCATACATAATCAGACAGGTTCCTTACCAGTTACCATCACCACACAACACCAAAACAGCTATGGATGTCGACACTTACCCACTAATTAAATATCCTCTTTACATCCAAGGTAATTATTGTTGTAGGAAATTTAATTAATTAATTTTTTTCATAATTTTTAATTTATATTATTAATAAACCCTCGTAAATTGAAATTAAGAAATTATTATTTTCAGCAACTGAGAAGAACTTCTACAAAATTGCTCAAATACATCAAGTCTATGTTCGATGGTCATATTATTTGATCAGATGGTTATGCTATACTATATTATTATTGTTGCTAAAATCTTTTTTTTTTTTGAGAAAGCTGACAGAGGCTTATTGTTCCTAAAATCGAATGACAAGAATTTAGTGTTTTTCTTATTATCCATATTTATAGTGAATATTCTTACCGAAAAGCAGGAATTATTCTTAAGAGCAAAATTAAAGATTGCCTACTTACTTTTACGTAATCAGACAGTCAAAATTTATTACTGATTTTTTTTTTCTCATAAAATATGTACTCAAGCCTTACTCTTTGTATTCTCCAATGACGACTAACATAGAAAGGCTATAATACCTATCAATATAAAACAAAAATTTTGAAAAAAAAAACCTTGTCCATAGCTCCTGTTGCATTTTGCTTTGCATCCTCACTGAAACGAGCTGCACCTTCTTGTGCCTCACCGGCCTTCTCCTTGGTTATGCCCATACCTTCTTCTGTCATTTGCCCGGCTTTATCATATGCATCCTGATCAGCCTATAATAAAGAGTTGTCAGTTTGTTATATCAAATCAGATTAATTTTGTTCCCTGACATGATTCAGGGCCCCTTCTAAGGGCAATAAAGTTTTGCCATTTGAATCCTCAGTATTTGATATTATTCTATATATCTTGGTTGCTCAAACCTCTCCATTCATCACCAAGCCATGAGCACAACGGTAAATGAATAAATAGATAAAATTAAAAATAATGTTAGACGATTAGGGGTGAAAACGGTATGGATAATATCCGATCCGTATTCGATCCGTATTCGAAAAATTAGATGTGGATATCCGATATCCGAATATCCGTGTGGATATGGATACTGACATATCCTGATATGATTTTACGTTTCAATTATCCGTATCCGAATAGTAAATATATATCATATATTTTAATATGAGATGGACTTAGCTACTTCATGGAGTAAAACGACTTTGTACTCCACGCCATATCTTCATTTTCAAAGTTCAAATAGTCGATTCGAACCTTCCAACATGTTCTTCATATTGAAATGTACTTGGAGACCAAATTTTACATTTTTTGGAATTTTTTTACTATTTATTAAGCCACTTTGAAAATCTGAAAATCCTTATAAACAGTAAAAAACAGTAAAAATTTCTGGACCGCCGGATCAGTGATTTTCAAAGTGGCTTAATAAATAGTAAAAAAATTCCAAAAAATGTAAAATTTGGTCTCCAAGCACATATCAATATGGAGAACAACTTGAGCGGTTCGGATCAGTCGTTTGGATTTTCAAAATGAAAATAATGAGGCGTGGAGCACCAAGTCGTTTTACTCCATGAAGTAGCTAAGCCCAGCACTTTTAATATATATTATGAAAAAATATTGTTATTCACCATTAAAATTAGATAAATATTATGAACTTTGGTATTTTTTAATATTATTTTAATAAATATCCGATCCGATCCGTATCCGGCTGATATCTGATCCGTATCCGTATCCGAAAAATTAAAAAGGGATATGGATATGGTTTTCCACTATCCGCTCCGTATTCGCTCCGTTTTCACCCCTATAGACGATGCATAGGTAAACAGAACTAATCCAACTTGGCAGACGACTGGCTTATCACAACTAATAATTACCAACTCTAGTAAAATTTTACTAATATAATTGAAAAAAAATTCTACTAATAATTCTACTAATAATTCTACTAATATAATTAATATAGATGTGTGTGTGTGTGTCATTTAAGGAATATTATTTTATTTATTATTTAGTCTAAATATTTTTATGAAAATATATCATTTTGCATAATTTTTTTTTGTTCTCGTATAATATGTTCCCGTTACAACGCACAACACGATACTAGTAATATGCTAATGTGCATAAAATATTATAAAAATATACCTAATTTATAAAATAATTGTAAAATTAGGTTTCATCTTAAATTAATAATTTTTTTTTGTTTCAATTTCTATCGCAATAATCAGGCAGAGACTAACATATAAAAATCAAATTTTAACTTCATTTCTGTATATATATTGAATTGATTATTATTTTTTTAGTTTGCAATTGTTGATAAATTTTTACCTCTAAAAACAAAACCAAAGGTGTTAGTTCTACCTCTTAAATTAAATTATCATCGTATTACAAACAAAAACAAAATCCTAGTTAAAATATAAATCGTAACAAAAATTGAATTAAGCCATAAATTGGAACCAAACAAGAAATAGATTAAAGTATAATTTAACTTTAGACCTCAATCAAACATGAATAATTTATAGTCAGAATAAGCAACTTAGGTCTCCAAATCTTTAAACCTCAACTAAAGACCACCCATGAGAATAGTAAACGAGAAAAAACAAAAGAAAAAGAAAAACAGAGACCTGTGACGACTTGCCAGAGGCTTGAAAACAGAGACTGCTAGGTTTAACGGTGGGCGGACGGAGAGCAAGCAGAGAAGGCTTCGTGTAGAATGTTCTCGAAATTACACCATTGATTGTGATAGCGTTCCTTCCTCCAAGCATTGTTGTCATGTTCATCATTTGACTAAAACAGAGACTATGTCTAAAGAGAGACTGATTCCGTTGTACGGTTTGAGTTATCTCGTTCTATTCGAAGAGGCGACTTCCGACTTAAGTAATAGTGGGCAGGACACGTGTCCTGAGACACGTGTCTAAGTCGGCATGTCTAACTTTTTTGTTTTTTTTTTCTATGTCGGTATGGCCTATCTTATTTTCTATCCGCAAGAAAATCTTAACCTTCAATGATATTTTAGCTTGCCATACAGTACTATATTCAGAAGTTTTGACTCCACTAGATTGAATTTTTTTTATAAACCATAATTAAAAAAAATATTTTTACGAATTTTTTTTTTTTTTACAAAAACTATAATAACCGAAATGCCATTTCGGTCTGATTATTTTTTTTGATTTTCTGTGGCGGCTCATATGAAAACTTGTGAAACCAGTACCACAGAAAATCCAAAAAGGGAATCGTACCGAAATGCTATTTTGATCTGGAATAAAAAAAAAATAATGGACCGAAATGGCATTTCAGTTCTTATGATTTTTGTAAAAAAATAAAATAATTATGTTGGTTTCGTAAAAAAAAAAAAATTAATTATGGTTTATAAAAAAAATTCCACTAGATTCATTTCACAGAATATATAGAACTATTGGATTCTAATTCATAGCAAGATTTCAAATAAAACATAGAATTGTTGGACCATGCATCTCCACACTAATTGCCTTTTAAACCTTAAAACACAGAAAACATAGAACTATTGTATTATTGTTCAATCAGATTTAGCCATTTACAAGATAAATCCCCACTAATTGCCTTTTAAACCTTAAATTAATTCTATTGTTTTTAAATACTTCAGTTACTGAAATATGATATCTTAAAAAGGTTAGGAATTGGCACTTGAGAGAGTGTTCTCCAGCCCATCTATCACACCAAAAATTTGTATTAATTCTTCCCATTACCAACTTAGAGACGGAGTTAGTATGCTACAGGGCAGGGCAAATACTAAAATTTTAATTTTTTTTATTAGCCTAATATATAATTGAATTATTGTTCCACCTTGAAATTAAATTCTGTCCTATCTTGAATCTGGATTTTTTTTTTATTAACATATAATTAAACTAGTATCGTGTCCATGTGTTGCAACAGAGACATATTATAAGAGAAAAAAAATTTAGACTAAATAACAAATGACTATACTAAATGATATATTAAATAACACCTACACGTAAATAACATTTCTTAAATAACATATTTCATTAAATGACGTACAATTCTTTTTAATATTTTTGACACACTTTTATTAAAAAATCTCATACAAAATAATATATTAAATGATATAAAAAAATAGAAAGAAATACAAACATGACCAATCAAATCTATTTTTTTTTAAATAATTTAAGAAATGAAGAAATGAAGACTAATCAGAAAGATGATACAATTTGTACGTAACAAGTACTTACCTAAATAAATTTATTTTTCTACACGTAGAAAAACATCAAAAATATATATATAATAAAAAGAAAGCAGACTATTGAATTGAATGGCTGATATTCAATAAAAAATTTAATCTTTTAATCACAACCGTTGACACACCCAAGACATCTAAGCGCTTAATATAAGAATGAAAATTATTGCTCCATCCTGAAGTTAAATTCTGCTTTACTCTGAAATCCAAATTCTCAACTACAGCTCAATAACATGTACAGGATAGGCATATCTTTTTCTTTTTTGTGTGGCTTCATGTTGACCGTGAAAAAACTTAAAAAATTGAATCATCGAAAAAAGAAGAAGAGGTGACTATGAATGGCTCCTATCTTGTACTGGAAATAAAGATTTCTG
Source organism: Carex kokanica (assembly GCA_025461125.1). NCBI lineage: Eukaryota > Viridiplantae > Streptophyta > Magnoliopsida > Poales > Cyperaceae > Carex > Carex kokanica. Next base: position 937,654 of record JAJGRX010000923.1, on the reverse strand, counting down.
GCTGGGGGGGGGGGGGCCCGAAGGATTGAGGTCTAAGGATTTTCGATTTTCTGGATTAAGAAGGATTAAGGCCTAAGGAGGTCTAAGAAAGCACTGCCAAGCGCGTACTAGGATATCTTAAATGAAGAATTATTATGATGTCAATAAGTAATGCTACAAACGAGTGGTTACAATTGTACACGGAACCCATCAGGATTTTAACACGCATTCTAATATCATTCTCTATTGTCATTTTTCCATCATCTCTCATTTCTTGTTTCTCATAAACCCAGCAATAACTGGTACATAAAATAAATTCTCACAGTACTGATATTTAAGAAAAAAATACTACCAATACGTTCTACAAAGAATCTGAACCAGAGCACAATTCTGAGATTGTTCATAAAATAATCTCATCAGCGCAATTCGTCGATTTATTCGAACTCGAATCCAATTTCTCCTATTTCAAAATTTATTCAAAGTCGAATCCAATTTCTCCTGATTCAAAATTTATTCAAACTCGAATCCAATTTCTCCTGATTTAAATCCTGACTACGCCACTGTACCAACTAATATATTAATCCCCAAATCAATAATATTTTCCTCTTTTTAAAACTCCCGTCTATAAAGATGTCTAGAAAGATAATTTTTTCGCTTTTGTACGTGTGTACCTTGAGGGCCATATTTAGGAGTTCCAAATTTTCCCAAGTACCAGTAACATCAGCATTCAAAGATCTTTACAACCACTTCCCCAAAAGCGACTAAATTGGATAGGACTTTAACAAAGACTAAACACAACAAACATGAACCACGTAATCCCATACTAACAGGCGGAACCTCACCTAAATACAAGTTACAAAATTAACTTTATTCAATCTGAAAAGATTCATATTCAGCTGAAATTAAGGAAAGTAACAAATTGAAATCAAAGTCGAACAAACTAGGAAGCACAGCGTATTCCTACTCATGCTGCAAGGTCTATTAGATCTGATCCTTGTTTCTTGCTCTCTCCTTTTCTTCATCATCCAACAGCTTCCCTCTGTCAGCCTTCACATCGGCCTCCACCCCCTTCTTTGCCTCATGCTCACCGCCGGCCACCGTCTCTTTTATGTCATGTGCCGCTTCCTTTGTCGCTTCCCACACATTTTGTGCTGCTTGCTTAGCCTTCTCACCTACAATTTTTGCACTCTCTACGACTTTCTCACCCGCGGTTGTTGTACCCTCTGCCACTCTATCTCCAGCATATTTAGTACCTGTTAGACCCAAATCAAATTTGTAAATTATACTCGGATTAAGATACTTAAAACCATAACCATGATCATATACCAAAACCCAATATATCCCAAAATCATATCGTAATTAAGTTTACATTATATGTCAAAACCAAATTAAACCAATGACCCAATCGATCAAACAAACACAATTCTCAGCAAAAGCTTATGAAACCGTTCAAAAGAAAATTGCAACTTGTCAAATTTGACATAACCAGTTAACCACCGTACACATGCCAGTAGAATAAGATAAATCAGGATAACATCCTTATATCATTTAATTTTTAAAATTTTGTTCCAAAGAGGGTGCCATAAAATTATTTCACTGAAAGGCAACTAAGGTAAAACATCCATTCATAGAGAACTAGGAATGCCTCTCTCAATGGTAGCTAAAGCAGGGCTGAAATATCACCAGTAGGAATTCCGATGAGTTCCTTCATAACAACATTTTTTGCGTGGTATAGTTACAGAAGCTCTTTCATATATACAAAAGGTTATATTAAACATACATGCAGTAAAGAATAAACCAACCATATACCCTCTTCATGATGAGGGGTTCAAAATCTGTTTCCTCAACAAACAATGGGATCTGAATTGAGTTAGTATACTATTGAGCAATTCACTCGATTAAACATGCATCGGTGCAATTTTATCCACCAAATTGTATATGATCGACTGAATTGAGATAGCAAAACTGTACCTTCAACAGTATTGTCCTTCGCAGCTTTGGCCGTCTCCTTTGCCTTCTCAGCAGCTGCATCAGCAGTCTCCTTGGTTTTCTCTGTGGCACCTTTCGCCATATCCTCCGTCTTCTCCATCCCTGACTTTGTCGTATCCTTCACCTTCTCTGCTGCATGAGATGTTTTCTCATGAGCCTCGTATGCCTCTTCCCTTGCCTAGTTGAGAGAACACATAATAAATTAGCTATCTCATTAGTTGCCACAGAGTCCCATACTCAGCCTGATGCTAAGATGGTGATTAATACATACAAGGAAGCGGGCTTTTAAACCAATCTGACCTGCCATACATAATCGAACAGGTTCCATACCATCACTACACAACACCAAAACAGCTATGCCATACATAATCGAACAGGTTCCATACCATCACTACACAACACCAAAACAGCTATGGATGTCGACACTTATCCACTAATTAAATATTCTCTTTACCTCCAAGGCAACTTTTGTTGTAGGAAATATAATTAATTAAATTTATGTTTTTCATAAATTTTAATCTATAAAATTATGTTAATTAATTAGACCTCGTAAAATGGAAATTAAGAAATTATTTTCAACAACATTTGAGAAGAACTTTTACAAAATTGCTCAAATACACCAAGTCTTTGTTGGATGGTTCATACTATTTGATCAGATAGTTATGTTATACAATTAGTGTTTCTCAAATCGAATGACATATTTAATTAAAAACTAATTTCTTATTATCCATATTAATTTATAGTGAATATTTTCTTACCGAAAAGTAGGAAATACTCTTAAAAGCAAAATTAAAGATTGCCTACTTACTCTTATAGTCTTATGTGATCAGACAGTCAAAATTTATTACTGAATTTTTTTTTTCTCATAAAATATGATGTACTCGAGCATTACTCTTTTTTTTTTTTTAATCTCCAACTGAAACTACCTAAAAAGGATAATACCTATCAAAAGGAAAAAAAAAAAATCTGAAAAAAAAACCTTGTCCATAGCTCCTTTAGCCTTTTGCTTTGCATCCTCACTGAAATCAGATGCACTTTCTTGCCCCTCATCGACCTTCTCCTTCGCTCTGCCCATACCTTTTTCTGTCATTTGCCCAGTCTTATCATATGCATCCTTGGCTGTTTCCTTGGCTTCCTCAGCTTTCCTGTTACCCTCCTCAACTACATTGCTTGTGGCGTCTTTAGCTTTTTCTTTCATGTCGCCAGCTTTTTCATTAGCTCGGTAGCCGGTTTCGGTAGTTGATTCTTTGGCTTTGTTTGCGGCATCCTTGTACTTGTCCTTGATCTCCTTGTCATCATCGGCACGATTATGAGCCTATAATAAAGAGTTCTCAGTTTGTTATATCAAATCAGATGCATTTTCTTCACTGGCATTAGAAATAAAACTCTTTTAAGTACTCTAAACAAGAAAAATACTAATCACAATTGAAATTAAGCCAAACATGATTCAGCGCCTCTTCTAGAGGCACTAAAGTCTTGCCATTTGAATCCCCATCACTATTCCCAAACGTAGCATTCCTTACTAATCTATGTATCTTGGTTGCTCAAACCTCCATTAATCACCAACTAAGCCATAAGCAGGGAACAAAAAAATATCGAATCGGATTTAAATATCTAATCGGATTTAAATCCATTAACCAATTGGGTTAAACAATGCTTTAATTTATATTTTTCAATACTTTGACTTGTAATTTCTGATGTTTTGACTTATAATTCTAATTACCAATCAAAATTTAACAAATTTATTTTTATTTTAATCCTAAATTTAACTCAAATTACAAATCAAACGTCTAAAGGGGGCAAAAAAAAATTCCAGAGGAGGCAAAGTCGGTCGGAATCGCTAAATCTCCACTAAAACTCAAAATTCAGGGGGGCAGCTGCTGCCCCCTGGATACACTTGGGTCCGCCCCTGGCCATAAGCACAACAGTAAATAAATAAATAGATCAAATTTTTTTATGATGTTAGATGTGCAGAGGTAAACAGAAAGAATCCAACACCTAGTGAGAAATACAATTAATAATTACTTCAGGTCTTCAGGATCACTGACTCTTGTAAAATTCAACTAAAATAATTGAAAAAAAAGGTACACTGCATGAGAATAGTAAACGAGGAAGAACAACAGAAAAAGAGAATTAGAGCATCTACATCCCTGAAACTCTTAGAGTTTCTAATCTGATGTGGCAGTTGCTTAACCAGTTTCAGGGATGTGGATGAATTTCTTATTTAGCAACTTTGCTCAATAGTTTCTTAATAAGAAATCGTTTATAAACTGTGACGAGGCGAAATGATTCGCTGAGATTTCTTTCTCTTGCAAATATATCTTAATAAGAAATTTTATAACATGTGACGTGGCAATTAGAAAACTCTAATTTTAGTTTCAGGGATGTGGAGGCTTAAAAATTAAGAGAGGTTTAATTTCTAAAAAACAGTTAACAGTTATTTAGAAACTCTAATAGTTTCAGAAATATAGATGCTCTTAGAGACCTGTGATGAATTGCCAGAGGCTTGAAAACAGAGTCTACTAGGTTTAACGGTTGGCGAACGGAGAGCAAGCAGAGAAGGCTTCGTGTAGAATGTTCTCGAAATTACACCATTGATTGTGATAACGCTCCTCCCTCCAAGCATTGCTGCCATCTTCATCATAATTTGTGAGAGTAAAACAGAGACAAAAGTTTAAAGAGAATGATTTCTTTGTACGGTTTGAATTATCTCGTTCTATTCGAAGAGGCGACTCCCGACTCCCGAGTCCTGACTTTAGTAATAGTGGGCTGGGAGAAAGATAGGACGCAGACACGTGTATTGACACGTAGCATGCTCTCCTTATTTACATAACACGTGTCCGTGAAGTTTGAGGTCCGATCGTCTCCGTTTACAACGTAACTGTGGCCTTCGGTGCTTCTCTTTGTTAATTATTTTAGTTCAGATCACCTTCCACGAGGACACGTCTTATCTAGAATCGTCTGTTTACTTTAACATCTGTACTAATCAGTGTACTGACTTGAAATAAGGGCGGAGCTCCACTTTGAGTATAAAGGAGGTTAATGGACTAAATATTATATATTAAAAAAAACATTTTAATAAAAATAAAAATTTATATATAATACAAGATAATATGATTTTTCATTATTTGATTTCATAGAACTTTTAAAAAAAAAAAATCTTTCAATAAAAATACAATAAATATCTAACACCAATAAATGCATCGTGAATGGAAAAATATCATATCAACAATTTAATATGAAAGAAAAATATTAAAACTATAATAAAGTTACAACAAATAACAATTTGTTAATAATCAATGAATCAAATACAAACTTCAATTTTAAGAAAAAAAAATACATCACCTCGTTAGCTTCACACTAATTTTAATTTCAGCCTTTTATTTTGATTTTTTTCTCTTTTCAGACAGTTTTCTTGTTTTTCAATTATATTCCTTTATATTTCCGATAACTTCCTTTTTTGGGATGACCGTGCATTTCAAAAAAATTTCAATAACTTTCTTTTTTTTCTTTCAGATACTTGATAACCGTGTCTCTAGGGCTGCTAACGAGCCAAGTTCGGCTCAAAACTCAGCTCGACTCGTCATATAACTAATTCGGCTCAACTCAGGCTCGGCTCATTCTTGAAGAATAAAGCTCGGCTCAACTTAATGAGTTTGAGCCTTCGGCTCGGCTCAAACTCGACTCATGACTCGCGAGCCCAACTCATGTCATAACTCGCGAGCTTAACTCATGCTAAGCATTAAAAAAACAAACATTTACTTGATTACAAGTCATAACCTTACCTAAACTATTCAAATCAAGTTTTAAAATAATGTGATTGAACCGAATTCAAATCAAGCTTTTTATAATAATGCGATTGAACGGAATTCAAATCAAACTTTAAAATAATGTGATTGAACAGGTAAAAACAATTTTAAATTCTCTGCGTTAAAATTCTCTAACACCTCACCCTTAAATAGTAATTAAACAACTATTAGACAATACTTTGTTGTCAAATGTCGCTAAATTTTTTTTATAGTTAGATCCAAATAATAATACGACTGTTGTTTTTAATACATCTAAATCTCGCTCATGCATAATGCCAAGTGTAAAATGTGCCGCAAGGAAATTATATTTTTTTCCAATCCAGTCTATTACATCATCAAGCACAAAAAGAAGAGACTCATTGGCTCATGAGCCGGCTCGGCTCGGCTCGGGCTCGACTCGGTTTGAGTGATAAAATATGAGCCGAGTCGAGTTCGGACCTTATTTAGTTTAGGGTCTGATTTAATACAATTTATTGAGCCGCTCAACTCATTGATTCATGAGCCGGCTCGGCTCATTAGCAGCCCTACGTGTCTCCCAAATTAGCATTGTTATTTTTTTCCTATTATATTATTGATCTTTCCATTTTTCAACAACTTTCTAATTATTTATATTTTTACAGTTAAAGATGTCGTTTTTTTCACTTTATTGGAAAACTGAAGCGTAATTTTTTTTTTAAGAGACATGTCGTTTTTTTTATTCAACCCCTTTAATTTCTTTGTATTCTACATGGAGGGGGCTAACACCTATAAAATAATACTTTCAATTAAAGTTACAACTTACAAGTACTTGGTAAACAATTTTGAAAATGTTGGAGGTGGCTTAGCTACCCCTGCTTGAAATATAACAATATTGTATTGTTGTATTTGGATGTTGGAACTATATGGAGAGGCGGAGCCACCTCTCTCTCATTGGAGAGAGTAAATTGTCCTCTATATAGGTTAATAAGGTTCGTCTATTTCTAATTTCTCATCTGTCTATTTTTATTTTTGCAATCCAATTCCGTAGTATATTAGGAAAAAAATAATAATTTGAACTCGAATCTAAACTCGATTTGTGCGTATAGCATGATTTGGAAAAAAATCTCATCAGTCGTGATTCGTCAGAAGAAAAAAGAACAGAACGAGAGAGATTTTAAAAGAGTAAAAATGCGATTTGACAAAAAAAAGAAAGAAAAACTTGGCAGCTCAGGCAGAGGCGTGAAGGGAGTTATGGAGGCAATTCGAATCCGACTCCATTTAGGAAAAAAAAAACTGAACCCAATTTGCCCCAATAATACAAATAAGCATTAGAGATAAAACCTGAATCCGATTTTTGCCCACTGCCGACTCAAATCATGGCTATGCCACTGACTATATGCCTACAGATCACCAAAATTTTTATTAATCGAAAAACTTTTGTGGAAATTCCATATATAGGTAGAACGGGAATTTTCGTACCGTCCCATAGAACGTGAAGGTTCTTCCTGTCCAGCTTAACGATTCTCCTAATCTCCCTGGTCCGCTAATCACAAATCAAGAACGGTAAGAACCATCCCGTCCGACTTTCAAAAAAAAAAAAAAATACTGGACGGTAGACCATCGAGTCCAAGCAGCGGAAAAAAATAACAAAAATCTATTCAAGTTTTATCGGAGTAAAATATCTGTCCCTCTCCTTCCAAGGGACCCCAATGTATATTCAAGCATACCGTTCACACTGGTGGTTTAACAGGTGGGTTTAACAGTTGGGTTGAAATATCTGCAAAGTGCTGCAAAGTGCACCTGTTCAAATTAGGTTTAACAGGTGGGTTGAAACACCTGTTCAAGCATCCCTAATTTGCAGCTAAAAGAGTTTTGTTAAAATATCTGTCCCTCTCCGTCCAAGGGACCCCCAATCAAAGCACCCCTACAGCTTTAGTGAAGACAGACCCTTTTTTTTTTTACCTCGGACGGGATGGTTCATATCGTCGGAGAATTTTTTTTTTTAGAGGTCGGACGGGATGATTCTTACTGTTTTTGATTTATAATTAGCTGAGCAGATGGGTTAGCGAAATGGTTAATCTGGACGGTATGAACCTTCACGTTCCGTGGGACGGGATTAAGCATCATGTTCTACCTATATATGAAATTTCAACAAAAGTTCTGCCGTTTCGCGATATTTTTTTTTTTTTTCGATTAATAAAATTTTCGGTACAGATCACTTTGCTAAAAAAAAAAAAACTTGAAATATAACAGTGAGATTCATATCTTTTTGAGGTTTGAATTTGATTAGTGCATTATACATACTGATTCCGTGTATTTTAAATTTGGATTGAATTGGTCAGAATTTTAGTGGAGATGGTATGTATTTTGGAGTAGACATAAGGTGTTCTTAAGTTATCAAGTCTCTTTGTGAACTCAATTCTAAAATCTATCGAATTGGTTTCAAACGACAAATTCAAACCGCTGAAACTCATATACCGAGTGATATGTCTATATGCAAAAAATTTAAATTTTAAACTAATTTTGTAAAGAGTCGAGTGATAAGAAAAAGTTCAAAAAATGAATACATTAAAATTAATTTATAAACCTTCTAATTTTGATCACTTGACTTATATTGAATTAATTCAAAAGTTTAAATTTATTGCATAGAGACATATCACTCGCAATGTAGATGGGCTTCAAAGATTTAGATTAGTTATTTGAAACCAATATAATAAATTTAAGAGTTGAGTTTGTAAAAGAGCTTGATAATCTTAAAATAACACCCTAGTTTTATTCTGAATTCTGATAAAACTATATTCAACTTCAAACAGGGAGAAAATGCAAAAGTTCGGACTCTACACTAGTTTGCTAAAGAAGTATATTCACAATTAATTGAATTTGAATCTATTCATTATAAATTAAGACTTGGATGCTATGAATAGGGTAAGGTATTTCGTGCTACGGTCTTAAGAATCTATCTTATAACGGAAGGCCGTAGCACAGAAAGCATCATGCTATTCATAGCATCTAACTCTTATTCTTCATGATATATTAATACGGATTTAAAAGAATCTCGTGAATTGGTCCGAATTTTAATTTAGACGGTTCGGATTCTGATCGGACATTCCGGATTCAAATTCAATCAGTGAGATAATGCAGAGGATCTAGACTCTACGCTAGTTTGCTAAAGAAGAATATTGACAGTTTATATAATCTATGGCTACAACGCAGAACAAAGTAATTTCCTTTTTGTCTTATACATATTTTTGATAAAATTATCTGCATGCATATTAACATGCGGTTTAACATTTAGTGAAACAAAAGACAGTTTATGCTCCCACTTCGAAAAATGAAAACGAAATTTTTACGTTTGCTATAAAATATAAATGTTAGAAAAGTTATTCTTACATTTTATATTTTACATTCTAAAATAATGTGTATTTAAAATATAAATTGTTCATATTTATAACTCATGAGTAAATAAATATATATTACCTTTGAGTGAGGCTACGGTACTATGCATAGCACGGATTGGTTCGTGCTACGGCTTAATATTTGAGTTTTTAAAATCCTAAAGGTTGATCCGAACCGTTTAACATGATTATAAAATGAATATGTACTTGCAAATAAAATTTTACATTTTTTTGAATTTTTTTACTATATTTTTAGATAGGTAGAAAATCACTGTTTTTGGGTGGTCCAGAAATTTCAGATCAAGTGATTTTCTACCTATCTAAAAAAATAGTAAAAAAATCGAAAAAATATAAAATTTGGTTTGCAAGTACATATTCATTTTATAATCATGTTAGATCGACCGTTAGGATTTTGAAAACTCAAATATTGAGCCGTAGCACGGACCAAACCGTGCTATGCATATTACCGTAGCCTCACTCATTACGTTTTATTTTCTAAATATCAAACAAAAATTAAAGTTAAACACTCCATTAAGTAATAATACAATTTTTAGAGTTATTATTTCTAACAACATAAAAGTATAAACAATTGTATACATCAATGCATCCGAGTGCAAATACGAAGAAACGCTTACGGTTTATCACTACCCTTAATACAAAAAAAAATTCTATATCAAAAGGGAAAAAACGCACACAACAAAACACAGAATTGACAAAACACCACCTTTTCATTCACCAAAACTATCCTAGAATGTAGTTCCACTATTTACAACAGTTAATCAGATGTTGTAAGAAAGTTCAGTATCTCAAAGAAGAAAGAAGGAGATAAAAGAGAAACTCAAAAACTGTGTTGTGTATGCTATTATCTGATAATATATTCCCCTTTCTAGCTTTCTCTTTTTGTGAGTCATAAAAAAGGAAAGAAAAAATATTATTACAAACCCACTTTTTTAAATTGAAATCGCTCACTACCTACAGTCGGTTACACCATGTAAGTTGTACGTACTTGCAGCAAATTCCCGTGGGGTAAACTAACGGTAGTTATCCCTCTTCTGCAATTGTTTCTCAAAAATGTATATAAGTAATTCAAAATTAATTTTCTAAAAAACCATGATTCCTTTGTAGCCCTAATTCGACCATTCGACAGCAAATACACAGCTCCCGACTCCTTTGCTTTCTTAATGAATGAGCGCTCCAATTCCAAATTCTTTGCATAGTCAGGGGTTTTATCCTGCGAGGAAGAGATGCTGCTGCTAGGCTTGGAATTAGAATTCAAATTTGTAGGGACTTGGTAATCAGATAAGAGAGGCACATCTAGAGAATAGAAGCTTTCATTTGTTGCTGTGACAACTGTCGAACTGGAGGTTTCCTGTATTTCATCTGAATCAAAATCGTCATCGCTTTGCAGAAATAGCTCTTGCACTTCTCTCTCAATAAATTTTTCTAAACCTTCTATCAGTAATTGTTCAAATACTTTGTGGTGTTCTTTTCTCACGTCTTTATAACCATACCTGTTATAGCAAAAAAAACCGGGTTACTTGTGCGCAAAATTTCGTTTTTTGATGTCTTGGCAAGTCTTATCATTTTGGGTCCCACTTTCTTTAGCTATACTATGTTGCTACTTGTCCAGCACCATACCAGTACAGTATGAGTCTATTACTCCGTTTTCAATGTTTTAGTAGGTTTTATCATTTTGGTTTTCTATGTTTTAGTAATTCTTATCATTTGGCTTCCACTTTCTGTAGGTTCTATTTTTCTATTTGCCTGATACTGTTCCACTAAAGTACCAGTATGCCAGAATGACCCTCTGATACCAATAGGGGTGTCGATGGATAGGATCAGGTCAATAATATCATATTATTTCCCAATACAGGTTTCACAGGTCAAACAGCTCGGACCATGACCCTGGCTGTGTCTGGTAGAACATTATTTTGATATTAGAGTAATCACCTTTACGTGAAAATAAAACAAGTTTGGTCTAACCGTCTAAGGCATTTTTTTATCCTAAAATTAAAAAGACATTGGTTAAGGTCCCGTCTTAAGCAGGAATTTTTTTGTTTTCTTCACAATCCAACTCCTATTCTACCTAGCAGAAAAATAGTCATTCTGTAGTAATACCAGCAAAACTAGATTGGTTCAGTCATGACCCGTTAAGGACTAACAGCCCTAAGTACCGCTTGGAACCAAGAACAGACAGAACAATTACTTTGAATTTTAAAATACCTGGCTATGCAACGAAACAAGTGGTAGTTTCTTGGGCAAACTCTCTGAAACAAAAATCTCTCTGTTTGCGGCACCATTGGTACTGGAATATACTTGATGGACACAAAAACAACAATAGAATGTATGGCTGGGAGAGTTGTCAAAAATTGTCCAAAAACTGCTGGAATTCCCTTAACCAATTCGCTACATAGAAGGCCAACACCTGGAGCTCTAATTGTCCCCAAATTGCCCCCCAGTTTCTTTATCAGCTCCATTGAGAGCATCTGCTTGATTTCACTGTCATACTTTAGTTTTGTACCATAGTTCCATACTACCATTACTAGGAGGAGGAGCATGGAGAAGAGAAGCATAACCCAGCTCCCACTTCCAATACTGGTGAGGAGAGAGGAGAAGAAAATGAGCTCCAAGCCAATGAATAGACAGAAGAAGACGAGGATTATATAGAGATTGATTTGCCATATTAGAACCATTATGATGGTTACTAGTATGGTTGTCATCATCATTACCCCGACCTCTGTGATACCTGTCAGTAAAATTTAAATGTGATGTCTTAATACTTTGTGGATTACAAATGGTGAAAAACAGATGTAAGCACTTATCCTATCTTAATGCTTAGTGGATTCAGATGGTAAAAAAGAACCAGATGTAAGCACTTATCCCTTGACATAAGGGAAGAGTGTCCTTGTACTTCTGGAATTTAAGAAAAAATGCGCAAGTTGCCCTTCCTCTTTTTTGTCAAGGGAAATTTAAAACAACACCTTCCTCCTCTCTTTCTAATTTTTTTTTCCTTTTCCATTGTGTTGAAGTTACATAACTTTTTTGGGGGTTGAAGGTGGTGCGTGGGTAGGGGGGTTAAACAATTTGTATAAACCTCAGTTCCCAACATAGTACTAGTCATGTAACAAATCTCAACTCCACAAATTCCATATTGTTTGGCGATCAGTTAAGAGTTTTTACCATACGCAATACCAATATCATCAACGCTTCTGAAAGAAACCAAAAATAGCGCGCAAAAGACCATGAGAAACCAGTTTATGAAGGGGATGTATATCTGGCCCATGAACTTGCGAGAAGTGTGTATAATCTTCAGGCGTGGGAAGCAACCAAGTGCTATCGACTTATTTATGCAGGCAAAGGTAGCAGTGGTCATGGTACGACTGGCAATTAAGGCAGCTATGTTGGCTATGATCAGCACAGGCCAGAATGTCCCCCCTGTGTAAAAGGAGGATTAATATATTTTTTTTAAGTAGAAAAGGAGGGTAATAATGAATTGCAGACTGGCACAAGGGTCAAAATTCCCATGCTGGCTGGTACCAAGATACAGCCCATAGTGATACTGGCTATTTTAAGTTGATGCCTTGCAGACAATTTAATGTGGCGTATTTTTTCAGCCATCTTTTGGCTCACACATGATGTTGCCTCATCAGCACTACATATAAGGAAATAACCTTATTGTACAGAACTAAGAATCAAGCTTACTTAGTACACAGATACAAATAAAAATTAAAAAAGTAAAGGGGGATGGGGCTATAAGCTCCAAGTGGTGCCTGCAGGCCCAAAATTCAAGATAAGAGCAACTGCTATTATCAGAATGTTACGTAAAGAAATCAGTTAATTTTATCTTTTCTAAAATCAATATCAATCAATTCTAAATTGCACATCGAATGGGCAACATACACTGTGGGGTCTTTAACTTAGCTTGCTTACCTGGAATTGATGAGAAGAAGATATGCTCATAAGAGGTCTGATTTGCAAGAAGAAAAGCAGCTTGGCCTAGGTACCCCAAAAGTAAGCAAGGCAGGACAAACAGTATAAATGTATACTGCAATACAACACCAAAACTTATTAACACTCAAGTACATCAAATTATTTCTTATGACATTCCCCAAGGGAGAAAAGATTGAAAAAAAAAAATCTTTGTAAATCACCTGAATTGATCTTACAGAGAAACGGCAAAGATCAGCAAAAATTGCTTCAGATCCTGGTTTTTAGAAATAGAGTCATGAAATGCAGAAAATTTAATGGGGTCTCCATAAACCCAACTTAATGAAGAATCCCAGTTTTGGGACAATAAATAGTGAACAAGAAAAGGGGTGAAAAGGCGAAAGTATAGAACAATGAAACAAAGTGGAACTGAAGAACTGTTAAACTACCTGTAGCACATAGAAGACAACCACCTAGAGCAAGCCAAGCATGGAAGGAGTTTCTCTTGAAATAAACAATGATATAAACAGGATTAAATGCCTTGAAAACTGTGACACCATACTTAGCCAGGTTATAAATTCCAATCCCACCGAGGCAGCAAAACCAGAGGAACAAAGCCGGGCCAATTGCAAACCCCATTTTGCTAGTTGCATATTTCTGGACGCTAAACAATATTACAAGAAATGCAACTGAGATCATCACCACTGTATCTGCAAGATTGTTTTGTAGTGTTATGTTAAAGTAAAACAGGCTAGCCGAGTGAAAAATAATACTTTAATTAATAGAATAATGTATAATATTAACTTTATTAGTGTAAGGATTACCTTGCTTCAAATCGGGGATTCCTACCTTCAAGCCACTCACGGCTGACACAACTGCAGTTTAAGCAAAAATAAATAAATAATACAAATCTAGTAAAATTGCCAATAAACCAAAATTCAAAAATAAATAAATACAAAAGTAAAACTAAAAAAATTGTTTTTTCTTTTTACAGTTGTGCTTGCTTGAGTTTTTAGGCAGGCACTTTTACAAGTTATCACATGAAAAAAAGTTAATAAAAAATGAACTTGGTACTTTATGTACCCTGCAGTGTGTTTGTAAATGAAACTGTCACGTCAAAAAGAAAAAAATAAGCAAATGAAGGAACCTGACATAGCTGGCGTGATAACTCCATCTGACAACACCATAGCAGTACCAAAGAGCACTATGACTAAAACTGCTTTCTTTAAACAGGGTGAGGATTCAAGGCATTGCTTGACTTGAATGGATCTCTCCAGCTCCTTTGATGGTACTTTCAGTTGGAAGCTCGACATGTGCGTGTCAGGTGGAAATTGGATTGGAATAAGACTTATATTAGCATTTCTAGAGATCAAGGAATATAGGGCAAATATGCCTCCTGCAAAAAATTTAAAATAATATTAACTACCTTATTATATTAACAATTCAGTCCCTTATGGTTGATAAACTCGTTCAAATATGGATAATTTGTAGATCAGCTAGAGACAATACAAGAAAAAAAACACATGTTTGAAATCAACATTTTCCTTACTTGGTATAGGAATCCCTTACTGAATTGTTCATCCCGGTTTTGGGATATAAGCAAGACTTAGTTTCCAATTATCTCAGAATTGATAAAGCAAATGCTACAAGTACACGGATAATAACAGCACTAAAAAGGCTTACTACTGGACATGACATATGTGCTTGTATGGTGGTGGGATGTAAAACTTAGTACCCACAGAAAAAAATAATTCTAAAATTAACAAGAACATCAGCAGAACTCAGGCTTACCTTCGAAGTCATCATTTGCCCAGATTACAATGGAGACATACTTTACAAGTGGGATCAGTAATAAAGTGTAAAGAACCAGAGACAGTGCCCCAATTACATCCTCTTCCCCACGAATGGGGCTTTTGGTGAACATGACATCAAATGTGTAAAGTGGGCCCAGCCCAATATCCCCAAAAACAACTGCAAAGGTTTGCAGAGTGAGAAAGGCCGTCCTCCCCAGATCAAACTCCTGAAGTTAAGGTAGAAGGTCATCAAGTAATGAGTCCAAAAGAAACCGAGAATGCAATATTTCGTGACTTAATGATTTGTATGGAATAAAACCTCTGAGTTAAATCCTGAACAATATATTTGATATAGCTGGTGCCAACTGAGTTTGCCAGTAGCAACAGCTGCTTATCATAAAGCAAAACATATAACGGACTAGCAAATAAAATATAATAAAATAAATTGAAACCATCTGGATCCAACTGATGTATGGGCAATTTATATCAGGCTAAAGAATCTAATACCCTCATCATTGTTCATTTATCATAACTGGTCATTATCCACACTACCGCCATCTGTTGTGGTCTGAACTGGTATGTCCCCCCAAAAATAACATGTTTCTCATACTTTTTCTTTGAACTTCTTCATTCAGTTTGAATTAATTTGAGATATCCATATGAATTCCAAACGAAATGAAACAGCACCATTGTATGGATGCTATTAAAAGACTAATATAGCAGTCTGGCAGCAAGCACTAAGGTCAAATAATACAAGATTAAAGTGATCATGACAGATATTCTCAGTTATCATGAACTATTGCTTTGGCACATTAACAACCTACTTTTCTGATAACCATCCTCTTATTAGAGCAAAGCCATCATAGCGAAAGGGTACCCCTTCTCATTAAGATTTGCTAGTCCTGACCTTTCTTCAATGGCCAATGTGATGGACTGAAACCTTGGGCTGTACTGAGAAAAAATTGGTGGTACAGACCAGTAACCAGATCCAAATAGTCTGGCAAGGGTTATGTAACATTACAGTTTACTATTGGGATTATCATATTTAGGTTTCTGATTTAACTAGGTCTGATCAAGCTATACAACTCCAAAGGAACCAAAAGTTATAAGAAGTGAAAAGAATAAAAACCTCATCTTCAATTTTAGCATCCATCCCAGTCACCTCAAGCGCTTCGACATCGAACCAATCAATAAGTGGGCCTGTCCGTACAAGCCTACGCACCTCTGCATCTTGTCCTTCTTCATCATCGTCATCATCATCATCATCCTCCTCGCCTCTGTTCGCACCAACATTTTCTTTCTCTTCTTCCCCGTCGCTCAGTTCCTCCTTCGAAACCCATCGCCCCTCGCTCGAATCCAGCTTCACTACACTAGTAGAACTACTAGTACTGCCCCTCTCCGACATGTGAAAATTGGAGAGACCAACGTTGAATCAGATTGGATCGAGGTGAAGGGAGAGATGGACTTTCTAAATTAGAGAATCAATTAGGGAACCGGGGACCGGGAGAGTCCAGGTTGATTAGGTAGACATGTTTTACATAGCCCGTGCAACATATAAGAAGGCGGGACCAAGATTCAGTGAGCTAAACTATACGACAAGAGAAATACCTCGTCCAAACTCCAAAGTAGTCAGGAGAGAATTGTCAAAATACGACACTACAAGCAAGACGAGAAATCGGAAATAACTGCGAGTAGTTAGAGCCAAATTGTCTGTGAGATCGAGATGCAGTTCCATGTTAATTGGCCAGCATTTATTGTTTATGAAGCCGTCCGATTTGACTAGTTTATCGTTCTCTATCTCCTCCTTTTTTAATTCGCATCCTAATTCCTACATTTCTACGAGTTACGAGAAATCTCAAACTTTTATTAGTGAATTCTTTTACTTATGTATTACTTAAAATGAAGTTACCAAATAGGAATGAGTTGATGTACAATTTATTGATGAAAAAGAAATTTTACATTCTCACTCATTACTCTCACATTCTCCAACTGTATCTCAATTACACTATCTCTGACCTACCCTTAGCTACTGATACATATTATCAAAAGTTACCCTTAGCTCCTGATCGTCTTGTCGATCTTCATTTGTGCAAAACCTAATGTACAAAAAAGATCTTAGGCTAGAATTCTAGATAACAAAATTGTAACGTGAGCCAATATTGTGTATGGTTAACTACAAATGTATAAGGTTAGAATAACCAGCATTACGCTTGATTAAGAACAAGTGATAGGGTGTAAAACACTTCTTTATCAAAACAATAAGAAGTGGCAGGCACAACCTCTGCTGTCAGAAGTGGCACCTTCTTGCAACCTCGTCTTCACAGAGAAATCAGATAAGATACAGTGGAAATGGAATGCTGATGGCACTTACACATCAAAATCCATTTACAAAATCATGGTAGAAGGTGGAAAAATAATTAGTGCAAATTACAGGGTCTGGAAGGCAAAAAAAGTTCCACCTTCTGTCAGAATTTTCGGATTTTTGCTGTTAAAAGGAAAGCTCCTCACAAGGAATGTCTTAGCCAGACAATGTAGATGAATCTCACTTTCATCTATTTTTTCAGTGCCAACTATGCAAAGCGGGTTTGGAGTTATGTTCAAAATGGGTTAAATACCCGTTTGCTTGCAAGAGCGGTACCGGTCTCGAATAGGGTACCGTCCAGGGCAGTGCTGCAGCGGATGTGGGAAGCATCAGCCCGGGAAGCAACTGAGTCTGGAGGAATGGCTACAGGACTGTGGCTTTCAACAATGTTGTGTACGGTTTGGGGGATCTGGAGGCAAAGAAACAGCAAAATCTTCAATGATGAGTTGGTACAGCCACATGTATTGGGACACAAAGTGATACAGGACGCTAAGCTGTGGCTAAATTTTGTTGAATGTAATTGTTGCGCTGTACCAGGATTAGGTCCTGAGAACTATTTGTATTGACAGCCTCTGTCAAACCATTTCAAAAAAAGATTTGGCTAGTTTTTCTTTCTCTATCTCCTCCTTTTTTCAATTCGCATCCTACATTTTTACGAGTTACGAGATATCTCAAACTTTTATTACTGAATCTGTACAAAATCTAGACCATTCGAATACTTTCTGTATAAATTTCAAAGCACATTAACACTGATTCTCTGATACAAACTCATTTTTTTTTCGCTAGCCTCCGGACTATAATTTTTTAGTAGAACTTAAAGTGTTCTTAAGCTCATCACATTCTTTGATAAGCTTGACTTCAAATAATGAATTAAAATAACGAATCAAAATTGTTGAAAGTTAAAACTGATCTACTTTGCGTGTGATGTGTTTAGCATAAATTTATAAATTTTCGAATTAATTTTAGTATAAAATCAAGCAGAACAAAAAAAAAAGTTTATGAGTTAATTTTAATACATTATTTTTTATCGCTTGACTTTATACTAAATTAATTTATAAATTTATAAATTTAACATGTAAACACATACTCGTGAATTAGATTGGTTTCAATAGTTTGAATTTGTTATTTGAAGTCACTCTGATAGAATTTAAAATCAAATTCACTAAAGAACTTAATGAGCTTAAGAACACTTTAGTTTCACTCGTTCTTTTCCAATACAGAAGTTGCATTTTTTTGGTTCACAGCATCCTCAACTAAAGGGTTATTTTGTTCACAAAATAAATTTTTTAACCATGAATGGACCCCGCAGTATTGGTTGACCAAAGATAGTCAGCGACCGCAAACAGTGGTTAATTAAGCCTTTGTATTCCAGCTCTTGCCCACCGTTTAATTTTGATTACCCAACACCAGACATGGTGTGTACTTTATTTAATTTTTGTTAAGCACTTAATTAAATCGAGCAAGAAGAGATCAATCTAAATTATCCGAGGCATGCTGAATTCATGTTAACAGCTCACTCAGGAAATTTGAATGATTGAAATTTCTTGTGTGTTGGATGTAGACGAATTAGGTTGATCAGATCTTATCTATTTCATGTCAATTTGATATATATGTAGTTTTTTTATCGGATTATAACAATTTCAATCCGAAATATAATAATATAAATGAATTTAATACAAAAGTGATGCTAAAATTGATACATATAAATGTTTTCTGAATATAACAAAATTTCAAGAAAGAGCAAAATCGGTTAGGACCGATAGATCTTCACTAAAACTCAAAATTCAGAGAGACAGTTACTCCTGGATCAATGTGGGTCCGTCCCTTGACAGGAGGAGGAAGCAGAATTATTAAATAACTTGATTTTGACTAAAATTATACATGTTAGTTTAGAGAAAAGTGGATTTGACATTTTGACGACAATAAAGGCCTTGCTTGTAATTTTATTCAAACTGGCCCATCCTACTTAATGCGAATGCGGCTCATCAATTTGTTCTTCTTGAGA
This sequence comes from Carex kokanica, assembly GCA_025461125.1. Lineage (NCBI taxonomy): Eukaryota > Viridiplantae > Streptophyta > Magnoliopsida > Poales > Cyperaceae > Carex > Carex kokanica. The sequence goes on along the minus strand of JAJGRX010000923.1, from coordinate 918,437 downwards.
AACATAAGTGACACTAACGCACCATAAATCCCTAAATCCTAAACCCTAAATCCTAAACCAAGTTACAAGGGTTGGATCGGATCTGGATCAAATAATTTCAACCCGAGTTGAGTCGGGTTGGAAAAAATAAAAAAATAATATCGATATGATCCGAACCTGGCCCATTGACACCTCTACTTGCGGATCTGAATCTGCTGCGATCCTTCACCTGTGAACAGTATCTTGCAATTCCTGCTTTTCTCAATCCAGCTGTCGAATTGCTTCGAGATGCGTGCACAAAAATCAACTATTTCGAGATGCGTGCAAAAAGTTAACGGCTGAATTTGAAAAAACAGAAATTTTAGGGTCACAGCAGATTTATTTCCCTCTACTTGCACCTTGTACCTGTTTATACTTATTTTCGAAAATACTTATAGTTGATTTAATAGTGTTTATATTTCATGTTACTAGAAATAAAAAGTCTAAAAATTGTATTTTTACTTATTCAACAAAGTATTTTACCTGAACTTTCTTATGATCATTTACAAAAATGATAAAATATTGAACACTTTTTATATTATATAAAGTACTTTCGAATTCAGATATAATAAATTTACATTTTAAGTATAAATATTTTTTGAATGTGTATAAAGAGTGCATGCAAAAATATTTTTGCAATTTAGTTCTCTCATCTCATTCTTTGTTTCATAAATTTAATATTAATCTTGGAACGCCATTACCCAATGGCAGATGTGTAAATTTAATTTCAGATAGCAATTACAATTTGTCAGTATAATTATTATAATGGCATTCAAAACTTACAATTAAACTATTTTCTCTCATAAGGAGCGGGTCACTTATTATAATCCATGGATAATTAGTCCGCCACAAGTTACCACAGCTGAAGCCGAAATTTTTAAATGTAGCACAGATCCCAAAAAAAATACCAAAACGGTACCGTTTGACCGGAATTTTAAATTTAGCACGGCCGCAGATCGGCTGAGCGGCCCCATTTCCTGAGGACCGCAGATCAGCTGAGCGGCCCCTGAAATTGAAATGGGGCCCCATATAGGCTGCGCGGTCCTTTTTTATTTATTACGAAATTTGTTTTTTTGGTGATTGTGTTATAAAAATAATTGTATTTGTGTTTTAGTTTGTAATATTGTTTAAATTTATGTATTTTGTCGCAAGTTATTTTAGAAATGTCGTTCGTTTGAAATATTTTATATATGTCGTGTGGTTCAAATATTTTTTTTTGTACGAGGAGATAGTGATATAATGAACAAAATAAATAAATAACCAAAACAAATAACAAACTAACAAAAAAAATAAGAGACATAATATAACAAATAAGTCCAGTATCTGACATAGTCTACGAATATAATTAAAACTAAATAAACATCCAGTCCATTGGTACGGCTCTCAACCTGCAAATTTTGAAATAGTAGACTGTTAAATATGATTGTTTAAATATTTTTCTTAAAAGTTGCAATTGATTAGTAAAAAAAATTAACTACATCGTGCATCTCGAGCAGCTCTGTTCTGTCTTTCAATTGTATCTCGGCCGGCTTGGTGTCCTCTTCTCCTCTTATGTAGTACGTCCATCCACATCGGAATCCTGTTGTGTTTTCTTCTGCCCAAAGTAATATTTTTATCTTCTGGAGCAAGTACAGGGCCCTCGTTTGCAGGCCATTCCGACTGATTTTCATACACATGCCATTCAGCACTCCATGTGTTGATCAGTGTCCGGATGTGGTAGTAGTGACTAACAAAGCAGCCAGGGTCGATGCCTCGGAGACGGCACACAGACAGAACATGAGAACACGGTATTCTGTCCAATTGAGGCTTTTGGCATGTGCATTCCACCGTGTGATCATCACTGATGAGAACCGTGTATTTGAAATTAGCCTTGGTAAACTGGCCAGAATCGTCAGGTATGTAAGCGTGAACTCTCTCTTGTGTAGAGGTTACCTCGAACTCGTTGTTGTGGCCAAACCCTCCAAGCTTCTTCATAGTATTGGACCTCTCGAACCGGTGGTTAATAAGCTAATAAAAATTAAAAAATAATGAAGAAGTCAGATCTTTTTAACAAAGTTACTAAAAAATTATGAATAAAAAACTATAAATAAAAGTACCTCATGCACACGACACGAGAACTGTTGACCATGACTGGCTTCATTTAGCGCTTTGGCCCTCCTTTGCGCAAACCATGTGAGACATTTGTAAAATGTGTCTTCAATTATTGCTGCCACCGGTAACCTACGAGATGACCTGAAAACATTATTTAGCGACTCGAAACCGTTTGTAGTCATAATTCCCCAACGGTAACTGCCGTCCAGCGCTTGGAATATTTTCCATAGTTTCGGACACTCGTTCTCATCTTGATCCAAATACTTATCCATACCGTCCAGCCAATTGAGAGCGCGGTCACATACGTCCCCCATTACTTGCATTCCTTGCTCGTATCTCCTCATCTTTCTCTTAGACACACATATCCTAAAAAACTTGATTGCCGCCTCACTACAACCGTTCTTCTTCATGTTCTCGGCTATGTGAGTAGCACAAAGACGGTGAACACATTGATCCTCATCCTCATCGTTCCACCCCAGATCATCTTGTCTGAACACCTTCTTTATACCTTTGCCCCTATCAGTTATTACACACATGAATCTGGAGCGAATTACATTGCAGCGCAACCATTTCATGAACCACGCACAATCTTCGAAACTCTCTGATTCTACCAGTGAAAAAGCCAACGGGAGAAGCTGGTTTTCTGCATCGTACCCGGTTGCAATCAACAACTTACCTGTATTAAAATAATCAAATTAATTCCAAAATTTCAAAACAACTAAATTAAGTAAAGATAATTAAAAAAATTAGTTACCTTTGTACCGGCCTGACAGAAAACATGCATCAACAGTGATGACTGGTCTGATGTGTTGAAAAACATCTATGCATGGTCCAAATGCCCAAGCCGCCCTATGGAAATACCTCCATGGTCCAGGTTCACCGGTGGGAAATGAGGTCACCTCAAACAATGTTCCTGTCAATAAATTAAAAAAATAAGTTTAATTGTTGATTTTATTACAATGACGTAAAAAAATAAGTGTCAATTTAGTACATGGGTTCTTTCTCTTGATTGCCTCCAACAACGGAACTATAAGAGAGTACGACCCCTCCCAACTACCAAACTGGCGGGCAATTGCCAACTCACGGTCACGCCACAGTTTGTTGTACGCCGGTATCTGACCGTTGTATCTTTCAGCAACAGCGATCCTTACTGTGTTGATACTCAAATCAACGTCGTTCCTCATGTGAGCCGATATGCAATCGGCAACCATACTAGCCGACAACTGTGCATGATCAATTCTTGTCGCATCCGCGTGACATGAATGTTGTGTTGGGCACTTCGAAACACGCCATTGTGTACCGTAACCAGTGGCCTTTGCGAGTATGTACCAGCCACATCTACTGTCATTGCACTTGAACCTAATTCTGGTGGTACTACTATGCGTACTCCTTATCTCTTTGTTGCAAACTATGTGAAACTTGGCAATTGCGCTCTTCATGCCTCTTTTGAGTCATATATTTGACCCTTAGACAGTTCATTCTCACACTCTTCTCTCCTTCTAAATAAACTCAAATTTGCGGGCTGAAACCCTGATATGTCATTGAAAGCCGAACACGGGTGCTGAAACCCGCGATCCATTATCCGAAAACTGCTATCCATTACGAAAGTCCTCGGCCGTCCAAGCACAGGCCCGGTATCTTCCTCGTCACTATGATCGCCCGTACCCTCAGGATTTTCATCACCCCAATTTTCCTCTGCCTCTTGTAATTCTGAATCCTCTGATTCAGCACTTTCATCCGGATCACAAGATTGACCCCAATGAGCGCTCTGACTAGATGAAGGCTGGTCAGTCCGGGTGGGGGCCCGACGGGAGGGCCGACTACTGGACGGTCGATCCCTCTGAACTGGGGCTCGACTACTAGACGGTTGGTCAATTCGGACAGGGGACGGACTAGAGCCGGATGAGTTACCCCGACTCCGACCCTGAATTAACCTCATAGCTGGGTTGGTACGCCGGACTCTAGTAACCTCCACATATAGGTCAATTATCTTGTATGTACCCCCAGAAAAACTCATAGTTTGGTTGTACAATACCTGCCAGACTCCCTCATTCTGAATTGGAAAGAGTTGGAACCAGGTTTGTACTGAACTAGTCGGCATACTAATCTTGGCCTCAATTTTAAGGTCATACTGGCCCTGATCCAATCCCAAGTTCTGACATATACTCGATTTAAGCCCCACATAATCAATACCCGGCAATACCGGAATCACAGTAACATGTCTGATACTATAATAAATCTCATTAGGACCTGTTAAAACATCCCCACCAGTATAAATTGATACCATAAGAGCCATTTTGAATCCAATACACAAGAAACCTAAAATTAAAAAAAAATTGAAAAGAAAAGAGAGAAAAAAAACTTACAGAAGAAGAAGCTCTTGTCCAGGAGAGAGAAGGGATCAGAGTGTGAAATGACTCTCTCTCTCTCTCCTGGACCGGTTTATGAAGGCAGGGGGCCGCTCAGCCGATATGCGGCCCCATTTCAGGAGCCGCTTAACTGATCTGCAGTCCCCAGGAAATGGGACCGCTCAGCCAATCTGCGGCCGTGCTAAATTTGGAATTCCAGCCAAACAGTACCGTTTTGGTATATTTTTTTTTGGATCTGTGCTAAATTTAAAAATTTCGGCAGCTGAAGTTCCGACATTTAATATTCATTCTTCAGTGCGTTGCTATACCGTCCGACACATTGTAAATGCCTCAGAGAATCTGGACTCATCCTTATCCTAAACAAATCCCAGAAAATTCCCACTCATCTCAGAAGACCGCGCCGGTGCAAAGCTGCTGACATCCGGTTTCAACCTTCCAAAACCGGGTGCCAAACCCACCGGCGGTGACCACACCGCCTATTAAAAGCACTCCATTCAAATACTCCATCAACTGTCCCTTCTCGACTCGACATCTTCGTTTATCTTCCTATTCCAGCATGGCTTTGGCTTATTCCATCTCCAACTCTTCTTTCCTCCTCTCTCACCCCTCCCCTTCTAAGAAAACCACTGTTGCGACCTCCCATTCTTTCCTCTCTCTGCAGAGTGCGACTACAGCTCGCCAATTTAGTTCTTCGTCAGCTGCTCGGATCCGGCGTGCTGGCGTCTGTGCGGCCGTGGCAATTGAGAAGGAGGTGCCAGAGAATGAGCGGCCTGAGACCTTTCTGCGCTCAGCCGACCCCGCTGGTGCCTCGACATCAGTCCGGGCCCGGTTTGAGAAGATGATTAGGTACAATTTGGAGCATTGTCTCTGTCCTTCTCAATTAGTGTGAAAAATGCTTTGCATATTGAGAAGGTAACATGGCATTTTAGCTCCTTTCTGTCAGTTGTATTGCCAATTTGAAGTTAACACTGTCCACAATGTGCAAATTCTTACTTTCAAGATCAATTTCTCAAGTTGCATACTAGAGTGTAGCTAATTGCAAATAAGCACATTCCCTTTCATTATTTACTGAGAGCTATACCCTTTAATTTAGTGCATCTTATTGTCCATATGTCCTTTATAAATCTGCAAAACAAAGACAGCATGATGTCCGACATTAGATTAGGTAGTTATGGTAGCTTTTCTTCAGATACTGGCAAATTATGCTTTGGAAGGAGAGGGGTGTGGGGGGTGAGGTACTAACTCTGGCAACACATCTGTTTGCACTGAATTTTCACAAGAGTGATGTTGCAACTTACCTCATTGATGTGAAAAGTCAGAATGAATAGGGTAAGTGTTTGGTATCAAATATGCATGACATAGGGCATTGCTTAGAAAAAAGGAAAAAAGAAAAGAAAAGAGGACTTTTTTGGCAGCACCATATTATTAATTTAGGACAAGTTCCTACTTCTTTGTAAAGGCTGCTTATTTGCAAAATATTTCTCTTCCATTGGCATAGATTTTTTTTTTTTTTTTTTTGCTAATAAGCTACTTTAACCCTTCAATCAGGGATGCACAGGATGAGGTTTGTGCTGCCCTTGAGGCTGCTGATGGCACGGGCAAATTCAAAGAGGATGTGTGGTCGCGGCCTGGCGGCGGCGGCGGCATCAGCAGGGTGTTGCAGGATGGCGCTGTCTTTGAAAAGGCCGGCGTGAATGTCTCAGTAGTTTATGGTACAATGCCACCTGATGCATACCGTGCTGCCAAGGGAAATGTTGGAGCTGATAATGGGGACGCCAAGGCAGGGCCTGTGCCTTTCTTCGCTGCTGGCATCAGCTCGGTTAGCCTCTCTCTCACACTCTCTCTCCATCTCTATTCTTTAGTGACCAGTATGTCTCTATACGTTGCAGTAATGCACCAACAAATACTGGTAAAGTTGCAGGAGAGGACAAATCAATGGCTTCCTATATTTTGAACTACAATTTCCGAGATTGTACCATACAAGTGGGAACTTGAGAAGAGTCTTTGTGGTCCTTAAGGACCATTAGATCATACGAGCTATGCTCTTTTCTGGCATAGAATTTTGCTTTTCAAGCTTTTAATTTCTATAATACAGATGATACTTATTTTTATTTCTCAAAAATTATTTGTAGGTTTTGCATCCAAAGAATCCATTTGCTCCTACACTGCATTTCAATTATCGTTATTTTGAGACAGATGCACCTAAAGGTAAACATTTGAATACAGTTTGAAATAAAAATAAAACAATAAAATATAAGGAAAGCTGATGCATAGACGTGCAACTTTGTAGATGTACCTGGAGCACCTAGACAGTGGTGGTTCGGAGGTGGGACTGACTTGACGCCTTCATACATCATCGAAGAGGATGTCAAGCATTTCCATAGTGTATGTTTTAAGTGCTTGCTCACGAAATCTGGAGACCAATTGTGCTTATCTTATCCTTGTGACTTTAGTTGGACGTTACAAAACACAAGTCCGATGAAGTGATTTTTTATTTTTATCTCATGCAGGTTCAGAAGAATGCTTGTGATAAGTTTGAACCCACTTTCTACCCAAGATTCAAAAAATGGTGCGATGATTATTTCTACATCAAGGTATGTAGTATGCTTCCTTTTACATTCTTCTTGTCCTACAATTAGATAAGAAAATATTAGTTAGTTAATTTATTTATTATGTTATTTTAACTATTATCCAGCACCGCGGCGAGAGACGTGGACTCGGTGGCATATTCTTTGATGACATGAATGACTATGACCAAGAAATGCTTCTTGCTTTTGCTACAGGTGCTGCTAACTTATTTTATATAAGTTTCCAAAAGATATGTATGATGGATGTGTAGACAAGTCCATTTTGGGTTTGAATTACAGCATGTTTTTCATTTGGCCAAAATGTAGGGTTACCAATGCCTGAGACATTGTTATCTCATACCAGCTGTTTGTGATACTTACCAATCTGAAAGTTCCTGATCTCAAAGATAATATTGGCATTTAAATGTTGATTATAGAGTGCGCAAAATCTGTGGTGCCGGCATACATACCAATAATAGAGAAAAGGAAAGATACACCTTTCACAGAGGAGCACAAGGCATGGCAGCAGCTACGTAGGGGTCGCTATGTTGAATTCAATCTGGTATGTTTGTCCCACAAAATCAGTTTCTAGGATATATTTAAACTGAAAAGGCCATCTTTTTTAGCTCTATGGCTAGCTAACCAGCTTGCAAAGTTCAATCTCCTGTCACCGCCTTTGGTTGCCATTCGCTCAAAACATGTTAAATCCAGCTAAAAGAAAGATTACATTCAGTTGGTCAACCCTGTTTAAAAGTATATACAAAAAAGAAATCAGCCAATACAACTTAGTTCAAGTATTGTAGCAAACTCCTAGTCCTAGATGAAACATTGAAATCTGAAAATTAGTGCGCGTCATTGTGTGTGTTTGTAGAGAAACTGAGACATTTATTTCAAGGAAGGCTGCAGAAGAGAATTGTGTTGCTATTGTTTTATTTTTAGGATGGTGTTTTTACTTGCTTTTCATCTTTATTTTAGTTAAACCTTTTTTTTTGTCTCAAGGTTTATGACCGTGGTACAACATTCGGTCTGAAAACTGGAGGTAGAATTGAGAGCATTCTTGTTTCTCTGCCTCTCACTGCCAGATGGCAGTACGACCATGTAAGTGCACTGAAAAGTTCCATATTTGATCATTATGCTAGTTATAATAATTTTCTCATCAGGAAATTTAACGGTTTCCTACTTTTCAGCAACCTGAGGTAGGGAGTGAAGAATGGAAGCTTCTAGATGCGTGTATAAACCCAAAGGAATGGATTTGAATTTGTTAATGATAACCCTGAATTGTCATTTCCTGATTATTCTTGTTGTTTCTTTTTTGTAGTTAATTTTGGAGAGGCTTTAGCCTGTTGTATTATGTTCAGTATTGTTGTCGTTGTCGGCAGTTTTTTATATCAAGTTTTTTGTTTTTATTACTCTTCCATATTTTGATTTTGTTTACCGAAAAGAATAATAGGCTTATGTTGAGTAATGAGTGCGTTTTGTCATTGTACAAATTGTTAGGTAATATTAATAATATTCGTTGGAGTGAAAGCATGAATTAAATGTGTTCTATTATATTGAGGGCTTCTTTTATTTCGGTTTTTGAGTATATTCTTAGGGCCTAATTACGCTCAGTGAAGTGTCAGCTCCTGTATATTGGGCCGATCATTGATTCGGCCAAACCCGATCACGTGTGCCGTCTTTCTAAAGCTATCTATGGCCTCAAGCAAAGTCCTCGGGCTTGGTTCAATGTTCTAAGCAAAGCGCTACTCCTTCAAGGTTTCAAAGCTTCTCGATATGATTCTTCCCTTTTTGTGCTCTCTTCTCATGGGAATATTATTTTCGTTCTCATTTATGTTGATGATATTATTGTGACCGGGTCGAGCATTTCCCATATCAAAAACCTTGTCATGTCTCTCCAACAAAAATTTGCCCTCAAGGATCTTGGACCCATCCACTACTTCCTTGGCATTGAAGTTCACCGTACTTCCAGTGGCTTACATCTATCACAATCCAAATACCTCAAAGAGGTTCTTTCCAGAGCTAATATGACCCATGCTAATTCTCTCCCTTCTCCTATGGTTCCTAACACATCCCTAACTCGCTTTGATGGTGATCCATGTGATGACCCGCATCTTTACCGATCCATTGTCGGGGCTCTTCAATACGCCACCCTCACACATCCCGACATTGCGTTCTCGGTCAACAAAGTCTCACAATTCATGCAATCTCCCTCTACCTCTCACTGGGCAGCTGTCAAAAGGATCCTTCGATACCTCAACGGCACTATTTCTCATGGTATTGTTCTTAAACCGGCTTCTTCTCTCACTCTCCACGCTTATAGCGATGCGGATTGGGCCGGTTCTCTTGACGATCGGAAATCTACCACAGGATTGTGTTTTTCTAGGCCCTAATCTCATTTCATGGGGTTCTAAGAAACAACCTACAGTGGCGAGATCCAGTACCGAAGCCGAGTACAAGGCTCTTGCTATCACTAGTTCGGAGGTCATGTGGCTACAGTATATTCTTGCCGAGCTCCATGTGCCTCTTCCTGCTGTCCCTTCGTTGTGGTGTGACAATATTGGGGCTTCTTTTTTAGCTTCCAATCCGATGGTCAATGCCCGCACAAAGCATGTGGAGGTGGATTACCATTTTGTTCGTGAAAGGGTTGCAAACAAGTCACTCCAGCTTCGTTTTATCTCCTCCAAAGATCAAATCGCCGACATCTTTACAAAGCCATTGTCTTCACCTCGATTTTCTTTTCTTTCTACCAAACTTACCAAACTTACAGTCTGTACATCGGATTGAGGGGGGAGTAATAGAATATAGATGCTGTTGTGCTATGGCACTGTTGTAAATTCTAGAATAGAACCATAACTAATTCTGTTAGATTAGTTAGTGGCAGATTAGTAAATAGTGATTGGCCTTTATATAGAGATACAGGTGCATCTTGTAAAGTAAGAAAATCAGAAATGAAATAAAGATTTCTTCCTCAAATTTAAGCTTCTTTATAGTTACATACGTCCATTTCGAAGAGGGATTGCCTATGCCACAACTCAAACCTCCATTTAAAAAAGAGGTTTTGACTATGAACCGACATTTTTATTAATATCCAAAATTAATTATAAAATAATAATTATACTCAAGTTAGCTGGATATTTTTAAAAATGTCCAAACCGTCTATTTTATGGCCGGTTGGGAATTTTTTTTGTGTGTTTCAGAATATATAAATACCCCACTTTCTCTCTCTTTCCTCTCACCACTCAAACTCCCCAGAAGAGAAAGAGAGAAAGAGAAGCTAATTCTTTAGGCGAAAATGGCGATTTCAGATTTCAGAGGTGATTTTGAGATTTTTTTTAATTTTTTTAAGAAATTATTTAGGATTAATATAAATTGTTTAACAAACAGTAGATCTTATCATGACACCCAAATCCGAACTTCGAAAAAGAGGAAGTGAAACGGTACGCAGTGGTCGCATATCCGCAGCTAAAAATTTTTGGACGGGTGAAGCCCGCTTGAAGAGACATTTATTTCGTTTTCTTCCACCCAAAAATGTTGAAGAATACATAACCACGGATGATCCGACTATTATAAACGGAAAGTGTGTCCCGCATGTTTTGTCAAAGGTTCAATTTCTAGAGGAGAGTTCAAATGCCTCCATTTTTTGTGCCTCCATCATGTCTCTATTTTTCATAACTTCAATAACTCAAAATTTAAACTTAAAAGTCAAAATAAAACCATTGGATATGATATATATCATTTTATCTATGACATTCCAATTTTGTTTTGATTGTCATCAAGAGCTTGTAAAAACATACTAATGTGGATAATTTTTAGACATTAATTTTTCAAATGATTGATTCACATAAAAACAAAATCAAAATGTGATTTTTTTTTTTGTATGAGCACATAGAGAAAATAACATAAATTATATCTAACAATTTTATTTTGATGTTTAAGTTTTAAATTTTAATTTATTAACATTTTTAAAAAATAAAAGTACGATGGAGGCACAATAAACCAAGACATTTGAACTCTATGTCGGACTATTTTCCTCCTATGTTTAGGTTGTTGGAGCTGTAGCATTTTCGAAAAGAAGCTTGACGATCCCTGCACCTCATTCTATTGTATAGTGCTTTACTTTAGTTGAACCTCAATACTATTGTATACAGTGCAACTCTGCACCCCATTATAAAGTGAAGAATAAGACCTTTTGTAATTGCCGAAAAGTGATGCAATGGATGGTTTCCAGTACTGGCAAGCATAGGCGGACCTAAGAAGGATCACGGTTGGCTCGTGTCTATTTCTGAATTCAAATTTTTTTTTTGATTCAGTAATATTTTAATATTTGTGTCTATTTCTAGATGAAAACAATGTCCATCTCTGGATTTAATTCATGACTCAGTAGAAAAAATTACGCGGAAAAGAAAGTCAGTCCAGACTGATTCACATAAAAGAAAGAGAAAAAAAAAATCCAGCCTGATTCGCTACTCCATTTATAAAAATCGTTGATTCGCCAGAAGAAAAAAAATGTCTGCTACCAGGAATCTAAATATGTATCGTGCCGTGACCAAGTCAGATTTATACGTGCTGTGTCGTGTCATGACCAAATTTGTAATTATGGTCATGACACGTGAATGGTCACAACACGTTAGTCACGCCATATCACATGTGACGTGTCCATGACCGGTCACATTTGGTCACGTTTAATTTTTTTTTCATAATTTAGGGTAGTTTATTCAAGATACACCATTCGATCAAAGATTTAATGGTCCTAATTACACGTGACTCTCGTGACCATGTGCTGTGTTGTGACCAAAACCTTCGCGCGACGTACTGTGTCGTGCCAAATATTTGAAATATGGTCACGTCACGTGAATAGTCATGGGACGGGACACGCGAGTCACAACACGGGACCGCCACATGTTGTGTCGTGTCGTGACTTTTTTAGATCTCTATCTGCTACTCTATTCTGATTTGCTAAGAGAAAAAAATATACTCTTATCAATATTTTGTGCCTATTCTGGATCCGTCCCTGTTGGCAAGCACAATGGCCCGTAGTGCCAAGCTCATAGTTGATGTTAATATATTTTGAGTATGCTCATGCTTTGGATCTTCATGTAACTTCTCAGTTGAAGGATACGATATGCTTTCTTCGTGTGGATATTTGACCTTAAATTTTGCTGTTGTTCGGTTCTTCGTAGCATCAAGCTAATATTGTATTTTTTTTTTTTTTTTTTTTAAAGACCTTGGCAGATGCTGATCAAGCTAATATTATCATTTATCATGATTTTGCATGTGGGAAGATCCGAAGATGTACATAGTGGTTGCATTCCGGAAAGAAAATATTCATTAATAAAAAAAACAAATTAGTATGATAATTAAAAAGACTTAAATTTTGGGCACAAATAAATATTAATTTTATCAAAATGTTAAAAATCGAAAAGAAATGATAAGCTCCATAAAGATATATGAATTCTTTTGCAATCGAAATTAATCAAGGTTCACTAATTACATAATTTCACGTCCGCATAAACCATAATTTGCAAGTAAAAAACTTGACCACACATACAATCATATTTTTCTTTAGATAGCTTCCGCCTATAACTGTTAGATATATAACCAGGCTACTACATGTCTACATCCACTTTTATTATAAGCCATTAATTATAAAATTTTATTTTATTTGAAAAATTGTCTTCAATATACTTTGAGGCCGTCTTCATTATATAGGTATCCGTCTGCTCTTAATTTACATCTCGATTTTGTGTATTTAAGCCAGCAAAGGAGGTCATTACATAGGTACATGTAGGATCTCACACAGACGATTTTTGTTAGTAATTTTACTGATTGAATCTCAAAAGATCAAAGGAACAAAAAGGAAACAAAAACTCATATTGATCCCACGAGCACGATATTTTTTTTTTGGAAAAAGCCCTTAAGCATTGTTATATTGGAACCACGAGCACAATTTGACGGAGAGGAGTGGGAGGGAGGGGAAAAGAGAGGAAAAGTGGGGTTCGAATGGACATTTTGTTAATAATTGAGAAGGGGTATTTTGTTTATTGATTTGAGAAGGAAGAGTATTTTATAAAATTTTCTAAAAAAAATTGTTTTCAAAGTTTGTATTTTATGCATATTAAACACATGTTCTTATCTACATGAAAACGAAAACATGATTAACTGATGAAGGTCCAAATGAATTCACATCTGCAATACCTAATCATGTATAATGAGAACTGAGTCATCTGTTTTAATCTGGCACAAATTTTGAAGCAGACCTCTCTCTCCCCTCATATTTCAAATAAACTCCGAATTAATTTTGGCTCAGCCAAGAGTAATCTATTTTCACTCGGTACAAATGTGATATGACCGAAAGCCTGAAGACGTGGAAACATAGAAAAAGTAGACGCCATACTTGTCTGAGTTGGATACACAATTCGCTCTTAGTTCCTCTGGAAAGAAAAAAGCGAGAAAAATGTGTAATTGTTGCCCACCATAAGCCACGTATTAGAAAATTTTCAATATTTCGTGCACGACTAATTGGTGTAGAACCCACCGAAATGCCATTTCACTCTCCAATTTATGTAGAGAATGAACCAATATCCCGCGACGTTAATGAGCAAAGTCCCTATGCCCTGACAGTTCCAACATTTTACAGGTGTGAAACGAAGCATGACACAAATTGAAAAATGAACTGCAACTTATGAGATAGCTTGGAATAGAGGAATAAAAGTAATCTGCAGGGCACGGAATTCTGATACAAAGACGCAAACCAAGAACTTAAGTGCAAATCCTCAAACAAATATGGACTAAAATAAATTGTACCACAGCACAATCGAAGGTATACAAAGACACAAAATAAATTCAATTAGACGATGCGCTCGAGTTCTCGTGCATAGCTCAGAGTCTGGTTAATCAACTGGAATGATGGTATTTCCTTCCAAGGTTGCGACTCTTTCGCCTTTTGGAAGAACACACAACCATCCCTAATTTCCCACTCCGGATGCTCCTGTAAAAAAATAAAAAATAAATAATAGTTAGATGTTGAATACGTTAAAGTCTCTTTGCCAACTCATATAGGTCAATAAGAACCCAATATTATCATTTGGGTCTTAACTAATTAGCACAAGGGATCCCACCTTTAGAAAAGTGTCATTATAATCCTCCCTATAAGCTAAAATGCGGATTTGTATATTTTGTTCAGTAGGGCTTGAAAGAATGAGAAAGCTTAAAAAGATTGCAACAGCTGTAGTGCTGTGCCATACATGTCAATAGATAAGCTTAATAATTTTCTTTCCGTTCAAATACTTGATGACCTCTGAATATCATAAAGGCATGAGTTGCTAACAATTCCTAGGTAGCTTCCTGATGTTGTAAGATGTAGTGTAGTATAAAACCAATAAAAAAACCGTAAAGAAATTTGAAAAGATCATTTCAGTTACTATCTAAAAAGCAACAAAAGGAATACCTCAGAAATATACTGAGAAAGCTCTTGATCAGAGGAGAACATGAACATTTTCTTGGCATCATTTATTGTCAAATAATCATATGCTTTCTCACTGCATCCAGCTATCTCATCCCTGCATAAATACCATGCAATAAGAAATGAAACCTCTGCCAAAGTAAATAGAGTTGTACTTGGACGTAAATTTAAATTGCAGCATGCCTAAAGCAGATCTAGAAGCTTCTCTATATGCAAATACATTATTTTAATTTAAATAAGTACTAGCTCTTGTATATTGTTCTGTACTGGAAAGAAGCATAATTATTCTGTAATATTATTTCTCAATTTTTCAAAATATAGCATTTGCCAAAGAATTTAAAACTCCAATTAGCCTAAATCAAGCATCAAATGAGGAACTAAACCCAACTGCACATCAACTACCCCAAATTGCTAAATGATTCCTCACTTTGACCTAATTACCTATCTCACTTGAGCAGTTAAACACCAACATATACAAATAAAAAAATCCCTTGAAATAGCATGGTAAAAAAACTGGTCCCAGTTAAGACTCACTCAAGTCACATTTTGTCTCCAATTTACACTACAATAAGTCAAACAATTACCTGACAGTTTTTGCAAGGAGGTCCATGAAATAAACATAGGTTTCATGCGGCACGGCCTGTCTGGCATTAAATATACGGTTATAAGCCCCTTCCATGAAAGACTGCTCCAATTCCACAGCGTGTTTTATGCATGAATTGTCCAGTGCACTTGGTGGTAACAATTCCAATTCGGTATGGAACTCAGCAATTCTGTTCTGTACCAGTAGTCTCAGCAGGTTCAGTCCCAGAATAGGGTACTCTTCGGGTGATGGTGGTATTATGTTGCTGTAAATGTCGAATTTACAAAAACATATATAACTTTTAAATGTTCTGGATCACACCAAGGACCTTTTGGGTATTCCAAAAGGTATCAACAAACTTATAACTAAATAGTAGACAGGATCTAAAAACTTTTTTTGCTTTAAACAAGTCATTGAAAAAGTTGGTAGGGCCCTAAAAGCAACAAGGAATGGATTTGCAAACAATTCATTTCTATGAACTGATAGTTTACAACTTAATAGGAAGAGTAATCTGTAATAGACAGGTGCTGTACTGAATTTAATACTGATTTCCAAAATGGTAATAACAACATCGCATAAGGTTACTGCCATTAACAGTCCATCCAACGAAACCTATGCTTCTAATACAGTAAATAATTAGCTCAAGGTAAGGAGAAAAGATAATATAATACCAGGTGTCAGTGTAATACGGCTTGAGCTGTGAGAAATCCCTCTCAAATGCTTCTTGGTCTTCTATTTTCACACTCAACACAACTGCATGCTCATATATTTGTCCTGAAATCAAAACAATAACACAAAAAAATTTAAATTAGACAGCCGGATGATAATCCATTTGATGCATACGAGAGCTTCCTTTATAAGGAGGTCACAAAACAAAGTGGCAAAAGAGAAATATCCCTAGGAAACAATAAAAAAGCATTCAGACATTACTTGCTATAGTTAACTCCTCCGAAGCATTTGGTGTAGGTTGGAAGGATGGCGGGAGACTTGGAAATTTTGTTAAGAGGACCTACATCAATGAATTCAATTCAGTTAGTTGATTTAACAAATGATAAGAAAACAAAAAAATTTGACTGCATGTCACAAGAATATAAAACTAGATTAAGTTCAAGTATTGACTACTAATCAAGGCACACTACATGGTTTAATTAAGAAAAAGAAATAAATTAAAGATGAACAATATTGAAATTAATAACACATATATATTGTGGGTCAACTGAGGCTTAAATTAAATAATTTGGCTGGTGGTAAAATTGAGGTTATCATTATCTTAAGTAACAGCTGTAACTTCGGCTGACAGCACCAGAATAAAAAATTTGTTCAATACCAGAAGAAAGCATTTCACAAAGTACTATAGGAAAAGAGAAACAATTAAAATTTAATTCTGTGTTTCTATTAGAACCTCAATTGGGATTTGCCCAAATACTTTCACAGGTTTAAGCACACTGTCAATTGGGATACAAAATCATACAAATGACAGCTTGAAACTAAGATCTCTTTCAACTGCCTTCCCTTCTCAACAATAGTAAAAAACGAATACCAAAGGCAAAAGAAGAGAAAACAACCTTGAGCTGAGTAAGAAGAGCAGCGCAAGTATTGAAATCTTTCCTTACGAACGCCGCCTTGAATCGCTCAAAGAGCTGCGCCACCTCTCTCAGCTGTGGATCCATCTCTCTGCCCATATGTTGTTCGATCCAAGTCCGACTAGGTTTTTCTCTCTTCTCTTCTTTTTGCTTACTAGGTTACTTGGAGAGAAGGAAAGTTCGGGATTTTGTATAGTTTGTATAAATGATGAAAACTAGATCCGGGTCCGTTTAGAAGTAGGCCCAGCTCTATTGGGCCGATCTATTTCATGCGAGCCCTGCTTTTATCTATCCGACCCCTGCTTTTATTTGTTTTTGAGAAAAACCCCTGTTTTATTTCTCACTATTTCCCGGGAAGTTCTCTTCATCTCTTCGATATTTTTACGACGTTTTTTTTTTCATTTTTCTGACAACATTTCTGCGATGCTTCTGTGTACAACGACGGATGCTATTATTATAATAATAATTATTATTAATCCTATTATGATAGAATGTATAAATTATTAAGTAAATAAAATATTATAATCAACTTTGTCATAAGTTACTAACTAAAAAAACCATATGAAAACTATATAAATCAATTTTGTCATAAAGTAGTAAATAAAAAGATATAAAAAAATATTGTATGAATCTATATCACATAGTAGAGAGAGCCAAATCCTCTATAAATTAAAAAAAAAAATCATTTTTAAAATTAATAGTTTAGATAAGCAATAATATTTTTTCGCCTCTTCTCATTAAAAAAAGTTTACTGTACTAATTTTTTTCGACCTTCCAATCTAAGTTTCCTGAATCTATTCATGATTTTAACAGTTACGCATTTACATAACACACCGACAATTACACAGACAAGCGATAAAAAATCCAAAATGCCATTTAGTCCGGCACCATTCGGAATCGCATCCTCTGAGGTACCTCATATTTTGCGTGACCTTTTTGAAAATCATAACCGTTTAAATACGTTCTACACGAATCTCGAAGATTAAATAATATTGGGCCCAGCGCTATCCCCGAATAGGCACCGGACACATCGGTCACGCAAAATATGAGGTATCTCAGAGGATACACTAGAAAATATTCCCCGAATACCCTCCAATCTTGGATGGGTCCGTCCGTCTTGTCTGGGGCGTACGATCGTCCGATCACTATCTGTTCGTTAAGGATTTGTACAGTACGCATGGGATTTGGATGCAACAGAGGTCAATGTTGCTAACTCCCAAACTTTGCAAGTAGGACCCTCTAAAGTTTAGCAATTACGTACGCTACGTACTTAAGTGTTTTAGAAGCTCCAATGCAATTCGCAAAGTATATTAATGGAATAAATTTGTCTTATCATCGAGCAAAATAAGTCTAGCATAAAATATATATTGTGATTATTTTAATATGTTTTTTTTGTAGTTTTTTTATATGGACCTAATAATTATAAAAAATGACATGGTATAGAAAAGATCTGATATATAGCTTTATCTGACTGGTTAAACATTGATCAATATGGAAATTCCAAGATAGATAAAGTCTACTAAATGTTGAATCCTGCTATTACGATACATAAAGAGGATTGGAGATTGAAAAATACAATTTTTTTTTTATGATACAGATTATTTGGATTTAGGAATGAAATCTGTTGTTTTTCTTTCGAAGAAACAGAAACTTTTCTTTTTTTCTCATCTAACCATTGACCTTCATCGAGATTCGCATATAAAAAATGTGAATGGTTAGATGAAGAAAAACATATTCATGTTGTTCTTTTAGAAAAGCAACCGCTTCTCGTCCTTGATTTGAAGTTATGCATTACACCCTGCCATTGCATTGCTGTAGTAAGCAATTCCAGCTTATTTGTTCTATTTCAGTGATCTCATGCTTGATTTTGTAGTTAATTAGTATATGTACAGATGCAATCTAGTTAAGTAAGAATGATGCATTTACTGTATTTGGAACACTAAATAACAAAAATAGCTTATTATCAAATGTTCGTTGCCTCGAATCTAAAACTAATTTAAAGAGGAACATCTCCCTATAAAAATAAGGACAATGCTAACAAATCAACCAAGAAGCCCCTTAATGCCAAAATTTTGCTAAGAAGGCCCTTTTATCAATCGGTTTCTCCTTGCCAGAAATACCATCCATAAATGCATCCAATAATTGTGCAACCAGACTTGCTGGATCATCTAGCAGCACATTAATAAATGCGTTAACCACCCGTCTCTCTTGATCAGTTGCCTTGACACTAAACCATGTGAGAAACTTGACCCGCAACTCCCTTTGCATATAACCCTCATACTCCAGCCACCTTATAACCTTAACACAGTACTCGTACCGCTGCTCTGCAGACTCATTTCTGGGTACCAAAACAGGTGTGTCAGCTTTATTGGGTTTTTTTGGCAGCATTTCTAAGGCACAAGAATTTGACCCCATAAGAGGCAGTGAAACAACTGAAGCATTTTTTGGTGGCAAGTTATTGTTTTCGCTCGAGTTTGTTGAGCCCTTTTGTGAATCTAGATCTCGAGTGGGCTCTTTCCTCAAACCTGGATCTGATAACCCAGTAAGGCTCTGTGTCATGCACTTGGCCTCCCATGTGCCGAGTTCTCTCGTCTTACTAAATGGGCATGCTTTGAAGTAGTATTCAGTTGAAGGTATTAGACCTGAAATTGGGACATTGGTTTCATGTTTAAGAATCAAACAATCGGTTTTCTCCGGATATTCTATAGAATCGAGATTCTGGTACCAAATAGAACAGCCAATTATATTTTCTTCAAACATGACTTCAGTTGCGAGGAGAGATATATTCACTGAAGAGTGGGTCACCTCCTTAAACTGGATTTGAAAAGCATGTGAACCTGAATAGTGGGTCAAAATACCAAATAAGATTAAAAGGCAAGTCTGAAACTATGAAAGGAATAGGCAGGACAATGCTGACAGAGACAACAACAATAATTAAAGGCACATCAGTAAATAGAAGAAAAGATATTAACAAAAAGGAACTCACAAATTACCGACAAAATTCTAAATAAATCAAACAAATACTGCTGAAAATACTATCAAATTGAAATTTCACGTTTACCTGTACAAAATTTCTTGAATAAACTTTCAAAATAATAAGAAGAAAGATAATGTAAGCCCTACAAAATATGGGAATTGTTATGTAAGCCCTTACAAACATAAAAATATACTAAGACACCTCCTTTCTGTATTTTTATTCAAGAAAATACCAAATTCTTCATTTTTTTGTTTTTGCTATAAATAGATAAAACGGACAATCCTTGAAATGCTTTTTCGAGAAATAGGGAAAGGAGGTGTCGAGGGCATTTGCATATTTTAGAATGACATATGGTACTTTTTTCAGAATATGCATGTCATTGTTATGGAACAAGGGCACACAAGAAATTATTCCTATATCAAGAAAGGTGCATATGAAAACTCCTTACAGTATACCAAAGTAATGAGGGCATTGGCAAAGCTATGGATTTCCAAAAGCAATAAAAATTGAAATACAAAAAATCAAATTAAACAATAAATAAGATGCTACCTAGGTGTTTAGGCCCAGAATTAGTTGTCTCAATTTCCAACTGACAACCAAGCTTTTGATCCAATGCCACCAACGCTGAAACACATAGCTTTTGAACCTCGGGACCACAGTTCAGTCTGTTCACAATGCCCCTTGCATTGGCTGCTGTGACCTTGTCAAGAGGGCCTACTTCCTTCTTCAATTTTGATACTGCTGGACTTACAGTTTTTCCAATTTCCTTGTAACTCTCAGTTCCTGTGAGTATCTTGTTGCTGAGGAAGAGCCTTTCACACAATGCATCTACTCTTCTCGCACTTATTGCAGTTGCCAGTTGTTTCCTCAAGCACCTGTCATAAAGGAAAATGATATTAGCGTTCCAAGGAAAAATAAGCAGGAAGCAGATTAGTACTGAGATGTAACAGCCAATTCATACCACATGACCCCAGCTAGCTTGTAACAGCGAATTTCAATTCTGTTGGTACTGACCAGTATGGGTCTGTCAAGCCATAAAACACATAGAAATTGAGTTGATAAGATGTTGGTAACACATCAAATGAGTCACGACAAAGCCATTACACATTAAATGCCAGTGATATCTGATACAGGCATACAGCACCATCTCTTGCAATTACTGTTAAAAAGAGAACATCAAACTGTTGAAACAAAAATCTTACCCCAATAGGGAGTTGATCTTTCCACAAAAAACACAATAGAAAGCTCCATCCAATTTCTCACTGCATACACTCTTCTTCTGAATGCCAGATTTTTCATGCTTCAGTGCACACCTCAGGTGACAGGTGGCACCACATGATTCATTTGTAAAAGGTGCGTCTGAACTACACACCAGCCATAGGCTTGGGTCCTTGTTCTCATCAAACTTGCAACAAATACAACAAGAACATCTTTTACAATATATGTCGCCCATATTTAGTTTGGCTCGGCATGCAACATTTTCACAAACCAGCTGATCAGGTTTTGCATCTTTGTCCGTAGAATTTTCTGTATTTGCCTTTCGTTTAGGACGATCAGTTTTTGCATCTTTGTACCCAGAATTCTTCAACCTTGAATTTGTTGCCTTCCTTTTGAGTCCGTTTGGGACAATGGTATCTACCAGTTCATCCAAATTCCGCTCCTGGTCATGGTTTGTTGTACCAGGCTCCTCAAACTCTCCATATTTGCATCTTTTACAATAGTCCTCACCTACACTTAATGGGGCAATACAAAATGCATTATCACACACTGACCCCTCAATTGTTGCATCTGTGATCCTTGGATTATCTTTATTTGCATCTTGCCCATAGTTTACCATATTTGACTTTCGTGCAACGAGCTTGAGAAGTTGGTTTATCATTTTAGGTTTAGGTAGGCTGGTGTATTTTCTCTCTTTCCCTGATTCAAAGCATATTAGTTGAATTAGTTCTTTGCGGGTCCATGACTGAAGAAATTCCCGGGCATCATTGATATTTTTAGAAATTTCATACACTAATTCTCTCTTTCTCTCTAGGCTTAGATTGCTGCTATTTTCTGCTTCGCTTGCACCACCTGTAAAAAAAAAATGAAGATTCTTTAAAGAAAATGAATAAATAAAAATAGAAAAAAGCTACAAACTTTGTGAGAGAATAATCAGTGTTAATTAGTATCATTCAAAAATCATAATGTTAGTTAGTATCATTCAAAATCAATCGAACTCCAATTCAGGAAACAAAAGCCCTCTACATTTGGTTAATCTAAAATTATCTTAGAGAATAATCAAAATTAGGGTGGAGACGATAACAAGCTGAAGAGCGTCAGCTTGTAAGTGAAAAAACTGTAATTTGACTTGCAGTGTGTAGTTTGTGTGCACATATATTATGAATTGCAAATTTCATTGAAGTATAATATCGATGATGTGGTTGCTCAAGACGTGTTTAAAGCCATAAATGTATGCAGCGCATTAACAAATGCAAAAAAGGAACAAACGACAGGAGAAAAATTAGGTGCATTAGCAAACAAATCGAGAAATATGGAGCCTTAGATTAGATGTTATACATATGAGTAGCTGTAAAATTATAAAAAAAACGCAGGAATTTAGTAGCCCGCTTTCTTTTATAAGAAAAAAAAAAGAGAAAAGAAGAAGAAGAAGATATACCCGAATAGCTGGATTCCATGAAGGTGAAGAAGGCGCTGGTTTTGCTGGTTTTAAGCCTTCATGGATTGAAATGTTGTCAGAAACGGAAAGAATAAAAAGAAAGCAAAAAAAGAAAGCGAACAAGACGAGCGAGACGGAGAATCGCGATGGTGGAGAGAGCGATTCTCCAATGAGACCAAGCCGGGTGGGGTAAAGCCGTAAAGAGAAATGAGTTGTGCGCTAGTATCCAACATATTCTTGACAACTAGCCCCCACTGGTCAGTCTAGTAGATAGTACCGATCTTGCAACAACGAGCTTCCTGTACAATTAATTGGTCCTAACGTTTTCTAAAGCGACACAATTAAATATCTCCTGAAACTTGGATCCATATCCTCTGCAATAACTCAAAAGAGAATCTTTTGAGTTAATGAATTTGAACCGTTTGATTTTAAACGTAGCCAATCTGGCTCGTACCTACAACATAGGGGGTCTTTTAATATTAGTGCAGATCTAGTTTACACGAATCTTAAAACAGATCGAATGGTCTAGATGTATTAACTCAAAAGATTCTCTTTTGAGTTAATGCAGAGGATACGAATTCCTGAAACTTGGTCCTTAGACGACGGATATAAACTGTTATTTCAAAGGGATCACAGAACCTGTTATCTCTATCTCAACCATTCAATGTTTTTCATGCACGACTCTTAAGGAAAAAAGTTTTTCTGCCCAAATCTCAATAAAGTTCAACGGCTGAGATCGGAATAACAGAGTCCTGTGATCTCTTTGGAATAACAGCAGATTTATTTCCCTTAGACGACAGACAGGCTCTCAAGTCCCTGTAGGCTATATGTACTACCTCACTTTACTACGTCCTGTTTGATCAATTATTTTATAATTTTAACTTTTTCTTTAAAAATAACAAGAAGTTAAAATACAGTTTATGTCTCGTTAAGTCGTAAAATATAAAAAATACTTTGATCATTATAAGATTACGTAATTCTAACTCTAGAGTATCTGATTGCCATGCATGTACTAAAAGCCTCATAAAACCACTATCAACTGAGTACCAAGTCCAAGTAGCAAAGTCCAACAAGCAGGCCTGTCCGAGCGGTCCGTATGGGACTCCACTTAAACCGCCAGCTCGCGATATAAGCCCATTCGAGTCCTCCGTACGAGACTCGAACCGACTTGCCGACCTGTGAATAAGCTCAATCGAGAATCCGTACGAAACTCAAACCAACTTATATGCCTATAAATACTCCGAAATTCAATGAGCTCGGGACCACAATTCAGGAATACGCGGTACATAGATAATTGAGTTACATACTGAAGAAATCCGCAACAAGCTTAAACTCGAATACGTAATAAATATACACCTAACACGCACAGACTAATCACTTCGAATTAGGACGTGCTTAGATCTACCGCGACTTAAACTCTCCGGAGTTAGGACGTATCAGTATTTACTATTTAATTTAAGTCACATTTTCATATGACTAACTTTTTTTTTAAGAAGAAGAAATGCCATTATATTTTATTGATTTTCTTTTTAGCGCTAGTAGTATCACAAATTACATTGATTTTTTTTTTGTACACCGGCATTCAAGTATATATAGATCACAATTTATTATAGCACCTTTCTTTCCGAAATTTTTATTAATATCCAAAATAATTAATTAATTTCACAATCTATCCGGTTTTGTGCAGGATTTTAAGAAATGACCAAACTGCAAACTTTGTTTCCGGTTTCAAACCCTCTTTCCGCAAACTTTGTTCCCGGTCCCTGCCCCCCTAAAACCGCAAACATTGTTTGCGGTTCTGAGAACTAGTGACTGTGTTTGCGGTTTCACCATCTGAAACCGCAAACAATGTTTCCGGTTTCGGAACTGAGCCTATTTAGCCAGCGGTGCACCCCCTCTCCCTCACAACTCATTTTGCTTGCCCCCCTCTCCCTCACATCTCTCTTTGTTCTTCTCGTTTTCTCTCCTACTGTCCGATCGATCGGAACATCACTTCAGATATTTTTAATTTAGAAAATAGTAAAATAGTTTAGGATATTTCAAAATAGTTTAGAGTATTGTTCGAATAATTTCAAAATTCCAAAATGGTTCAGAATATTGTGCCAATAACTTAGAAATTCCAAAATGGTTTAGAATAATATTCAAATAATTTAGAAAATTCCAAAATGGTTTAGAATATTGTCCGAATAATTTAGAAAATTCCAAAATGGTTTAGAATATTTTATAAAATGCCAAAATGGTTCCGAATAATTTAGAATATTCCAAAATGGTTTAGAATATTTTAGAAAATTGTAAATTGGTTTAGAATAATTTAGAATTTTCCAAAATGGTTTAGAATTTTGTTAACGCCAATTCCTAAATTAATTTAGGAATTTTACTAGCCATATTGTTTGAATAATTTAGAAAATTCCAAATAGTTTATAATAATTTAGGAAATTCCAAAATAGTTTAGAATAATTTAGGAAATTCCAAAATTAGTTTAGAATATTTTAGAAAATTCCAAAATGGTGTAGAATATTGTTGAAAAAATTTAGGAAATTCCAAAATGAGTTTAGAATTTTAGAAAATTCCAAAATAGTGTAGAATAATTTAGAAAATTCCAAAATAGTTTAGAATAATTTAAGAAATTCCAAATGAGTTTAGAATATTTTAGAAAATTTAAAATGGTGTAGAATATTGTTCGAATAATTTAGGAAATTCCAAAATGGTGTAGAATAATTTAGAAAATTCCAAAATAATTTAGAATAATTTAGGAAATTCCAAAATGGTTTTGTAGTATGGCAGACGAAGTACCTGATCAAGGAGAGAGAGAGACGAAGAGAATGCATGATACATTCAGCCCGTTGTTGTGAATAATTCACATCCATCATATTGTATATGAGACTTTTAGGAAGGTAAGCATTTACTTATTTGAATTTTTCATAACTCAGTCAGAAATCAAATCATATTATAATTCATATTTTATGTTGTAATGTTAGAGTCCAGATGTTTTAATCGTTAAACACTACAAAACGCATTGCGAGTACCACGAGAAATACGCGCCGTATTTGATTCGATTAGGTTTATACCATATCGCAGTCATGCCTCATATCTTCATCGATGCGGAGCTTATACATGGACTTCTCGAGCAGTGGCGTCTTGAGACGCACACCTTTCATCTTTCTTTCGGAGAGATGACAGGTATTAACTACACTAATTTAAATAAATTTGTTATTTCTACTATTTTGATAACGGGTCAAATAAAGAATTTGCTTATAATTTTGTATTTAAATAAATTACGGTCACGTTAGAGGACGTGAGTTATTTGTGGGGTTTGCCCATTACGGGGGCTCCAGTGACGGGGACTACATATGGGGCGAGCGTAAAATGCCGGGTCTTTGATTTGTTAATCA
Source organism: Carex kokanica (assembly GCA_025461125.1). Taxonomy (NCBI): domain Eukaryota; kingdom Viridiplantae; phylum Streptophyta; class Magnoliopsida; order Poales; family Cyperaceae; genus Carex; species Carex kokanica. The sequence goes on along the minus strand of JAJGRX010000923.1, from coordinate 892,739 downwards.
AGGATGAAGAACAATCGAGCTTTATGAAAAAAGGGGGGGCTGAGGGAGATCAAAAAAAATTCTAACATCTCTTCTCATGAGCTTATCAATTACACGGGCAACCATCTCTGCTGTAAGCTGACAATGATCAGCACGTGATGTCGGTACTTCGCATGAATAAGGGATTGGTTGTTTGGTAATAATCCAAGATTCTGAAAGACCGTTAGGCTTCGCGCATAACTTGAATTTGCAAAAATCATCTTTGCACACCACAACTAAACATCGAGGTTCGCTTTTAGAAACCTTACACTAAAAAATGTTCACGATATGAAACTCATTGATTGCTACCCTTAGAGCCATTTTTGACTCAAACACTTTGCCACGGCCAATGGGTTATTGAATGTTCTATTTGAACCGGCAAAAAAAACCGACATCCGCAGGGCGAAAACCGGATGTGTCATTAAAATTATCAACCGGATGTCTCATATGTTCCCGGCCAGTTAACGGGTACTGTGTTTGGCAAGACTGTGAACGGGACTGTGATTGTGACTGACTGATCGGTTCAACATCATTGTCGGAATCTGATGACTCATCCGAGAGCATTTCATCACCGCTCTCCAAACTGTCATCATCAATTACATCCACAGGTACATGCGAATAATCAGGGACCGGTACCAGTCTACGGACCCGAACAGTTTTAGGTCGAGTTATAGGTTCAGGGTTCCGGCTGGTACTGGGTCGAGATCAAGATTCAAGGATCTGATTGGGTACAAGGGCCTGACTGTTCAGATTCAATTGGGAGTTAAAACAGGCATGGTTCGGTTCCAACTCTACATACAATCCAAAACCGGTACCCTTTGTGGGAAAGACACCACAATTCCTAAAATCATTTCGAATGATGCCTGGTTTGTTACCGGTATTAATTGGTAGTCACGTTGGCCCTCAATAGACATATTAAACCTGACTTGGATTTTCAGATTTGCTTCACTAACAGTATACCCAACCAGTTTATAAATTTCATTCTAGAGATAATCAAAGCTATGGTTCACGGTTAGCGGTAATAAGTATTTAGACCGGGTACTATAAAAAACCCCGTCATCATTGTATTGGATTTCCCTTCTAACAAAAATTTTCACAAAAATCATTTTTTTGTTTTAGTTGGTCTGGATAACAAACTACAATTTAAAAAATAATAACCATATAAGTACAACATAAATTGAAAAATTAAATAATTTGAAATTAAAATAATTAAAATTAAATAATTAAAAAACTTACTCTCAAATAGTGTATGTAATCAGCTGAGATTCATTGAGAGTGTACGAGGGTTCTGCATTTTTTATAGGCAAAATGCTCGGGAGCAGGGCGGCATGACCGGAAACAAAGTTTGCGGAAAGAGGACTTTAAAATAATAACCATGGAAGGCTTCGCAAGTTTTTCCTCTTTCTGATATTTCTTTAACCAAATCAATACCGTCCAGTCAGAACAACCACCAGTAGTAAAGTAGTAATCTTTCACTTTAGTTGGGTAATCAGACGAAACTAGAGTGAAAACTGGGATCCAAATAAAATATATAATATTTTATAAAATTCGATTCAAACCACTTAACATGATCTTCATATTAAAATGTGGTTGGAGATCAAAATTTATATATTTTTTTTGAATGATTCAGATCGCAATGTGATTTTGTTGTTGAGCGGTTCAAATTAACTGTTTGTACTTTGAAAACAGAGATAAAAATGAGACGTGATTGGAGCACGAAACAATAAGATATTTCAATCCTTTCATTTTAATTTAATCAAAATTTAACCAATATGATTTCTTTAATTTATTCTATTAGTTACTTTTTTGAATTAGATCATCCTTGTCCTTCGTAACTATAATTAAAATAATGGAGGTGCGGGGAATCGAACCCCGTGCCTCTCGCATGCGAAGCGAGCGCTCTACCATATGAGCTACACCCCCTTTTTATGTTTTCCGAAATAAAAACGATCATGACCATAAGTTTGTCTTCATCCTCGCACTCTTACAAATTGACTCATTTTAGACTAGATTATGTTCCTTCAAATATTTGCTGAATCTTTTCATGTCTGGTGCCACCTTAAACCACTTCCGCCAATACCTTAATTTATTATGCTAGAAGTGATTTTGAAAGATAAAACGACATCCGATTGTTTCTCCGACCCTACTAATTAATACGGATATCTTATCTCTATTCTTTTCTAATTGATATTGTTTGTTCACTATCTCTCCAAGCAGTTAGATGTCCATAAAAAAATGGAAGCAAAGCTTATTTAATCATTGATTCATCATAGCAGTACATCGAGATCTCCTCGGCAAGTAGCGAGTCATGAAATTTAAGAGGAGAAAAGAACATAAGAAAGGGAGATATCTGGTCGCCATTTACATTGATTGGGCCTGATAAAGTCAAGGAAATCCCTCAACTGGTCACGCTAAGAGCACGTGGGCCCACTGAATGCCTACAAAACCAGAAAAGCGCCTCATATCTCACAATCTACCTCGTAACAGTAAGCACTGTTCGAAATTTCAAACTTTTCTGTCATGTAAACAAACATCTATCCATTGATTGACAGTAAGTGCCCATAACAGTAGCCATAGGCAGGTTGACAGTTAGGCTGTGCTCCAGTAATTGTATTAGAGAGGGAGGGGAAGGGAGGGGAGGGGAGGGAAAAGGCCTACACCCCAAATTGGGGGTGACAGTTTTGGCTTCCGCAGGGTTAAAATTCACCTCCTCTGTCTTTTCTTCCTTCCAAAATTGAATTGTGGAGCAGGTAAAAGTTAAAAATTTCCTCACCCTCCCCTCCTCTAACCCTAATTGGAGCACAGCCTTAAATTTAATCTGCTGATACAAAGAGAATCGTGCAAAAAACTTGAGGTAGTTGACGAACGGTTGTGATGAGTGCCACGTACCCGATGAAGTCCCATTGATTGACTAGCGATGTAGATAGACTCGCTTATCTCATCCAAATTTCCAAAGAAAAAAAATGGTTTAAACTTTAAAATAATACATCCATTAACAATTTCAAGATACTTTCGATTCTTCTGCTGTACTTTTTCATCGCTTTCAATTCTTTTCTCAACATTTGCAGTTTTTTCTCAACAATAAATTATTTTTATTTCATTTGCGTGACAAGTTGTACGGCATAAAATGTTTGATTTCAATTTCATCGGTTCTGTGTCGGCATACATAATTTTTTATTTCACCTACCTCATAAGTTGTATTGATTGTGCTTGTTTCCCGCATCATTCCTCCATCGCTATTTCAAATATACAATTTAAATAACATTTTTATTAACCCGAATAGTCCAAAACTAGCGCTATTCTCAAACTACTCGGATTAACACTATTCTCAATCACTAAACCAAAAATTGCTATTCTTGCACTAATTCTTGCACGATGCAAACGTACCCTTAATTTCTGCCTTCGGCTACAGTCAGTTAAAAATACTGGATCTTCTGTAGGGATGTTCATTGGTTTTATTCAGTTAAAATCCAAATAAAATAAGGTAATCAAAACTTTATTTAATTTTTAAAAATACAACTGACTTGACCGAAATAAACTTATCAATTGAATTAAAACCAAACTAAATTTTGGTTTGTTTGATTGAACCGAAATAAAAAAATTATCAAAAAAATAAATAGTCTTATTGTTAATTTTTTGAAATTTTTATAGACTCAAAAAGTTTTTATTTTAATACACGTAATTGAACTAGATATTAGTGATTTTCATACTCAAAGTGAAAAAAAAGTTCATAATTAATTTTGTATAGGCTCAAGAGAACTATACTCCTTTATTACGGTTAGTTTAGTCTAATCGATTTTAAAATTTTCTAAAACAAACTGAACAAAAGAACTAAACCAATTTTAAAAATGAATTGAACCGACCCATTTAACAAAAAATCTGAACCGTTTAATCTGAACTCTTTCGGTCGATTCAAAACTAATTAAATTAGACCTGATGAACACTTCAAATCTTGTGAATTAATTTTTGGTTTGTCACAATTTTTGGTTTAGTGACAAAGCCAATGTTCTCCATTCAAAATTCAGATAAAATTTTATTTTTACATATATTAAATAGTTAGAAAAAAAAATATATCAGATCCTGAATATAGTACGATAGGTTTTGCAATGTTCTCTGCTTCCTCCCCTTCTCTATTCTTTTCAGGAGCACATCCTAAGTAAAAAGTCACATATTTAAAATTCAAATTAATTTTTTTTCAAGCGATGACACTCATAAGAAATTTAGTTTTTTTTTAAGAAAAATAAATAAGTCGTGTCCAAACATCTTTTATTATGTACTCTGGTTATACTAGCTATTAACAAAAATTCAAATAATTTATTAGTGTGCTGATAAGTTTGACAATAATTAATGGTTGAATTGAGAATTAATAATACTTATTAGTTAAGTTAGTATTTTTTTTTATGATTTTGAAATTAATAATACTTATTAGTCAGATTATTGACCCCATGTTCCTAATTTTATGAAAATTTATATTTGCATGCGACTACGAAAAATATAATATATTTTAAAAAATAAATGTAAGACCGAGTCAATGTTATAAGTAATGGCATTGTGTTTTAAAGAAAAATAAAATTTAATTAATTTTGTCCCTATCTTTTTTTTTTTTTTGGAAGATAGGTGGGATAGAAAAAAGTTTCAATTACTGAGTCAATGTTTCTTAAAATTTCAATTATTCGAAATCATTCTTCTGTTTTTCTGAGACAATTGCAAGAAGAAAAAAATGAGCTAGGGACAAACAAAATCTACAGTGCATGTAGAACAGAAGGAAAAAAAAATATATATATGAGATTATATTATTCATAAAATTAAAAATTTTAACCTCATCTCGATTTTTCCTCCATAAGGTCGTAAGTTCAAAATATGAGATTATATTAATTATTCATAAAATTAAAATTTTTATCTCTATTTTTTATCCATAATTTAAGTAGAGGAAAAGGATGAGAAAGTTAATTGCCGTCTAGAGATTGATTTATTGGAAAAATACCCTTCTCAATAAAAAAGAAAAGAAAAATAAACCAATAGTACATGTGTCCCGAGATAATTATTAGCATTAAAGGGATTAGTTGGAGTGTACCTAATTGGATTATTTGTTGTAGACAAAGTAGTTGTCACAAACTTTCTTTGAATTGACCATCGGCATCCGGTATCTAAATTTAATGATACTGCAAAAACGGATGGAATTAGGGGCGGCAAAAAAGTTCGTACAGCTCAATCGTGACTCGCACCTGATTCGCTCACTCATTACTGGACCGAGCTGTTAACAAGCCAGCTCGTCACTAGTTCGGTTCAGAATTAACGAGTTCAAGCTGGAGCCTAGCTTGCGAGCTAGCTCGGCTAGGCATCAATTTGTGTGCATTTTATACTGTCCAGCTCGGTTAAAACAAGATCCAGCCAGACCCAGCGAGCCAGCTCGGACTGGCTCATCACGATTTCAAGCTGAGGTTTTAGCTCGGATGTCTTAGGTCCAGCTTGCTCGGTAAGAGGTCGGTCCAGAATTAACAAGCTGAGCTAGGACCCAGCTCGACCCGAGCCAGTTCGTTGACAGCCCTAGATGGAATGCTTTGTGTTTCCTATTTTTTTGTGACACTCTAACTTTCTTTCTATTTTTGTCCTTTCCAAAAATCTCAAAAATAAACCCACCTAAAACAATGACAAAAATAAACTTGAATCAATATATTTAACTATTATATTGCAGTGTATAATTTAATCATTAATTGAGATTTATCTTCTGAAAAGAAAATTTTAACTATGAAAATATTTATTTCAAGATGATTTAGAAAGATCTGATCTCAAACAAGAGATATTTTTCGATATAAATCAACATATTAAGGAAGAGAGAGATTGTAATAAAATCGTCCACTAACTAAAAAAATGATTAATGTTGAATTCGATTACTTTAAATATTTTATTTATTTTATTCTTAATCACAATTGGATATTTCTAAATTCATCCTCTAACACATAAGATATAACAGCCTATCACCCCTGACATTCTATTTTGATGTTGAACTCACAGCGTCCGATCATTTTAATCGAATATGACTGCATGATATGTTTATAACTTTATTAACAGTGGTGATACTGAATTACTGATAGCTGGTTTTTATGGGTGAGCCCAATGATAGATATAACTAACTGCATGTGGTCCGGATCTAAACTGAAATATTATGTTATCTTAGATGATAGTTACCACCACAAGGAACCGATTAATTGGACTAGAGATCGATGGAATAGGAAGTAGGTATCCAACTAGATCTAGTTAGTGCAAGATAAAATGAACTTGAGATAGGAGAAGAGGAGAAGAATAAAAATAAAACAACAAGATAGATAAAATAACAAAGAAAAAAAATCATAAGATCGATAGAAGTGACGGCTAATGATTGCAGCTTTAAAATTCGGATGAATTTTTTTTATGATATTAAAATTTGAAAGATCAAACCTCTATTTTTCTGTCAACATAAAAACCTGTGACTGGCGTGGTAGGAGGTTGGCAACCTTGCTCATCAGAATTGAATAATACGAAAAATATGTTTGAAGGCTCCAACCTCTCTCCTTAAAAAGTAATCCAATTTTTGAGTTTTGATCCAGCCTGTCCGAGATGCTCTAACACGAATCTTAAAGTCCCATATATGCAACGGACACGTCTAAACTCAAAAATCGGGTTAATTTAGGGGATCCGGACCCGTCTAGACCTGTCTGAGTGATTGCTCAAACTGTTATTTCTTAAAGTTGAGAGTTGATTATGTAGTTTTACTATGTTTATGTGATTTGAACTTTTTAGTATATATTGGTATTGTAGTAGTCTCATGTAGTTGGATGTTAGCTTGAGATGTAATTGCAGTTATTATATTTTTTTGTGAGTAGTTCATGTAGGAGGTCATGTTGATGGTGATGTACTTTTGATTTTGATGAATCTTGTAGCTATTTTAGTTTATTGTTACTGTTATGGGGGTTTGGTAACATTAATTTTAGTACCATCACCTATAATGGTTTTTAGTTTCTAATGAAATCGGTAGGTTTTTAAGCTCATTTTTTTTTTATAAAATAAAAAACAGAGTTTATCAAAGAAGCTAGCAATATCAGATATAGTAGTAGTTCCCCATACATAGAGTGGAGGCCCTTGGTCTTGGGTGGCCCCGGGCATGAAGAGAGACTGTTGTGCTCAGAAAAAAAATAGCTGCCACTGCTCGACTTCGTGATTATCGGTCTTGGTTGATTGTGAGGAAAGATACCCCGACGCAGCTTCAACTGTTTGAAGAACTATTCAGGATTGCTCAGGGACAAGGAGAGGCAGAGAAGACGGAAAAAATTAGTTCTGGCGGTCAATCCTTTACTTACTTTTTTTATTGAAATCTCAAACATGCATGATTAGAGATGGAAGGAAGAATTACGAGAATGACGTGTTCTAGCTAGAAGCGCTCGCTTCGCCGCGCCCTGATTCAAGGGAAAGCGAAATAAGATTCGATTCGGACTTCGTAGAGCCCGTATAGTGCTGCTGTTGTCTGCGTTCTTTATTCCTTTTGCTATATATGAACCTTTCAATTAGAACAGCTCTACATTGTACTAACTGCTGAATACTCCTCCCTCCTGTTCTCGTGAATAATAAGCTGCTCGGTGAAAGGCTTTCATGGAATAAAATAATATATTTGAATAAAATCTTAATATCTATTCGGATCTTAATACATATTTTTATCCATAGATTTAGTCTCCTCAAATTTTGTTCTCAGATAACGACAACTAAACATGAGCTCTTCAGCGCTCATTAAAATTTACTCGAACTTCTGTTGATGGACGACCCCCTATAAAATTGGTGAAGTTACTACCATTAATTGACTATCGATATTTTTTAGTTTACCTCTTATCAGGGGCATATTCATGTAGAGTGAATAGGGGTAAATTGACTACCATTTATTTTCAATTTTTTGTATTTATGCATGATTTTTTATATAATTCTGTGTAAAATACTATGGTTACTGTAAAATTGATCCTACATTTTTAGCATAAAAATATTATGATTGATCCTCAATGTGTATTTGACCATCATAACTTGAAAGTATGGCTCTGCCCCTGCCTCTTATCACTAATATCCAGGGGTGTAGGTATTCAGACCAAATGGGGGTCAATTGACCCCCATTTGTTTTCAAAATTTATGTGTATATGTGATTTTCTATATAGTTTAGATAAAAATGTTATGAATATTATAAAATTGACTCCATTTATAGCATAAATTTTTTATATAATTGATCATATTCACATTTGACCCATATAGTTTGAAGGTCTGGCTCCGTCCCTACTAATATCTTATCTTAATCGATAACCAAAAGGTTGTACCAAAAAAGAAAGAATTTTTGAAGCTTGCAAAATAAACACGCTAAATACAAAAAAAAAATAGCAAAGTTATTTTTATTTGATTTGCAAAACGGAAAAAAAAAAAAATTCATGATTCAGCTTTTGAACTTGCACGTAAATTGGTAATTTACTAATATATTGAAGTATTGCAAGGCACATCTGAAATTTCCCATCTACCAGAAAGTGTAATTAAGTGCTAACTAATTAAACAGAACCCACCAGTGTAATTAAGTGCTAATTAATGAAAGCCAACTAAATTGTTGGAGATGAACAGAAAGATAATCTTGCCACTCTGGAACTTTGCTTTTTTTTTTTTTAATTTATTATTTATATCCTCCCTAATAAAAATATATAAAGTTGCAAACATGTATGTTTTCCAGGAAAATAAGGGTCAAACCGTTATCTTAAAATTAAATCAATTTTACATGTATTGCAATTAGTAGACTGAATAAATAGCTGTGCTATTATATTGCAATTACATTTGTGAGGAAACCAAATGCTTACAATTTAATTCTGGTCGTTCATTATGTAAATTCACACGAAATAAAATTAATCCTCCTTGTAGTATTTCAGTAATGGAGAATATAATCTTCCTCAGTAATATTTATTTTCATATTATCTTGTACCTCGGTCACGAGATTTTTGGTTTCTCTCTATCGTATCGTATACAGAAGTTTTGAAATAAATCTGCTGTTATTCTAAAGGAATAACAAGAATCTACTATTCCGATTTCAACCGTTTATTTTTATTGAGATTCACACATATAGAAATATTTGAAACGGTTGGAATCGGAATAACATATATCTCTTATTCTTTTGAATTAATAACAACAAATTTGTTTCCACAAAAGTGTGCTGACACAATTCAAATTGCACCTAGTATTCAACTGTTTGAATTGCGCTTAACTAAACAAATGAGGACCAAAAAATAAGTTACTCTCACCCCAAATTTTCTCTCTTATTTACACAAGTAGAACTAAGGTGTTCTTAAGCTTACTAAGTTTCTTTGTGAACTTAATTTAAAAATTTATTGAATTGATGTCAAACAACGTATCCAAACTGTTGAAACCGATCTACTTCACAAGTGATACATTTACATGTTAAATTTTGAAATATTCGAACTAATTTAGTATAAAGTTAAGCTGTCAAAAATTGATAAAATTTTTTACGTTAGTTTACTCTATTTCGCTTTAAAAAGTTATAATTTATTACACGTCAGTTGTTTATATCTAATTTCACAATAATTTTGTCTAATATGTAAAATTGTTTACCATCTTTTCTTTTGTGAATAATTGTAAAGAAGTTCAAGTCAAGCACTCTGTCAAATTAGTAAAATACTTAGTTTTAGAGCTTTAATTTTAGCTAGTAACATAAGTTATAATTTATAAATAATTTTATCTTCAGGTATAAACATTTTTTTTTTATAAAAGTTATAGATACATCCGATATGCATATAAGGAATACAAATAAGAAGGCGAAGTTATCACTCTTCTTGCAGAAAGAAAAAACAAAACAAAGGCAACAAAATAATTTATTTTTATTTTGATAATTTCGAAATTCAGATTTACAGAATTGGTATGATGAGATGGACTTAGCTACTTCATGGAGTAAAACGACTTTGTACTTCATGCCATATCTTCATTTTCAAAGTTCAAATAGTCGATTCGAACTTTCCAACATGTTCTTCATATTGAAATGAACTTGGAGACCAAATTTTACATTTTTTGAAATTTTTTTACTATTTATTAAGCCACTTTGAAAATCTGAAAATCCTTATGAACAGTAAAAAACAGTAAAAATTTCTGGACCGCAGGATCAGTGATTTTCAAAGTGGCTTAATAAATAGTAAAAAAATTCCAAAAAATGTAAAATTTGGTCTCCAAGCACATATCAATATGGAGAACAACTTGAGCGGTTTGCATTGGTCGTTTGGATTTTCAAAATTAAAATAATGAGGCGTGGAGCACCAAGTCGTTTTACTCCATGAAGTAGCTAAGCCCAGCACTTGGTATGATTGCTATAAATTCACCACCATTTGATGACCGGAATTTAAATGGGGACATAGAAGAACAATAACATTGCTGCATTTGAGCATTCAAAGAACCGCAACATTTTGACGGTTTCTACTATTTCTATAACTTTAGTCACAATTATACCGGTGCTTCAAAATCTTGAATTACCAAAATAAAACAAAAAAACAAAATCACATACTTCAATGAGATCAAATTACGGGCGGAATTAGGGGAGAAAAAAGGGGGAGGAGGGGGACCTCCCTATATTGAAACCAAAATTATCCTTTCACATGTAATCATGTAAAGCTTCCATCTACAATTAATTCTACACTTATTTTTCCATTAAATCAAAATTGTTTAGTTCAAATAAAGAATAATCACATATGTTCGTTTTAGGTGTGAAAACGGTATGAATAATATCCGATCCGTATTTGAAAAATTAGATGTGAATATCCGAATATCCGTGTGGATATGGATACTGATATGATTTTACGTTTCAATTATCCGTATCAGAATAGTAGATATATATCATATATTTTAATATATTATGAAAAAAATATTGTTATTCACCATTAAAATTAGATAAATATTATGAAATTTAATATTTTTTTAATATTATTTTAATAAATATCCGATCCGATCCGTATCTGTATCCAGTTGATATCTGATTCGTATGCGTATCCGGAAAATTAAAAAGAAACATGGATATGGTTTTACCACTATCCACTCCGTTTTCATAAATAGTTCGTTTACATGAAAATATTTTGTCTCTTTTTTCTTAGAAAAAAAATGTGATACTAATATATCACCTATATTTTCCATTTCGTTTTAAAAATTGTAAATGTTCATACACAAAGGCCGAGAAGTAATTTAATAAAACAAAACCCATCCCAAACGAAGATAAATTTAACCGTATCTAATTTACACTTTTTTTGTTTGCTCTATTCATCAAGACTAAATTTCGACTCATATTTTTATTGTTAGATTTCAGTTCTTTTTAATAGTATTTTTTTTTCTAATTCCGTCCGTGCATCCAAATTCCAATCTGCATTGAATCTGTCCGAACTATTTGGGAAATTTTTTATGGGTAGAAATTAATAGAAAAGGAGAGAGAGAGAAATAGAAAGAGTAAATCAATTTTTACATTGGTAGAAATATTGGTAAAATTCTTACCGATCTAAAAAAATCAAAAAGTTTGGATCGGAATATATGGAGGGAATTCTTATATTAGATTTCTAGTAAAATATAAATTTTTTTTTCAAAAAATAGATAGGATATATCTATTATATCTAAATTTTGAGATACTCTATCTATTTTTGTAAAAAAATATATGATATTTTACTAGAAAAAAGAAAAAGAAAAAAAACAAACTGGTTTGGATCGGTAAGAATTTTACTGATCTTTCTACTAATATAAGAACCGATGTACTCTTTCTATTTCTCTCTCTTCTTCTCTATTAATTTCTACCAATAAAAAATTTCCAACTATTTGGATAGGATTTAATTAGAATTGGGCAGAGCAACCGAACTAGACTAGTGGTTGTACCAGTACCAGGCATTAACGGTCAGGCCCGTGAGAGAGATTAGATTTACTCACACACACCATATACCAACAATTGTCTCCTCATTTATTGTTAACGCCTCAACTGCCCTAATCACGGCTCCCACTTTTCTTAATTATATCTTAATAATATGCCATTCACCGTATCATTTTTGGTGTGTAGTTAGCTACCAAGTGTACGATATATAAAAGTTGGTCGTTTATGGCAGCTAACAATACTTTTCAAGTAATTAATAAAGGTACCTAACTAGAACTAAAAAGACAACAATTATTATGAGATCAACATATGAGATTAAACTATATGATTTGCAAACAAATATTTCATAGAAAGTATGTTGAATTTGATTCACATGCAGCTCTTGTTTCTACTCTAGATTATATATTACGTTTAGTGTTGATATATACAACCCAACAAACTCCTACAATAGGAATATGTAAACAAGAATGAGACAATATTCGCAAGGGTAAAAGTAATTATCCGCGAGGGTACATCGACAGAAAAATATTTTTTCTGAGCATGTCGATATTACCGACGGGAGTATCCGTAACGATACCCTCACATCTACTGTTCCATTTTTGTAGTATATATAAAACATTATTATTTTTTTTTGAATAAAATAATAGGGACCACTAATTATTTGTAATTATGGTTTATTTTGCGGGATAGTTGGGACGGAATTTCCTCTATTACTTTTGTTTAATTAAACTTATTTTTTAATAAACATATTGATAAACATTTATAGTTTGATATTTTTGTTGTTGGTTTTGTTGTATTTAGATAAAAAGTTAAATGTAAGTTTATTTATTTGTTTAATTTTCAGCAAAATATGTTAAAATTAAGTATATTTTGCATTAAATAATAATCTAAAAATCAATATAAATAAGTCATAAATAGAACAATATAATGCATATGTTCTCACGAGTACAATAAAAATACGTCTAATAAAACTAAAATAAATAATGTTCTTACTAATACAATTAAAACATCCAATACAATAAAAACATAAATTTAACTCCTAGATAAACATCTAATCCATTGATTGCTTCTCAACCTACAAATTTACAAACAAATAGTGACTGTTAAATCTAATTGTTTCAATAATTTTTTGAAAGTTGAAATTGAATAATAAAATAAATTACTGTTTCTTATTAATAGGAAAAACAAAAAAATATCGACAATGAGGAACAATTTCGCTAGATTTTTAAAAATAAGAAGAACGTTATGGCTTGTAATGTCCAGGGCACTATAGCTCGGCGTTATAAATCATAACGTCCAGTTAATCTGATCGCTAATGATCTCTAATTAACAAAAAACACTGTAGCTGGACATTATGATCTATAATGTCCAACTACAATGTTATTTTTAGAGAAAACAAACCTCACGTTATGGCTTTTAAAAGTATTGATCCACATGCCCCAAGGAATAACAACATATTTATAACACTATAAGCTGATAACCACATTTTATCCGCATGCCCGAAGGAATAACCGCATGCCCCAAGCAGTATTTAAAAAAAAAAATACTATAGATGAACGTTATAGACCATAACGTCCAGCTACAGTGTTTTTTGTTAATTAGAGATAATTAGCGATCAGATTAACTGGACATAATGGTTTATAATGTTTAGCTACATTGCCCTGGACGTTGCAAACCATAACATTCTTCCTATTTTTCAAAATCTAGCAAAACAGTTCCTTACTATCGATATTTTGTTTTTGTTTTTCCTATTAATGAAAAAATGGAATAAATTAAATACCTCGTGCATCTTGAGCAGCTCTGTTCTGTCTTTCTTGTGTTTCTCAGCCGGCTTGGTGTCGTCTTCTCCTCTTATTTAATACGTCCATCCATTGTGGAATCCTGTTGTGTCATCTTCTACCTAAAGTAATATTTTTTATTTATGGAACAAGGACATGGCCCTTATGTTCAGGCCATTTCGACTGATTTTCATACACATGCCATTCACCTCTCCATGTGTTGATCAGTGTCTGGATGTGGTAGTAGTGACTTACAAAGCTGTTGGGGTTGATGCCTCGGAGACGGCACACAAACATAACATGAGAACACGATATTATGTCTAATTGAGGCTTCTAGCATATGCATTCCACCGTGTTATTCTCCCTGATGACCACCGTATATTTGAAATTGGCCTTGGTAAACCGGCCATAATCGTCAGGCAGGAAAGCATGAACTCTTTCTTGTGTGGAGGTTACCTCGAACTCGTTGTAGTTGCCAAACCCCGCAAGCATCTTCATAGTATTTGACCTCTCAAATCGTTTGTTAATAAGCTATGAACAATTAAAAAAATGAAGAATTTTTTTTTTAAATGAAGCTATTAAAAATAGATGAAGAAAAAACTAAAAATAAAAATACCTTATGCACACGACATGAGAACTGTTGACATTGTCTTACTTCAAATTCCGCTTTGGCCCTCCTTTGCCCAAACCATGTGACACATTTGTAAAATGTGTCCTCCATTATTACGGCCACCGGTAACTTACGAGATGATCTGAAGACATTATTTAGCGACTCGGACCCATTTGTAGTCATAATTTCCTAACGTTAACAACCATCCAGCACTTGGAATATCTTCTATGGTTTTGGACACTCGTTCTCATTTTGATCCAAATACTTACCCACACCGTTCAGCCAATTGAGAGCACGGTGACATACATCCCCCATTGCTTGCATTTCTTGCTCGTATCTTCTCATCTTCCTCTTAGCCACACATATCCTGAAAAACTTGATGGTCGCCTCACTGCAATGGTTCTTCTTCATGTTCTCGATTATGTGAATAGCACAAAGACGGTGAACGCATTGATCCTCATCCTCCTCGTTCCACCCCAAATCATCTTGTTTGAACACCTTGATACCCTTTCCCTTATCAGTGATGACACACACAAATCTGGAGCAAATTACATTGCACCGCACCCATTGCATGAACCACCCACAATATTTGAAACTCTCTAACTCAACCAGCCCAAAAGCCAATGGGAGAAGTTGGTTTTATGCATTATACCCAGTGACATTCAACAATTTAACTGTATTAGACCATCAATCAATTAAAATAATTAAATTAATTAAATTAACTAAATTAAATAAATTAAATTAAATTAATTAATTACCTTTGTACCGGCCTGATAGGAAACAAGCATCAACGGTGATGACTAATTTGAGGTGTTGAAAAGCAGCTATGCACAGTCCAAATGCTCAAGCCGCCCTATGAAAATATTTGTATGATCCAGGTTTACCGGTGGGAAATTAGGTCACATCAAACAATGTTTCTGTGATTAATTAAGAAAAATAACTTAAATTGTTGATTTTGTTACAATGCCGTAAAAATAGAAGGAATAATACAGTACCTGTATTTTTTTTCTCTTGATTGCCTCAAATAACGGAACTACAAGCGCGTATGACCCCTCCTAACTATCAAATTTACGGGCAATTGCCAACTCCCGGCCACGCTACAGTTTGTTGTACGCCAGTATCTGACCGTTGTATCTTTCAGCAATAGTGATCCTTATAGCTTAAATACTCAAATCAACATCGTTTCTCATGTTAGCTGATATGCAATCAACGACCGTAGTAGCCGACAACTATGCATGATCTATTCTTGTCACATCCGCGTGACAATAATATTTTGTTAGGCACTTAAAGACACGCCATTGTGTACCGTAACTAGTAGCAATAGCATATATGTACCAGCCACATCTACTGTCCTTACACTTGGACCTCATTCTGGTCTTGTCACTATGCGTATTCCTTATCTCTTTGTTGCAAACACTAGTGGAAAATATGGAATCAGGATCGGTTATATACGAATATTAGTATCGGAATAAAACCGATCCTGATGAAGGCGATACTGATTACTACAATAATCTGAATCGGTTAAAACACCGATCCAAATAGTTACAATAATCTGGATCGGTTAATGAACCGATCCTAGTAGAAACTATTAGCATCGGCTGTTTAATTTAACCGCTCACATATTAATAAATCTGGATCGGCTCTTTTTAAAAACCGATGCAGATTAGTATACAGCAGGATCGGTTGTTAAGTAGAACCGCTCTTAATAGCTTTACAAAGAACCGATCCAGATAATTATCAGGATCGGTTTTTTAATTAGACCCGATCCGAATATATTTTTTATTAAAAAACATTTAATAACAATCAAGCTCGGTTCTTTATAAAACAACCGATCCAGATAATTATCAGGATCGGTTTTTAATTAGAACCGATCCTAATATATTTTTTATTGAAAAAACCTTTAATAACAATCAAGCTCGGAGTTTTAAAAAAACCGATCCAGATATTTAGCAGGATCGGTTCGTAGATTAAAAACCGATCCTGATAATTATCGGGATCGGTTTTTTACAAAATAACCGATCTTAATTGTTTATCTGGAGGTTTTTTTTAATAAAAAATAGTATCTATATCGGTTTTTTAATAGGACCGATCCTGATGTTATATTGAATCTAAAAAAAACATTTTTATTTATTTGGCCAGCTACCATATACTGCTGGCCATATACATGCACATACACATCCTAAATTGTTGTTTTTTGCATACAAATATGTCACATACAACATCATAAATTAAATATCACACACAAATCAAACAAATCCTAAATTATTACACAAATTAAATTCATGTTTATGCAAATTAAGTATACATCCTAAATTGTTGTACTAGCTTCTTCTCGACTTTAATTCTTTCATCATAAATTGAACCCACGTTTGGCGAAAGTCGCTCAAGCGTTGTAAAGTATGTTTCGCGGGAAGACTCTGCATAATTGAAAAGATAGAAGAATGCACATTTAATTGTGTATTTTGTTATGTTTGAAGCGACGATGCTTATTGAAAAATATATAAATACTATACCTTTAAGTTCGGAAAGTCATCGAGGAATTCACTTATTATGTCTTGCATGAGAAACATGGCATAATATCCACATTCCCAGCCGGCTGGTTGTTGTGGGCACTATATAACAAGTTTGAAAAAATTCAAATGTACATTAATGAGAATACAAATGGCTTATTCACAAATTTTTGCATATAGGTCCCTATAATCATATCATAATAGAAACTATTACCTTGCAATCCTTGTGAACCGTTAAAGAAGTACCAATTTCCCTGATGAAGACACTGTTGAAATATGAACACATTGAACAATCAGTACTTACGAGAGATATTTAAAATGATAAAATAATAAAAAAACATTAGCATTCTAAACAAACGTAAAATTTAGGAAGGCACTTACTCCTCGACCGCAGCAGTGATCATTAGCATTTTATTGCTCCTCTTATCCGAATCGTACACGTACAATGCACATTCTCTTGGCATAAGCACGGCCAATATCCAATGATTTCTGCATTTTAGGTTTGTATCATCTCATATTCTATAATTTATATGAATTGAAAGAAATAGAATAAAATTAGAATATATATATATATATATATATAACACTAACATCTGATGGTAAGGTATGAATATCAATCTCTTGTCCCGATTTTCTATGAGTGTTTTCCCGATGTATTGAAGTACTACTCCTCGGTTATCATTCAATATCATGGCATTCGTTTGACCGGGGTCCATGAAACCAACCTGCTCATCGGGAAGTTCCTCCTTCATGAATTTGTGCAAATACCTGCAAAAAAAAGGTTTACAAGTGATCTCAATTATGTGAAATTTGGATTTAAATACTAAATTTTGCAATTATTACAAATATTAACTCACAGCATCCAGATCTGAACAACTGGTGCAGTGAGCCACTCCTTTGGTGTAAGCAAGGCCGCATAATCATCTGCAAAAACGGATATGGGGTTTGCTGAGCAGAAAAGATCAAGTGGCGGATCGATTATGACTGGAGCGCCATCTAGCTCCAAGAAATGATCACGCAGCTGCTTGAATGTTCGTCGACCCAGCTTGTCAAAATCGATATGCTCGAGCGCCTTGCAGTGACCCGTTGCTTTTTGACTTCCAGGAACTAATTGTAACTCTTTGCCTGGTTCCTGCAAATTTCATAATAAATTGGAATAAAATACAGGATCAACTACAACTCTATCATGTAGATACAAATTAAGAAGTAAGAAGTTGTAATAACAACATACCTCATCTGGACCTATCGATATCATGGACATCGGCCATGTAGTGTAACTGCCGAGGACTTCTGCAAGGGTCTGCATCTCGCCATTTGGTAGAGGTAAGGCCATTTCTATGAAGTCTGCGTCCTGAATAGCATCCACCGTTACTCTTGCATGGTCGGGCGGCATAGGAATATTGTGAATTGTTCCACCTTGTACAACTGGAACGTGAATTGTCCCTCTGGCCACTACAAGAGTCTTCCCATCTACATCCGCATGTAGTCTGCACTTTAGTTCTGCCTCCTGTACAAATATAAATGTTTTTACTCGAATAAAAAAATATGTGTGAAACTAATTAGAAATGTAACGGGATAGGACTAAGGCATAGGACTACTGATTGAAATATGAATTTGCATTACCTCTGTAAACCCAGAAATATCTGTCCTTGGTTTGACTGACTGGCAGCTGCTCTGAACAACTGTTGGGCTAAACGACTTTTCTTGTTGGCCCATTGTCTGCTGAAGCATAATTGCCATTTCTTCTCTCATTTCTTGTCGTAATTTATCCTCTAGTCCTCTTACTCTCTCCTCCACTCTTTGATCCAGCATTGCGTCAAATTCGTCTTGGGACCTCGAGAAAGTGCGTGTCTTCCTTCTTGAGCCCGTCCCGAATGTTTTCTTCATTGGAACCAGGCCTCCCACTCCTCTCACCCTCCCAGCATGTTCTGGATTTGGCAGAGATTTTCCCAGAACATCGTCGTACCGTTCGACTGCCAACAAGCCTTGTTTCCAAGCCGCTTCTTGTTCTTCCTGAAATGACAACATGCATGTTATAACATAACAAAGTAAAGTTCAATTTAAATGCATGACAATATCTAAATACTCACAATTCTGTTGATGACCGGTACGTATTTCTCGGGATAAAAGCGATCCTTGGTCTCGTCACTGAGCTTCTGTCTTCCTAGTTTCCATGTGACGTGCCTATGCTCAATCGACAAATCCAGAACATCGTCTGGTGCCAATGTAGAACTAGTTGACCCTTGGGAAGACGGATCACTAGATGCTTTCTCGTTTGCAATCGCCTGCATAGCATCTCTAAGCCTTCTCTGGAAACCCTCACCGCTATAACCTCTGGATCCTAGGAAATGCGGATACTCGTTGCGGGCCTGATTCGCCTTTCCAATCTGGCTGGCAGCCTACAATTTGAACAAAGCAACAATTGGCCTCAATTATAAAATCATTTGGATTATTAATTAGAGATAAGCTAGATAGGTGGTAAATAGAAATAAACATACATCAAATGCCTCCGTCTCTCGATACGTGACAAATATTGCCCAGTCTTGTGGTTCAATGTGTTCCTTGGCAAAATCTGGAGTCTCACCCGCGCGCCACACTTTAGTCATCTCGGTTCGCCACTTCCGGTGACTAGTAGCCATTCTCTGATAATAATAATGCTGCACTTGTTTGTCATCCTTTATACCCCAGTCCAACTGCCAAACAAATAGAAATCCAAATATAGAGTTAGTTAATATCGAATGAAAACTTGTGAAATTAATTAGTATCATGTTATTTACCTTAAGTGTTTCCCATATTATCTGCTTCTTCTCTTCTGGAACATCTTTCCATCGTTGGTATTTGATAGAAATATTTTTTCTTACCAATATCCCAAATTCCGTTGGAAAACACGTTGTGTCTCTAGTAATAACCGGCCGGTAAAATCTGTCCATTTCTAGTGTTTTGCCTTTCTCGTTAAACTTCTCCTTAATTTGGTTACGCCCTCTTCCTCGTTTCTTATCCGGGACTATCTCACCACCACCATGACCACTATCACCTTCCATATCTGCTTATCATTCAAAACAGAAACTTACAATTTTTTATTTGCACAAATGGTGCCAAAACCTAAATTAGGTCAGAAACCAACTCAATCAATAACTTCCATAAACCTAAATTAGGTCAGAAACCATTTAATCCATTTACTCAATTTTACATCTAAGCCCTTACACTTAATGCATTTACATCTAAGCAATTGCCGGGAAAATCAACAGATCAGAACAGCCTCAACAAGATCAGAACAGATCAGAACAATTTTACATCTAAGCATTTACATCCTCTCCATCTAAGCAATTTTACATCTAAGCAATTTTACAGATCAGAACAGCCTCTCCATCTAAGCAATTTTACATCTAAGCATTTACATCTAATGCATTTACATCTAAGCAATTTCCATAAACCAACAGATCAGAACAGCCTCAACAAGGCGTAAAACAGTGTCTTTGCCGGGAAAATCAACAACCCGAGCAAATCTAGATAAGCTACTCAAAATCTAACAAGCAAAAACCGACCTAGAGTTAAAGTGTTAACTAACCCGAATTTCAAGGGAAGAGATGGAGAGGCGGCGAGACGGAAGAGAGTTAACCCTTACCCGGCCGATTGCAACTAGGGTTAACGGAGGGGCCGGCACAGACGGCGGCTAGGGTTACGGGCCCGACGGAGGAGAGGGAGTGGCTTGATGGAGACTAAGACTTCAAGGAGGCGATGGCGCTACGGAGGTGATGTAAATTCTGCAGTACAAGTAATAAATCCTAATTTATACTCAATTCAGTTGCAAGTGTACAACCTAGTCAAGTAGTATTTAGGGATCGTCTCCACAGGGACAAGTCGGAATATATTTTCTAACCTAGTAATTCAATTTAGTAAAAGAAATAAAAAGGTTTTTGTTTGTTTGAGTGGTTGATTTGGTTTCGATTAAACTAAATTAAACTAAAGTCTTAAAGGAAAAATCTGATTTTTAACAAAGATGCGAGATTAGGGTTTTCTTAGGGTTCCTATCCACTAATGTTATGACTAATTGGTTTACTAAATTTGTTCTTTTAATTATGAAGGCACAGTTTAGGGTTGTAGGTACAAAGTGATATTTCTATATTAATACCATCTTCAAATTAGAATAAACGTCACCTCTCGGTACTTGGCTATGCTAATCTAAAGTCATTAAGTTCTTACTGTCCTAATTAATCTAGAAAACCGTAATTCACCTCTCGGTACTTGGTACAGTTTGTCTAAACAATTGGGTAAAGCCCGTATAAGACAAGCGTCACCTCTCGGTACTTAACCTATCAAATACCCTATTCTTTATGGTCAGGACTAAATATTCAATTTCTCAATTGCAAATACAAAATCCTAGGGTTTCATGTGATTTCGATTAAGTCTTCACAATCAATTAAAATAAAGAACAGATCATAATAAAGAACAAGAAGATACAAATTAAACCAACTAAATCATAACAAAAGTTTCAAGTACAGCCCTAATTAACCCTAAAAAATTCCTTAGCCAATCATGGCTAAAGCACAAATCAAAATAAAAAGAATAAAAGAGTTCCAAAGAGAGAAAATAATAAAACCGGTTGAATCGTGATCTTTTTTTTTTTCCTTCTTCTCTTTCCTTTTCTCTTCCTTTGTCTCTCTTCTTAAAATCAGAAATTATCTCTAAAAAACGTAACTGTTCTGTTCTACAACTTCCCTATATATACTCTGGCAAAATCTAAAACAAAATCTCTAAAAATAGCAAATTCGGGCTCTGAAACCGCCTTATTGCGGGCCGCAATAACATCCTTACGGGCCGCAATGAGTGAAGGCGGTTTCTTCTCGCGCAGGATCTGACTCTCTGGATACTTCTCTGCGGGCCGCAATAAAAGTCCTTGCGGGCCGCAAGAGGTCTGCAAAATTCTGTGGTCTGAGTTGCTCTCTGTTTGATAATGTTGCGGCCCGCAATAGATGTCTTGCGGTCCGCAATTAAAGTGACAGATTCTCCTGGCTATGTGCTGACTTGCCACAAATCGCCCGTTTTGCTCCGTTAAGCTCCAAACACTTGATTACCTGTAAAATAAACATAACTAGGGCAGTAACTTGAACTTTTGGACATTTCTAACCTAATTAAACCTAATTTAATCAAAACTTGGCTTAATTTTCATAACAAACCTCCGGTTTCAATAGATATTATTATGGCTTATCAAATTCCCCCAAGGCTAGTCCTTGCTTGTCCCAAGCAAGTCTAAACACTTACGAAAATTTCCGGGACTGGTTACGTCTTTTAAACCAAGTTATCTAAACTATCCTAATAACAAAAGCTAAATTAGGGTTAAAAATTGGTCGGTCAAGGCAAATTAGGGTTAAACAACTTAATTCAAAGCATGAATAAAAAACTATTTGGATTTCTTTCAATGATCTTCTTCACCTCACAAACGCAAGTTTTCGATTTTAATTAAGCAAATTTGTACCCACATGACACCTCAGAGTTAGTGAATCTCGGTTTATTCCCCCAATTCTACAAGTGATAACCAATTCCAGAAAATCCTTTGAAATAAAAATAAAAATTCAGTTAATGGTGTAGGTTGTGCCTGATGCTTTGACTCTTTTTACTTGTGCATCTGTCTGTTTTAGGCTCGCTCATTTATTCACTCATTTTTATTTTGTTTTTGTTCTTTTGTTCTTTTATTTTTCACTTTTTTCTGAAATATTATGCGGATATATCTGTCCTAAGGACTTCAATCCAACATAGCTCACTTTTTTTTTCGACCTACACCCTTGTTCAATTAAGTTCGATTGTAAAAGGATTTCTGAGTCTCGCGCAAAGTCTCCTACGGGCACCAAGCCTTTCGGAAACTCTTGGCCTTGCGCGTATGAGACTTGATTTTCAACATGCAAAATGGGTTTTTAATTGAAGATCACAGGTACTAAGGTATCATAAGGCATCATAATTCACCAACTATTTACCTGTTCTTGTGCCATGAGGTTATATCACCGAATATCCAAACAAAAAAAATTTTGAAATAAGCCCTCAAATTGCATTGTTTTTCCCTAAATTGCACAAAACTTTCCAATTTCTATCCTAAACTAAAAGAAACAAACTAAAACGAGAAAAATTGTTACTACTAAGATACTACTCCTACAATTTACCCCCCCAAGCCTATCCATTGGCACCGACTCGGTGCAATAAACAAAACAAAGAAAGGGAAAAAGAGGAGATGAGAAAGCTCACAATGGTGATCAGTCCTGATGTGGAGGAGCAGCGGTCTCCTGAGGTGGTGTACGCCTAGGTCGTCGGCGCCTAGGTATCGGGTCAGCTGTAATGAATCCAGACTCTGACATGTGCGTGTACATGCGGTCGGTCCGATGGTAAGTGCCATGCTGCTGATCGGCCATCTCATCAACATCGCCGGCCAGATCATTGTATTGGACCTGCAGACGGCCCATCTGAGTGTTGAGCTGAGTCATGGCGGAATGAGAAGTGTCGAACCGGCCCGTCATGAAAGTCTGATGCTCGCCATACTGACCATGGACATAGGTGCGGAGGTCGGCAATCTGTCTGTCGACTGAGTTGAACCGCTCGTCCACATAAGAGCGCAGCTGAGTGTACTGTGTTTCACTCTGAGTGGCCAGATTGGTGATGTTGGTGTTCATAGTTTGCATCAGCTCGAACATCTGCTGCGGGGTCGGCTGGCCGGGACCCCAAGAAGGAGGAGGTGGTGCATGCTGCTGCTCTGGCGGAGGTACCCCAAATGGGTCAACATGTGGCTGGGAGGCAGGCTCGGCACCGGGCTGATGCTGGTACTGCGGCTGTAGAGGTGGGGCCACTGTAAGGGGCAGAATCCAAGTGGAAGGATCTGCCCTGTCGATAGGATCTGGCAGGGGCAGAGGGATATGCTGACCACCACGGGAAATGAAGAAGAACGAGTCGCCAAGCCGAGAAAACATACCGGCTGTCTGAAGATACGCCATATCAATGAACTCAGTTTGCTTTTGGAGGCGCGTGGCAAGGACTCGGTAGACCGGACCTTCTGTAGGAATCACACCATGGTAGATTGCAAGCCGGGTCACAAATCCACCAACAGAGATCATGCCGCCCGGAGTGGCGTTGTTTCGCACGCCCAGAATGTGGTCGAACATGAAGGCGCCGACATGTGGAATTGCCTCGGGTCTTGTTTGGGCATGGAGCATGGCATATATGAAGAAAAGCTCGTTCTCGCCCATTGTACCCACCGTCTCACCGCGCGCAAAGATGGTGAAGGCAAGAGCGCGCTGGATGTAGCGGAACACGGGGTGGCTGATCTGGCTGGCCTTGTAGGTCCTCCTATGTCCACCAATCAATTGGCAAGCGAAGTCGTAGAAGCTTGTGTTTTCATCCCAATTAGGGGTCTCTGCTGCGTCAGGTCTGTCAGGGAACTCCATGATTCGGTTGACCTCATCCATGGTTATGGAGTACTTCGCACCGTCCATGTAATATGTCGCCAGAAGCTCATGTTCCATGTCAAGAGTAGACAAAAATTCATAAGTTAAAGTACGATAAGCTGGCATTGGTGTGGTGCAGTAATTCCAAATACCAAGGGAAGACATAAGGGACTGGACCTCATCCAAAATACCTAATGATTGCAGTGTTGGTATATGGATGTATTTGGGCTGCACTACCCTTTTGGACTTGAGAAAATCAAACACGTCTCGGTCTGACTCATTTGCAAACCTGAGACCAAAATCAGGGCTATTGTTTTCGGGCCACCGATTTTCAGGTAAATTGGTCCAATTGGGCTGGTCTGGCATTTCTGTGTCATTAGAGTGACTGGTATTACCGGCCCTGCCCCTATACTGTTTGGACCGTTTAGAGGGTAAAAAATCATCATCATCGGCAGGTGCCTTACCCTTATTCCTTGTCCTAGGTGGCATGTTGGTTGAGTTGGTTCAATAATTCACAATTTGTACGATTTAAGCTTAATTTGCAATTCGATTGATTCAAGTGAAAGTAAAGAGAGTTAGAGATACAACCGAATGTGTAATCAAACCAATTTGAAGTTGAGAGAAGCCCAAATGTCGAGTTGAACCTTCAAATTCCAGAAAAATCACCAAGGAGGGGCTCCTGCGTGCTTGGTTGCGGGCCGCAAGATGTCTGGTTGCGGGCCGCAATGGGTGATGAGAAGAGAAGAAGCTCTCTGACTCCTTTGCTGCGGGCCGCAATAGGCGTGGTTGCGGGCCGCAAGAGATATTGGCGTTGGCGAGCTCTCTGACTCCTTTGCTGCGGGCCGCAAGGCAGTCTTTTGCGGGCCGCAAGAGTTGCGGTGGAGAGATGGTGACACGGCGAGAAGTGAGGGTTTCGGCGTCGGCGAAAGGTCGCGATCTGGTGGCGGCTTCGGTGGAGAAGGTGGTGGAGAGCGCGGTGTGTTGTGGAGAAGTTCGGGTTTAGGAGTGGTGGAGGGTTTAGCGGCCGGTGGTAAGAGGTTGCGGTGGAGGGTTAGGGTTTAGAGAGAGAGGAAGGGGTCACGGCGGTGGAGAGAGAGAGTAATGGTGGCGCACGGTTGAGGAGGTGGTGGAGAGAGAGAGTGAAGGAGATGGAGGGAGAAAAGGAGTAGGTACTGTTTCGGCGGAGAGAGAAAGAGGAGGGGAGGAATCGGAAGGAGAAGGAGGGAAAGAAAGAGGAGGGGGCGGCTTGGAGAGAAAGGAAAAAGGAGAGGAAAAGGCGCCTGTTGGCCTCTATTGCGGACCGCAATGAGTAGGGTTGCGGGCCGCAATGCTCCTGAAAAAAAATTAAAAATTTGATTAAGTACTGGAAAAACTCGTGGTCATTGCGGTCCGCAATAAAAATACTGCCTAATTTTTTTTGTGTTTTTTTTTTTTTTTTTTTTTTTTTTTTTTTTTTTTCCGTTCTGTTTGCTTTGTTGCGGACCGCAGGAGGATTGATTGCGGGCCGCAAAAGACAGAAAAATTTCAGAAAAAATCTAAATTAACCTATCTAAGTGCAAATTAATTCTAAAGTACGAAATTTAAATGTGCAAAAAGGTAAATTGCTTGGGTTGCCTCCCAAGAAGCGCTCGTTTAGCGTCTCGAGCTTGACCATTCTCCTCTTCTAGTTCGTTTGTGCATCGGTAAGGGAGATGCTTGTCTTCCCTTCAACCGGTTCTCCGCAATTGTACACCTTCAGTCTCTGCCCATTCACTTTGAACGCTCCAGTTCGCTCGCTCCAAATTTCTATCGCCCCATGGTCAAACACACGTTGCACCTGAAACGGGCCACTCCACTTGGACTTGAGTTTACCTGCAAAGAGCTTAAAACGTGAATTGAACAATAAAACATAATCACCAATTTTAAACTCCCTTCGAATTATGTGCTTGTCATGCCATTTCTTCGTCTTCTCCTTGTAAATTTTGGCATTCTCATACGCGCTCAAACGGATCTCCTCAAGTTCATGCAAGTCGAGGATGCGCTTTTGGCCAGCTTGAAACATGTCGAAGTTAATAGACTTGATAGCCCAAAACGCCTTATGCTCCAATTCGACCGGCAAATGACATGGTTTGCCATAGACAAGCTTGAAAGGTGTCATGCCAATTGGTGTTTTGTAGGCCGTGCGGTATGCCCAAAGTGCATCATCTAGTCTCAAACTCCAGTCCTTTCGGTTCAGTCCAACAGCGGTTTGGAGGATGTGCTTGATCTCGCGGTTTGAGATTTCAACTTGACCACTTGTTTGCGGATGGTACGGAGTTGCGACTTTGTGATTTACACCATACTTCTCCATGAGACTTGCAAAAGATCGGTTGATGAAATGAGAGCCTCCATCACTAATTACCACCCTTGGAACACCGAACCTTGGAAAAATCACCTTTTGGAAAAGGCATTTGACAGTTTTTGAATCGGCTTCGGGGCTCGGTATCGCTTCTACCCACTTGGAGACATAATCCACCGCCACAAGGATGAATTTGTTGTTGCATGAACTCGGAAAGGGTCCCATAAAATCAATGCCCCATACATCGAATAATTCAACTTCTAGAATGCTTTGCTGAGGCATCTCATGTCGCTTGGTTATGTTTCCCATCCTTTGGCACTTGTCGCAAGAGATAACAAACATCCTTGTATCCTTAAAAAGGGTTGGCCAAAAGAAACCGGCCTGTAGGACTTTGGCGGTAGTTTTGTTGGTTGAAACATGTCCTCCGTAAGGTGATGAATGACAGTGGTAGAGAATCGATTGTACCTCATCTTGTGGAATGCAGCGTCTGTGAATCCCATCAACACCAAGCTTGAAAAGATATGGATCATCCCAAAAATAATGCTTGGCATCCGCAAAGAATTTCTTTCGGGATTGGTATGTGAGGTTTGGTGGTAGGGACCCACATGCAAGAAAATTCGCAATATCAGCGAACCACGGGTATTCGACTGTACTCACTTGGTAGAGCTGCTCATCGGCAAAAGAGTCATCAATCGGCAAGTCTTGGTTTGAAGGTTCAGCCACAATGCGTGAAAGGTGATCGGCCACTAGGTTTTCGGTGCCCTTCTTGTCCCTTATCTCGAGGTCAAACTCTTGGAGCAAGAGGATCCATCGGATGAGGCGCGGTTTTGCATCTTTCTTGGTAAGGAGGTAACGGACGGCCGCATGATCCGTGTAGACAATGACTTTAGAACCCACCAAATAAGGGCGAAACTTGTTGATGGCAAAGACCACCGCTAGTAACTCCTTTTCAGTTGTGGTGTAGTTGACTTGGGCCTCATCTAGCACTTTGCTTGCGTAGTAGATTGCATACGGCTTCTTGTCGACTCGCTGCCCCAATACCGCTCCAACTGCATAGTCACTTGCATCGCACATTATCTCAAATGGCTCATTCCAATTCGGGGGTTGCAAGATAGGCGCTGAAATCAAAGCTTCTTTCAACCTATTAAAAGCATCTAGACAATCCTCATTAAAATCAAAAGGGGCATCCTTAAGCAATAAATTGGTCAAAGGTTTGGCAATTTTTGAAAAATCTTTAATGAACCTTCGATAAAAACCGGCATGCCCTAGAATACTTCTAACACCTTTCACATTGATTGGTGGAGGTAACTTTTCAATCACCTCAACTTTGGCACGATCAACCTCTAAACCTTTTTCAGAAACAACATGGCCCAAGACAACACCCTCTTGAACCATAAAATGGCACTTTTCCCAATTCAAAACAAGGCTAACCTCTTCACATCTTTGCAAGACTTTGGACAGGTTGGTCAAACAATCATTAAAGGTTGTACCATAGACTGAAAAGTCATCCATAAAGACTTCCATGGATTTCTCAATCAAGTCTGAAAATATACCCATCATTGCCCTTTGAAAAGTGGCCGGTGCATTACATAACCCAAAGGGCATCCTACGATATGCAAAGGTACCATATGGACAAGTAAAAGTGGTCTTTTCTTGGTCATCAGGATGAATTGGTATTTGAAAGAAACCACTATACCCATCTAAGTAACAAAAGAAAGAGTGCTTAGCTAGCCGTTCAAGCAATTGATCTATGAACGGGAGAGGAAAGTGATCCTTGCGCGTGCCGGTATTGAGCTTTCGATAGTCGATGCACATGCGCCATCCCGTCACAAGTCGTGTTGCAATTGGCTCGCCATCCTTCCCTTCTATCACTGTTGTTCCTCCCTTCTTTGGCACCACATGGATTGGGCTCACCCATTTGCTATCGGAGATAGGGTAGATGATGCCGGCGTCAAGTAGCTTGTGTATCTCTTTGCGCACGACTTCGCTTAAGTTCGGGTTCAATCTCCGTTGGCTTTCAATGGTTGGTTTGTGTCCTTCTTCCATCAAGATCCGGTGCATGCAAATAGAAGGGTTGATTCCTTTGAGATCGTCTAGTGTGTATCCAATGGCCTTTCGGTGCATCCTCAATGTTTGCAGAAGTTGTGAGGTTTGGTCTTGGTTTAGAGATGCATTGACAATAACGGGATAGGTTTGGTTTGGGCCAAGGTATTCGTATCGTAAGGTCGAAGGCAATGGCTTTAGTTCAACCTTGGGTGCATCTTCTGTGGTTTCGGCAAAGTTAGGAAGGGTCTCGGCGGTTGAAACTTGAAGAATCGGGCTTAGAATAGGCTCTGTGTCATTCTGGAAAGGTTTGTTGCGGGCCGCAAGGGGTTCATTGCGGGCCGCAATGAGCTCTGATTGATTCAGCTTCTCTGACTGAAGATGTTGCGGGCCGCAATGGCTGTGCGATTTTCATCCCTCTCTGGTTGAAGATGTTGCGGGCCGCATTGGCTGTTGCTGCGGGCCGCAATAAGCTCTACAGAACTCGTTGTGTCAAGTTTTTCGCACTCCTGGTCCATCCAATACTCAAATGAGCCCTTCTCCATGTTGTTTGTGAGCTCTTCAACTATCAACCTGTCAAGTATCTCAACACTAAAAACACTTTGATCATTAGATGGATATCTCATGGATCTTTTGATATCGAATGTCAATTTTTCTTCACCAATGTTCATTGTGATAATTCCATCATGGACATAGATCACGGCTTTTGCTGTATTGAGAAATGGTCGACCTAACAAGAGTGGTGTATGAGTGTCCTCATCCATGTCAACCACAACAAAATCAATTGGTACAAAGAACTTTCCAATTTGAATTGGTAAGTCCTCCACCACCCCTAAAGGTAACTTAACCGATTGGTCTGCCAATTGAAGAGATATTCTAGTGGGTTTGAGTTCTCCAACACTTAACCTATCATACACCGACTTAGGCATAAGACTCACACTTGCTCCTAGATCACATAGTGCACGTTTGAATTGGACATTCCCTATAGAACATGGTATGGAAAATTTACCCGGATCATCCAACTTTTTGGGCAATTCATTCATTACCATTGCACTACCATTTGTGTCTAGGGATACCATTTGGACTTCTTCAAGTTTACGCCTGTTTGAAAGAATGTCTTTGAAAAATTTGGTGTAAACCGGCATTTGGGTCATTACCTCAGTCAATGGTAGGTTCACATTCAATTGTTTCAATAGTTCAAGGAATTTGGCAAATTGTTTGTCGGTTTTCTCATTCTTAAGTCTACCAGGAAAAGGAGCGAATTTGTGAGGAGGGATGTAGAGAGGTACCTGTGCACTTACCTTTGGTAGCTCATCTTGAGATTGCTTGGCTGGTTCCGCATGGTCGCTTGGTGCAATTGGTGTAGTTTCCTTTGAGGCGAAATCCTCATGTGTGGAGATGTGCTCATCATTGCCTCGTGTCTCTTCACCTTGCGGTTGTACAAAGTCATCCTTTGGTACGGGTGGATCCTCATATTGCGTACCGCTGCGAAGCATGTGCCTAACCGCCTTGACATCCTTGGGATTGTTCTCGGGTTTTGGTGGAAGGGTGCCCGGTTGGCGAGAGAATTGTGTAGCTTGTTGTGCAACTTGGTTTTCAAGTAATTTGTTTTGAGTTGCCAACATGTCTACCTTTTTGGTCAGTTCATCAAACTTTTGATTTTGACTTGTCATGAAAGTCTCCATCATCAATTCGAGATTGGACTTTGGTTGTGCATTCGAACCATACCCTTGGTTACCATAACCTTGATTTGGTCTATTAAAGTTTGAGTTACCTTGGTTGTTTTGATTTCCTTGGGCTGGTTGGTCATTTTGTCTCCACGAAAAGTTTGGGTGATTTCTCCAACCGGGGTTGTAAGTATTGGAGTAAGGATTGTTATTTGGTTTGAAATTGCCTTGGTTAATTGCATTCACTTCCTCATAACTAACCTCATTACTTACACCACAGTTAATTGCTAGATGATCGGTACCACCACAAATTGAACAAGGGAGAGGAGAAGGATTGCTTACCGAGTTGACGCCCATTTGATCAATTTTGCGATTCAAGGCGGCAATTTCTGCAGCGAAATTTTGATTCGAATTCACCTCCTTTATTCCTCGCTGCAGGATGACTGGTGTCTCCCTAGGGTTGTGCCATTGGCTTTGGTTGAGAGCCATGTCATCCACCAACTTGTATCCATCAATAGCCCCTTTATTCATGAGACTACCTCCAGCAGCTGCGTCTAGCATCCCCTTGTCCTGTGGTAGAAGGCTGTTGTAGAAGATTTGCAACAAATTCCACCCTTCGATACCATGGTGGGGACAGCACCTTTGCAATTCTTGAAACCTCTCCCATGCCTCGCTCATGGTTTCTTCTCCCCTTTGTCGGAAATTGTGGATTTGATGACGCAAGGAGTTTGTTTTGGATGGCGGGAAAAATTTGTTGAGAAAAGCATTTGCCACCTTAGGCCAAGTGTTCATGTTCTCGGGTCTTTGGCTCCTTATCCAACTTTTAGCCTTATCTGCAAGAGAAAAAGTGAAGGCCATAACTTTAAGATTTTCAGGAGAAACAGTTTGTACCTTAATTGTGCTGCAGATTTCTTCAAAATTGGCTAAATGCTGTGTTGCATCTTCGTGGGGTAGACCATGGAACAGATGGCGCTGCACCATGCTAACCCATGCTGGCGGAATCTGGTATTCTTCAGCATTGATGGTGGGTGCCGTATACCCAAGGTGGATTTCCTCAGCCCTAGGTGCTGTAAAGTCTCTCAAGGGGCGATTGGCATCAGCCGCTTCGATGTTTTGTCTATCAGCGGCGGCTGCTCGCAATCGTTGAAGTTCATTGGCCATCTCATCCCGTTCCCTTTGAAGGTTTTCCAAACGAGCATTTTCATTCCCGGCCGACATGTCTAACCGGCGCGGATTTACACTCAGGAAAGGTCCTCTTGTTGGGTGTTTGTTCCGTCTCTCGTAGAAAATATGAGTTGATCCTCTCCTAGAAAACCACTCAACCAAATCTGTGGCTTCCGGGGTTGGAGGTTCTTCTGCCAGATTTCAACCTGCACGAGTGAGAGAGAAAAGAAAGCAAAAGAAAATTAAAAACAATTACTAACTAAATTACTTAGGTCTGAAATAATATTCTCCGTTGTCCCCGGCAACGGCGCCAAAAACTTGATGTAAATTCTGCAGTACAAGTAATAAATCCTAATTTATACTCAATTCAGTTGCAAGTGTACAACCTAGTCAAGTAGTATTTAGGGATCGTCTCCACAGGGACAAGTCGGAATATATTTTCTAACCTAGCAATTCAATTTAGTAAAAGAAATAAAAAGGGTTTTGTTTGTTTGAGTGGTTGATTTGGTTTCGATTAAACTAAATTAAACTAAAGTCTTAAAGGAAAAATCTGATTTTTAACAAAGATGCGAGATTAGGGTTTTCTTAGGGTTCCTATCCACTAATGTTATGACTAATTGGTTTACTAAATTTGTTCTTTTAATTATGAAGGCACAGTTTAGGGTTGTAGGTACAAAGTGATATTTCTATATTAATACCATCTTCAAATTAGAATAAACGTCACCTCTCGGTACTTGGCTATGCTAATCTAAAGTCATTAAGTTCTTACTGTCCTAATTAATCTAGAAAACCGTAATTCACCTCTCGGTACTTGGTACAGTTTGTCTAAACAATTGGGTAAAGCCCGTATAAGACAAGCGTCACCTCTCGGTACTTAACCTATCAAATACCCTATTCTTTATGGTCAGGACTAAATATTCAATTTCTCAATTGCAAATACAAAATCCTAGGGTTTCATGTGATTTCGATTAAGTCTTCACAATCAATTAAAATAAAGAACAGATCATAATAAAGAACAAGAAGATACAAATTAAACCAACTAAATCATAACAAAAGTTTCAAGTACAGCCCTAATTAACCCTAAAAAATTCCTTAGCCAATCATGGCTAAAGCACAAATCAAAATAAAAAGAATAAAAGAGTTCCAAAGAGAGAAAATAATAAAACCGGTTGAATCGTGATCTTTTTTTTTTCCTTCTTCTCTTTCCTTTTCTCTTCCTTTGTCTCTCTTCTTAAAATCAGAAATTAACTCTAAAAAAACGTAACTGTTCTGTTCTACAACTTTCCTATATACTCTGGCAAAATCTAAAACAAAATCTCTAAAAATAGCAAATTCGGGCTCTGAAACCGCCTTATTGCGGGCCGCAATAACATCCTTACGGGCCGCAATGAGTGAAGGCGGTTACTTCTCGCGCAGGATCTGACTCTCTGGATACTTCTCTGCGGGCCGCAATAAAAGTCCTTGCGGGCCGCAAGAGGTCTGCAAAATTCTGTGGTCTGAGTTGCTCTCTGTTTGATAATGTTGCGGCCCGCAATAGATGTCTTGCGGTCCGCAATTAAAGTGACAGATTCTCCTGGCTATGTGCTGACTTGCCACAAATCGCCCGTTTTGCTCCGTTAAGCTCCAAACACTTGATTACCTGTAAAATAAACATAACTAGGGCAGTAACTTGAACTTTTGGACATTTCTAACCTAATTAAACCTAATTTAATCAAAACTTGGCTTAATTTTCATAACAAACCCCCGGTTTCAATAGATATTATTATGGCTTATCAGGAGGTGGGAGAGATCCCGGCGGAAAAGGAATTTTCGGAGGAGAGGGAGGAGAGAAAGAGAGAGTCCAAGTGAGGAGTGGAAATGAAATTCGCTAAGTACTCAAGAGGCGCGAATACAAAATTATAAACTGTGAAATAAACAACTGGATCGGTTATTAGCTCAAAAACCGATCCAGATAACTATCTGGATCGGTTCTTACTAAAGCACCGATATTGCTATTTATCTGGATCGGTTTCTCATCTCAGAACCGATCCAGCTAGTTTTTTTTTTTTTTTGAAATTAAGAAATCAAGATCGGTTTTTTAAAATAACCGATCTTGATAGTTATCTGGACCGGTTATTTGGAAAAACCGATCTTGATTTATTAATTTCAAAAAAATTGAAAAATAACTATCTGAATCGGTTCTGAGATAAGGAACCGATCCAGATAGTTATCTGGATCGGTTTCTGAGCTAAGAACCGATTCAGATAGTTATTTTTCAATTTTTTTGAAATTAATAAATCAAGATCGGTTTTTCCAAATAACCGGTCCAGATAACTATCAAGATCGGTTATTTTAAAAAACCGATCTTGATTTATTAATTTCAAAAAAGAAAAAATAACTAGCTGGATCGGTTCTGAGATGAGAAACCGATCCAGATAAATAGCAAGATCGGTGCTTTAGTAAGAACCGATCCAGATAGTTATCTGGATCGGTTTTTGAGCTAAGAACCGATCCAGTTATTCAATTCTATTTTGTTATGATTCTGTTGGGATGTGTATGTGTATAATATTTTATAATTTATTTTAGTAAATTACTTTATTATATTAATTATAAATTGTTTTTATAAATTATCTTGTAAATTATTTTAGTATATTATCTTATAAATTTTTTTTTGTATATAATCTTAATAACTTGAAAATTACTTACAACATGCAATAAGCTCCTAAAAATGAACCTTAAATAAAATTACAAAAACAATTTACATGAATTACAAAATTTACATGAATTACAAAAGTCACAAATATTGAATTACAAAAGTCACAAATATTGAAGAATTATAACTTGCATGCTTCCCGTTGTCCAGTGTTACAATGCATATCTGAAGAAAATAAAATAAAATTATTCAATCATCAGTATTGTTGAATATTAAATTTATTTTTATATTTTGATACCAATAAAAAAGTAGGATGTATGACGTACCAATAAAAATTAGGTATGAATTGTTTCATTTTAATGGTTGCCAATAGGAACTTCTTCAACCCATTCTCCTTCATTGTGATCGTTGCGCACGTGACTTGTTTCATTATCCACACCGGTTGGTAAAGATGTCATGCCTGTGGAAAACGGCGGTATCTCATCAAAATGATCGTACGCTTCTTCGTCTTCCACATTGTCAATCCCAATGATACGTCTTTTTCCGGGGAGGACAACATGTCTTGAACGATCGGCCGGATCAGTTACGTAGAACACTTGCGTGGCTTGTCTTGCAAGTATAAATGGATCATCCTTGTATCCAGCCTTATTGAAATCTACTAAAATAAAACCATCATCGTCGACTTTAACCCCCCTACGGTTATCGACCCATTTACACATAAATAACGGGATGTTAAATCTTCTATAATCTAGCTCCCAAATTTCTTCAATAAACCCATAATATGACATCGATGCATGCGAAGGTCCGGCACCTTTAGGATCTGAAAGATCGCTTGAGACGGCTACTAACGTCACTCCACTATTTTGCACGGTACTCTTTGAATCTTGATTTCTTGTGTAAAATGTGTACCCGTTGATGTCATATCCTTGGAAGGTCCTCACGACATGGACTGGACCAAGAGCCAATAATTTGATAATTTCCTTGAGGTTTTCTGTTTCCGGAGCTTGCATGACTCTACGTGTAAACCATTCTAGAAACTTGCTATTGTGTTCGCCGATCAACCACTTGTCGGATTTCTTAGGATTCTGTCGCCGCAAGAGAGTCATATGCTCGTCCCAGAAAGGATGAACGTCAGTGAGGTGTTGCAAAACATGGAAATGTGCTAGTGACATGGTTTTATTATCGGGCATGAATAATTTCGCACCGATTGTGCCTACCCCGTGCAGTCTACCCTCGTGCCGAGATTTAGGGATGCCGACAGCTTTGACATCATCCAAATAATTAGTACAAAACTCAATAACCTCTTCGGCAGCATAACATCTTACAATGCTGCCCTCCGGACGATATCGGTTCCTGACATAGCCCTTTAACAATCCCATGTATCTCTCGAACGGATACATGTACCGCAAGAAAACAGGTCCACACATCTTAATTTCTCTAACCAGGTGAACGGTTAAATGAACCATGATATCAAAAAAAGAAGGTGGAAAATACATTTCAAGATGACAAAGAGTGACGACAACCTCCTTCTGTAGAGCATCTAACGTGTCAGGATCAGTTACTTTGCAACAAATGGCGTTAAAGAAAAAACAAAGCTTCGTGATGGTCTGCCTAACAGGAGGTGGCAATATGCCCCGAATTGCAACGGGAAGTAGCTGTGTCATTAAAACATGACAGTCGTGAGACTTCATTCCTGTCAATTTTAAATCTTTCAGTGAAATTAGGTTTTTAATATTTGACGAATATCCAGATGGAACCTTGACACCATGAAGGCATCCACATAAGCTTTTTTTCTCTTCTTTCGACAGCGTATGCATTGCGGGTTTTAGATATGTACAAAATTTCCCTTTTGTTCTTTCCTTCTCTGCTGGTTGTAGATCCGGCCGTATGTTCAAGAATTGCATGTCTTTCCGAGCATTGATACCGTCCTTAGTCTTACCCGGGATATTCAATAATGTTCCAACCATGCTGTCACACACATTTTTAACCACATGCATCACATCGAGACAGTGTCGAACATCTAAGTGCTCCCAGTATGGTAGATCCCAGAATATTGACCTCTTCTTCCAACAGATTTTCGGTGCCCCTTTCTTTCTCACCACCCTTTTTTTAAATTTTCCAAATTGAACTTTGATATCCTTCACTTGCAAATAAACAGCTTTACCGGTCAACGGATACTTTACTCTGTTATTCTCGGTCTTTCCATTGAATTCTATCTTTCTCTTTTGGTGTGCGTGGTTGGCAGGAAGAAATCTACGATGACCCATGTACACATTTTTAGAGGAATTAGGTAGCCACAGATTGACTGTATCGTCCAGGCAAACGGGGCACGCTTTCTCTCCTTTGACACTGTAACCCGACAAATTTCCATAAGCCGGAAAATCATTAATGGTGCAGAAAATCATGGCCCGTAACGTGAATTTCTCCTTGCTGTATGCATCAAATATCTGCACTCCGGGTTGCCATAATTCTTTTAAATCCTCGATCAATGGCGCTAGATACACATCTATGTCGTTCCCGGGCTGTTTGGGTCCTGATATGAGCAAGGTCAACATAATGTATTTGCGTTTCATACATAACCAAGGCGGAAGATTATAAATGCACAACAGAACCGGCCAACTGCTATGCTTACTGCTCATGCTACTGTGCGGATTTATTCCATCTGCACTCAGCCCAAGCTTTAGATTTCTCGGGTCACGTCCGAATTCGGGAAACTCTCTGTCAATATTCCTCCACTGAGGAGAATCAGCGGGGTGCCGTAATTTTCCGTCTTTTTTCCGGTTATCGGCATGCCAACGCACTAGTTTCGCATCTTTAGCATTTGAGAACAAGCGTTTGAATCTCGGTTTCACGGGGAGGTACCACAATGCTTTTGCCGGAGGTCCCTTATTCGGTTTACCATCATCACTTTTATCGCCGGTTAACTACTTTGGCTTGTAACGTGAGGCACCACATTTTGGACACTCGTGAAGATCTTTATACTCATTTCGATATAATATACAATCATTTGGACACGCGTGTATTATTTGAACTTCCAAGTCCACTGGACACAATATTTTCTTCGCTTCATAAACATTAGGTGGTATCTCGTTTCCATCCGGAAGCATTTCTTTCAAAGTCTGTAATAACTCAGTAAAACTTCTATCACTCCAACCGTTAGATGCTTTAAGGTTATACAATTTTAATACACCTTTTAGTTTTGAAAATTTAGAACAACCAGGATACAATTCCTTATTAGAATCTTCGTACAAATTCTCAAATAAACAGTACTGCTTATCATTATCAAAATCCTCGTCTAAATCACGTAACATTTGATCAAAATTATCACATTTATCTACCACCGTATCATCATTTTCTTCGGTATGGTATTCCTGATGCTCAACACGAGTGCCTATGTCGGTTTCCAATCCCCGTAGATCATTCCCACAGTCATCTCCACCGGTATGGTGTTCCTGATGCTCAGAACCAGTACCTATGTCGGTTGGCAAACTCTCACCATGCCATATCCAACACTTATATCCTTGCTTAAATCCACGACGGATTAAATGGTTCCTCACTTGGTTCGGTTTGGAAATTTTTTTACCATTGCTACAGTCACGGCAGGGACACGACATCAGTGCACTCCCATTGTTCGCCATATCTTCCATAGAAACTCTGATAAATTCCTCGACACCCGTCGTATATTCATCCGACAGACGTGATGCTTCGTACATCCAACTGCGGTCCATCTGCAATTATAATAAAACACAATTAATTAAGAACAAGGTTGGTGTACTAAACTACGTTCACAATATGGCTTACATTGGGCCGGTTACCATCCTATCCCACTCTTTGAATACTTTGTCTCAGTAGTGACCACGTGTTAGTCGTGTTTTAGTAGCTAAGAAAATTTCGGCAGCATTTCCTTATTAGTTCCCCGAATAGTCGGGGAACTAATAAGGAAATGCTGCCGAAATTTTCTTAGCTACTAAAACACGACTAACACGTGGTCACCTCCTAATTGAGACAAAGTATTCAAAGAGCAGTCCCAAATCGGGGACTATTCAAAATTAATCCCTAATGGATTAATTTTGAACGGGTATCATGACCTAAAGGCATTAACCATGCGGTTGTGGCTCATAAAATAATACTCTAGGCACATACATAATACAAATACACATTTACGTACTCTAGTTATCTATACTCTTATAAAAAAACACATTCATGCACAAAACTAATTAAACATGAGTTTTAGGTTGTACTTACAACTTTTTTTTGGATGTCGGATCGAGTGAGATGAAGATCGATGCACCAAATCTCTCAATAATAGCCGATCTACAAATTAAACCATCGATCGGAACCTAATTAAGAGATGTATATACATATCATGCTATTCTAGCTAAAACTTGAAATAAAAAAGAAACTCAATAATAGCTCATATATAGCATAAATTAGCTCATATATAATATATATAGCTCATATATAGCATAAATTAGCTCATATATAATATATATAGCTCATATATAGCATATATGCATATAATATCGCATATTCATCATATATTTAACATATATATATATAGCATATATATATATATGTAAATCTCCACATATAAAGAAAAACTTGAAATTAGAAGAGCTATTCAAATTTAAAAGCGTGTGTAATCAATAAGAGAGCTGAATCAAGGCCTATATTTCGATTTTGAGCCGGGATCATAGTCACTTCTTGCATGTAAAGGATTTAGGGTTTTGAGCCAAATCGGATCCAATAAGCTAGCTGATCCATTAAAAGCAAACTTGATAAAAGAGATGACCAATTAATTAATGTACCTGATCAGAAAAGAGAGCTGAGCTAGATAGCTGAATTAATGCAGGGCGAGATAGCGCGCAGCTGGCTGCTATGATAATTAATGGAGGCGAGGACTGAGGAAGAAAGAAAAGGTTCTGTCAAGAATCGGACTTTAAACTTATTATGCACTATTAGGATCGGTTTTAACAAAAAACCGATCCTAATAGTGCATAATAAGTTTCTGATTCGGTTCTTAATAAAAAACCGATCTTAATGCATAATAATCTGGATCGGTTCTTCATTAGAACCGATACTAATACTATCAGGATCGGTTTTCATCAACAACCGATCCAGATTATTATCTTCATTCGTTTTTGGAAAGCAATATATCCTGATTTATAAACTATTAGGATCAGTTGTTTGGGAGAACCGATGCTGATACTATCAGGATCGGTTTTCATCAACAACCGATCCAGATTATTATTTTCATTAGTTTTTGGAAAGTAATATATCCTGATTTATAAACTATTAGGATCAGTTTTTTGGGAGAACCGATCCTGATACTATCAGGATCGGTTTTCATAAAAAACCGATCCAGATTATTTTTTTCATTAGTTTTTCGAAAGTAATATATCCTGATTTATAAACTATTAGGATCAGTTGTTTGGAGAACCGATCCTGATACTATCAGGATCGGTTTTCAGCAACAACTGATCCTAATATAAATTCTGCAATTTTCTTTACATTTGAGAATTAAGTAGTAGATATATTTTTAAGAAACTAGAAAGATATCATTTTTTTTATTCCATAGAATAAACATATGAAACTTGCTCTCTCTCTTTCCACACTCTGAACGATTGCAATTGAGAAATTATTCTCGGACGACATGGAAGGCGAAGGCGAAGGCGAAATGGCCAAGCGGAGAAAGTAAGTAATTTGAATCCTTCGTCTTCTCAGAGTAAAATCAAGGAAGGACTTTGAATCCTCCATCTTAATTAGAGTAAAATCAAGGGAGGAAAGACTTTAAGTCCTACATCTCCTCAAAACGAGACTGGAGAAGTAAATGAGATAGCCACAATCCATACCGACTTCCTGGAGAGCTCAATCTGCTTCAAACTCATGTACTCTCCATTAATCAAGTAATTTATTTTTCACTGTTAATCTTTGGACGTACTACGTACTTCAATTGCAGCAGTAACGGCATCCACATCGAAATTTTTCGCCATTGCAACCATTCAGAGTGTGAAGAGAGAGAGCAAGTGAAATATGTGATATCGGCCAATTTGCATTTAATGTGTATAACTCAAATGTTTTTTCTATGGAATGAAAAAAAAAAATTTCTTTCTAGTTTCTTAAAAAATATACATCTACTACATTTCTTGTGTAAATCATGTATTAAGATCGGTTATTATTAAAAACCGATCCCAATAGTATCAGGATCGGTTCTAACAAACAACTGATCCTAATTTATGAACTATTAGGATCAGTTTCAAGTTAAAACCGATCCTGATAGTTTCAGCATCAGTTTTATATAAACAACCGATCCTAATTTTTGACTTATTAGGATCGGTTGTGTATAAAAACCGATTCTGATATTAGCAGGATCGGTTTTTACTAAAAACCGATCCTAATAGGTATGAAATTAGGATCGGTTAACATAACAACCCGATCTGATAAGTTTTTAAGATCGGTTTTGTTAAGAAAACGGATCCAGATACTTATTAGAATCGGTTGTTTACTATAGCCGATCCAGATAGGCCGATCCTGATTCCTGTTTTTCCACTAGTGAAAGAATGTGAAACTTGGCAATTGCGCTCTTCATTTGCTCTTTTGAGTCATAGGCTTGTCCCTCTGACAATTCATCATCATACTCTGCTGCCCTTCCAAACAAATCCACATTTGCTTCTTGAAACCCTGATGTGTCATTGAAAGCCGAAACCGGGTGTTCAAACCCGCGATCCATTATCTGAAACCCGCGATCCATCCTGAAAAACCTCTGTCCAAGCGACCTCTAGACTGGAGCCACAGCGGCATTGGGCCGCCCCCGATCTTTGGGGCCGCAATGGCATTGAGCTGCCTGGGTAATTGTCGAATTTCTTCAAAATTGAAGTGTTTTGATTTTTTTTTTTTGAGTTATGCTATAAATAAAATGTTTAGCAAACTTTACGCAAAAAAACTTATTTTACTTAGTACTTGGTGAATAAATTTATAAAATTAACAAAGTTTATCTTTTCTTAAGTATGTATAATCTACTAATAAGCAACATTAATGGTACTTTATTTATCATTGAACGAGTTAATTTTTAAGTGGAATTTTTTCTTGAAAACTAAACTCTTCCCTGTACCTTCATACGGAGGTACACACTGAAGTAGTCACAGAAAAACTCATTTTGAGAAAAATATATTATAAAAACATCCAAAAACAAAGGCATTCAAAACTCCCACCGGTCATGAAAGCAGCTCACCTCCCAAACCTTCCAGCTCAGTACTGCTCCTCTCTATAAGTCTATATAAATAAACTTCCATCTATTTAGTTGCACCAAAACATATCCGACCCACAAAATAAAACAGAGAAAAAAAAAACTGAAAATCTAGTGTGTGGTCTTCTTCTTCAGTACCTACCCTCTAACCATGGCTGTGGAGGGCAACAACGGACCGGTTCCGATCGTGTATGGCCACAAACAATCAACCGTCGTACCCGCCTCGGTGACCGGCGAGGTGAACCATGACCTAACCAACATGGATGTAGCCATGAAACTGCACTACTTGAGAGGGGTCTACTACTTCAAAAAGAGTGAGATAATAGACTCACTAACAGCACTCAGCATGAAGCAACCGATGTTCTTTTGGCTAGACATGTACTACCAGATCAGCGGTCGGATCAGGCAGCCAGAGGAGGCCGGAAACCGGCTGTTTGTCAAGTGTAACGATTGCGGCGTGAGGATTATTGAGGCGAAATGCAAGATGACGCTCGATGAGTGGTTAAGAGACAAGGAATTGCTGTCCCGGTGCAAGCACCTTGTACCGAGCAAGGTGCTCGGTCCCCAGATGTATTTCTCGCCTCTCACATATGTGCAGGTTATACTTTCTATCTCTCATCTATTTATTTGTTTGGAATCATATAAACAAATTTACATGCGCAAATATATACTGATTTTGAGACTTTTGTCAAGATCATTTGATTTGCTCTTAGTTGGTTATACGAGATATATATATATACATGTTTTTGTAATAACTATATATTATAGGGTTGAGACTTGAGAGAGGTGGGGCATATATGTCTATATATAATTCTGAAAAATGAAAACAAATTAAAGAGAATGTATATAATGTTAACTTTATAAAGGGGAGTTATTATCCGGCTCAAATTTTTTTTTCTTCTTAAACCGGACATCTAATTAAAAGCATACATATACTATAAAAATGTTCTCGTCAAGTAGAACATATTTATCTATTCAATCGTCCAAATTATATAAAATATTAAATAGCCAGGAATTATGTAAAATAGTAAATAGTACTTTTGAAATTAATAGCTGACGCCTAACAAGAAAACAAATAAAATTCACAGCTTCGTCAGCTTTCTGAGCTTCTTTATCTGAAAGTCCAGTCTTGTCTGTTGGATTGTTGCGGATTGTCTAGGAGAGAATTTTTTATTTATAGAAATTATTAGAAAATAATATATGAAAAAAGAGAGTATTTTCGATTCTCGATGTATAGAAGGATACGTAGCATTTATTTCAGCTCAAATTTTGATCCTGTCAAAATTGGTACAAATCCAAATCTTTATTAATTTTTGTTGGAGCTCTGCTACCGTTCGTATTGACGTGGCTTCTTTATGAGTCCATAAATGCTCCTAGCTATTATCTTACTGCAATAATTATCGTTGTACATAATCTAAAACAAAATGCTTAATTAGTAGTTCTTTGGTTTCATATATGACAAATGAGGAGGGCCGGGTCCACTTACAATAATTCAGTTTTATAATTTTCAAAGTCCAATTAAACAGTTGATTCAAACAGTCGATTCAAATCTTAATATAGATATTATATTGAACAGTTTGAATTGACTATTTGGAGTTTGGATTTTGAAAATCGCTAAACTAAATTATCGTAAGATGTTGTAACTTATATAATAATATTAGATCTCTCCTCTTCGTGTGTATATATATATAGAGTAGAACTAGGGTGCTCCTAAGCTCACCAAGCCCTTCGTGAGCACAACTCTAAAACCTATCGAATTGACTTCAAACGACATTTTCAAACCGTTA
The DNA here is from genome assembly GCA_025461125.1 of Carex kokanica. Classification (NCBI taxonomy): domain Eukaryota; kingdom Viridiplantae; phylum Streptophyta; class Magnoliopsida; order Poales; family Cyperaceae; genus Carex; species Carex kokanica. The sequence goes on along the minus strand of JAJGRX010000923.1, from coordinate 849,644 downwards.
GATTTTCAATCTATATTAATATGTGCTTGGAGACCAAATTTTACATTTTTTGGAATTTTTTTACTATTTATTAAGATGGTTTGAAAATCGCTGTTTTTATTAAAATTCTGCACCATTGGAAAACAGCAATTTTCAAACCATCTTAATAAATAGTAAAAAAATTCCAAAAAATATAAAATTTGGTCTCCAAGCACATTTTAATATAGATTGAACATCTAACGGTTTGAAAATGTCGTTTGAAGTCAATTTGATAAGTTTTAGAGTCGTGCTCACGAAAGGACTTGGTGAGCTTAGGAGCACCCTAGTTCTACTCATATATATATATCAATTAAATTCCATTGTATTTTTGGGTTTCACTGTTTCACGTCTTAATTTCCTATTTGTGTCTTATTTATTTCCTTGGTGGTATTTACCTCTCATTAATTTTTGTGTATCCAATAAAGTACTGATATGGACGTGGCATCTTACAAACAAGGTATAATTTTGGTACACGTGTCGTAAACTGGTAATCACTCCATACAAAACCTTTATTTTTTTTATTTTTTTGTCAAATACGTAGATGCACCACTAAATGTTAGACCCACTCTAAACAAGAAGACAACCAATTAGAAAAAGAGATAATCTGTCTAATTAACAATATAATAAAAGAGAGGGAAATAATGTATTGATTTTATTATGTGAAGCGCATAATTAGGCGTGAATATGTTTAAATTTGAACAGTGTAAGTTAATTTTGTATAAATTCCAATTTATATAAATCATATATGCCTATAAACAAAGATATACTGTGAAAAGAAATTATTCTAGAAAAAAAAAGTAGGCAGATAATAATTTGCAGGACTAACCTTCAAAAAGGAAAACAAAATTGCAGGACTATAAAAATATAGAATTAAGTTCAAATCTCCTCAAGTCAAGTAGGACTCTGTTATTCCGATCTCAGCCGTTGATCTTGGTTAAGATTCGGGCACAAATTTTTTTTTTTCTTGAGATTCGCCCATGAAAAACTTTGAACGGTTGTGATGGAAATAACAGGGTCCTGTGATTCCTTTGGAATAACAGCAGATTTATATCCCCTTATTTTTGTCCTATAAGGCGAAATTTATTCCTTGATGGTCTCAGTATTCAACACAGATCAAACGGTACAAATTCCCTACATAATGTTATCACCAATATATGGGCTATATAGGCCTATAGTAGATAAATAGATTTACCTTTTTGTTCATTTAAAAAATTAGAGGTGAAGATGATAAATGATAGACTTGCATACGGACAAGGGAATCAAGTGCATTTATAGTACCAGCTTTCTTGACAACCAAATAAATCATACAACATTGAATAGCGTTTAATTTGTACCAATTGATATGAAATAATTAGGTTTCTGTTTAAAAGAAAGTGTGATGCATTGTAACCACATATGAGTTCTTCATTTTGTTCTCTTTCTGGTTGGATGGATTTATTGCTCTTTAATTATTGTTGGTGCACTTTGCTTTCAATGATATAAAAATATATATACATAGTTATTAATTATACTTCAATATTTGTAGAAATTGTTGATCACGTACCACATCACTAACTTCATTCAATATTTACTTAATTTTATTCTCTCCTTGGTTTTTTAATTAATAGTTTACAAAATTCCCCTGTGGAGGCTTGGCTATTGGATTCAGTTGGTCCCATGTAATGGGGGACCCACATTCAGCGGTGAACTGCTTCAACAAATGGTCACAGCTGCTCCAAGACATGAAGACTTTACGAGGCAAACCAAACCCTTTAAGCAAATTAGAAAACTACAATATTTCAGCAGCACACAAGGCGCCTGCTGATGTAGTGCCAAGTTCAGTGAAGGAAGTAGTAGAATCACTGGGGGACACATGGGTGCTCCCTAGCGGTTCCCAAATGGCCACCTACTCCTTTCAGATCAAAGATAACAAGCTCAAGCAATTGCAATCCAAGGAGGGTTTGCAAGTGGGAGACTTTGAACTTATATCAGCCCTGTTGTGGCACACAATTGCAAAGGTACTTACAAATAGGATTGAATATTATATTGATAATAAATTTGTTTTAAATGTGATTAGAAAGTAAAAATTATTAAAATAAAAAATGTATACTTTAAGTATATATATGGCTTAGATAAGTTGTGTATCCAATTTAATATACTTTAAAATTATATTTTAATTGTGAATTACAAAAATCCTTATAGCTTGAATTATTAATTGTGAATTAGAAAAATCCTGTTCATTATAGGTACGGTCCCATAGATGGATCCGACTCTGCTGCTTTTCTTAGAGAAAAACATTGTCCTGTTTTTCTGATCTCAACCATTCAAAATTTTCCATTCGCGTATCTCGATAAATAAACTTTTTCAAGCACAAATCTCATTGAATTTGAATGGTTGGGATCGGAAAAGTAGGACCCTGCTTTTCTCTAAGAAAAACAATAGAGTCGGATCCCCCACAAATAGATAAGCTACCAGCTTATCTTGAAATAAATGCTAAAAAGGCAGTGCAATTAATATATAATATGAAAAAAATAGGATAAGGGAAGAACTAGCATTTGGTCTAGTGGCAAAGGCACATAGTCTCTATGTGGAAGGTCATGAGTTCGAAACCCAAATTGGAGAAATAATTTATTATAATAATAAGAGTATTAAATAGTTGGGTGGCTTGACTCCAATTTAATTTACTCAAAAAAAAAAAATAGGATAAGGGATGCTCATCCAGGAGGGATCTACTGTAGCGCAGGGTAGGGCACCCTGAAAATCCAAAACTAATTTACGAAGACTGGGTTTTGGATCTTTGTCCTACCCTGAAAATTGATATTGCCCTACCCTGTAGTTGATTATCTAAATTTTATAGAGTAGATTGTGTTATAATACTATTTTTGTTGTTTTTGTTATCATGTTTTATCTAATATCCGATTATCTAATGGGTTTGGCCTCAATTATCTATTTAAATCCGATTCAGTAATTTCTTGCTCTACCCTGATCAAAATCCTGCATCCGCCCCTGCGCTCATCTACCATTTCCTGTTGCCATGATTAGATATAGAATATTGGTATAATAATTCATTAGACCTAACCACCAATCCTGTAGTTACGAATTATCGTCAACATTTTTTATTTAGAATAAATTGTAATATGTAACATGATACAGCAATTAATAACATCAACTGTTTATCCCAATTCCAGGTAAGAGTTGGTAAAGAGGTCAACACAATAACCCTATGCAAGAATAATCTTTCTAGAAGCAACACAAGCCTAGCCAATGAACAGAGCATCAGTAGTGTGAAAATAGACTCTTCTCCCTCAAAACTAGACATTTCTGAACTGGCCATGGCAATATCCAAAGATGCCAAAAATGAGACCCAAATGGTAGAGGCATTTGTACAAGGAGAGAATGGCTACAAGGATATGGTGGTATATGGTGCAAATCTCACCTTTGTTGACATGCTGGATTTGGATTTGTACGGTTTAACGTTGAAGGGGCAAAAGCCCGTGAATGTAGAGTACGCAATCGACGGGGTTGGCGAAGAAGGATCAGTGTTGGTCATGCAAGGAAATGAGAATGATGCCAAGTTGGTGGTTTTGGTTTTACCAGAAAATGAATTGCATAAAATCAAGGAAGTGCTTCCTATTAGCGTTCTGTGAATAAAGTAATATATTAATAGGGTATGTTTGGTTGGAGTGAGAATAAGTTATTTTTAGAACAAGACTATTCGGAATAGCTTGTTCTATGTTTGATTGGGGTTGAATAGCTAGAATAGAAAATTCAAGTCTTTTGTCTTATTAGAATAGTCTATTCTTACAAAAGATTGAATTTAGCTATTCTAATAAGACAAATGACAAAAGAGCTATTCTAGCTATTCTTGTTTTGCAACCAAACATACCCTAATGAACTAGTTATGGGTTTCGGTTTACTTTTATTTTGGTTAATTGGGATCTTTTATGCTGGCTAGGTTTGTCAAAATGGTTTGCTATGCTTGCCTTAGTTGTATAATTTGATATGCATATGTGATGAAATACATGCTTTGAAAAGTAAAACATTTTCTCTGGTTGTCCACTGTGTGATATTAAATATATGGTGCAAGAGTTTATCAAATAGTTGTAATTATTTATTTATTTTTGGCGTGAATCTAAATAGAGGAGGGATCGGCTGACACTCTTTTTTTGTAACATCGGATGACATCTTACATTTTCAAAGTCTAAACAGTTGATTTAATCTGTTCAATATGATGAATATATTAAAATGTGCTTGCAGATCAAATTTTACATTTTTTAAATTCTTTTACTATTTATTAAGATGGGTACAAAAATTCAATGATTTGAAAACACCGATTTTGTAAAATACTTAATAAATAGTAAAAAATTCAAAAAAAATGTAAAATTGGATCTGCAAGCACATTTTAATATATCCATCATATTGAACGGTTTGAATTGACTGTTTAGACTTTGAAAACTTTGAAAATGCATGGTGCTATCCTATGTCACCAAAAAAGAGTGTCATCCGATCCCTCCTCATCTAAATAATTGTTATGATGAATTTAAGCTAGATTGTGATGGTTAATTTGCTGTATTCTTATTAAGCAGTTGCATATGTGTGGAAAAAAGATTAATTTGGTAAGTCAACTCAGAAATGGTTGTCTACTTGTCTTTGTCATTTGTGTGATATTGAAAGGTCAAGAACTGTTAGTAGTTGGAATGATTTAATTTGGTGAATCTAAGCTTGTACGAGATGGTTTGTTATATAGTAGAACACTTTTGGTTGCTTTATGCTCTTTTTTTTTAAGTGCTCAAATGCTCATATTATATTGTACTTCATATTTTATATTTTTATTTTTAAAATTCAAACTGTCGATCTGAATCACTCAATATGATTTTTATATTAAAATATGCTTAGAGACCAAATTTTATATTTTTTTAGAAGTTTTTTACTATATATATTTAAGATAGATACAACTTCACTGTTTCTAGACCATCCCAAAACAATAATTTTGTACATATTTAAAAAATTAGTAACAAATTAAAAAAATATATATAAAATTTTGGTTTCCAAACATATTTTAATATGGATGAGTGTTGAGCGGTTCCGATCGATAATTTGAACTTTGAAAATAAAGATATACAATATAATATACAATGAAGTATTTGAACCCTCCTCTTTTTATTTTTTTTCTTTTCTTTTTGGCATAGTATAAAATGATATTTGTTGGAAGAGGTTACTTGAATAATTAAACTGATTTGGTATGTATTGATATTTAGAGATTCGGGCTGATAACTACCTTTATAAAATGTTACCCATACTGGTTTTTAATCGTTTTATAATTATCTTTTAGGTATATTTTATGTTGTCTTAATTATTATTAGATGCACACTTACCTATTTCAACATAAAATAATTATTGAGAATTATCAGGTACTTTATACTAAGTCAATATATTATATTTGCTACCGACAATTCTCTAATCTTTCATACTTAATTTTCTAACTATCAAATTATTGTAACAACAATTGACTACTGCATTATGCATACTTCAACTTAAAACATGTGAAGCGACAAGCATTTGCTTCATTGGTGAAATTGCTTCCTGATAAAACTGCAGCAGGATTTGTAGGCCCAGTCCAGTTATACTAGGCCGCAAAATTCACCATGCTCAGCCCAAAATAGGCCTATAAACCAATGCAAATCCTCTCCTGTATGCCTAAAGCATCTCTTTCCAAAACCCTAGAAATCTTCGATCGAGGGGGAAAGAAGCGGGACAGGTCCGAGCGGCTCTAGGAGAAAGCAGCGAAAATGGCGAAATCCCTTCGATCGAAGAGAAAGAAGAGATTGCGAACGCTCAGGAGAGAGATAGCAGAGCCCTTCTACGAGAAGAAGGAGGAGGCCAAGCTGGCCGCACAGGAGGCTGCGCTCGCCGCCGATAAACTTCCCGTTCGCCTTCCCCCGCAGTCCTCCATGGGTATGTACATCTCCGCCACACTTTCTCTCTCTCTCTCTGCCACTTGTTTTCTACCAAATTTTCATTGAGCTCCTTGTACTTTGGGCTTTTACAATTGATCAACTGGATAATTTGAATATCCAGTATGATTAGGAGATTGTAGGGATTATTGATCTAACAACCTACTTTTGCAAAGAATATCGTGAGAAATTTGCTTGCAAGTCGTTGGCAAGGGGTTTATTCATAATTTCTAATTAGTCTTATTGTTCATCCATATCCTGTAAGCTGGCATTTCATTGTGAATTTTTATTTTCCTTTTCTGTCTTAAAGTCGATGAAAGAACTTAACCAAGCATAGAGATAGACAGCAAATCTTTTTGGGTATTGTATTATATATATATTTTTTAAATTGATGAAAGAACTCAAGTAAACTTAGACATTAGACAACAATACCATGGGAATTTATTTACTTTCCATTCTTTAATTTTGAAGGGATGATTTGTGTGGTAGTAAAAATAAAAGTGACAATTTAAGAGTTGATTTTGGAGTTTGAACTTGGGAGGTCGGTTTCATGTTTCAGGTTCTATGTACATAAAAACAGTAACGTACACACATCTTCTGATTTCTATATTGATTTTTCTCTCAATTTCAACCAAGCAGATGTGGAGATGGGTGATGGAGGAAGCTCGTCCAATCCTTTATTTAAACCTGAGGGGGGAATTGGGAAGAAAAAGATAAAGAAGCTTATAAAGCTCAAAAAGGAGTTAAGACTTGCTAAAAGAGGAAAACTCAAGTCAAAGAACGGTCAGAAGTTTTAGTATTTTGCCAGAAAGCTCCTAGTTATGTAGCTAATGTTTTGACCTTCAATTATGCAGTGTACTTTCTTTTATTTATCTCAGCTTTTGGTGTAGTGGCTATGTTTTTCTTATTTGCTAGTAATGCATGTTTCAGGTTACTAGTAATGAAATTATGTTACTTGATAACTGTATCCGAGAGTATGTTTTTGCAATAGGAGTTATGGTGCTGCATATTCTTACATATGTTTCAGGAATCAAATTTACGCTAGGAATATATCAGCTGGTGATCTCTTAGGTCATGTGAATATTGAGGAAAAAAATTAAATCTTTTATTATGCCTGGTTTTTATTCATCGTTGCATACTCCAGTCCTCTCTGGTAATTATTTTGTTCGACTGCACATTTTCACAGTGCCTAAGACATTGCCTGTCTTGTTTTCCACTGAAAATAGGAACTGTGAACAAAATCTTATCCTACGTCTCAAATAGGTAGGTGAAATGGTATATGTTTTTTTTTTGGGGATGCTCGCTTCCTTGTGTTTCTCTTTACTATAAATCTTGTTGTGTTCAGGAGCAGAACCTGGATTGGAACCTGAAAATAAACTAACAAACAGTGAAAAATACATATGTAGCACAAAAATAGGATTGGCTTTGTTTATTGATATTCATTGCAACATTTTCATGTATTTCGTACTTCATCCTTGCAGTTATATGATACCAATTGCCATATTATTATTGGTACGATAACATTGCATCGCTTGAACTAGTTATAACAATTTATATGGGTTCGTTGGTAGTGTGCAGAATAGCAAAATAATTGTGTTGTTATTACTCTGTTGAAAAGCGTCATCAACTAGTTTGAAATAGCATCAGAATAGTACTATTCAGTTTGTTCCACCAAAACAATGGAATAGCACTGATGGCTGTACATATCTGTGATTCTAAATCCACCTCTTCATTTTTTGGAATGTATAAATCTCAAAATAACTTATTTCATCAATCTCAAAATAACTTATTTTTTATATACGGATCTCCAAACAGATGAATGAATAGATTTAGAATAGTATGTCCTGTGATTCCAAAGAATCACGGCATATTTGTATCCAAAATACTATAATTTTACTTCCATTCAGAATAATATTATTCTATTTGTTAAATTGGTCCCTATTATGCCAGGCTAACCGGAGAAATTTACACTTTCATCGAATTTGCCACTCACTGTTCCATCACATGTGAGTCCTATACGGTTTCGACAAGTATGGATCGTATAAATTAAATTTGGTACGTAGTTCATATTTTGGAAGAGGGTGATGTGGCGGGACAAAGTTCCGAGATTTTTATATATAAGAAAATAAATAAATAAAATATTTAAAATGAGAAAATATTTGAAAAATAAGAAGGCTAGTATGTGCCACCATGACATATATATATATAAAAGGGATGCTATGCCATACTCTGACCCTAAAAAAAAAAAAAATCAATTTTTTTTTTCTGCTGTGTTCAGTCAGAAATCCAATAATTTTGATCAGATTCGAAATTCATTTCAGAGAAAATGGCTACATGAATTTTTGTATTCTTTATATCAAAATAAAGGTATGAAAGTCTAGTTTCCAGATAATATAATTTCTCTATACAAAAATATTACAGATTGGTACAGTTTTAGCGATTAATTGACAGAGATCAGAATTCAGAAAAGCTGAAATTCCAGTGAGCAGTCCTATAATTTTGACCAGATTCAAAATTCAATTTAGAGAACATGGCTACATGGATTTTTGTGTTCTTTATATCAAAATAAAGGTACGAAAGTCTAGTTTCCAGATAATATAATTTATCTATACAAAAATATTACAGATTGGTACAGTTATAGCGATTAATTGACATAGGTCAGAATTCAGAACAGCTGAAATTTCAGTGAGCAGTCCAATAATTCTGAACTCTGTCTGTACCAATCTGTAATATTTTTGTATAGGGAAATTATATTATCTGGAAACTAGACTTTCATACCTTTATTTTGATATAAAGAACACAAAAATCCATGTAGCTATGTTCTCTAAATTGAATTTTGAATCTGGTCAAAATTATAGGACTGCTCACTGGAATTTCAGCTTTTCTGAATTCTGACCTCTGTCAATTAATTGCTAAAACTGTACCAATATGTAATACTTTTGTATAGAGAAATTATATTATCTGGAAACTAGACTTTCATACCTTTATTTTGATATAAAGAACACAAAAATACATGTAGCCATTTTCTCTAAAATGAATTTTGAATCTGATCAAAATTATTAGATTTCTGATTGAACACAGCAGAAATTTTTTTTTTTTTTTTTTTTTTTTTAGTGCCAGAGTATGGCATGGCTCCCCTTTTTTTTTTTAGTTTTTTCTACAGGCCGGAGTAGCGGGACGCCATGGCACATACCAGCCTTCTTATTTTTCAAATTCTGACCAACAATTTCTCATTTTTAATATTTTATTTATTTATTTCTTATATATAAAAATCTCGGCCCAAAGTTGGTGGATGGAATTAATTAAAATGGCTATTTGTTTTTTTACATGTATCAAACTTTTGGCTTCCTGATCTTTCTCAACGCATACTCTTAGTTTCAAAATTTGTAGCATACTGGCATAGCTGCGTTTGGTTTGTGATAATATATGATTAACAGTGGACGGTACTCTTTAGATGAATTATGAATGCCAAAATTGTGATATGCATAACTCTTCTAAGAATATTGATGCAGCTAATTCTCTTCAATTGACAAAAAGATTTTTTTTCCTCTTTACAAGTTTTTAGAAATTCAAAATGAAATTTAGAAAAATACATGGAGTAACTTGTGGCTTTTCCTTCAAATCTAAAATGAATATTTTACTGAAATTTTCTCTAGCATACTAAAGGGATTAAAAAAATCGAATTCTAAAAAAGATTTTTAAAACTAGAACTTTTTTCGGTTGATTATGTAAATATATCTTCTATTCAATTGACAACATCTTCTTTCTGCTAGCTTTCCCTCCCTAAGTTTTGTGAATTAGATTTAATACACTTCCTATCCAATTGACAACAATTTTAACTCTTTAATTTTAATAATATTTTCTAAATATATGTACCATAGATGTTGAAACAACTTATTCTGTCAAAATATTGGAACAACATATTATGTCAGAATATTGAAATAACATATTCAGTCGGAATGCCCAACCCCATCCCCCCTCCTTTTCCCTTCACTTAACTCCATCATTTTCACTTCTTGTAGTTCTCATTCCGAAGCAACACCTCCCCCCTCTCGGTTCTACCTTCTCGAGCGGAGAGGAGAATGAGGGAGAGGGGAGGAACCGGAGCCGAGAGTGCGGTATTATCGGAGTTCAGATTATACAGTTCCCATCTCGATTAGAGCACAACGGTGAGTAGATTCGGTCGCCATCGGAGCGTGATGGCGGTTGAAGAAGCGGATCCGATCGTAGAACAAAATGGCGATTAAAGTACTAGGGTGATCAACATCTCGATTGGAGCGCGACGGTGAGTAGATGCGGTCGTCAAAGAAGCGGATCCGGTCATGGAGCGAGATGATGATTAAGGTATTAGAGTTATTACGAGAGGATTAGAATATTATATTAGTTTAGAGGATTTTATGAGAATAAAATACTAGATTTAGAAATTACGGTCATTTGACCTATTGTAAATACGTTTTTTATAAATGAAATTTTTAGTAGACATTTAAAGTGACTAACTTAAAAAAAAAAAAACATATTCAGTCGGAATATGTTGAATGTTGCTTATCTAGTCCTATTTATATTGAGTCTTAGATTTACAACACCTCACAACATGACACTAAATATGTGCCTTGAGGTTGTCCAGCTCCAGCATAGACTTCAGCAGCTAGCACATGTGCAGCAGTCCATGCGCTTGATCAAGCTGACAGTGGACCAAGCGAACTCTGCCGAGATGATATTTGCAGTTGTTGTACGAACTTGAGGATGCGCAAGCAAGCATTGGAAGAACCATATCCGATGACACATTTCTTCATGGCATATTCCAAATTCCGGTCGATACGGGTTTGGTCCGGTTCACGCGGTTTTTGGTCTGAGTTGCTACGGTTTTGGCTGGTCCGGTCCAGTTTTGCCACGGTACGGGTTGCCCCGGTCCACGGGTCAAGACCCGTCCGATCTACTCCGGGTCTAGTGGAAAAAGCCGGCCACAAACTGTGCTAGACCCGGGTTAGCAACGGTCTGGTCCACCATGGGTTTGAACCCCGGTCCGGGTCGGTCCGGGTTAGGTTCGCAGGTTGTCTGGTCCGGTTCTGGACCGGCCGAATTTTTTCAATACACTAGTTTTTTGTTACCCGCCCATGGACTGCTACTTGGTCCGAGATGCAGAGACCGGATCCGTTTAAGACCCCAGACGAGGTCAAAGTTATAGATGGCACGGCAGTTGACTTGACTGTCTCCAACCAATAGAAATATATGGAAAGTCATTGTCTTACATTGTCATTTTTTGTTTTTAGTTCTTGTTCAAAGATTATTAAGAATTTCAATTTATCCGTGGTGATAATTAATTAATGTTCAATAAAAGACTTTCTTCACCATCTTTATCATCACAGGTAATTAAAAAAAGAAGACGAAAGCGCTTCCGTGTTAGTTAGTACTGCTTATTTCTATCTACACATATAGCCATTAAATCAGTGTTAAACATGTATATTTGGGGTATGTTTGAGAATATGTTATTTTTGAGGTTAGGCTATTTGGAATAGTCTATTCGGTGTTTGATTGGATTAGAATAGCTAAAATAGTGAATCCAAACTTTTTGTCTTATTAGAATAGATTATTCTTAAGGATTTTGAGATTTGGCTATTCTAATAAGGCAAACAATAATTATTCTTTATTTGACTATTGTAACTATTATTGTTTTACAACCAAACATACTCTTGGGGTATGTTTGGATGAGAGTTAGAATAGTTAGAATAGCAAAATTTTAAAAAAGTAAATGAGAATAGAGAAAAAATAGTGATTTTCATATTAGTGTGAAAATAATGCTATTCGGATTAGTAAAAATATTGTTTGGATTGTATTTGTGGAATACTGAATAGTTGTAACCAATAAAGAATAGTGTTAACAATGTGCTAATTAAGAAAAAAGATAGACAAGTGGGATCTCAAATGAATTATCACGACTGGAGATAGCAGAAAGTGGTATCAAATTTGTCATTTCGGGATTGTGTTGGCGGAAATCCAAAAAAGAAATATTTTTTTATCTCATTTCACATTGAATAGTAGCTATTCCAACATTTACATGGTATGTTTGGTTGTAAAACAAGAATATCTATAATAGCCAAATCAAGAATAGCTATTGTTTGTCTTATTAGAATAGTCAAATCTCAAAACCCTTAGAAATAGCCTATTCTAATAAGACAAAAAGTTTGAATTCACTATTCTAACTATTATAACCCAACCAAACACCAAATAAACTATTCCGAATAGCCTAACATCAAGAATAACATATTCTCATTCCAACCAAACATACCCACAAGGAATAGAGAATAACAGCTATTCTAGCTATTCCGAATAGCAAAAATATTGTTTGAATGCACATTGCTATTCCGAATAGCTTCTATTCTTGCTATTCTTGTGTCATCCAAACACAGCCTTGTTATACACAATTGGAGCCAATTAGCCAAATTTATTTGAAGAACTCCTATTATTACAACATGCAATCACCATTTTTTAAAATTGTTTAGTGGCACAATTAACACCAGCACGACTAGGCAGTAGGCACCACTTGATTTTACCTATCTAGCTAACTTAAGGAACTTCAGTTTTTCTTTATTTCAAAATTTACAAATGTATATAAAAAATTCAGTCCCTCTTAATTTCTATATCATTAATGCAAATACAGCTCTATCATAATTGCTCGTTGACTAAATCAAAAGTCAACGGCTGTAAATCTTGAGCTGGCATTTGGATTTTGTTTTATTTAAATTCCACTACTCCGCACACTTATTCAATTTGTTTATTTTACAAAATGTCCAAAGTTCCTTCTTAGAAGCATCAATTTACAAATTAACCTCATGTATTGGGTGTGGAGGTAACATTTGTGAACATTTTCATTTTTTTTAATTGGAGTTGATATTGCGAACGCCCAATTTACAAAATTGAGTGGTCAAGCATATGTTTGAATGAGAGTTAGAATAGTTAGAATAGTAGAATTTGAAATTAATAGATGAGAATAGAGAAAAAATAATAATTTCATTTTAGTGTGTAAGTCTATTCGAATTAGTAAAAATGTTGTTTATATTGGATATTTGGAATATTGAATAGCTGTAGATGAGAAAAAATAAAGTTAACAAGGTACTAATTAAGATGAAAGATAGGCAAGTGGGCTCTCCAACGAATTGCTACGATGTGGAGATGACAAAAGTGGCGTCAACTTGGTTATTTTCGGGATTGTGTTAGCGAAAATCCGAGAAGAAAATAATTTTTTCTTTCTCTTCACACTTTTGAATAGTAGCTATTCCAATATTTACAAGGAACAGAAAATAACAGCTATTCTAACTACAAATAGCAAAAATTTTGTTTGTGTACACATTGCTATTTTGAATAGTTCTATTCTCAAATAACTTCTATTCTTGATGCATCAAACATATCCAAAATAATAATTTTTTTACATTATATACCAATTCTACTCTCATTTAATAGTATGTTTTATTTTAAAGTAAAACATGCTTACATGCAATGCACTTATTTTATTTTATTTATTAAATTTAGTGGCTGTCCAAGTAAAGAAAATATTAGAATTAATTTTTTTGGCCCTCTCTTAGAAAAATCTAGCCTCAAAATCTTTCTTTCAATATACGAACAAAATGAAATTTTTTTATTGGTAGAAATTCATAGAAAAGAAGAGAGAGAAATAGAAAGAGAAATGAGTTGTAATATTGGTAGAAAGATCGATAAAATTCTTACCGGTTCAAAAACCAATTTGTTTTTTTTTCTTTCATTTTCTAGTAAAATATTTTTTTTTTATAAAAATAGATAGAGTATCTTAAATTTTAGATATAATAGAAACATTCTATCTATTTTTTTAAAAAACTTTTCATATTTGACTAGAATCTAATATAATAATTTCCTCCATCTATATATCAGATTAAAAAAAAAAACTAAGTTTGGATCGGTAGAATTCCTACTTATCCAAACTTTTTGATTTTTTGGATCAGTAAGAATTTTACCGATCTTTCTACCAATATTACAACTCATGTACTCTTTCTATTTCTCTCTCATCTTTTTTATTAATTTCTACCAATAAAAAAATTTCCAACAAAATAGCAATAAACGTCATGTCTCGTCAACGACCAGCTTCGCCAAAATCTACCAGAATTTATTTTGAAAGAATACCCTAGCAACATATTGCCTGTCTAGGGCTCAATCAGTGAATTCGGGGTCATGATTTCTTATCAGTTATCACAATAATATTCTGACATAGGATATAATATTAACAACATACTTATTCCATACGCGTCACAACTAATGCCAAAACTTTCTAAAATAACTCTTTTTTCTTAAAAGAAGTACAATGCAAGTACTATAACTTACATAGATATGCATTAAATTTAGTACAATATGAAAAATAATCAGTCAAACCATTGAGCGATAATTTAATAACTGAATCTATTAGCAACCATACAATGAGTAAATTGCAGTAAATTTGATATGTAGCCTATTAAATGGGCAAGGACATATTTAATATTTCATTTCTTCAATTTTGACATCAATATTGGTCAAATGTATGTCATACCTTCTGATATTGCAATTAATAACCTACAATATATATGAATGATCTATTTTTTCCTATGGAACAATTTAGATTGCATTTTATACCTAACTTCGTTCTCATTTTCTTTTAAATATCCACCTCCTAGTATATAATAATTTTTTATTAGATGATTCTATACTGCACTATATATTGTTGTCCCTGACGGCACTTAGAGGGGGTGAATATGGGGTCTTTTAAAATTATAACTCTAGATAGTTTGATATGCACTACAAATATATATATATATAGAGAGAGAGAGAGAGAGAGTTGGGCTAACTTGCTTTGGGAATTAAAAGGGGCGTTTTACTTTGCGCTCATATCTTCATTTTCAAAGTTCAAATAGTCGATTCGAACCTTCCAACATGTTCTTCAAATTAAAATGTGCTTGGAGACCAAATTTTACATTTTTTGGAATTTTTTTACTATTTTTTCAGAATTTTTGAAAATCACAACTTTTCAATAAAAAAAAAATAATAAAAAATTCAGCAAAGTGATGATTTTCAAAAATTCTGAAAAAATAGTAAAAAATTTCCAAAAAATATAAAATTTGGTCTCCAAGCACATTTTAATATGAAGAACATGTTGGAAGGTTCAAATCGACTATTTGAACTTTGAAAATGAAGATATGAGCGCAAAGTAAAACGCCCCCTTTAATTCCCAAAGCAAGTTAGCCCAACTCTATATATATATATATATAGAGTATGGCTAATTTGCTTCCGGCAGCATTTCGGCCGAGGTGCTTACGGGGGCATATCTTGCAATTTGATGTTCAAACAATAAATTCAAACCGTTAGATGTTCAATCTATATGAAAATCTACTTGGAGACCAAATTTTACATTTTTTGGAATTTTTTTACTATTTTTTAAGCTGGTTTGAAAACCGCTGTTTTCAATGCTTCAGAAATTTAATAAAAACAGCGGTTTTCAAACCATCTTAAAAAATAGTAAAAAAATTCCAAAAAATGTAAAATTTGGTCTCCAAGTAGATTTTAATATAGATTGAACATCTAACGGTTTGAATTTGTTGTTTGAACATCAAATTGCAAGATATGCCCCCGTAAGCACCTCGCTAAAGTGCTGCCGGCAGCAACTTAGCCGGTCCCTATATATATATATAACGTGTACGTAAGTTGTTCTTGGCGGAAATAAGAAAACTTAAACTAACCAAGTATATGTAAAGTAAATATAAGAGTAAATAAACACTTGACACGAGATATGTTTACGAAGTTCAGCACTAACACTTACGTCTCCAGGGCTTTACGACCTTCTTGATGGCGCGCCTTTCTTTATCCAATAAGAAAGGAGTACAAGGTGGAATCGGTGAACCCTTGCAAACATTGGGAAAGTCACACGGCCCAAACACGGAAATAACTCTTGAGCACTAAAGGCGTGTTTGAACAAACAAGAGATCTCACATAAATCACTCTAATTCTTACACAAGATTGAGTATGGTAAAGTATGCTTGGGATTGTTGCAAAGATATTGAAGTTTGATGCACACACAACAATAGAGAATTCTAAATCTGTTTTGAAAACATAATATTGCAATTTGAAGCGGCTAGATTAATTTTTATCAAACCTAGATTTTGTTTTTATTTATATAAAGAGAAACAAAATAAGGTAACTGGCATCAACCGTTACAACGGTTAGTCCCAGTTGGTAGGTTTGGTTGCGTTGGAAACCCTAACGCTCAATAAGCATTACAACAGTTGGTATAACAGAACTCTCTGAAGATTTTTGGGATCTGAAATGAATTAATCCGTTACAACGTTTGATTGGCTGTTATAACGGAATAAATCGATTACTCTATGGAATTTCGGATATGAATTGTTAAGTTGCAACGTTTCCTTAACCGTTGTAATGGTTTAGGTCAATTACCTCAATCTCATATATATTTTACCAATTTTAAAGATATTTAATTAATCTTGAGTTTAGTCTTCTCAGTCTAATCCTTGGTTCTTTATAGTACATCTTTGATATATGTAGCATTTGATGATGTATCATTGATGTTTATTGAAACTTTATATCATTATGAACCTGCATAATAACTCAAGACAAGAAACTGTAAAATTCAACAAATATATGTTTTGCAAATCTAGTCAAACAGACTAAGTAGATTATTACATAGTCCAACACATATAATAATATATTATTATTTGAAAATTAAAGTGGCTTTAAAAATAAATAAAAATTTGGAGATGAAAACGGAAGTCATTGTAACTTTTAAATTTTATATGTCATGATATAAACAAAAATTCAGAGAAACAAAATTTTAACACTCAATTGATGATTTTATATATATAATACGATAGTTTTCAGCCAACAGTTAATTTTTTAAATTCTATCCTTGACAAAAATTATCTACGTAGTTAGGAAAGCACATCGGTAACAACTTTTATTCTTAACGAAATTTCTTTAGTATTTTCGTTGCCTTCTGCTTCAGAAAAAGAGTACGAAGGATGAAAAAATTAATTCACCATGAATCGACCCGTGCCCCAGCAACATGACACATCACCTTTTTTTTTTTTTTGAAAAAAAAACATGTAAATGCCCGTTTCATTAAGAAATCATTAATTACATTACAAGCACGACACATTATTTTCAACAATAACCAAGGCCAAAGAAAAACCAAATTCGCAGAAATTAAGAAGTCGCCTCGCTGCTCCCCCTTTCACCCCTTCCTTCTCGTAAGTCGTAACCCAGAATTCAAAGTCACCGGGTCCGGATCCCCTAAAGTAACCTAATGTTTGGGTTTTGGATCGGGACCGTTCGATTCGAATCCGTCGCTCAAGATGTGTGCGCTCCACTTGAGATGGATTGTCGCGGATTCTAATCGGACGGTTCCGATTCAAAACCCAAACATTGGTTTACTTCACTCGATCTGTGAATTCAAAGTCACCTCTCTCTCTCTCTTTCTATCTCTCTCAAGTGACAATTAACCTCTAGAAAAACAAAAGACCTCGCTTGATAGTCTTCTCAAATAGCGATTGAACAAGTAAAAAAAAAAAAAAAATCCTAACTACTACCTCATTTAGCCTCCCCCATCTTGCCCGGGAGGCATCCTCTCTTATCTCGCTCTAAAATCTTCTTCTTCTTCTTCCTCTAAATAATGGATCAGCAGTTGGCTCCTCTCTTACTCTGTCTCCTTCTGGCGACCATCGTCTCAACCGCCACATCTCGATTCATCGTTGAAAAGAACACCGTCAAGGTTATTTCTCCGGAGGAGCTAACAGGAGAGAGGGAAGCTGCCATAGCCAATTACGGCATTCCCAATTACGGCGGCTCATTGACAGGTGTCATAGTTTACCCAGACACAAAAACGAACGGTTGCGATGAGTTTGATACAAAGTTCAAATCAAAGTCGAAGCGCGCAGTGATTCTTCTCGTTGATCGGGGAGGTTTGTTATATCTTGATCTTCTTCTTTTTTTTTCTGTTACTTCACAAGAAAAATCAATTTACTTTTGATATTATGATTTGAAATTATATGTTATATCTACGAAGGACTGAAGCAACAATGAACAACAATTGAGTATTTTATTTGGCAGCTACGTAATATATTGACGGTTGAATTGAAACTTTGTCGATTTCCGTGCAATTCAATATTCAAGGTCATATCTTCAAATGAACTAAAATTATTTTAATTATGCCTGTTATCTTAATGCACCCGTTTAAAACTTTAAATACAACCGTTGACTAAGCTTAACACTCTGTTTCTTTGTGTGTGTTTTTATTACTGTTTCATATATACCGATTATTTTATTCATGTATCGAATAGTAAGTAATTTAGTCATAATTTCAGGGATGATCCTCTGTTTCGGACTTGTATTTTTTTTTTTAAGTTTCCACAAAGCAGAGGATCATCCCTGACGTGGCACTAGTTAGTTAACTAGTTTACAAAGGACATCTCACTTTTCTGAACTAATGGAGAGTTCTTGGTTGTGGTCCCCATTTATTCTTCTCCAATCTTTCAAGCAACTCAACCTTTACTTGTAAACAATGTCTTCATTCCTACCTGAATGAAGTGGTTAGTAGACATATATACAAGGCAATTTGCAGCGTAAATGTTTCAAATGCGGCGTGCTAACAATTGCTCGTGGCATTTTTTCTTTCTAACTCGTCCCTCAATTAGAGCGCGCTGCTTCACCTCATATTTTCATCCATAAGTGTTAAACCCGGTACAAATTCAGTGTGACTATGTACAAATTTATGGCAAGAGCGACCCATGTATGAATGGCATTTCTTTCGGGCTTGTTCATCAATCAGAGCGCGATATATCGCCTCGTATTTTATTCATATGCACAAATCATGCACAAAATCAAATTCCTACATGATTCTCACTTGTCATAGACTTATTCAAAGTCACACTGAACTTTTGCAGAATTTGCACATATGCTCGAAAATATGAAATTTGAAAAATGAGATTTACTTGGCTCTTCTCCAATAATTCTGAAGAAGAGATTTTAAATGCGGTCTTTAATTTTTTTTGTTTAAGGCTCTTCCAGCATCTACAACGTTTGAGACATACAGGATTTCACTCTTCTCCAATAATACAGATTTCATTGGATTATTGAGATGAATCTGTTCAATTGGAGAGCATGCCCAATTCTGTCTCACAAGGCCCCTAGTTTTGGCTTGATGTGCTAAATATAGGATAATTAATTGCGTTTGACACTGCTATTCCCGTTAACCAATACATAAATTTTGACACCCAAAACAGAAAAATTTACCATTCATACAATTTTTTTTTTCGAAAAAAATGTCCTTTTTTATAATTTGGACAAACAAAGGCGAATTAACGAACAATATTTTTATTTTTTTTATAAGACAAGTGAATATATCTGGACTAGGAAAAAGAATATCTTCCTTTTTAAGGGTGTAAACAGTCTGTCCATGAGTATCATGATTCATGAATTTTCTTTTTAGCTGAGCAAGGTATTCAACTTTTCATACTCTTTCCTTTACTCCATAATCTAATATACTTTTCACACAGACTGCTATTTTGCATTGAAATCATGGAATGCACAACAAGCTGGTGCAGCAGCTGTGCTTGTAGGCGACAATGTACAGGAGCCGCTCCTAACCATGGACACACCCGAAGAATCGTTCGAGACAGAGTATGTGGAAAATATCACCATCCCATCTGCCTTCATCACTCGTGCCTTCACTGAAGCCTTGAAAAAGCAACTCCAGAAATCCAACGAAGAAATTGTTGTGAAAATTGACTGGACGGAATCGATGCCGCATCCAGATGAGAGAGTCGAGTATGAGTTTTGGACAAACAGTAATGATGAATGCGGGGCCCGGTGCGATGAGCAGATGGATTTTGTTAAGAATTTCAAAGGTCATGCACAGCTGCTTGAGAGAGGTGGCTATACATTATTCACTCCGCATTATATCACTTGGTACTGCCCAGAAGCATTTCTTCTAAGCAAGCAATGCAAGTCTCAATGTATCAACAATGGAAGGTTTGTCCTTTGCTTTTCTGTGTGTCTTCTAATCAAGAATTCTGTACAACTAATTGATTCAAGTCCACATCTAATTTCAAATGAAATAATTGTTCTTATTTTTTTTTTTCAAAATAGGTACTGTGCACCAGATCCTGAGCAAGATTTTGACTCTGGATATGATGGGCAGGATATTGTTATTGAAAACTTGAGACAGTTATGTGTTCATCGTGTGGCAAACTCGCTAGGACGGTCGTGGGTTTGGTGGGACTTTGTCACAGATTATCATATTAGGTGTTCAATGAAAAATCAGAAGTACAGCAAGGATTGTGCTGAGAAAGTCCTCAAATCTCTCAGTAAGTTTTGCAGAAAGAATTTTTTTATTATGGGTTAATTTTCATGTTTTCATGGTTTTAAGGATACAAGGACACACAGTATTAACTAAAAAATTAAGTTGGTAGACACATTAACTTGTTCAAGGACTTCTTTGTAAAACACTGCCAAGTAGGTCTGAAGGGCATCAAACACATTTTTGGGTCTGATGGGCTCCAGAACCATCTGATCCTCTTTAAGGTCCGTGCACTACGCTTCCAAATTCATGCATGATCGTGCCAATTTTTGTGCATACGGATCTTAAAGCGGATTGGACAATCCTGGAGCCCATTAGACCAAAAAATAGGTCTGATGCCCATCGGACCTACTCCGTTCTCTAACCAGAAACCCTTTAATGTTTTGTTCATCATTGTAAAAATAACAGATGTGGAATTAAGTCTTATGCATTTCTATTAAAAGAACAAAACTGTAATGACACCAAGCCTTGCTAATTTTATTCCATGCGCAGGAGCAATGTTGCATTTGCATTTGTTTGATCATTTTCTCTGGTAGTTTTATTTTGATCTTATTTAACACACTAATGGAAAAAGAAAAAACATGAACAACATCAACATATGTAAAGGCATTTCTAAAGAACTTTTTTTTGTGTGTTGTGCATTTGGTCGTTGAAAGGCATTGTTGATTGGACCAGGATTTGGAAATCTAGGCAATAACTTTGGTATCAGTATTTTTGAATGTTCACTGATGATTATTATTTTACCACAAAAATTAACATTCAGTACTTGTCAGTTCCGCATTAATTCTAATTTCATACTATTAGGTTTGCCACTTGATAAGATTGGTGAATGCATGGGGGATCCAGCTGCTGATAAAGATAATGATATAATGAAAACTGAACAACTTGTACAGGTATGTTAGCCAGTACATCTTTTGTTCAAGTACTTAGCATCATGCATCTTTTTAAGCATGTTTCTTATATAAGATCTACATTGCTTCTTTCAATCGTAGGTCGGACATGGTGGTCGTGGTGATGTAACTATACTGCCTACTCTCGTAATAAATAACATACAATACCGAGGTTTGAATGCTTCCATTTCAAGTATTTCATTATACAAAATCTATGTAAACTTAGAATTTTTTTAATTAATTTATGATAAATATAATTCTTTTATTAAAATGTGATAGGAAAATTGGAGAGCACAGCGGTTCTTAAAGCTATCTGTGCTGGATTTAAGGAGTCGACAGAGCCTCATGTGTGCCTAACCCAAGGTTTCTGACATATGCCATTTTTTTTTACTTTTTGCCTATCTATTTGTGCTGGATTTAAAACTATAATTTGGATGCAAAATGATAATTTGTTTCCTTTTCCCTGTATTCCAGATATGGAAACAAATGAATGCTTTGATAACGATGGCGGTTGTTGGAGGGACAAGAAGTTGAATGTGACTGCTTGCCATGTAATTAAATAAGATACTTATAAACATTTCATATAATCTTATTCATGGGGTATTGCGTACATATGCACAATTAAATTCTCCTTTTATAACATGTAAGAATTTTTGTAAAACTATCTGCTCATTGTTATCCATTTATTTTTCTCTAGGATACATATAGAGGAAGAATATGTAAATGCCCCTTGGTAAGTGGAGTACAGTGGGAAGGAGATGGATACTCTTCATGTAAAGGTATACTTCCACATTTTGATGTGAGTCTTTGGGAAGCAAATCTGCTGCGATTCTAAGGGATTGCATGGGTCCTGTGATTCTAATCTCAACCATTCAAACGATGAAACCCAGGATTCTTTTGAGAAGTCAGTTTTTGTGCACGAATCTCGAAACATGTGAATGGTTGGGATTAGAATCACAGGACCCGATTGCAGCAGATTGATTTCCGAGTCTTTGATATAGGTGACTAGGGAATGAACCATGCATAGTGCTTGAAAAACCCAAGTCCATACAGATATAAAAAGAAAATCAAACATGCACAATTTTAAAAAAAAGTACTGCATCAGGTATATATCTATTTATTTTGTGATATTTTGCTGTCATATTATATGATAAAACTGTGTTAGTATGTAGACAAATTACATTAATTTTTTTAGAAGTGAAAGTGTGAAACTAATATAATGATTGATAACCCTGTTTAATTTTTGCTCTGAAAGATATGACACATGATCATTTTGTGTTCAGCTGTAGGACCTGGAAGGTGTTCAGCGAACAATGGTGGTTGTTGGATTGAAAGCAAAGATGGCAAAACAATCTCAGCTTGCTCGGTACATCACCAAAATCTCAATTTTATAATAACATATTTCCATTTTAGAAACCATGAAGTTTCATGAGTACCTCATAAAAAACAAAAGAGAATAAAGTTAAATCAAAAGAGCATCTTGAAATTCATTTTTCCTTTATAAATCCAAATGAGCAACCATGTACCAACTTGACTGGTATGAAGTTATCATATATTGTTTCTTTATCTATTATTTACAGGATTCAAACTTGAACGGGTGCAAGTGCCCATCTGGTTTTGATGGTGATGGTTACACATGTGTAGGTAATTCAAAATATTACCAAAAAAAACTAAGAAAAATGATATTTTAGGTACCCAGGACAGTGCAAATTTAGCATTACTATATTTATATATATGCTTTTTCTATTAATTGTGTTTCAGATATTGATGAATGCAAGGCGAAAACAGCATGTCAATGTGACGGCTGTTCTTGTAAGAATACATGGGGCGGGTACGACTGCAAGTGCAAGGGCGACCTTATATACATCAATGGAGAAGATACTTGCATAGGTAAGAATTTTTTATCACCTCAAAACAGCCCCTGGTACACATCTCTGCTCCATAACACAGAGTGCTTCTGTTTGACTTATATAAAGTCATTCAGGGTAAAGTAGCAGCGATATAAATGTAGAGAGTTTATAAACAAGGTTAAAAGAAGTTAATTTTGAGGGATAGTATTTCAAACTGATTTCAACAACACCGAAAGAAAATCGGGGTTAGAGTAACATATAACCTCTTTGTTGATTGGTTTAATTTCTTTCTCTTTTAAATTTCAGCAAAAAACAGGTCCACATTTGGATGGTTTCTCACAATCTCGGTTCTCGCTTGCGTGATCGGTCTTGGCATAGGAGGATTTGTTTACTACAAGTACCGACTTCGGGTTCGTACCTTAAAAACCAATTCCATATATACTTGTAATCCAATAGTTCCCTATATCAAAATCAACTATTAATCTTAACTAAAACAATCCAAGAAACAAGTGGTCACCAAAAAGTGATAATATTTTTTTCACTAAATTTGTGTTTCATTTTCCTATTTTTAAGTCTTACATGGACTCGGAGATCGTGGCTATCATGTCGCAATACATGCCTATTGATAACCAGAACAGAGAGATCAACACTATACGAGAAGATGCACAAGCATAAATTCCATGGTACTTCGATTATTTATAGTCTCGTCGCATATTTAACAAAAAATGAATCGATGTTATTATGATACACTTCTTTTTATTTTTAACAATATATATATATTTTTATGTAGGAACAGGTGATGGGGCATCACACTTTTTTTCAAAGAGACACATATGTACACATGTACACTTCACCATAATTACAAAAAATTAGAATGTATACAGAAGAAAATTTTTAATTCTTGTATGAGAATTATGCTTTGTTAGAATTGGTTTTGGCATAGATATGCAAATCTTTTTACATAAATGAACCACTCTATCGATTCAGAAGGACTGGACTGCGAACTTTCTTCTTCTGGTAACCCTCTCTCCTAATGAAAATGATATATGATATATAAATCATTGTAAAGAATTTTGAAATTGAGATTATGTGTTTTAATGATCAAAATCCCCTTATAAAGCTCAAGTATATAAATTAGTTATTTTTTCAGACCGTACTTTTTTTATAGACAATTAAATTGTACATTGATTAATTAATATATGTGTGTGAACTTATATATATAGATAACATTTAACATAATAATACAATTATGTTACAACTAGAATTGTTTTTGGACTTCGTTCAGAAAAGAATATATTTATTAAAGAAAAATTAAAATTTTAGAATGAGACAATTTTTATAAAGAAATTTTCGGTATTCAACAAAGTCTGAACACAAATAATATCTTTTCAAACTGTTGGTAATAAAAAAATAGCATTATTAATCGCGCATAAATTCTTAAAAAAAAAATACCAAACGTAGTTGTATTATTTTAAGAATTTCATTACATCTTATAAATTGAACACAATTTTTTAAATGAGAACAAAGAATAAATAATAACATGAGATTTTTTAATCAAAATAAATAAAGACGAATGAAAGCGTTAATGATACAGTATGAACCAGAAGATTTAAAACTAAAAATGAATCTTGGTGTTAAGATTTAGCGATCAAAATGATTGATCCATAAAGCTGATTCCGTTGGTCCAGTTCTCTGAAACATTCATTCCGAGTTTCAAGTTCCAACCGAGTCCGCACACTCATAATATTTGAGTTTATATGTAAACCGTCTAATCCAGTGTTTTACATAACGGTATGTGCTCGTCGGACGGACGGAATACCACAAAGTAATTAATTGGTATGTGGCCGATTAATCGAAATTAAGCGATCAATTAATCGTTTTTCATTAAAATTATATGTATATATTCATAATTTATCAGTGTTTTAAATAGCATGCTATAGTGCCGCTATAACGTTTTTGGACCCCAAACGCTATGTCAAAACCAATTCATGAAGTTTTAACACATTCACCAAAAATAAATCGAGATAATGTATGACTCGAAGCAAATTCATGAAGTTTTAGCATAACAAACTTGTAACATAATTGAGTTTACGATTTACAAATACTTGGACTCTGTAAGCTTTGGCTATATGTAGCTGTGTACAAACCAGTTTGAAATATAAAATAAAAATACAAAATTCACTCATTCTTCTATCTTATTGTTCTTGTTAAGTCATACACAGCAAAGAAAGACAAATCAAATAATCACATCACAAGATAGAACCAGCTCTAGAATCAAGCACTTTACAACACAAATTAAAAGGGGACTCCGCTACCTAAGGGTTTTCTCAAAAAAAAAAGGGGGGACTCAACCCGCCCATGATAGCAGCTCGAAAGAGAGCAAAGGCACAGCAAAATGGAGGTTTCCTTTGCCTTACCCGGATTTACTCCAAATTGGTCTCGGATGGCTCGATCGACACCAAAGCTGGGCCGGCGATAGCCTTCCCCACTTCGCTCTATGATCAGCCTCGAAATCCGTGCGCCGGCAAGCTATAGAAGCGGGTTTGGGAGGTGGAAAAGACTAAAGAAGAAAAAAAATGAAGAGGAAGTGAAAGAGTTCAAAAGAGAAGGAAGAGAGACAGAGTTACAGCGAGAGAGAGAATAAAATTGAGAGAAATCAGATGGAGCGGGGCGATGGGACTGGAGAGAGGGAGTGAATTAGCAAAATGTGTTTATAACTCTGACCGAGGATCCGACTTTGGCCGGTTCGGTTAATATGACTTTAGAAATTATAAAACCGAACTGAATCATAAAAACCAAATAACACTAAAAATTAAAACCAAAGCGGACCAATTTAACCGAAAAACCGAACAGTTTGAACCAAATTTTTTTTGATTCGGTTAAAAACCAAAGAAACCGGGACCAATGAACACCACTAGGTACGAGACCCAATTGGGCCAATTCTGTAAGGCTTAAGTTTGGCAATGAATCAAAATCGATCAGCACGCAGAGGCGCCGCTAACCTCTATGTTTGGCAATGAATCAAATGAGAACTGTCCCCTGCTCCCGCTTCCTCTCCACCGCCGGAGGCGCCGCTAACCTCTATGTTTCCGATTTGACCTCAATCTCGAACCTCCTCCCTCGCCTGATTCCCTCCCCCGCCGCCTCCCGCCTATTATCCGCCTCTCTTCTTCTCCCACCTCCCCACCCCTCCTTCCGTCCTCTCGCGTCCCTCCTCTCCTCCCTCCCCGATCTGGCCCCCACTTTTTCTCTCCTTACTGCTCTCCACCATCACCCCCTCAAGCCCTCCCCTCTTCCTCTTTTATCCCCTCTTCTCTCCTCCTTCCTCGCCAATCGCCCCTACAAAGACTCCTCCAAGATCTTCTTTTGGCTATGTCGACCTGATTCGGCACACAGACCTGATAAGCATCTCTACCACATGGCCATCCGTGGGTTTTGTAAACTCAACAGGATGCTGGAGGTACTTCGAGTCTTAAGAGAAATGGTCAGAGATAACGTTATTGTGGGAGAAGACATGAGAGAACTTGTGTACCGGGGATTGGTGCAAGAGGCCAGAATTGATGAGGCGAGGGAATTGGATTTGGTATTGAGAAGCTTGGAGGAAAACTGCAGTGGAGATGGATTTGAGAAGGCTCTGGGACTGCTTGATCGGTTGATCTGTGAATGGGAAGATTGATAAGAGTTACTGTTGCCATTTATTTGTCTTTATTTTCTAAATTCATTTTATATCTAGTGCATGCTGTTTTTTCCGGAAGAGAAGTAATGGAATTTGATATTTCCAAACTATGTTCTCTCTCTCAAATGTGTTTATCTATAAACATTTTGTACTAACTATATAAATGTGAATAAATGAATTGTTAAATGAAATAAGCTAGTTTTCTAAGTTAGATTTTTTTGTAATTGGTCTGTAGGCATAACAACAGTTCAGTTACAACTTACAAGTGACTATGTGAGCAAAAAATAAGAGTCGTTTGATCAAAAAATGAGTGGGAAATTATATGAGAACAAAAATATTAATAATGGAGTGAAACTATAGTAATATGCATATTACAGATCTGACTTGTAGAATGTATTTATATTCTATTTTTAAAATTCAAACTGTTACATGATTTCCGTGTAAAAATGTATTTGGAGACCAAAATTTATATTTTTAAATCAGTTGATTTTTTTACCTATCAAAAGAGACAGTAAAAGGTTTACAAAGTTATAAAATTTAATTTTCAAGTATTTTTCATATAAAGATTAAGTATAACCGTTCGGATTGATTGTTTGAACTTGAAAAGTAGAGATGTAAATTCATAATACAGATTGATCTGTATATTAAGATAGCCTCACCTTTTTTGTCATAAATAACAAAGGTCTTGCCCTAAATAGTCTCACTTTTTAATACTTACAAAAAAAAAATAGTATTCAATTAAGAAAAGGGTTCAAATATTTTATTTTTTGTGTCTCCATTATGTCTTTAGTTTTTAATTTTTTAGTAACAATTTTTAAAAAATAAAACCGTTAGATGTGATATATATTATTTATTTTCTCTACATGCATGTAATTTTTATTATCACTTTCAGTTTAATTTTAATAAAAAATAATTAGTTGAAAAATCAATGTTCATAATTTATCCATATTAGTGTATTTTTGCAAGCTCTTGATACCAATCAAAACAAATTTGAAATATCGTAATATTAAATATGTATATAAAAAATGTAATATAGATCAAATATAACCGTTTTATTTTAATATTTAAATTTTAAATTTTAAATTATTAATATTTAGAAAATAAAGACACGAAGATAAAAAAAACAAGGACATTCCCTTCAATTAATTCATTTGAAAGTTTGGACCAAAGCGCATGGATATGAGTAGAGTGGGAAAAACGTGCCGTGCCGTGACCAAGTAAATTTTTCACGTGCTGTGCCGTGACAAAAATTATAAGGGATGGTCACGGCACGCGAGTCACGGCGTGACTCGCGTGCTGTGACTAAGTCGTGCCGTAACCAAACATGCCGTGACCAAACGTGACTAATAGTCACGTTTGATCGCATTTAACGTTTTAAAAAAAAATATATATGAAACAATTCTTTAAAATTCAAATGTTTTAATTGAAATTTAAATGTAAATATTTTAATTAAAATAAAATGATACCTTATAGGAAGGTATATTAGTGTATTGCTTCGTGACTACCGTGACTACCGTGACTACCGTGACTGGCATGTCTACCATTCCGTGACTCGCGTGTCCCGTACCGTGTCGTGACCAAGACAATTTTCATACTGTGCCGTGCCGTGTCTTCTTTGCCAACAATTGATCACGGCACACGAATGGTGCCGGCATGGGTCACACAAGTCACGGCACATAACCGACACGCGTGTCGTGCCGTTCCGTGACGGAGCCCGGCTCCGCCGTGCCATTTTTCCCACACTAGATATGAGTATCCGCTCGTAACGTTGGGCAGCTGTAACATTCATTTTTTTCGAATTTCGACAGTAGGTAACCGAGGTAAGTTATAAAGATGCATCTGCAGAATTACTTTATCAGTTTATCCTTCGTCTTTTCGTTTTTCTCTTCCCTTCGCCAATCTTTTCCTTCTCTCTTTCGTCGATGCGATGCTCCCGAGGTACTCTCTCTTTCTCTCTCATTTCCCGCTTTTCCTTCTCTCTCTTACCGCCGGACTTGCACGAGTTGAAAGATTAATCCTGTACGCATTCTGAATATAAGAGGATAACTTGTACGGTTGTACCCAATTTGGTGCATGGTTCTAGGTTGACACCTGAAAGATTTAAGTTGATGGTGAGTACCTTTGAGCAGAGACTCTTGAGCTGCTCACTGGCTAAAGATTTTGAAACCATGATACTAGATGGTGCGAGAATATATATATATTTTTTTCACTTTGGATCCCCAGGCTTAAATCATGTTTTTCAATTTATTGCTAGGAAATTTTAGGAGAATAATATTTTGTTCTTTTCTGTTTTCTTGTATAAGTGGTCAAGGTTCAATCTCTCTCTCTTGGCATGGTAAATCATGGGGCATAAGTTTTTATAATCATGGAAAATCGAGAGCTTATAAAAGACAATCAATGCAAGGATCTCTTACTATATCAGGTAAACAATTCTGTTGAAAATAGAACAAAAGTAAAGGGCAAAATTGTAAATAAATAGAAGTAGGATATTACCGTTACTCTAACGGTAAATAAACTCAAGAGACTATTTATACTCAAGACAGAGAGTGTAAGAAGTGTAGTTCTGAAAAAATAACAAAAAATCAAATACTGAAATTACTATTCTCCTCAGTTTTTACATTTCTTAAAAAACAACATGGTATCAGAGCTCTAAGTTCTGTGACCGAAAAATTTCCATTCATTTACCAGTAAACTGGTACACAACAAATCAGCAACAAAACCCATAACAGAAAGTTCAGCAGAGGAGTAAAATGGCTCAAGAGGGGCAACTCGAGGCTACCGCTATCTCCAAGCTCACAAATACTTTGCTCAATGGCAAGAACTACCTTACATGGGCAAAGGCTGCATCTAGAGCGCTTAGCGGTCGAGAGATGCGAGAATACATCACAGGAGAAAATATCGAGCCAAAACCCGCAAACCCAAATTTGTTGACCGAACCCGAGAAAAAGGCAGCAAAGAAATGGATAACTCAAAACGAAAAAATTATAACTTGGCTCATGAATTCCATGGAGCCATCTATTTCAGAACTCTTCCTTCTTTCCGACACGGCTTTTGAATTATGGCAAGCCGTGAAAGATATGTACGGCCAAGAAAACAATTACTCCCGTATATATCAACTCAAACAAGAAATCCAACAAAAAAAGCAAGGCACAAGAAAGCATATAGAGTACCTTGGTGCTCTTCAAAAGAAAAAAGATGAGCTCCGATCATACCGGCCGCCAACCACCGATTTGGAAATAATCAAACAAAGGCAAGAAGAAGATGACATCTTTGAGTATCTTGCGGGATTAAACCCCAGCTACGAGGCCGTACGAGCTCAAATCATGAACACCATTCCGCTTCCGTCATACTCTCAAATCAAAAACATGATTCAACAAGAAGAGAGCAGAAGAGAAGCCATGGCCGGTCCACAAGTCAAAACTGACGAGGAACACGAGGCCCATGGCTTCGCCGTGGCTAAAAGATCGAATTTCCCAAATTTCGGCCAAAACCCTAGCTCAGCCAAAACCACAGAAAATTGTGAATATTGCAAAAAAGAGGGCCATGAGAAGAACAAGTGCTGGTTTCTCCATCCCGAACTAAAGCCGAAATGGTGGGGTAACAATGGCAAGGGCGAAAAAGGGAAAAACCCTAAGGGGGAGAGGAAATTCGGTGGAGCAGCGAAGATGCAGGGAGAAAAGGAAAGAGAGACTGGTAACGGGTCCGCCCCTTATGGGTATTCTCTCTTTAACGGGTCCGCCCCTCCTTATGGATCCACATCTCTCACTAATGGGTCCGCATCTCTCTCAAACGGGTCCGCACTCTTTCATTCCATCGGGTCTGCAGCATCCGCTCCTCTTCAAGCTAACGGGTCCGCCTTCCATTCTATTGGGTCCGCTGCTACCCCTGCTCCAACCCGATCCGAAATGTCTGCCCTCTTCACCCAACTCAGTGGGCTGTTAAGCAGGCCGGAAACATGTTTTTCTAATTTAGAGAATTTATTAGAAGCCCAATACAATGAATCTAATCTAAGGCCAAATCAAATTAAATATGTGATACCGCATAAAAGGGTGAATGGAAAATCTGAAACCAAAAACAATGAAATAAAACCACAAAAATATACATATTTAGGAAATCTAAATCAAGAACACTCCAAAAATAATTCGGTATGGATTCTAGATTCCGGTGCTACCGACCACATGACCGGAAACAAAAATTTGTTGCAAAATTATAAAAAAAGCAAATGTCAAGAATTTGTTTATGTAGCAAATGGTGAAAAAATGAAAATTTGTGGTTATGGCTCAATTATAGTTTTTTTAAAAGAAATTAAAAATGTTTTACATATAACGAATTGCACCGCAAACTTATTGTCCATAAGTAAACTCTCAAAAGAAATAAATTGTGAATTTATTTTTTCATCAAAAAATGTTATTTTTCAGGATATAATATCCAAGAGGATGATTGGTGAAGGCATTTTTCAAAATGGACTCTATTTTTTTTATAGCAAAAAATGCAATTTCAATGCAAAAATGCAAGATATGGGACAATTATGGCATAGAAGAATAGGACATCCTTCCGATAGAACTTTAAAATGTATTTTTGATTTTTCTAATTTGGATTGTAGTAATTGTGAAGTATGCAAATTAGCTAAGCATACAAGACTCCCTTTTGCTAATTCAATTTCGAAAAGTAATCAAATATTTGAACTTGTTCATTCCGATGTTTGGGGACCCGCTCCCATAAACTCTTATAATGGGTTTAAATATTTTGTTATATTCATAGATGATTTTTCACGATTGACATTTCTATATTTATTAAAAAATAAAAGTGAAGTTTTTTCTCACTTTCAAAATTTTTTCAAACTTAGTTGAAAATCAATACAATACAAGGATTAAAGTTCTTAGAACCGATAATGGAACGGAATTTGTAAATCAAAATTTTTCCAATTTTTTGAAACAAAAGGGAATTATACATCAAACAACTTGTGTTTATATACTCCACAACAAAACGGAATTTCCGAAAGAAAAAATCGTCATTTGCTTGAAATGACAAGAGCACTCATGTTTCAAACTAATGTTCCAAAAATCTATTGGTCGGATGTCGTTCTCACCGCAACCTATTTGATTAATAGATTGCCAAGTGTTGTATTAAAAAATAAAAGTCCATTAGAAATTATTTATCAAAGGAAAATAATTTTTAATCATCTAAGAGTCTTTGGATGTACATGTTACGTACACCAAAATAAACGAGATAAATTAGATCATACATCCATAAAAACAATTTTTTTAGGATACTCATTCCAAAAAAAGGGGTATAAATGCTATGATGTTATAAACAAAAAATTATATATTTCTAGAGATGTAACTTTCGTTGAAAATGAACCATATTTTAAAACAAATAAAGATGAAATTGATAATCAAATTAGCAAAAATGATTTTATTATTCCCATGTCTTCTAATCAAATTGTTGAGCAAAGAATTGTAGGGAATGAAGAAGAAGAGGAAGAAGAAAATAATAATACTTCTCAAAGTGGAGCCGAGGAAGAAGAAGAAGGTCATAATATTGAAGCCGAAAGTGAAAATATTGAAGAAATTCCATTAAGGAGATCAATTCGGCCTACTCAACCGTCCACAAGGTTACGAGATTACGTAACCTATAAGGTTCAATATCCTATTGAAAATTTTATTTCATATAAAAATATTTCAAAAACACACCATGTATTTCTTAGTTCAATTTCAAAAATGGAAGAACCAAGAAATTTTGAGGAGGCTATAAGTCAATCGGTGTGGTACAAGGCCATGAAAGAAGAACTTCAAGCCTTAGAAAAAAATAACACATGGACCATCGAATCATTACCAAAAAATAAAAAACCCGTTGGATGTAAATGGGTATATAAAATTAAATACAATAGTGATGGTACCATAGAACGGTACAAGGCAATATTAGTTGCCAAAGGTTATACCCAAACGTATGGTATAGATTACCATGAGACTTTTGCACCGGTGGCCAAAATGAATACCGTAAAGATTTTATTTTCTATTGCGGTAAACCAAAATTGGAAATTATACCAAATGGACGTCAAAAATGCCTTTCTTCAAGGAACACTTGAAGAAGAGGTATATAGGACTTTACCACCCGGTCATGAAAAAGAAAAAAATCATGAATTAGCTTGCAAATTGAGGAAAGCTATCTATGGATTGAAGCAGTCGCCAAGAGCATGGTATGGCAAGCTAAGCTCTCATTTAATTTCTTGTAATTTTAAAATTAGTAACGCCGATCATTCATTATTTGTAAAACTTGAAGGAAAAAATACTACCGTTATATTAGTATATGTTGATGACATTATAATCACCGGAAATAACCAAGAAGAAATTAATAAAATAAAATTTCAATTGAAAGAAAAATTTGACATTAAGGATCTTGGTTATTTAAAATATTTTTTAGGAATAGAAATTGCACATTCTAAGAAAGGTTTATTTATTTTCCAAAGAAAGTATACTTTAGATTTGTTAAAAGAAACCGGTAAACGACGTTATAAACCGGCCTCAACACCAATAGATGGTAAGCATAAATTAAATACCGAAGATGGTGAACCTTTAGAAGATATAAATCAATTTCAAAGACTTGTAGGAAAATTAATATACCTAACGGTAACCCGTCCGGATATTTCTTTTTCGGTAAGTCAAATTAGCAAATTTATGCATGTTCCTAGAACACCACACTTAGAAGCAATAAATAAAATTTTAAGATATTTAAAAGGAACACCCGGAAAGGGAATTTGTATGAAAAATAACAATTCTAACAATGTGTGTGGCTATTCCGATGCAGATTGGGCCGGTAGCTTCGATAGAAAATCGACAACCAGTTTTTGCACATTTGTAGGCGGAAATCTAGTCACATGGAAAAGCAAGAAACAAAATGTTGTGGCACGATCAAGCGCCGAAGCGGAATATCGTGCCATGGCATCCACCGCAAGTGAGTTGACATGGATCAAGCAACTCGTTTCGGATTTGGGAATTAAAATTCATGAGCCAATGCAAATGTTTTGCGATAATCAAGCGGCACGGCATATAGCATCCAACCCGGTGTTTCACGAAAGAACAAAACACATCGAAGTCGATTGCCATTTTATTAGAGGAAAAATACAAGCAAAGGAAATTGAAACTCCTTTCGTAAGAAGCGAAGATCAATTGGCGGATATCTTTACAAAAGGACTTGATCCGAGGCCATTTGAAGAAAATATAAGCAAGCTAGAATTGATCGATATTTATAATCCTAGCTTGAGGGGGAGTGTTGAAAATAGAACAAAAGTAAAGGGCAAAATTGTAAATAAATAGAAGTAGGATATTACCGTTACTCTAACGGTAAATAAACTCAAGAGACTATTTATACTCAAGACAGAGAGTGTAAGAAGTGTAGTTCTGAAAAAATAACAAAAAATCAAATACTGAAATTACTGTTCTCCTCAGTTTTTACATTTCTTAAAAAACAACAAATTCTCAATTGCTAATAATATATATATATTTTTTTTGAGGAAAATTGCTAACAAGTTTGAACAGAACAGTAGATCGTTGATTATAAGGTGTTACCTTTCTAACCTGGTACAGCATTAATTGTTATTGGTTAGATATTCAATCTTTGAAGGACAAAGAGAGCTCGCTCCGTGCAATGACAGTATGAATTCATCATATTGCATTTAATTATTAAAATAATCATAACGATGTTTATCAATTAGCAAATTTTAATATTTCATTTCATGGTATTGATCTCTATAGGACCCAATTGAGAAAATCAAACAACAACTGAAGTGTGTTCACATGACGGCTTCTCCTTATGATACAGCATGGGTCGCCATGGTACCATACCCAAGTTCACATCAAGATCCATGCTTTGATCATTGTCTCGATTGGATATTGCAAAATCAACATGAAAATGGATCATGGGGAAATTTTAATCTTGGTCCTTCTCTTTTAAAAGATAAACTATCTTCAACTTTGGCTTGTGTTCTTGCTCTCAAGAAGTGGAACTGTGGTGAAGAACATATAAAAAATGGTAACTTTAGAATTTCATTTGTGTTCCTTTTTAGTTACATCAAACAAGAAATAACTAGATCCCATTAATGCAGGGGTTCACTTCCTTGTATCTAATATCAGGAATATTTTTGATGAGCAATTGACTTCTCCCATTGGATTTAATATTATTTTTCCTGGAATGCTTAAATTGGCAACTGAAGTGGGATTGAAGCTTCCTTTAGGTGATACGGCTGTTGGTGAAATCTTTTCCCTCCAAAAATTGGAATTACAAAGGTCAAAGATATGTTCCTGATTCCATAAAGATTTCTCTCTTTAATTTAACTTACCTACTTACATTAGCTTCTCGAAACATTTTTTTTGCACATTTTCTGCATTTTCTTTTCCCTCAGTTTTGTAATGTTATTTCGTTTTGATAAATATGGTTTGTTTGGGCTTGAGCCTTCTTTGTTCATATAAAAGATAAAAAAAAAAGAAAAAAAAAAAGAAAAAGTTTTTCTTCTCATTGCCAGCTTATTGCCTTTTTAATTGACTCTTTATTTTTCCTACCCATAGCTGTCTAGAATGCACTATTTAGCTATCTATTTTTTATATATAGGAATTCTACAAATAATTCTAGAGGGAGAAAAGAGTACATGGCTTACATTGCTGAAGGACTAGGAAGTTCTCAGGACTTGAATGAAAGTATGAAATTTCAGAGGGCAAATGGGTCAGTATTGAATTCTCCTTCGACTACTGCTTATGTATTAACCCAGTGTTATGATGATAAAGCTTTTAAGTACGTGAGTTCACTTTTACAGCAAGTTGGCTCTACAGGTAAGTTTACATTCTTTCCTTTCTTGAAAACTATAGTTTTATTTTAGATTTTTTTTTTTAATAGACGATGCTTATTTATGTACTTCAATTTTTGTTAGTACCTGCTATATATCCTATGGAGATGCATTCTCATCTTTGCATGGTTGATACTCTTCAAAATATTGGGATAGCTCGGTTTTTTTCTGATGAAATAAAGATAATTCTAGATAGAGCATATAGGTACTGTTTTAGTTCGAGGCTTATTTTGTTATTTGTACTGTGTACTATGGAACTTCTATATTAATAGTTGGGCCTTGTAGATGCTGGTTAGAGAGAGATGAACAGATAATGTCAGATATGGTTACCTGTGCCATGGCCTTTCGCCTTCTAAGAATGAATGGATATGACATCTCTTCAGGTATTTTGCTTAACCTAACAGCTAAGAATGAGAAGTTTTACTTGGGCCAATGCAGAATAAAAATATTGCACATGCCTCTGGAAATTAGAAAGTATAATACATGCTTCTATGAAATATTCAAAATCATGAAATGTACCAAATTTCTCTTTGCACAAATGAAGAAAGATAAAGTTTAGTTTGGAAAGTGTACTATTGATTTGTCAGTTTCTTTATTCCTAAGAGAAGTACTTATGATTTGTGGTGCTAGCTTCACTCATGGCTTGAACTGTTATATTCGCTTAGATCTGTTAATGAAATTTGAAGAGGTGACTAGTTTCCATGACTCAATGCAAGGATATTTGAGAGATATGCGTCCTGTTATAGAAATATACAAGGCGTCACAAACAAAACTATTTCCAAATGAAGACGTTCTTAACAAAATAAACTTGTGGTCAAGCATTTTACTAAAAGAAGAAATTTTCACCGAACGAATTTCTCATGACCAAACAATTTCTCAAGAGGTACTGGCCTACTGTACAAAATATAATCTTGATATTTATATTTCATTCATTTCTCATGTTTTGCATGCATGTTCTTTATCAGGTGAAATTTGCTCTACAATTTCCATTCTATGCTAATTTGGATTGGCTTGAGCACAAGAGAAGTATAGAGCGGTTCAATTTTGGAAAAATTCGGATGCTCAAAACATCACATATGTAAATCTTTACTGTAACATTCCTCTATATATTGAAAGATCATAACATAAACCTAACTTACAAATTACTCTCATCTCAAATCAGGTCTTGCAGCGCCAATGAGGATGTTCTCAAATTAGCTGGTGGAGACTTCAACAATTGTCAATCTATTTATAAAGAGGAACTAAAGGACCTCGATAGGTACTATTCCTGTCAGCTACTATTCAAGCATACCACACCAGCTATTGGCTATAAAAATAACCAAACTAACAAAATCCAAGTAGGAATGCTAATAAAGTTTCTCTCCTCTAGAACTCTATTAATTCTTTATGTTGTTTTGTTGACAGTTGGGTGAAACAGTGCAAGTTGGATCAGCTCCAATTTGCGCGTCAGAAGCTGACATACTGTTACCTATCTGGTGCAGCAACATTATTTTCACCAGAGTTGTCAGAAGCACGCATTTCATGGTCTAAAAATGGGGTTTTAACCACCGTAGTTGACGACTTTTATGATGTTGGAGGATCTATTGAAGAACTTGAGAGCCTTGTTGCTTTATTTGACAAGTAATGCAACACTTGCACTCTTAGTATCAAAAAATTCAGGCCCAATTCAGCAGTTTTTCCTTTCCCTTTCTCTTCTTCAAAGCCAAAACTGACAAAAATAGGAACAATTTAAAATAAAATGTGAAATCTAATACAAACATGCATATGTTATATAACTGACTGATATCTGGAGCTTATTGCTGTATTGGCCTTGCATAAAATCAGGGATTCATATCCATTTCTTCTTTTTCTCAATTCAAATCTATCTGGGTCGTCCATCATCTCCACCATTTGCAGACACTGAGTTTTAACTAACCAGGTCTTTCTATTGAGGGGCACCGCTTACGGTAAAGGGCACCAACAGGACTCTCCCTCCTTGCCCCACCAAAAAAATGGTTCAAAAAATTGTTTCTATGTATAGTTTCTGTTATGCTTTGACCCTCTTTAAATATTTAAAATCAAGAGAAATGTGCAAATTCTTTGTTACATCTGTCTTATGTGGTCTTTCTTTATATTACCAATTTTTGACAACTTTCATGGAAATCTTCCGTTCCTGCCTCTGTTATTAGTATTATTGCTATTACTTTTCCATTACTGAAAAATTATAGCAGGCAGAGGTTGCAACAGGTGGATCAGGTCGAGCAGGAACTTCTTGGGTCTAGACTATCTTTGGGTTGAGTCTTTCTCAGGTTCATGTTGATTTGGATGCTGAGTTAGTCAGATTTAGGTTTTTCAGTTTGTGGATTAGCTGAGAGTTATTTTGGGCTTGTGGGGCTGCCAGGTTCAGGTTATACTGGTCATAGTCAGTAAGGTGCTTTGGGTCAACCTGGTTTGAACATGAACTTCAAATGATTTCTCAAGTTTATGCAAACATTATTCCCCGTAATTTAAGATGTATCAACCAGCTCTTTTCTGGATCGTTTAGGATTGGTCCTAACAGGCTTAGTCAGTTTGGCTTTTCAAAACTGTCAGGTTAGGTAAGGGTTTGTGTTGTCTTTCTTTCTTTTCTTGTTTTCTTTTGGTAAATGGTTTGCATGGGTTGTTGGGTCCTAGGATCAGGTCAAGTTTTGCCATCAATAACGGAAAGGTATTAAGGACCTGTGCATGGAGATATAAATTAATTGGTATTCTGTTTTCTTTTTCTTATTGTAAAGGTGGGATGGAAAGTGCTAAAAAGAATTCTACAGTGAACAAGTACAGATCATTTATATGGCTATTCATGGCAATATAAATGAGCTTGCAACCAAGGCTTTTGCATTGCAAAATCAAGATATCACGGATCATCTAGTCAAAATAGTGAGTTCTTATGTTTAAATATATTACAGATAACATGTTGTTATACTACTGTTGTTATTACCTTTTGTATGCATGTGCTTGTAGAGTTGTAGTGGCTGAGTCTGCTAAGATCTATGATGACTGAGTCAAGGTGGCAGAGAAATAAATCAATACCAACAGTGGAAGAATATATGGCAAATGGTACAGTATCCTTTGCACTTGGGCCCATAATTCTCCCAGCTCTCTATCTTGTGGGCCCGAAGATTACTGAAGAAATAATAAAACATGACGAGTATGATCATTTGTTCAGACTTGTTAGCACTTGTGGTCGTCTCCTAAATGACATCCGTGGTTTTGGGGTATTTCTTTTGCTGTTTTCTTTATACATTTGCTCTGTTATTTTGAATGTGGAACTAATAATTGTTTAATTCCTCTTGAACTGCTTTCAAATACAGAGAGAAGGCAAAGAAGGGAAATTAAATAGTGTGTCTCTCCGTATTCTGAATTCTGGTAATTCCCTTTCTATAGAAGCAGCAGAAAAAGATGTGAAGAAGTCAATTGAGGACATCAGGATGGAGTTACTGCAACTGGTGCTCAAAGAGGGAACAGCAGTTCCAAAGCCTTGCAAAGAGCTATTCTGGAAAATGTGTAAAATTCTTCACTTGTTCTATATGAACACCGATGGGTTTAGCTCACCTAAAGAAATGATTAGTGCAGTTAATGCAGTCATTCATGATTCACTTAATGTTTAGGTTAGACTGGAATATACAAAAATGCCCAATAGTTCGCGAATAATACTTTTATGTACCATTAAGCTTGTATCACTCTAGAAATGTAAGGTCCTCCTGAAGTATTAGCACTGTTGTTGTAATTTTGGATTCCAATTTTTTTAATGTTGTTGGAAGCTTATAAATTCAGATCAGGTTAAATCCGGACTGTTCAATGCAAGTTAAAGTGGGCCCCTTATATTCTAAATAGGCCCAAATTTTTTATGACTCTGTTGGGACTTCATTCTATCCCCGCAGTATCGTAGGTAGGGCTGTAAATGAGTCGAGTTTGAGCGAGTTACCCCCAACTCGAACTCAGCTCATTAAATAAACGAGCGAGTCAACTCGAGTTGGGACGGTAAAACGAGCTGTAGAGCTAACTCGAACTCAACTCATTATCAACTCGAGTTGGCTCACAACTCGTTTATAACTCATTTAACCAGTTTAACATGTGCTGATTTATTAAACGAGTCAGCCAACTCAGCTCAAACTCAGCTCATTTATTAAACGAGTCAGGCAACTCGAGTTGGAGCTAACTCGAGTTGTAAATGAGCAAGTTAAAGCGAGCTGTAAATGAGCGAGTTACGAGTTCGAGCAATTTTGTCCAGCCCTAATCGTAGGGATATGCAATTTTTCTAGAAGTAGAGTGGGAGAATAATTA
Organism: Carex kokanica; assembly: GCA_025461125.1. Taxonomy (NCBI): domain Eukaryota; kingdom Viridiplantae; phylum Streptophyta; class Magnoliopsida; order Poales; family Cyperaceae; genus Carex; species Carex kokanica. The sequence goes on along the minus strand of JAJGRX010000923.1, from coordinate 809,775 downwards.
ACTAAAGCACAAATAATGTGTTGTGTGCACCCTTTTGTACTTATAATCAATTTGAACCACGTTTAATTAAAATTATCATCATGGATAATTAAGACTTTTTGTTGATCGTGAAAGATGCATCAACTCTTGTGCGCACAGTATTTAGAAAACACATTTACAACTCACAATTTGCGTTTGTTTGTTTTAGGTTACGTTTGGATTAACAGAGAATAGCGTTATTCTCATATTAGTGCACTATTTTCAGAACAGTGTGATCCAAACGACAAATAGGAATTAAGAATAGCAGAGGAATAGCTCTAATCTGCTATTCCACAGAAATGTTGGATTAGCCAAAACAGTTGCTCTTGGGTTAGTGATATTAATATAATATTCGGACAATCTATTTTTTTATCCATTTTTTTAATCAATTAGAGTTAGTTTAATATTAAATTTAATATAATATTAATTAAAATATTAGATTACTATTAAATAAATATAATATCAAATTAAATTAATATAATATAAAATGTTAGATTAAATATAATAAATATTAATTTAAAATTTTAATATAATATAATATTAGTTTAAATGTTAAGTGTTAAATGTAATATAATATTAGTTTAAATATTACATTAGTAAATATAATATCAGATTTGATTAGATTAGTATTAAATAAACTATTAGATTAAATATAATATAATATAATATTAGTTTAAATATTAAATATATTATAATATTTATTTAATTTTAAATGTAATATAATATTTATTTAATTAAATGTAATATAATAGTACTTTAAATATTATATGTATTAAATAAAATATTAGTTAAATATAATATAATATTAGTTTAAATGTTAATGTAATATAATATTTTGGTTTAAATATTATATTAGTATTAAATAAAACATTAGATTAGTATTAAATAAATATAATATTAGAATAGATTCTATTAGTATTAAATAAAATATTAGATTAGTTTAATCAATATTTTATTCATTCCCTCCATCGCTATTCCAAATATACAATCCAAACAACATTTCTACTGACCCGGAATAGTCCAAAATAGCACTATTCTCAAACCACTTGGGTTAGTACTATTCTCAACCACTAACCCAAAAATCGCTATTCTTGCACTAATCCTTGCACGATCCAAACGTATTAAGCAATACGAAAAGTCGAGTCATCAGTACAACTAAGAAATATTCTCTAAAGTATATTTAGTCCTTTCTTATAAACTTATATGTGCCATTTCTAAACATCCCTAAATTAGTATATTTAATACTATCACATAAATTTTATTTGTGCAAATTTAAACGATAAATTAAATATTGTGTAAACAATCTGCTGGAATGTATTTATAGTACATTTTGCTGGAATGTATTCCCAAAGATGTATCAACATTGATGCAATAATTTTGTCAGAATGTATTTACAGCTCGAAATGCACGTTTGTTTGTTGTCTTTAATCAATTGAGGGCATTTGAGTCATACAATCAGCAAAACTCAAAAATATTCTCCAAAAATTTATCAAATATTTTCGAACAATTGTCTTATTATCTAAAAAATACATTCACATTGTGTAAATCAATCCTGTTGCCATACATTTACAACACATTTTGTGCATCTGTTTGTACCTTTAATCAATTCGGATCATACTTTAACCCTAAATCATCAAATCTAACAAATAATCCAAAAATATTTTCAAATAACAAAGCGTTTGTCATAGTTCCCTATTATACCTAGAAAACTTGACCTTTTCTCAAATAACATGGGCATCCTATGTAATTGAAGTCGATTAGTTTTTTCAAGCAAGAAAGGTATCGTGTTATCTAAGATAATCCCAACTTTGTGAGCACGTGTGCAATGAAGGAGAAGCCATGAATTTTTTTAATGAGCTAATAACATATATATATATAGAGAGAGAGAGAGAGAGAGACTAAGCTACAAACGTTTGCACCAAGGCCTTGGTGCAAACGAATGGTTTTCGTATTTTCAAAGTCCAAATAGTCGATCCAAACCGTTAGATATTTAATCTATATTAAAATGTGCTTGGAGACCAAATTTTACATTTTTTGAATTTTCTTTACTATTTATTAAGCCACTTTGAAAATTGCTGATCACATGGTCCAAAATTTGGTTGCACTGTTTTTACTATTCACCCGGATCAGCAATTTTCAAAGTGGCCTAATAAATAGTAAAAAAATTCCAAAAAATGTAAAATTTGGTCTCCAAGCACATTTTAATATAGATTAAATATCTAATAGTTTAGATCGACCGTTTGAACTTTGAAAATCGGAGAACGGAATCGTTTGCACCAAGACCTTGGTGCAAACGTTTGTAGCTTAGTCACTCTCTCTCTCTCTCTTTTTTTTGAAAAATACTTGGTAGTGGCTACCAAGATATATATATATAATTAGAAAGCTGTCGGTTACATCCCGTCTCCTTTTTTTCCTGGCACTTATCACTACAACAACAACTAAACAGAAAAAAGAAAAACTCATCAGCACTCTCTCTCTCTCTCTCTCTCTCTCTCTCTATATATATATATATCTAATTTTGCTATTGTACTTCATGAAGTAAAACCAATATTTTACTTCACGCTCATATTCCCATTTTCAAAATCCAAAATGTCGATCCGACCGTTCAAGTTGTTCTCCATATTGAAATGTGCTTGGAGACCAAATTTTATATTTTTTGGAATTTTTTTACTATTTATTAAGCCACTTTGAAAATCGTTGATCCATTGGTCTAGAATTTTTTACTGTTTTTTACTGTTCACAATGGATCAGCGATTTTCAAAGTGGCTTAATAAATAGTAAAAAAATTCCAAAAAATGTAAAATTTGGTCTCCAAGCACATTTCAATATGGAGAACAACTTGAACGGTTCGGATCAACTATTTGGATTTTGGAAATGGGAGTATGAGCGTGAAGTAAAACTTCATTTTACTTCGCGAAGTACAATAGTCCTACTCTATATATATATATATAGTGCTGGACTTAGCTACTTCATGGAGTAAAACGACTTGGTGCTCCACGCCTTATTATTTTCATTTTGAAAATCCAAACGACTGATCCGAACCGCTCAAGTTGTTCTCCATATTGATATGTGCTTGGAGACCAAATTTTACATTTTTTGGAATTTTTTTACTATTTATTAAGCCACTTTGAAAATCACTGATCCGGCGGTCCAGAAATTTTTACTGTTTTTTACTGTTCATCCGGATTTTCAGATTTTCACAGTGGCTTAATAAATAGTAAAAAAATTTCAAAAAATGTAAAATTTGGTCTCCAAGTACATTTCAATATGAATAACATGTTGGAAGGTTCGAATCGACTATTTGAACTTTGAAAATGAAGATATGGCATGGAGTACAAAGTCGTTTTACTCTATGAAGTAGCTAAGTCCATCTATATATATATATATATCTTTCAACTCTTATCTGATTTCACACTTGTCCATCAACTCTGTAACAAATCATATATCTCTTCTAAATTTGTCCATTAAATTAACAATTATTTTTTAAACTAGTTAACATCTAAAATATTCTTAGTTTATTGGATTAACAATTCATACGTCTCAATACATATCATTGATCAAAACTGGGGGCATATTTAATCGAATCTTAACTTTTAACTACAAATAAGCAAATGGCTTTTATTTTGAGGAGTATTTTGAATATCCAAATTAATCTGATGCAATTTTTGGCAGTCTTTCAATTAAAGGCTTATAACTAAAAGAAAGAAGAACAAGAAACCCATACTAAACAAGAAACCCGGCCGTTACTATACTAACAAGCTGTTAATTACAAAATTACAGTTTTGATAATCATAACCTGGTTGCTAAATTACAGAAGACTTCTGAAATTTCTCTTTAATATGGTGGAACAAAAGACAGTTTGCCATGTATCCTCTTGGATTCATGCTGACGCAAGCTTGAAATGGCAGTTATCATAACCTAATCAGACAAAAGGAAATTTAAAAGAGTGAAACTAATCACACTATAACATTATTAAGCTAATTAATAGTTATTTTAAAGGAAAAATTGGTTATTTGCCACTCCAAAACCTTCTAATTCTAAAAATGTCATCCCGAAATTTGAAATGGTAAAAATGCCACTCTAAACTTCATTAATTCCTAATTTTGCCATTTATACTGTATTCTTATGCTATTTTTATTAAAAATTAACTGAAAAATACTGTTTTAGTAAATAACCTTGAAATTGTATGAATGGTATAATCAGAAATATAGAAATACGTATACCAAAACAATATTTTTCAGTTAATTTTTGTATAAAAATAACATAAGAATACAGTATAAATGACAAAATTTAGAATTAATGAAGTTTAGAGTGGCATTTTTATAATTTCAAATTTCGGGATGACATTTTTAGAATTAGAAGGTTTTAGAGTGGCAAATAACTAATTTTTCTAATTTTAAATCTATAATTAGAGGCCAAAATGAGAATAACTTCTAATAAAAACTAAAAAGTACAATAAGAAAGCATGAAAAAATAAACACTTACTTGGATCTTTGGTGACAAGGACAGCTGCTCCACCAAAATCACACGTGGCACCTGTCTCCTTCAGATTTTGCCAATAGCTATTGAATGCATATGAAGCGTGTGATATTACTGTATTGGGTTGATAACATGGTCCGCTTGATTTGATCGGGCTGCAATCTCCACCCGACCCGCATGCATAGTCCATTGCCTCCTGTATTATCGGATCAGGAACCGATGGTTTGGCAACACACCAAAGTACCTGTTTTGACATTGGTGGTGGAGGCCCTAATGGAGGCGGGTAAACTACAGGAGGTAAGAAAAATGGGGGTCCCGGTGTAAATATCGGTGGTGCCGGGACAACAATGGGAGGGTTTGTGGTGGATTTCGGAGGGCTTGGAGTAACTTTTGGAGGGGTTAATAGAGGTTGAGTCGTCGGAGATGCAGGAGTCGGAGTTACTGATGGTGGCACGGGTGTAACAGTTGGGTTGGCGCAAAAGGGAGAATTTGTTGCAGAAGAGACGGTGGGGTCCATTACATTGTCATAATTAATATCAGAGTTTAGCATGCTTAATAATCTTGGTTTTGTTGTGGCTGTATTTGAAGAACTTTTCTTGATATGGTTTATGTGTCTTGCATCTGTATCAGTAAGGAATTAAAGTAACTAGAAGGTGTGAAGAGTACAAGAATAGTGTTTAACATATTTTTCTCAGAAGTTTTGAAAAATAGCAACTTTGTAAAAATGACACTCTTGGTAAGCTTAGTTCAAGAGTATTGAAAATTAGTTATGTTAGGTTAAAAAAATTGAATTAGTCAATCAAAACCCATATTTTTCCTCAAAAAAAAAAAAAAAAAAAAATTTGAATTAGTCCCTGGTTCTAAATCTGACTGGAAAGCACCTAACCACCATATGCACTAAAAGTCTCTCTATTTGTAAGCAAACTTACCAGTTTGAAATAAGAAATGTGGAGAAATCAAGAGAAGTAGCAACAACATATAAAGCACTCGCAAGTAAAACCTCCTTTGTTCCATTTGGCTTAAAAGCAGAGGCGCAACACAATTTTAATGGATACTTGGAGCAAAGGTGAGAGAGAGGAGGTGGCTACCAAAGTACATATAGAAAGATTAAAGCAGTGTGTATTGGCCATTCTAAAGCTAAGTAATAAGAACACAATTTTGGGCGGCACTAAAGCGACATGGAAATGCTTTAATTGATCGTTTAAAACTTCAAATTAGATAAATTTGGTTAAAGCTCCTTTTCTTATCCGATAATTGCAAAAAGGACCGTCAAAGTTGGAAATTTTTTCTTTGTAGAGGAATTGAACAAAAAAAAACATACTTGTTACCCCTTAACATTACTTACTCTTAATAAATTACCGATTTTACATAGAAATCGTAGCTGTAAAATATGAAAAAATATATGTTTTTATAGAAGTATTTGACTTTGTTTTGAGGTTGATATATGAAAACTCAATTATAAAGTTCCAAGATTGGTAGGTTTTAAATGTAATTTTCGTATGATAGCATGTACAAATTGGACAACACATCATGTTATTACAGTATATGTGCATGTTCAGTTTCACACGATTATGTGGGATGAGATTTTACGGATACAAAAATTGAGAAATTATTTACAAGAATCTATACTCTTAGTTTTGTACTGGAATGTGCTGCAATAAATATTCGGTTGTATTGTGAAAATAGTTGTGGTAAGTCCTGATTGAAAAAGATATTCATGAGAAAGAGAGGCAAGGAAGAAAATTAGGTAACAAGTATTCACAAGAAATTTACTCTATAAACTAATGTTATTAGAGGAGGGATAGGATGACACTCTTTTTTTGTGATATCGGATGACACCTTACATTTTCAAAGTCCAAACAGTCGATCCAAACCGTTCAACATGATGAATATATTAAAATGTGCTTGCAAATCAAATTTTACATTTTTTTAAATTTTTTTACTATTTATTAAAATGGGTACAAAAATTCAATGGTCTGAAAACAACGATTTTGTAAAATACTTAATAAATAGTAAACAAATTCAAAAAAATGTAAAATTTGATTTGCAAGCACATTTTAATATATCCATCATGTTGAACGGTTTGGATCGACTGTTAGGACTTTGAAAACTTTGAAAATGTAGAGTATAATTCGGTGTCATAAAAAAATGGTGTAAGTGGATCCCTCCTCAATGCTATTATTTGATTAAATAATAAGTAAAATAATTAATCTAAAGACCGCTACAATGAAGAAAATTATAATTAACATTGAATTTACTAGAATCAGAATTAAATAGATAAAATGAAATTCATGAAAAAAAATGCATATATTATTGTTCAATTAAATAGAAATTAAGTTCTGAAAAAAAAATTAATTGCCAAAACGGAAAAACTTATGAAGGTGAAACATTAATCACTGATTTAACTATAAAGTATTGTGTTTAATTAATTTTATTTTATTTTGTATTTATTTTTAGTCTTGTCTTATTAGAGTATGTTTAATTATAAAACATATGTTTAATTTTTTTTACAATTTACTTAATACACCTTCTATAAGTAATCAATAGAGTTGAGTTGAGGTAAAAAAATTCTTTGGTCCAACCTAATTTTTTTTTTTTAACCTTTTAACTTACAATTCAGTTTCTCATGAAAAATAAATTCAATACATAGATGGTAAACATTGATGTCCAAACATCATTTTGAAAGAAGTTGCCCGAACATCATTTGAAAGTAGTGATATATACTGTTTGTACATGTTCGACACCATGGCTTAAGGCTCCTTAGTATTTTTTAAAGTCTTAAGCGGGCCGAACACCTATGGCTTAGACGAGCTTAAGCCTCCTCCTTAAACCGAATTTTAAGCTTGATATTTTGCTTTCTTAGCGCTAAGCATTCTCCTTAAGCTTGAATTATTGCCAAACACCAACTCCTTAGTGAATATTAAATTGTTAAGCCTCAACCTCTTAAGCTATGGTGCCGAACATAGCCTATTATTGAATAATTTAAGAAACTTTGTTGCGAATGTTTCAAAAAAATTAGGGTTTATTTTGCAAGACATAGATGATGTAGCATCCGTCTGCAAATTTCCTACAAGTTATTATTATTATTATTATTATTTTACTTTTTCATATCTCCTATTGCACCTTCAAGAGGTAGTCTGATAGACATAAAAAGTAATGTTTGGGTCACTTGAATAGTTTAATATATTGGAAATGTCTAGGTAAGATGAGTTGTCCATGGATATTGTTTACTGCAAAAAAAAGTTATCTCATGTGTGATGTGTAACAAAGCAGTCTATTATTTTATTTTTCTGGAAAAAGAAAGATCAAAATGTCCTGTATCTATGTAGATAGAGCCGACATTTTTAAAAATACCCCAAGTTAATTACAGATTAATAAATATGCCCACGGTTCCCGAAAATTTTTAAAAATGCCCATACCGGCCATTTAATGGCCGGTACCTAATTAAATCCCAAACCGGCCATTTAATGGCCGGTACCGAATAAATCTCCCAACCGGCCATTAAATGGCCGGTACTGAATTTTTTTTTTTTTAGAAAGATAGCTAAAATACTGAAATCTAAAAAATTGAATTGTTTTGTTAAATATTTGTTAGAAAATATGTTACGAATAGAGCCGATTTTGTGCTAAAATACGGTAAATTACAATAATTATGCTAAAATACAGTAAATTTACTAAAATGCTGAAATTACAATAATTATGTAGAATTATGCTAAAATACGGTAATTTACTGAGCTACGTATATTGAAGAATAGAAATGAAAATTTTAATCGGAAATGATGCAATATGGGCCTGTGCATGCTTCATGAAAAGGAGCGTAACTTTTGATCCGTCCGTCGGATCGGGCTGAAATTTTGACAGGAACTCCACAGCCCAAAACCCGATCCGAAACCCATCTACGATCCGTTTCGCCCATTTGCGGGCTCAGATTCGCGATCCGAGTCTTCCTTCATGGACTTTTGAACATTTCTTTATAATTTCAGAGTTTTTAGGGTCTTTGATGTATCTTTTATATATATTTTCTGTATCTTTTATATATATTTTCTATTTTATATATATTTTCAGTTTTGGGTAAAAATAAAAATCTCGGATTTTGCATATTTTAGCACAAAATCGGTCCTATTCATAGTGTAGTTTAGTATAAATATGCTATGAAAAAAGTAATCTAACAAATATTTAACAAAACAATTCGATTTTTTAGTGTTAGATTTCAGTATTTTAGCTATTTTTCTAAAAAAAAAAAAAAAAAAAAAAAAAAAAAAAAATTCAGTGCCGGCCATTAAATGGCCGGTTGGGTGATTTATTCGGTACCGGCCATTAAATGGCCGGTTTGGGGTTTAATTAGGTACCGGCCATTAAATGGCCGGTTGGGCATTTTATTCGGTACCGGCCATTAAATGGCCGGTATGGGCATTTTTAAAATTTTTCCGGAACCGTGGGTATTTTTAATAATCTTTAATTAACTTGGGGTATTAATAAAAATGTCGGTAGATAGAGTACCCATCTGGATTGTATGTGCATATATGACTTAAAATCTACTATGTATATTTCTGCATATCCTGCAATTTTCAAACCTTGTACAATTTGGAGTGTTAACGGGTACAGTAAATATCAAGTGGAAATATTTTCATATCCGTATCCATTACAAATTGTTCTTATCCGTACTCTACTCATATTCGCTACAAATTATCTTACTCGTTATGGTTGTCGGATAACGAAACGGTAGCGGATAAATAACGGGTAATGCTAATATAATAATTATTTTTATTATTTATTAAATAAAACATTAAAATATATACATTTATTTCACACATACATAGTATTTTGTTGAAAAAAAAAATTATCATCATGCTAAGCGCAAGTAAACCAATTAAAGCACTCTTTTCAATGCTTATTAATATATATAATATATTTTTTTTATAATTATCTGATCGGGTAACGGCCTAACGGGTACGAAATAGGCTTTACCCGTACCCTTACCCGGTTAAATGATGAAAATAAATCTTTACCCGTATCCGTACCAGATAAATTTAAGAAATTTTTTTTTACTCATACCCATATTATCGGATACAATACGGATCCGATAAACGGATAAAAGAATGCCATTGACACCTCTATGTACAATGCGTCCATTATATATTAATATTTATCTGAAAAAAATATTGTCATAGTTAGTTGGTTACCTCCCAGAGGAGGAAACAAAAACAAACAGGGATGTGAGGACTCAGGATCTTTTTTAGTTCTTTTTTTCTTTCTTTGGTGATTGAGCATCAATGCTTGCTTGAGGGAAGAGAAATTGTAAAGATCTACAGATTTGCACTTGCACACCCTCACAAGAGTCTTGCTGAAGGAAAGCACCCCTATGAGCTATGACCTGGCTTTTCTGAGGTTCACTGTGCATCTCTGTGTGGCGAGTCACTTGATGAAAGGTCCGCCATCCAGCAAGCTCAGATCCGATCATCCGGTGATCATGTATCATGTATGAAGATAAATTCAACAGACTTACACGAATTATTGCAGAATAAGCGCTACAGAAGATTTGGAATCACCAATGACCTGGTACAGTGGCACCTATTTTTTTCTCCGTTTCAACTGAACTGTTTAACTAACCAATTAAGGGAATAATAAGATTCGCCAGGTCATCATATCTACTTTAGTTAGGTGTTTTATATTCTAATTTTTTTTAGCATGTGTTCGAAAATAAATAAATTGAAAACAGTGAATATACTATTTTATTTTATTTTTACTCCTGTTCAGTAAGAGTAAGATATATTCAATTTCATATTTTTTTGCAAGATTAAGAGGGTCTGGTAGCAAATGTTTCCCTCTATTCTATCTTTTATATTTCATATATAATTTATGTTATTCCCCTCTTTCCCTCAATTATTCCAACCCAGCATAACACATAAAAGGTGGATAAAGAGAGAGATTAAAAAAAAAAAAAAAATATCGTCCCCCTTTAATATAAAGATGCCATTCATTTCCTTGACTTTCTATTTTTGACTATTTTTTCTCTAATAAGATATTTGTTGTTAGTACCGCTGTTATTGTTACTATTAATACTTTAAAATACATTATCACAATATAATGAAATATGTTGCCATTACTTAAACAACAACAACAACAAGAATAATAATAATAATAATAATATTAATAATTGATATGTATTAAGATGTTATGAAAAGTAAAAAAGGTCCAGATACTTTGCGTTCAAAGAGAAAAATTGTGTACTAATTTTTTTTGTTTTCTTTAGATATTTTACTATTGTTTCAATTGGAATGTTTTTTTAGACGTATAATTCTTCCATTGAGAACAAACACTTGGAATACACACTTTTTTAAACTTAAATAGATATTTAATCATTTATTGTCAAACATTTCAACCTTTCAGAAGTGGAAACTTCTTTTTTTCTCTTTTGAAAAGTTAGACCAAAATTCTACCTATCTGAAAAAATAGTAAAAAAATTCGAAAAAAATATAAAATTTAGTTTGCAAGTACATATTCATATAGATATCACATTGAACGGTCGGATCAACCGTTAGGATTTTAAAAAGTACCATATTAAGCCGTAGTACACTAGCCATTGGTGCTATGCATAGCACCATAGCCTCACTCATCATTTATTGTCAAACATTTCAACCTTTCAGAAGTGGAAACTTCTTTTTTGCTCTTTTGAAAAGTTAGACCAAAACATTGTCTTTAGAGAACGAGAGGACGTTTGAAATAACTATTACATATTTACAATACTAAAAAATATTGTGTTATCAAACAAAAATACTGACAACCGAAAATATTAGACAATTTTTGACAGGCCATTTTGTATGTAATGCACTGAAACGTTATTATGTTTGACCAAGTGCAAAACGACAATTTGTGATGATAGAAAGTCATTATATTTTTCAAGTGTGGTAAAAAACGTCCGTTTAGGTCGATTAGAAATAATATGGATCTCAGAAAGGAGAGTACTCACTTCATTAAAAGAAAGGAACGGAAATAAAGGGGAACTCCGTACGCGTCTGGGTTGTTCATGCCGTTCATCCGCTTCAGAAAAAGGTAATCAGAGAGGGGAAGGAAGGAACGCGCTACTATAGCGAGAGTAACGCGCTATACAAATTTTCCAAATTCGTACCTCCTAAATCGAAATATAGATTTCATTGTAGTAAGAGGACTGCGTGCTGCCTCCTTCCTTTCTCTTCCTTCCCGTTCCTATCCGTGCGAGTGTTGTGGAGCACAATTTAATTTTCGAAATTAGAGTTTAGAATTTACTTGGCGTAAGTTAACATAATTTATTTTTGACATTAGGATGGCTAGAGGACGTCCTAGGACTTGGCCATTTTCAGCTGCTGCTGATGAGCCGATCGTCCCTGATAGCACGGAGCATTTCAGTCCTCTCCTATGGATGCCCCACATCGAGCATCGAGTCTCACTGGCTTCTCGTGAGGTAACTTTTTTTTAGCTCTTTTTTAAAGTTTAAATTTTGATAAGTTTAAATTTTATTGTGTTAACACTATCTATAATATATTGTGGATAACTTTTTTCAACGCAGGATAAGTTTTTTTTAGATGTCAAGCTACAGTGCGTTCACAAACGGTACAGTATTGGGAATTGTAATAGGAAATCTTTTATAATTAATGGATCTGGACTGTTCTTTTTAACTTGACACGAATCTCAAAGCCCAATAATACTGCTCCTGTACTAGCTCGAATCTCAAAGCAGCTGGGAGTTAATGTCAACGAAAAGCGAAGGGAATCTATTACAATATTAGAGAGGATATTGTCCGGTTGAAGTTGGGTGCAAGCCTCCGCCAAGTATAGGTTCTGTTGGGAATTCACACGAGGTTATAGCAAGCTTCTCTACATGTCTGTCCATTTATCATCACATCCATAAGATAAGACCAAACCCATTACCGATTGCTCCTCCTGTCGTTTTTAGAAAGAGTCGTACTCATAATATTTTGTTTTTATCTCACACAAAAGCTCAGTGTCCATAAAAATGACATATTAAGGTAAACTTTTCAGTATTTTCATCTTATAACATGCAATCTTATATATAAAACAAACTAAAAAAATGATATTTTTTTTTTTTATATATATGTGTCTTTTGTGATAAAGAATAATATGAATGATTTTATTTCAATGTTGATTTAAAAGTTAAGATTTTAATATAAGAATACATTGGGACAACTTGTTTCACCTAAAATTACTACGCCCAAGCCTCCTTATATACATAGAGTACGGCTAACGCGCTTTCTCTAGTATTTCAACAATATGCTTTCGGTTTCTAAAATCTATTGTATCGGTTTCAAGCGACAAATTCAAACCGTTCAAACCAATCTCCTTAACGAGAGCTTCGTTTTCATTTTTTTAATTTTCGAAGTTATTTACTATCAAGTCAAGTGGTAAAAAAAATGAACAAAATAGTATATTAAAATGCACACAAAATCCTTCATATTTTGACCGCTTGACTTGATAGTAAATAAATTCGAAAATTTAAAAAAATTATATGAAAACGAAGCTCTCGTTAAGAATATTGGTTTAAACGGTTTGGATTTGTAGTTTGAAGCCGATTTGATAGATTTTGGAGGTCGGAAACATATTGTTGATATACTAGAGGAAGCGTGTTAGCCGTACTATATATATACATACATACATATATATATAGAGAGTCTGGCTAATTTGCTGCTGGCAACATTTTAGCAAACTGCTGTCAGATCCGTGAGCCGTCTGATTTATATTTAGATTTGCGTCTGATGATCACTTTAGTTTGTGGAAAGAAGAGCTTAACGGAGTCCGTCAATGTTTCAGTGAATTAAAAAAAATAAGTTTTTAATTAGGTCTGGTCTCCTCTCTCTATCACAATTTGAAATACCAACTCTCTCTCTCGTTTGAGAAAAAGAAATCCCTCCTGCTCGAGCTACTCTCACCCTCCGCCAAGCCCTCTCCAAACTTTACCTCTCCGCCAAGCCCTCTCCAAACTTTACCTCTCCGCCAAGCCCTCTCCATTGCGTTTGTCATCTCTTTCGACGCGTCGCGCTGTGTTTCAACAGTTCGAGCATGTGAGCGGAAACCCTAGCCGTTGTCAGTCGAAGAAAGGTACTGCTCACTCCCATCTCAGCCCCTCTGCCTCCGCCGCGGCGCGCTGCGCTGCGTTTCAGCGATTCGAGCATGTGAGCGGAAACCCTAGCCGTTGTCAGTCGAAGAAAGATACTGCTTGCTTTCGCTTCCTCTCTCCGTCCCCTTGCTCAAACTTTGAGTTTGCACCTTTAAGTTTAATTATTGTTTGGCGACACTTTGTCGCTAACCTTCAAAAAGTTTAATTATTGTTTTTTTAATTGTTTCTCTCTCACCGGTTCTGTCAACTTTTTTGTTGTATTCCCCCATCAAATATTTAAATGTGAGGATTCAACTGCTTTGAAAACTGTTTGCCCCAATCATGTTTCCACATTGGAAAATAATTATAATTAAAAATTCAAATTCAAATCATAAACTAAACTGTTTGACCTTCTTTGGAATTTAGATAACCCACATTTTCGAACTTATACAAAAATCTCCCAGTCTTCACCCATATTAGACAAGATCCCTCACTGGTACTGACTGGTACCGGTGGCACAAGGTCCATACAAGGTACAAGGCGCATATTTCCAATTAATCAAAAGATTTAGCAGAAGTTAATTGATTAATACTAATTATTTAAATTATTTAAATCAGAAAAGTCTACAACAACAAGTATATCATTTGCAAATTAAGAGATATCTAATGTAGCACAAGAAAATTTTCAATAAATTCTCAAAACTACCATTCTGTAGCATATTTCGAATAAAGAAGGAAGAGAGGCAGAGAACCTAATTTTCACTTTCTATAAGGATATGCATGACATTTTACATTACATGCACCCATATATACAAAAAAAGACTAATGGCAACAATATATATAGCACAAAATAGGTACATACTCATCCTTGAGTCTTTGTATTTTTACCCAACTAAAATTAGCATTGTCTAATTACAAAAAAAAAAAAATCACAAATTTATGAAACAATAATTGATACGGGAAACATGATAGTAATTTAGCTGGTACCACTTATTTAGTTTATGATTTGAATTTGAATTTTTAATTATAATTATTTTCCAATGTGGAAACATGACTGGGGCAAACAATTTTCAAAGCATATGAATCCTCACATTTAAATATTTGATGGGGGAATACAACAAAAAAATTGACAGAACCGGTGAGAGAGAAACGATTAAAAAAAATAATAATAAACTTAAAGGTGCAAACTCAAAGTTTGAGCAAGGGTACGGAGAGAGGGAGGGAAAGCAAGCAGTACCTTTCTTCGACTAGCAACGGCTAGGGTTTTTGCTCACATGCTCGAACCGTTGAAACGCAGCGCGGAGCGCCTCGGCGAAGGCAGAGGGGCTGACATGGGAGCGAGCAGTACCTTTCTTTAACTGACAACGGCTAGGGTTTCCACTCACATGCTCAAACTGCTAAAACGCAGCGCGGCGCGTCGAGAGAGATGACAAACGCAACGGAGAGGACGGCCGCAGAGGTAAAGTTTGGAGAGGGCTTGGCGGAGGGTGAGAGTAGCTCGAGCAGGAGGGATTTTTTTTTCTCAAACGAGAGAGAAGGTTGGTATTTCAAAATGTGATAGAGAGAGGAGACCGAACCTGATTAAAAACTAATATTTTTAATTCGCTGAAATATTGACGGACTCCGTTAAGTTCTTCTTTCCGCAAATTGAAGTAATCATCAGACACAAATCTAAATAGAAATCAGACGGCTCACGGATCTGGCAGCAGTTTGCTAAAATGCTGCCAGCAGCAAATTAGCCAGACTCTATAAGAATATATATCTTATGTATAATTGATATGATCACTTATGTAACATATTATATGTGAGTTGAGATTGCATTGAAATTTTTCTTGTATACATGTTCAATTTGTTTTATAAATTTTTTAAACGTATTAGACAATACATTGAATCTAGACAGTGTAATAGGATTAGGCTTTACTTGAGGGGAGTGCAGAGTGCTACACTGAGGACTTCTTTTAAAATTTTGAGAGCTAACTGATTTTTTTTTCTAAATATTGATTTTACCCTTTTAATTTCTCTCACTCATTTAATGAAAAAACTAATAAGGAAATAATTTAAAGGAAAATTCCTTTTCTCCCGTGAGAAACAAATCTGCATCCTCCCGTGATTTTGTTGATTGTTGTATCTTTCTCCAAATTTCTTTTAATTCGATCGTTGTTCAGTGTACCAAAAATGGAAATATATCATATCATAGAATCAATTGGAAATGAACTTAGAATGAAATCAAATTGTGCGATTCTCATATACGCTGAAATTTTCGACACAAGCAAGCTTACAGGTTTATACTTCAAGCGAAAGAGACTGATTGAAAACGAGCTCTGTTGTTACCCTCGAATTCTCGAGCAAAAGATTATAAGGTAAGCTAGATGTTGTATTTTTGTACAAAATTCAGTTAGACAGACAGATATGTGTTCTCTTTGCCTCTTTTTACGAAATAGTTCAAGAAAATTGCAAGCCTAGTAGAGTTGCAGAGGCAATCGTTTCATACTGAATCAAGGGGCTTTTTGGTATTATATTTTGAGCTTGGGAGATTTTGTGGAGGGCCTATATGAAAATTCGAATTCTGAATTTGATGAATTCAGAAGCTGTTGTGCAATTGACCAATCTGACAGGTTGACCTAATAACTTCAAAAAGTTGAGACAGCAAAATAACATCAATTAAGAAACAAAAAGAATCAAGTTTGAGGGCAGCGCGCATCTGAGATGGGTTTAGTGTTTTATGTTATTAGAATATAGGTCAATGCATCGTTTGTTTCCTTCCCCACTAAAATGAGATGCATTGTTTCGAAGAAAGAAAAATATGAAACGCATGAAGAATTATTTGTGCCCGGTAGAATTGTTCATTTCATATACAATAGTGAAAAATAAAGAAACAAGTTATCAACATAAATTCCAGCCTTCAGTTTTAGACAATGATTAAAGCAAAATATGTATATAATTTGCTTATAACAGTTTCAAGTATTAAAGTGACTTGGTGTTTATGTACTCTCTTTTTTCTTGTATGATGTTCACGCCGTTCCTGTATGAAAAAAAGGCTGGTAAAAGGTTTTTATGATACCTTACATTTTTTTTTCTTCATTAGTATTTTAAAAGCCACAATTTATTTATAATTCTGAATTATTTTGCATTTCATTGACAGATGAATCTTAACGAGCCGATCAATAATGACGACATAGAGAACGAAAAGCTTGAGTTAATGAGGTTAAGCTTTGAGACATCTGATGAGTTAGATCAAGGAAACACGCAGTTTTTTCTCAGAAAGAGGCTATGGTTTTATCAATTCGTAGCTCAAGAAAATATAAGTATGTAGTTTTGGGATGTGACAAAGGTGGTTGTTATCGAGACCAGTGATGACGCCAAATCATATAGCGTAAATTACTATCTTTTTATTCGAAAAATGACGAAAAACGAATGCAAAGTAGTTATTTTTCCGATCTATTTACATCAAACGTATTTTGAGTCATTTTAACAGGTTTCGGAGAAAGTTGCGTATTTAGGCCAAAAACAGATCAAAAATATCATATTTAGGCGATTTCTGAATAGGGCGTCAAAATGGGACACTACATGGAGCATGCAACACCTCACCCGAAGTGCACAACATGCGAAATAGCAAAATTACAAGAAAATCCGCCAAGTCAGAAGACCCTGCGGCCTCCTCTATGCCGCATGCGGCATACCCTGAGGCCGCACGATCCATGGACTGCCCTAAATTGGACTTTTCTAATGGGCCTTCTAGAAGAACCGCTACCAAGCCTTATTAGCCAAAAGTTTGTAGTACTTATATGCATTATCCTTCTCACACAATGATGCAACGACTTAACACCTATTGATATATAGAGATCATTGGCATATAGTAGACAGAACTATGTATGTAAGGATATAATAAAAAGGAATTTAAAGTGCAAAGGAAAACTCAAACCATAACATAAACAAAACATAAACGTATATTAAAACATAATTAAGAATTCAAGTACAACCCTCAATCTAGACATGAGAAGTTTAGCTTATCTCTCTAAGTAACTCTCTAACATAATCTAACAATGAGGATTGCTAGTCTACAATTCTAGACTTGACATAATTAAATACGCACACTAAATTATATTACAAGAGAGATATTTATAGTCTTTCTAAATGAGTAGTGGAGTAGTGGAGTAGTGGGGATCATGGGGTCCTCCCATGACTTATCAGGAATGGTCTAAAAATAGCATAGCTCTTCAGAAAAGCGTGTTCTTCTAGAAAGCCCATCAGGAAAATGCATTTTTCTAGAAGGCCCATCAGAAAAACCCAATTTAGGACAGTCCATGGATCATGCGGCCTCAGGGTATGCCACATACGACATAGAGGAGGCCGCAGGGTCTCCTGACTTAGCGTATTTTCTTGTAAGTTCGTCATTTCGCATGTTGTGCACTTCATGTGAGGTGTTGCATGCTCCATGTAGTGTCTCATTTTGACGTCATATTCGGAAATCGCCTAAATATGACACTTTTACTCTGTTTTTTCCCTAAATATGCAAATTTCTCCAAAACCTGCCAAAAAGACCTAAAAACACGTTTGCGGTAAATAAATTGAGAAAATAGTTACTTTACATTCGCTTTTCGCCATTTTTCGGAAGAAACGATAGTGATTTTGTTTTGGCTTCATCAATTGATGAATACTTGCACTTCGGCAACCATGCATCTTCACGAGCAGAATCAGCACATGTCAAACTTAAAAAGTATTTACAAGTTTTAACCAGCAATCTTTATGAAGTGTGGATGAAAATGTCTCATAATTGAAAATGAATTCCATGAAATTAAGGTACTATAAGCACATATCTTAATTGACATACAATGGTACGGCCAAGTTTGAATTTGCATATAAATAAACATAAATGCAATCTATAAATAGCATAATATCAACCATAATTTGGTACGAGTAACATCAATTAACATTTATACCTATATAATTAAGCCATATATTTACAATCCACAACATTCAAGTTCTAATCCTAAATCAATTATAGTGTTGTCCAACTCTTTTCATAATTCATACAAACAACG
This sequence comes from Carex kokanica, assembly GCA_025461125.1. Lineage (NCBI taxonomy): Eukaryota > Viridiplantae > Streptophyta > Magnoliopsida > Poales > Cyperaceae > Carex > Carex kokanica. The sequence goes on along the minus strand of JAJGRX010000923.1, from coordinate 791,148 downwards.
ATAACTCTCATTTCTTGCTGGCTTCTTGTCAGTTCTTGCTTCTTTAGCATAAATCTCCTCATTTTTTTTGATAAAAAACTTGCCGCAGTTTGTTATAGTGTACTCGAGGACAATTCCTTTCAAGTTACATAAGAGAAAAAAATAAAGAAGTTCAGTTAAATCTAAAACAATATAAGAATGATCACAGGATTCAAAGCCCACACTTGGATTTACAAAGGACTGAAATTGTTTGGCACATTTTCACAATTCCAACAATACACTTCTCCGACTGACAAAGCGGATATCGAATACCTAAACAGCTTTATACTTAAAGCCCCAGTTTAGAAACCTTCAAATCCTTAATCCACCCAATTTGGCATATACCTAACAGAAAAAAAAACAAGATTGGTACAGTATTATATACTGGACTGATATTAAAGACAAAGGACAACAATTGAACCAATGTAGTGAATACCTTTATGTACCAAAAAAGTAATAAAGGAAAAAAAAATACAAACACAAGATCATGTCAATGAACTAATTGATCTCAGTATATGGTGGTACATAATAAATATGCACTATTTACATTAGTTTAAAATTGAAGGTTAACTGATTAAATCGGCCAGCTGCACAATTGGAACTTAGTACTATCAAGGGGCAGTATAGATATAAACCAATTAATTATTAGTGAAGACTAACCTTGAGAAGAGATTGTTGACGGGTCAAGTTGTGATTGAGGAAGCGGTTGCAATTCCGACTCCAAAGTGCTTGAATGAATTTGCTTTGGATGTGCCATGAGAGGAGATGACAAAAAAGGGCGTAGGAGGCAGCGGTGCGGATGCAGTTGAGACCGCGGCCGGTGGGGTCGAGAACGAGAGGACGAAGATACTGGGAGGGCATCCCCTCTCCCTTCAGATATTGGGACGATACGGATTTGTTTCTCACGAGAGAAAAGGAATTTTCCTTTAAAGTTATTTCCTTATTAGTTTTTTTCATTAAATGAGTGAGAAAAATTGAAAGGGTAAAATCGATACTTAGAAAAAAATAAGTTAGCTCTCAAAATCTTAAAAGAAGCCCTCAGTATAGCACTCCCCTTTACTTAACTATATTCTGTTGTTATGTTACAAAGTGAGACACAGCCGAGATTTTTATATATAAGAAAATAAATAAATAAAATATTAAAAATGAGAAATGGTTGAACAGAATTTGAAAAATGGGAAGGCCGCCTTGCGCCACGTCATGCCAGACTCCAGCCCGTGGAAAAACAGAAAAAAAAAGAGAGGAAGGGACGTCATGCCAAACTCCAGCCCAAAATCTCTATCATTTTTTTTTTCTGCTATGTTCAGTCAGAAATCCAATAATTTTGATCAGATTCAAAATTCATTTTAGAGAAAATGGCTACATGGATTTTTGTGTTCTTTATATCAAAATAAAGGTATGAAAGTCTAGTTTTCAGATAATATAATTTCTCTATACAAAAATATTACAGATTGGTACAGTTTTAGTGATTAATTGACAGATGTCAGAAATCAAAAAAGCTGAAATTCCAGTGAGCAGTCCTATAATTTTGATCAGATTCAAAATTCAATTTAGAGAACATGGCTATATGGATTTTTGTGTTCTTTATATAAAAATAAAGGTATGAAAATCTAGATTTCAGATAATATAATTTCTCTATACAAAAATGTTACAGATTGGTACATTTTTAGCGATTAATTGACAGAGGTCAGAATTATTGGACTGCTCACTGAAATTTCAGCTTTTCGGAATTCTGACCTCTGTCAATTAATCGCTAAAACTGTACCAATCTGTAACATTTTTGTATAGAAAAATTATATTATCTGAAATCTAGACTTTCATACCTTTATTTTGATATAAAGAATACAAAAATACATGTAGCCTTGTTCTCTAAATTGAATTTTGAATCTGGTCAAAATTATAGGACTGCTCACTAGAATTTCAGCTTTTCTGAATTCTGACCTCTGTCAATTAATCGCTAAAACTGTACCAATATGTAATATTTTTGTATAGAAAAATTATATTATCTGGAAACTAGACTTTCATACCTTTATTTTGATATAAAGAACACAAAAATCCATATGGCCATGTTCTCTAAATTGAATTTTGAATCTGGTCAAAATTATAGGACTGCTCACTGGAATTTCAGCTTTTCTGATTTCTGACCTCTGTCAATTAATCCCTAAAACTGTACCAATCTGTAACACTTTTGTATAGATAAATTATATTATCTGGAAAGTACACTTTCATACCTTTATTTTTTTATAAAGAACACAAAACTCCATGTAGCCATTTTCTCTAAAATGAATTTTAAATCTGATCAAAATTATAGGACTGCTCACTGGAATTTCAGCTTTTCTGATTTCTGACCTCTGTCAATTAATCGCTAAAACTGTACCAATCTGTAATATTTTTGTATAGAGAAATTATATTATCTGGAAACTAGACTTTCATACCTTTATTTTAATATAAAGAACACAAAAATCCATGTAGCCATTTTCTCTAAAATGAATTTTGAATCTCATCAAAATTATTGGATTTCTGACTGAACATAGCAGAAAAAAAATTGACAGAGATTTTGGACTGGAGTTTGGCATGGCGTCCCTTCCTCTTCTTTTTTTTTTTTCTTTTTTTTTTTCATTTTTTTCACTGGCTGGAGTTTGGCATAGCGTCCTTTCCTCTTTCTTTTTTTTTCTGTTTTTTCCACTGGCTGGAGTTTGGCATGGCATAGGAACTCCATGGCGCATGGCGGCCTTTCCATTTTTCAAATTATGTTCAACCATTTCTCATTTTTAATATTTTATTTATTTATTTTCTTATATATAAAAATCTCGAGAGACACAGCGATTGAGCTATTGGTAATACACCTGAGGTCTATATATAGACCATACATTGTAATTAATTCAGGTTAATAAAATCACAAACAATTCACTTCAGCTCTTATTGTTTCATTACTTCCCATAAAAAGATATATATTTTTAGTAGAACTAGGGTCCTAAGTTCATCAAGCTTCTTTGTGAATTCAACTCTAAAACTCATCAGATTGACTTCAAATGACAAATTCAAACCATTGAAACCTGTCTACCTTACGACTGATGTGTCTACTTACAAAAATTTTAAATTTTAAAATTAATTTTGTATAGAGTAAAATGGTAAAAAAAACGTTCAAAAAATAAATGCATTAAAATTAATTTATGAACCTTCTAATTTTGACCACTTGACTTTGAACCAAATTAATTTGAAAGTCTAAAATTTTTGTATGACTCGTAAGGTAAATACAGTCTGCATTCGTTATTTGAAGTTAATTCGTTGTCTTTTAGAGTTAAGATCACAAAAAAAAGCCGGTGAATTTAGGAACACACTAGTTTTACTCTAATTTTTTTAACTATTAGATATAACTACTTTTAAAAAATTATAAATATCTGGATACAGGTAAATTAAAATTTACAGTAATCAGTAATCACTCTAAAATGGAATATACAAATGGAAGCGCTGATGTCAGCAAGGATCGAATCGCCAGTGTTCCAGTGCTCTCCTCGGCTATATAAACCTCTGGGGCACTCTCTTCTTCTTTCCATCTCTGCATTAACATTTTATCCGTCAGCTAATCAAACAAAATCTCTCTTAAACCTCCCCCTCCCCTCTTTCTCTTAAAAACTTGAGCGATCTATAATGGCGGCACTGACAAACGGGAATAAGGTAGCACCGGAGCTTCCACGCAAAGCCTTTGGTCTCGCTGCTCATGATGCCTCCGGTCTTCTCTCTCCTTTCCCCTTTTCCAGAAGGTTCATCTCTCTCTCTCTCTCTCTAGATTGATACATAGATTTCTGTTAAATCATCGATCTACCTGATAGCTAGTGTTTTTCTTCTTCTGAAACTCTAATAGTCTTTGTTGCAAGAGAAGAGGTGGTAGAAGTTTATAGTTCATACAAAAAGGGATTTTAAATTTCTATTAACTTAAATCTCGCACTAGGTTGCCGATTTGACTCGAAATATACGTAAGCTTAACAGATTTGTGCATGTAGATTTGTGTTTTATTCAGTCTCTGTGCTGATGGATGTTTGCTCTCTAAACTAAAAATAAATAAAAGGTGGATAAATACCTCCCTCGCCTTTTCAATGAAATTTTCGTGGTTATTCTTTAGTAGCACTTTCTTTTTTTTATAACTTGACTGATACAGTCAAGGATTTATTAGCACAAAATTCTGGTACATCAATAAACATAGCTGCATACAGGAAACAGAATTAAAAACAGATTACATCAGAACTCAATGTATCTCATCCTGCACTATACCCCTGGTAATCCTCTGGTACGAGAATTATCTGAGTTCGGATCCAAACTTTGAGGTATTGCACGCCCGTTAACAAATTTTTAACCACAAGCTGCTGTCTTCTACAATTCTACCGGCCAGAACATGCGGTGGTATGTGCTCATCTCGGAAGATTTTACCATTTCTATGCTTCCTAATTAGTAGCACTTTCAAAAGTTATTGTCGAAGATCGTAGAGGTGATTTCACTTTTTAGTTTTTACCCATTTCTTTTGTTGCATCTGCTAAGCGTGTCGGTGTAGAGATTTAGTCTGTTGTTTTATTTCTTTCATCTTGTTTTCGTACTTTTTGACACTTCAATTAGATTAAGAAAAGAGTAACAAATTAACAAGAGTCTTAAAAAAATCTGAACCAATCAATAAGCGGAAATCTGTTCAATTAATTTTATCTTAGTACATTCCTACTATTGTTTTCTTTGCAATGGACATCCCTGATTAAAAGTCATACTCAGCTGATCAACTGATTTATTTTTTAACCGCATTGGTCAAAACCTGAGTGAAGTACTAGTTTAGTAATTATAATTAACAATGAACATTTTTCTCCTGGATTACCATTAAAATCTTAAAAAAAAGGATGTAAAAGAAAACACAAAAATTGAATATATAAGCATGAAAAAATAAGTGCAAATTGTAAATAAAAAATATTTTTTAAATCAATATGTTTGTTTAAAGTTTAGCAAATTATTATTGAATAGGAATATCAAGTATAGAATATTTTTAAAAATAGATATAATTATACATGAAAAAATCACTTTATGCCCCTTTTTGAAAATTAAAAAATATTATTCATTTTTGTACTTGATTAACACATTAGTACCTTCAAAACTATTCTCAAAAATATTTTTAAGAAATGAGGAATAAAGAAAAAAAGACGAATTGGTATTGAGGTTGAGCCCAGCAAAACGACAGGAGCATCACCAAGGATCTCAGTTTTCCTGTGGCTTTTCCGGTGCTTCTGTCCATGTAGTTGGTAGTTTGCTTGTAAACAAGGTCAACATACTAACCACACACGTGGATCTGGGAAAAGATGCTACTTAAAATCAAGTTCGGGAGAGTTCTGTTACTTAACATCTCGTTTACGTGGTGAATTACTGTTGGTTCTGCATCTGAGTGTGTGGGACGATGGACCCAGATGGTACCTTTCTGCGGTCCCAGTAAAACAGGCGAATACCAGAGCTTTCGCGAACGGTTGCAACTTGAAAAGGAAAATGAAAATAGGGTCGGAATCAAATCCACTGCCCACCGGTGAGCAGGATTTTCATGCCACCCTTGGAATAATTATTGACTTCAGTAGGTACAAGTTTTATGGAGGTGTTTTGGACTAAGCCATAAATGTCTATTTATTGCCCAAGCCACTTTTTTGTTTTTACATTTAAAGCGTACCACATGTAATCGCAGATGGCATTGCCAGTCGGTTTTTTTTTTTTCTGTCTGTGAGTAGTTATTGTCCAACTACTAACAGAAAGTAATATAAATTCCATTAAAAAATTAAGTAATATATATATATATATATATAATTTTCTCCTCCCTTTTGAAAAGATTCTATAGGAAGTCCATGCAAATGCTGTAAATAAGTCTTTTTATAAATAACGTAATTTTTCATCGCACTTCCAGTAAATAAAATGCCTTGAAATGTCGACATCATCCTCTTTCACTGTTCATGTTTTATAGATTATTTCAATAATTTGAAATTTAATAGACTAAATTTATGATGTCAATTTAAACCTTTGGTATTATGTGGTGCCATCCTTGAACCCCATGTGATAACTAACTGAATTATCTAATTTAACAGGAACAATGGAGACAATGACGTGACATTGAAGATATTGTATTGCGGTATCTGCCACTCTGATTTGCACAGCTTAAAGAACGATTGGAAAATCACCATGTACCCCATCGTCCCAGGGTAAATCCAGAAGCCAACACTTTTGAGTATATAAATTATAAATCTCAACAAATAGTTCTTTCAGTTGCTTCTGTTTAACCTCATAAAGCTTTCTTGTGACAGGCATGAGATTGTAGGTGAAGTCACTGAAGTCGGCTCCAAGGTCGACAAGTTCAAACTCGGAGACAAAGTGGGGATAGGTTGCTTGGTCAACTCATGTCGCTCTTGCGCTGGCTGTACAACAGGCTTTGAAAACTACTGCCCAGTACCGGTTTTCACCTACAACTCAGTGGACCCAGAAGACGGTACCGTAACCTATGGTGGCTATTCTGACATGATAGTTGTCAACCAGGACTATGTGATTCGCATCCCCGAGGGTCTTCCACTAGACAAGGCTGCCCCACTGCTCTGTGCTGGTATTACTGTTTACTCACCAATGAAATATCACCAGCTTAATGCGCCAGGAATGCACTTAGGGGTTGTGGGTCTTGGTGGTTTGGGCCATGTGGCTGTCAAATTTGGGAAGGCATTTGGAATGAAGGTTACGGTTATCAGTTCCAGCCCGAGCAAAGAGAAGGAGGCGATTGAGAGGTTGGGTGCTGATTCATTCTTGGTTAGTAACAATGCCGAACAAATGAAGGTATGTAATTTTTTTTCGATTTTAGATTTCGATACATCAATATATAATCCAGTGATGTCAATTCTTGCTTAAAAAAGAAATATGTCATTAACCTGAGGTTGATTTCATTTTCTTCACCCCTCTTGGTCTATTGTAGGCTGCAATCTTCAGTATGGATGGAATAATTAACACTGTCTCTGCTTCACATTCTGTTGTCCCTTTTCTATCACTTCTCAAACCAAATGGAAAGATGATAATGGTTGGTTTACCAGAGAAGCCCTTGGAGGTCCCTGCTTTCTCTTTGATTATGGGTGCGTGGTTCTATTAGTATTTAATTGTTTAATTGATTGCTAATTTCCGCTGTACTCATTTCATTGATTTTAGGAAGCAACAATTTATTTCTTCTTTGCAATTCTATATGTAATTATTTTCAAGTTTTCTATTAGAGCTCAAACCAATTCAGGTGCTAATAAAACTTTGCTGTACAGGAGGGAAGATTCTAGCTGGAAGCTGTATTGGAGGGATAGCGGATACACAAGAGATGATTGATTTTGCAGGCAAGCATAATGTAACAGCCGACATAGAATTGATCTCTGCTGATTATGTGAACAAGGCAATGGAGCGGCTTGCCAAGGCAGATGTCAGATTCCGCTTTGTCATTGATATCGCCAACACTTTGAAGCCTAATATTTGATTTGGTTGCTATCTTGAGCTTCACAAAACGAGTTGAAATGAGTTGTTGGTTATTATATGATTTGAATAGTTGTGAGTGCATGCAATAAGATATTTGAGTTTCTGTTTTGAGAATCTGGTACAGTTGGCATTGTTTTTACCGTCTTGAATTGCTGTTTGAAATGCTTGTAAAATCTTGTTAGTTCAAGCGAATGATGAAGGTGTTTTACCTCCTTTTGTCCTTCTATTGCGTTTCTATTACAATAGCGAATTGGAACTGCAATTCCATGCTACATTCGTCGGTTGCAGTCTTGCAGATCCTGTTTTACTGCAAAATAGTGGAATATGCCGAAAAAATTTACCTCTGTCAGCTTGATTCCATGAGTTGTGGTATTTTCTTGTTCCCAAAAAATCAAGTGCAAGGAAAGAATATAAGAAATAACGGAGATATGGCTTTAAACTTGAACAACCGCAAATATGTGAACAAACTTAGTCCAACATGTCACTTTTGTAATATACAGAAGCACCGACAAGAAATTTTGATTTCAGGTTGAGATATCCTTTCTAATTTTGCAAGAACCCGTCGAAAGATGATGAAAAGGGGAATAGGAGGAAAATAAAAGTTCTTAGTTCAATTCAATAACTACGTATCCTGATTGCTAATTGCAACATTAAGCAAACAGATAACTAAAATTTAAGAGATATACCAGTAATCAGTCGTCGTGATTCTCAGGATATATTAATAAGGGACCGACTAACTATCCCCCAGCTCCCATCTCCCATTCATCCCTCAGTCAATAACTGACTTTGTTGACTGCTAATTAAGAGGGGACCACAAATTTCAGCGCTAAAAGACAAAACAAAACGTATCATTATCGCGGCGAGTGCAAGTATTCATATATAATACATCAAGTATTTATATATAATACATCAAGTATTCATATCTAAGATATCAAGTATTCAAAAAAAACTGGACACATCACTCACCCATCTTTTACACGTTTTTAGAGGTAGATTTTTTTCTCCGTTCACTCTAATCAATATTTCTGACAATCTGGTAGGAATTTTGCAAATATAAAACCACGAACGTTTTCTACACAATTTTCTCTTTCAAATGAGATCCATGATGACATACTTTCGAGTTGTCCGTTGCACAAGTATTCATACATCATCGAACAAGTATTCATACCTCATCAGTATTTCACAAATAAAAAACTGGACACATAATTCACTCATTTTTTACCGATTGAAATTTCGTTACCACTTAATTACTGGAAGTGTCCAGTACACTCTATCTTAGGTATGAATACTTGTTCGACGAGGTATGAATACTTGCTCGACGTGGTATGAATACTTGCATAACGAGATATAAATAATTTTACGAGGTATGAATACTTGCGCGACGGATAACTCAAAAGTATTTCATCATGGATCTCATTTGAAAGAGAAAATTACGTAGAAGACGTTTGTGATTTTAGATTCGCAAAATTATTCACAAATTGTAAGAAAAATTTTAGTTAGAGTGAATGGAGAAAAAAAAATCACCTCTAAAAACGTGTAAAAAATGGGTGAGTGATGTGTCCAGTTTTTTTTTTAAATACTTGATATCTTAGATATGAATACTTAGTGTATTATATATGAATACTTGATGTATTATATATGAATACTTGCGCGCGTCAGTTATAAAAATTTTCAAATACAAGCGGTCCCCCACGTAATTAATGATTGATACACGTTTTTTTTTTGTCTTTTTGTACTTGAAGTTGTGGTCCTCTACATAATTAATGATTGGGGGATGAATGGGGGATAGGAGCCGGGGAAAAACATCTTTATCCTATTAATAATCCTTTCACCAGTTTCTCACTCAGTTAATTATATAGGCTTTACTAGTTTCCAATTACATCCTTCTAACCGTATTATGTTACATCATAATCACTGTTTGATAAGAGTGGTCAACAGGGGCGGAACCAAGGCAGGGGCCAGCCTAGGCCCTGGCCCCCCCTTGACCCCAGAAAACATATAAAGCCTCTTTAATAAATAAAAAAAATTAGTTGGAGATTACGATTGATTTCTGGTTCCTGGCCCCCCCTTACCGATTATTCCTGGTTCCTGAGCCCTTGGGCCCCCCTACCGATCATTTCTGGTTCCGCCACTGGTGGTCAATATCCTACCTACCGACATTTTTAAATATACCCTAAGTTAAATAAAAATTATTAAAAATACCCACGGTCCCAAATTTTTATTAAAAATACCCATACCGGCCAATTATTGGCCGGTACCGATTAAATACCCAAACCGGCCAATAATTGGCCGGTTCCGTGATTTTTTTTTTTTTTTTTAGAGAAAAATTGCTAAAATGCTGAAATGAAATCTAACACAAAAAAATTAAATTGTTTTTTTAAATATTTGTTAGAAAATACGCTACGAATAGGGCTGATTTTGTGCTAAAATACGGTAAATTACAATAATTATGCTAAAATACGGTAAATTTACTAAAATGCTGAAATTACAATAATTATGTAGAATTATGCTAAAATACGGTAAATTACGCTAAATTACGTATGAATAGGGCCAATTTTGTGCCATCTTTCATAAAACATAAAAAATAGTAAAAAAATTCCAAAAAATAATAAAAATTGGTATTCTACAAGTTCATTATGTAACTAATTTACTGAGCTACGTAGATTGGAGAATAGAAATGAAAATCTTAATCAGAAACTTCAACTGAAGTTTTGAGGCTCTTCCCTTTATTTTTTGGCGATTCTGAATTTGGAAAACTAGCAAAGCTAGTCCGGATGCATGCGCATTTTCGCAAGCTTTCCGAAAAGTGGTCATTTGCTGAAATCGGACACTCGAGCGCCGTTTTATGGCCGTTTGAAGTTTCGTCGTCGTTTTTCCCCTTCTTAGTGAAGATATCATCCCTATTCGTACGTAATTTAGCGTACTTTACCGTATTCTAGCATAATTCTACATAATTATTGTAATTTACTGTAATTCAGCATAAATCAAGTAATTTAGCGTGTTTTAGTATAAATATGCTAATTATATATAAAAAATGTAATCCAGCAAATATTTAAAAATAAATTTTATTTTTTAGTGTTATATTTCAGCATTTTAACTATTTGTCTCTTAAAAAAAAGTTAACATAATTTAAAGTAATCTAGTGTCAATCAGCATAAATTAACATAATTTCAAGTAATTTAGCGTATTTTAGTATAAATATACTATCAAAAAAAGTAATCTAACAAATATTTAAAAAAACAATTCGATTTTTTTGTGTTAGATTTCATTTCAGCATTTTAGCAATTTTTCTCTTAAAAAAAAATCACGGAACCGGCCAATTATTGGCCGGTTTAGGTATTTAATCGGTACCGGCCAATAATTAGCCGGTATGGGTATTTTTAATAAAAATTTGAGACCGTGGGTATTTTTAATAATTTTTATTTAACTTAGGGTATATTTAAAAATGTCGGTCCTACCTACCATCCTAACAGCGGTCAATATCCTAATCACTGTTGGCTTGTCGATCAAGGCAGTTAGGAGATTAATCACTGTTGGCCATATCAAACACACCTTCGACGTTCTAACATGCATGACTCAGACAGTTTAATTTTATATGTATATATATATATATATATATAGAGACTGGCTAAGCTCAAAACGTTTGCATCAAGTCCTTGGTGCAAATGTTTTGGTTCTTCTATTTGCAAAGTCCAAACGATCGATCCAAACCGTTAGATATTTAATCCATATTAAAATGTGCTTGGAGACCAAATTTCACATTTTTTGGAATTTTTTTACTATTTATTAAGCCACTTTGAAAGTTGCTGATTCGGGTGAACAGTAAAAATAGTGCAATCAAATTCTGGACCGTGTGATCAGCAACTTTCAAAGTGGCTTAATAAATAGTAAAAAAATTCCAAAAAATGTAAAATTTGGTCTCCAAGCACATTTCAATATGGAGAACAACTTGAACAGTTCGGATCGACCGTTTGAACTTCGAAAATCCGAAAACAAATCGTTTGCACCAAACCCTTGGTGCAAACGTTTTGAGCTTAGCCACTCACTATATATATATATATATATATATATATATATATATATAGAGTCTGACTTAGCTACTCCATGGAGTAAAACGACTTGGTACTCCACGCCATATCTTCATTTTCAAAGTTCAAATAGTTGATTCGAACCTTCTAACATGTTCTCCATATTGAAATGTGCTTGGAGACCAAATTTTACATTTTTTTGAATTTTTTTACTATTTATTAAGCCACTTTGAAAATCTGAAAATCCTTATGAACAGTAAAAAACAGTAAAAATTTCTGGACCGCCGGATCAGTGATTTTCAAAGTGGCTTAATAAATAGTAAAAAAATTCCAAAAAATGTAAAATTTGGTCTCCAAGCACATATCAATATGGAGAACAACTTGAGCGGTTCGGATTGGTCGTTTGGATTTTCAAAATGGAAATAATGAGGCGTGGAGCACCAAGTCGTTTTACACCATGGCTTAGCTAAGCCCAGCACTATATATATATATATATGTTTCTTATGTTTATTGTACTGACAGATCCTATATTCATAATTCATTTCCAATGGTATAAACTTCTGAAACTGATGAAGGTAAAAGAAAATTTTGACGGACTTACATGTGCATTAAGAAAAAAAAATATCCTATCACATTAAAAGTACTAATTAAGATGTTCTCTTTCAAAATCATAAAATATTTGAATTTAGTTTTTGAAATTATATATGTATATAGGCTGATTATTATTCATTTAAATTTTAGGCTGAAATTGTTATTACTTGCCTTCACGGAATTGGGGATAGCCTACCTTGTTCTTTCTAAAAAGAAAAAAGAAAAGGAAACGGTCACTTTTTCGGTTGCCTTTTTGGGTAAGACAAATCAAAAACGAATTACTACACCGGGTTCAAAAGAACTTGAAAAGGGAAATTTTTTATTGGTAGAAATTAATAGAAAAGAAGAGAGAGAAATAGAAAGTGTTCATCAGTTCTTATATTGGTAGAAAGATTGGTAAAATTCTTACCGATCAAAAAAATCAAAAAGTTTGAATCGGTAGGAATTCTACCGATCCAAACTTAGTAATGGACATAAAATTAAAATATAAGAACTGATAGAATATTTCTAGTAAAATTAAAATATTTTCTAGTAAAATATGAAAGTTTTTTAAAAGAAGATAGAATGTTTCTATTATATCTAAATTTTAAGATACTCTATCTATTTTCTATTAATATAAGAACTGATGTACTATTTCTATTAATTTCTACCGGTTAAAAATTTCCCTTAAAAAGTATGCTTGCTTGGATTTTCCGATGGCTCACTTGTTACATCAAGGGACGGGGACCCTAACGGCTATGTAAAATGTAAACCATTCAACAAAAAGTTTTGTGATAAATTTACTCAATAGCCAACTTAATTAATTATTTGTTCGAAACTCACATCACATGTGATCCTCACCAGTGACGTCAAAGTATTGTTTCTCACACCTTAATTTTATTATTTTTAAAAACTATTTATTATTGATCCTCAGTTCCTCACCAGTGACGTCAAGTATTGTTTCAAAAGATAGCTTGGCAGGTCTCCTTAATAAATAATTTTGTAGAAATAACAATGCCTTCTAGTAAGAGATAGATTGGTTTGGAATAAATTTAATTCTTTAGAGAAAAAAAATTAATCTGTATTATATCTGACAACTAATGTCTTAGTTTAACATTAATTGAACTTTAGGCCATTATTAAGTGATTTATTTAATGAGGTAGATTTTGGCGCGTTAAATTCGCAAACTGTTTAACATGATCTCTCTATATTAAAATGTGTTTGGAGATCAAATTTTATAAAACGTTGTCTTTAGACAATTCTGGACCACTGAAAAAACAACAGTTTTATAAAATACTTAATAAATAGTAAAAAAATTCAAGAAAAATATAAAATTTGATCTCCAAGCACATTTTGATCGGTTTGGATCAACTGTTTGGACTTTAAAAATCACAAAACTGAATTGTTGTAAGATGTTATAACTTACAAATGTAATAAGTGAATCCCTCCTCAGCTAATATATGCAATATTAGTATTTTGAATTCGAAATTCAAATGATGACCGATGAGTTTTATTTTATTGAATATTGAATAACATGTTGTAACCCAATTATTATGAATATGGTTAAAAATATAAATGAGATCCAACGACCAAATCCATGTACATCCGTACCTAACCTAATTGCCTTTTCTAAAACAAGACCAGATCCTAAAACATTAAATAATACAGTCAAACTACCAACATAAAAAATTAATGAAAAACAAGAAAGACAATAGTAATGGACATAAAATTAAAATGAAATAGAAAACAAGAGCTGAATCAAAAACTTCACATTCATATTCCAGGACGGTATACAAACCTATTAAACGAAATGCTTCAAAACAGGAGCAGACCCAGAGTGTTCCAAGGGGACAGTTGTCTTCCCTGAAATTTCTTTTGCTCCCTCTGGACGTTTAAGTTGTAATTCGGATTAAATTTAAGATTAAAATTGAAATTTACTTGTCATAATATTACTAAACATTTCTCTATTTTCTCTATTTTTTTCTTGTCATAATATTTCTTCAAAACTCGCATGTTGTCCTCACCAACGTCAAAGTATTGTTTCTCACACCTTAATTTTATTATTTTTAAAAACTATTTATTATGTCATGTAATAAGGAGAGTTATATATTTCTAGTTGGTTTCAAATTATGCATAAATTAAACTATATCAGAATACACGAGCATGTACTCAAAGCTAGCTCGGCAGGTCTCCTTAATAAATAATTTTGTAGAAATAACAATGCCTTCTAGTAAGAGATAGATTGGTTTGGAATAAATTTAATTCTTTAGAGAAAAAAAAATTAATCTGTATTATATCTGACAATTAATGTCTTAGTTTAACATTAATTGAACTTTAGGCCATTATTAAGTGATTTATTTAATGAGGTGGATTATGGCGTGTTAAACTCCCAAGCTGTTCAACATGATCTCTATATTAAAATGTGCTTGGAGATCAAATTTTATAAACCGTTGTTTTTAGACAATTCTGGACCACTGAAAAAACAGCAGTTTTATAAAATACTTAATAAATAGTAAAACAATTCAAAAAAAAAAAAATTGATATCCAAGCACATTTTGATTGGTTTGAATCAATTGTTTGGATCGACTATTTGCACTTTAAAAATTATAAAACTGAATTGTTGTAAGATGTTGCAACTTACAAACGTAGTAAGTAGATCTCTCCTCAGCTAATATATGCAATATTAGTATTTTGAATTCGAAATTCAAATGATGACTGATGAGTTTTATTTTATTTGAATATTGAATAACATGTTGTAACTCAATTATTATGAATATGGTTAAAAATCTAAATGAAATCCAACGACCCAATCCATGTGCATGTACTCAATTATTATGAATATGGTTAAAAATCTAAATGAGATCCAACGACCAATCCATGTGCATGTACCTAACCTAATTGCCTTTCTAAAACAAGACCAGATCCTAAAACATTAAATAATACCGTCAAACTACCAACATAAAAATTAATGAAAAACAAGAAAGACAATAGTAATAGTACATAAAATTAAAATGAAATAGAAAACAATAGCTGAATCAAAAATTTCACATTGGTATTTCAGGACGGTATACAAACCTGTTAAACGAAATGCGCCAAAGCAGGGGCGGACCCAGAGTGTTCCAGGGGCAGCTGTCTCCTGGAATTTTTTTTGCCCCCTTCTGGACGTTTGATTGTAATTCGGATTAAATTTAAGGTTAAAATTAAAATAAATTTGTTGAATTTTGATTGGTAATTAGAATTATAAGTTAGAGCATCGGAAATTATAAGTCAAAGCATTGAAAAGTATAAGTTAAAACATTGTTTTTTATCGAGTACCCAATTAGTTAATGGATTTAAATCCGATTAGATATTTAAACCCGATTCGATATTTTTTTGCTCCTCTGATGAAAATCCTGGATCCGCCCCTGCGCCAAAGATCACAAAAGAAAATATGTATATATTTTATGCCCATCTAGTAAGAAAAATAAAATAGTCTAAATATCAATTGGCTGATTATTCGTTTAAAGTTTTTCCTTTTGAAAAATAGCAATTCGAGTTTTCCCGTTGCTTCTAAATTGTGAACGATTTCATAAAAGTTTATTTTGCAGTTATGCTAAGGGTATGTTTGGTTGGAATAAGAATATGTTATTTTTGAGGTTAGGCTATTCGGAATAGCTTATTCGGTGTTTGGATGAGTTAGAATAGCTAGAATAGTGAATCCAAACTTTTTGCCTTATTAAAATATGTTATTCCTAAGGGTTTTGAGATTTAGCTATTCTAATAAGACAAACAATAGCTATTCTTGATTTGACTATTCTTGTTATTCTTGTTTTACAACCAAACATGAATTCATATCCTCTACATTAACTCAAAAGAGAATCTTTTAAGTTAATGAATCTCGACTGTCCGATCTGTTTTAAGATTCGTGCTAATTAGATCTGCACTAATATTAAAGGGCCCCTGTGTTATAGACACGAGCCGGATTGGCTCCGTTTAAAATCAGACGGTTGAAATTCATTAACTCAAAAGATTCCCTTTTGAGTTAATGCAGAGGATACGGATCCACCAAACATACCCTAAAGGTCGAGAGAGTGAGAGAGAACTAATATTTCTAGTTAATTATATTTCAAATTCAATTAAATTTTCTAGGAATTGAAATATAGGTAGTATGAAAAAAAAAATATATCTTTCTCCATTTTTTCTGACAATGTAGACATAAAAAATAAGCTAACGTTACTAAACATTTACTGTCCTGAGTCCTAACATTGACCTGAAAAAGGAGGTAAAATTTTTTTTCTATTCCTAACTTTTTTTTTATTGTCCTCTTCTGAATGAAAAAAAAAATTCTCCTATCTATTTTTCAAAATGAAGCGCTTTTACCTCAAACAATAATTTAAATTAGAAACACTATTAATAAAAAAAAATCTCGAGAGACAAGAAGCATATTGAGCCGACATTTTTATTAATATCCAAAGTTAATTACAAATTAATAACTATACCCACTGACGTTGAGAATTTATAAAAATATCCATACCGGCCATTAAATGACCGATTTTAATTTTTTTCGGTACCGGCTATTTAATGGCCGGTACTAATTTTTTTTTTTAGAGACACTATGAATAGTAAGATACTGAAATCTAACACTAAAAATTCGAATTTTTTTTAAAATATTTGTTAGATTACTTTTTTTTTATATAATTAGCATATTTATACTAAAATACGCTAAATTAGTTGAAATTATGTTAAATTACGCTGAATTACACTAAATTACGCTAAATTACAATAATTATGTTAAATTACACTAAATTTCCCTAAATTACATTAAATTACGCTAAATTAGGCCAATTTTGTGCCATCTTTCATAAATCATAAAAAATAGTAAAAAAATTCCAAAAATAATAAAAATTGGTATTCTACAAGTTCATTATATCTCCATTCCATTATTAAGCACGTTGGGTGTCCGATCCGCCAACGGCTACGATTGAAAGATTAATTTTTGAATTTAATCTCAGCTCTCCAATCACATAATCTATCTTCTTTTGATTAAATGCATCTGTTATGTGTAGAAGTTTAAATTTAGTTACAAACATACTTGCCACACGATGCGTTACAATTAAAATTAAACATACTCTAAAATTTAGCAATGTAATTCTTCATTTCCTTATTTATTTTTTTTCTTATTTCTCCCTCTCCAATTGATATTTCCTATATGGTAGATCACAATGCAAATCAATTTTTTGTTCACTTCCTTCCACTTTCTTATTTCTATACATATTACTATGACAAATCTAGAATATATTTCTAATTTTATTTTTTTATGAAAATTTGTCATTTTGTATGAGAATTTATTTTTGTTATCTTATCATATATTCCGTTGCAACGCACGGGCACGGTACTAGTAACTAATTTACGGAGCTACTTAGATTGAATAATAGAAATGAAAATCTTAATCGGAAACTTCAACTCAAGTTTTGAGGTTTTTCCCTTCATTTTTTGGCAATTCTGAATTTTGAAATCTAGCAAAACGGGCATTAACGCATGCGTATTTCCGCAAGCTTTCCGAAAAGTGATCATTTAGCGTAATTTAACATAATTTAGTGTAATTCAGCGTAATTTAACATAATTTCAAGTAATTTAGCGTATTTTAGTATAAATATTCTAATTATATATCAAAAAAAGTAATCTAACAAATATTTAAAAAAAACGAATTTTTAATATTTGATTTAAGTATCTTGCTATTCATAGTCTCTAAAAAAAAAATAGTACCGGTCATTTAATGGCCGGTATATATATTTTTATAAAATCCAAATGTTATTGAGTATATTTATTCATTTGTAATTAACTTTGGATATTAATAAAAATGTCGGCATATTGAGACAACCAATTTTACGTATCACGTGTAGTTTATGCGTTATTTTTGGTGGATATGAAAAAAAAAAAATAGATATAAATTGGAAAATAGGAGGTAGCTTTTTGTTATGTCATATGTATACATAGTATATAACGTCATCGGTGACGTCAGCAATGCTTTCCTCACATCAGAGTATAAACCATTAAACCAGCACACACTCTCATCCGCTATATAAACCCTTGTGCGGCCCTCCCTTTCCCTCCATCTCTGCATTGCCATCGTCAATACAATCTGTTACTCTTTAACTCCTCTCTCTTTTTTTGAAATACTACAATCAATGGCAGCTCCAACAAACGGGAAGAAAATAGCGCCAGAGGAGGAGCACCCCCGTAAGGCCTTTGGTCTGGCTGCTCATGACTCCTCAGGCGTTCTCTCTCCTTTCCCCTTTTCCAGAAGGTTCGTTCGTCCCCATTCCTCTCTCTCTCTCTCCATGCATGTTTCTCTCTGTACGTAGGTACACGCCAAGTCCAACTGGTTTAGTTCTACATCAAATTGTTGTCGGATTTATTGAGCTCTCAGTTTTGTACTTCTTAATTTTAATCAAAGACTCTCCTTGTTGATTTGATAAACATATTGATTTCATCGAAAATATTTTGAAATTTGAAATGTTTTCTTTTTTATTTTTATTTCTTAGCATTGTTTGTGGCCTGTGGTCTGTGGGGGAGAAATAAAGGAATTCACATCCTCTGAGATATCTCATATTTTGCGTGACTTCTTGAAATATCTCAACCGTTCAAATACTTTCGGCACGAATCTCAAAGCTCAAAATATACTGCCCCTGCGATATCCCCGAATAAGCACCGGACACGTCGGTCAAGCAAAATATGAGATATCTCAGAGGATTCGTACTCCAAATAAAGAATGTACCCGACCGCATACAATTGTGTTTTTGCGGCTTTAACTGTGCAGTTAACCATGCTGCTGCTAAAAAGTGAGAATCGTCATTCATCAACCATGTCCCCACACGCCACACAGGTAGACAACACAGACATAGTTTACGGAAAATCACAGCTGCTTGCATTTAGACAACTATTAGTATTTAGTAGTTTTTTTTTTTCTTTTCGGAGAAAAACTAAAGATAGGGGTTCAAGAGCGAATCCCAGCCAGTATCTCTTTGTGGGTCCCAAAGGCATTCCTATCGGAGATTCAAGTGAGTGGACTCAACAGAATCCACAACCGCTGTTGCTACAAAATGCGATTTCAGCCTCGCGTTTGAAATTTTCATACGAATTTTAAAAGACCTCTCTTAAAAATTCATGTACCGCGTTTTACATGTACATTAATTCAGTTAATACGTAATGGTAAAGTTATACAGGTACGAAATTAATTAGCTCAATTTTCTCTGAGGATATGGTGCAAAGATTTATAATATTTTCTTTTCTTTTTCTTTCGAATTACAAACGAGAACGAGCACCTTTTAAAAACAATAGCAGTTAGCCAATTATTACTAATATGAAAAGTCAAGTCTTTAATGGCAAATCTTAGAATAATATAAATATACTAAATATATCGTGGTGACGTGGTGCATATTTGTACCTACAGCTTGGAAGTTCAATAAATACAGAGTTTATGGAGATGTTGATATTTGATGCAAAATAATAAATGTGAAGTTACAGACTTACAGTGTGACGCATACAATTAAGTTTACTTTCTTCTTTTAATTAATGAAGTAATAAATGTGAACTTCATGTCCGCTCTTCTGGAATTCGTATCCTCTGCATTAACTTAAAAGAGAATATTTTGAGTTAATGAATCTCGACCGTCCGATATGTTTTAAGATTCATGTAATCTAGATCTGCACTAATATTAAAGGACCTCCTATATTATAGACACGAGCCGGATTGACTCTGTTTAAAATCAGACGGTTGAAATGTAGAGGATACGGATCTCCTCTTCTGTCCATCCATTTTAGTTTTCAATTTCAACCACTCACAGAGTTGCCTTTTAATTGCCCCTTTCATTTTTGTAATTCCTTATTTTGAACTAAAAAATAACAAAAGAATAATACAACATATTTAAGAATAGGATCTATATATCCCCCAAGTATTTCTCCAGATATTGGGGTATTTAGCAATGCCACTTGTTATAATTTCTCTGTCCATAACTCCAACATTTCTCTAATTTCTAATTTAACAGGAACAATGGAGATAATGACGTATCAATAAAGATATTATATTGTGGCATCTGTCATTCTGATCTCCACATCTTGAAAAATGAATGGCATAATACCATCTATCCCATCGTTGCCGGGTAAATAAAATATATAATAAATAACGTTAATTTTTAAATATATAACTTATTTCATGACTCGTCCTTTTAACATCATAGAGCTTCCTTATTTTTAAAGACACGAGATTGTAGGTGAAATCATTGAGGTTGGCTCTAATGTTAAGAATTTCAAAGTTGGGGACAAAGTGGGGGTGGGTTGCCTGGTAGACTCCTGCAACTCTTGCCAAAGCTGCACCAGTGGCTTTGAAAACTACTGCCCGGGAATGATTCTTACCTACAATTCTGTGCACCCAGGAGATGGTACCATAACATACGGTGGCTATTCTGACATGGTAGTTGTGAACCAGAACTTTGTGATTCGCATCCCCGAGAGTCTTCCACTGGACAAGGCGGCCCCGCTTCTCTGTGCTGGTATTACCGTTTACTCACCGATGAAGTATCACGGGCTTAACACGCCAGGACAGCACTTGGGAGTTGTGGGTCTCGGTGGTCTGGGCCACGTGGCTGTCAAATTTGGGAAGGCCTTTGGAATGAAGGTGACAGTTATCAGTTCCAGCCTGAGGAAAGAGAAGGAGGCGATTGAGAGGTTGGGTGCCGATGCCTTCTTGGTTAGTAGCAATGCCGAACAAATGAAGGTAATTATTATCTTTTTATTTGATGCATGTCTGATTTATTTTCCCGTGTAAATGATTGTCGAAAGAATAAAAAGAAAGGAATGTCATTGATTTAATTCATTTGATCATGATCTTTTACTGCAATACTTTTAGGCTGCTGTGGCTAGCATGGATGGAATAATTGACACTGTTTCTGCTACACATGCTATCCCGCCTCTACTAGCACTTCTCAAACCGAATGGCAAGATGATATTGGTCGGTGCACCCGAGAAACCCTTGGAGGTCCCCGCCTTCGCTTTAATTTTTGGTAATTATATTTTAGCTTTAATTACTACAAACTTCTTCAATTTTACTGTCAACTTGTCATTTCAATTAGCATGGTATTGGGTATATATGTTGAAGTTGTCTTGATTTCTCTATTTTTAAAGTTTACTTTCAATTAATTATTCATATTTAATGTTAATAATAAAACATCTGTTGTACTGGTACACTTGTATTGTTACAGGAGGGAAGACTCTGGCTGGAAGCTGTATTGGAGGAATTAAGGATACACAAGAGATGATTGATTTTGCCGGAAAGAATAATGTAACAGCTGACATAGAATTGATCAGTTCTGATTATGTGAACAAGGCGATGGAGCGGCTTGCCAAGTCAGATGTCAGATACCGTTTTGTCATCGATATTGGCAAAACCTTGAAGTCAAATGTTTGATTTGGTTGTTCTTGCATTTGAAATGAAATACGAGTTGGAATTAAGTGATGGTCTCGGTTATATTATGGTAGCAAATAGCAATGTTTACATTGTTATATTATGTAGACTGTGAGTTCGTTTTCTTTTATAATATTCTTGTAGTATGTTGAAATGAGCAGTTATAATAGTTATAAATGATTTGAAAAGAGGATGGAAAGAATAAGGAATTGCCCGATGGTTTCACAAAAATTTTTTGACTGGGTTCACTAAAACAAGAACCATTCTGTTTCCCTAGCTATCTGATAGTCTAAATCATCTCTTTTTCGATTATTTAGAAAATCTTGCAGTCCTAAGATGATGCTCGCAGCCGTGTTTGCACATAAAATGAATAATTAAGAAAATGTTTGCGTGCAGAGAAATGGAATTTATCCTTAGCATTAACTCAAACTTTGAGTTAATGGAGAATGAATCCAGACCGTTTGATCCAAATTGGCACGAATATTAAAGAAACCCCGTGCATTCTACCTTGGGCCGGATTGGCCCGGATCCTGATCGGACGGCCGAGATGCATTAACACAAAGTTTGCAGGGGATACAGATCCCCTCAGACGAAGCTGTGTCTGATCTAATCAAGAATTCAGACTGCTTGCTCAAGTATTAGGTTTCCACATGATCATTCCATGAATTTTCTGAGAGATCTTAACCCCAACTGGTAAACAGCAGGTTCTACGCCCTCATGAGTCATGATTAACTCTCCTAATATATCGAGATTAAGTATTAAGCAGGGATAGATCAAACATAATTCAAAGTTATACTATCTTACATTATATTAAGTTTGTTAACAATATCTGTTCAGCAACAACACAACTATTGATTGTGAATGGTGATGCTAACCGTCCATAGAGAGGCATTTCATACTAGAGACTGAATGTCAAATTGTTTTGTACTATTAACAACTACCAGAAAATAACTCGTGTTAAGCAAGAGGAGCTCAGAACGTAGACTAAATACTATGACACCATTTCACTAGAGATCATTAGTTGTATTTAATTTGTTTAGTCTTTTAGACAAAAACACAAACCCAATCGAAGGCAGACAGGTTCATATTCTGTTAGTACAAGTGCTTGTGAACATTATACCAGGGAATGCATTTTTACGTGCTCGCACACACAAAGAAGAGAGAGGGAGAGAACTTGGCAGCCGCTGCCAAGAATTTCAAAAGATAGCGACAGAGAGTTCAACTGCACAATGTTTCAATTCAAATGGTACTATACATGCTATCCCATAACACAACAAAGAGATTCCAAAATAAAATTCCTAATTAATTATACCACCCCTCCTACAAAACCAAGAAACTTACCAAAGAAAATCTAGAAGTAAATAAAAATAGTTTACTAATACCTCCCTTTGGAGAAAGGTTTAGGAGGCGACAATGACCTAAGCTCAGGTGCCGAGCTAGGAAACAACACATTGAGCCTATGCATCAACACATCCCCTTTAGATGGTATTTCATTCAACAAAAATTGTTGTACGATCGGTTTCTTAAACCACTCCAAAACTGCATCCCCAGGCGCTCGCAAAACCACCTTACTAAGCTCAAACGGCGACTCAAGAGATTCCAAAACTTGTGCTACGACCATCTTGAGTGTCGGCCCAGTGACCAGCTTAATCCGACGTGGCACAACCCCATAGTACAACATCCTCTTCCTAAACCTATGTAAGGTATGCACCACAGATACCAAAGCAGCGCCTACTGAAAGATTTCGCACATCCAAAGACCATGCGATATGTTGGTCAAAAACTATGGCTTTTGGGAATAACTTGTTTTCATACGCCACTTTCCATACACACCTTGCACGGTTCATCTGTCCCATTAAAACTAAATAATTTAACAGCACATTAACAAAATACCGAGCTGCATTTTCTTCAGATTCATAGTCTATCCCTTGAAAGAATTCTCGAACAAAAGACAAAACTGGTTTTTTTCCTCTGTTCAGGCCCTGTGAACAAGTCACACAAAAACTCATGTGCCTTGTGGTTGGTGATGCTAAGTATCTCCATGATGGCACGCTCATTAGCCTCCACCTGGCAACGAACAAGATATGCAAGGATCGAGGTATAAAGAATCAAATCAACCTTCCCTGCAGACCCCACATAGGTTTCAAGTAGGGGCCGGGCTGATTCGTACATACCAGTTTTCATGCAAGATTCAAATAATTGCCTGATAATGAAATTGTTGGTACGGATGCCGGCTGAGTCCATAAATCGAAGCCATTTTAATGCTAGTTCAGCCGACCCCTCTTTAGTATAAACCATTAACATATCACTTGCATTTACTTCTACAGGATAGCCACTTGCTTTCATTTCAAGTAAAATTTTTGCAGCCAGATCAATCAATTTTTTCTTGGCTAAGAGAGTAAGTAAAGAGGTGAAGGTACCTAAACCAGGCCGTACACCTGCATTGACCATCGACCCATAAGCCCGCATGGCAGAGTCCACCTGACCCGCAGCTGAATGCATCTCAATCAAACAAGCATATGTGGCAGGCGTTGGAAAAAATCCAGCCTTCTCCATTTCATTAAACAAAGAGGCAGCAGCATCTAATTTACCTGATCTTGCATTGGCCTCTACCATCATGGTGTAAAGGCTGAAATTGGGTCGAAACCCTACCCGCTTCATATCTTCCCAGATATCCATGCCCGCATCCAACTTCCCAGCTTTGACCAAAGCCTGAATTATAGATGCATTTGTGGCATTAGATGGTTTATAACCCAAATTTTGCATCTCTTGATAGAGCCCCATTGCTGCATCTAATCTCCCAGCCTTACCCATGGAGTCGACCAAAGATGAATAAATTCCAAAACTGGGTTTGGTTTTGTTGTCCTCTTTCAATTTCATGTCACTAAATAGTTTCAAAGCTGAGTCAAGCCGGCCTGACTTAGCAAGAGCGGGGATCATCAATTCATAAGTCTCTGAATCGAGAGAACACTGGCTTGTCTGCATTGATTCGTATATCTCAAAAGCCTTGAAATGAAGCCCCTTTGTCAGAAACAGAGTAATCATAGAATTGAAGGTCTGCGTGGTGAATTGTGTAAAGTTGCGATCTTTCAGCTTCTTGAAGCATGCAAAAGAAGGTTCTAGCAAGGAGGCATTTGCAAGCAACTGCACAGCAAGGTTTAAGGAGGGAGAGAAATGAGATAACAGCTCCTGTTCCTTCTCTCCTAATGAAATCATTTCATCGAACAGGTAAAGGACATGCTCCGAGTGCGTCGACCCCTCCAATCTCTGTAGAACTAAATTGAACAGTGGCTCAGACTTGAGCGGTTCACACCATCTCTGTCTCCTGGCCCAGCTGAAGAGGGACAAAGAAGGGGTGGGATCAGATGAAGGCAGAGAGGAGATGGACGAGAGGAGTACGGACAGAGAAGGAGGAGAGGGGAGGGAGTCCAGGCGTGAGAGGAGGTCGGGGCCCCAGGGATGGCGGAGGGCAAGAGAGGCAAGACGTGCGGCGGCGACGGGGTGGGAGACAGGGAGAGGAACAGAACCGGCGAGGAAGGTGGAGTCTTGGCTGGGAATAACGGGTCGGGCGCCGGGGGAGGTGGAGATAACCGAACCCGATTCGTCTAGGTAGTCTACGGTCTCTGTCCATTGGGGAGGAGTGGTGGCGTAGAATTTAGATAAAACTAGTGTTTCGGTGGTGAAGATGGAGGTGAGGTGGCGCGACCGAAGGAGACGAAGCATGATTGAGTGTTGTTAGTCAAGGTTCTGTACAATTAGTACAAGCTTGCACCAAAGAGAAAGAATGCCCACAACTAGTCTTCTAATTCTTCAAGTCCGGGTTCTCCTCAAAACTCTCAAACTATCCTCTTCCTCTGGTACTTTTTTCAAGAAGCACGAAGAAAGAGAAGCCCAAAACTAGTCTTCTACTCACGGGCTCCCCAAAATATATATAAACTAAAATTCCAAATTTTCTCTCATCTTTGGACTGACTTGAACAATATCTGAATGAAGCTAATTTCTCTCATCTTTGTGATGGAAATTTTATGTATGAATTTTCACTATCATATAATAAATTCTGAGGTTGAGATATATACTCATAACCGTAAGATTCATGATAGATTCATGCAGATCAATATAATTTGATACATGAGATTGTTAATCGAAAATTTGTTTACCCCAAATGAACTGCGGCTAACAACAAGTGCAAAAGGCATTAACAAAATGAATGTCAGGTTTTATAAAAAACAATGCAATTTAACTCCTTTTCTAGCTATGATCGACTGTAATAAAGTGCATATGAATAGCAAATACGTCAATCTCTTGTAACGAACGACATCTAATTGACATCAATCTATTATAGCAAAAACAATAATCACAAAATTCTCAGGTAATCAGCGCAAAAATGAGTGCCAAATCAAACTTTGGCAGTTCTTTTTCTCCAATCTGTCTTGAGAACATAGAAACCAATAATCTAGAAAATGCCCCTTATTTGTAAAAAGTACAAGACAGCAACTACAGAGGATATCTTTATTCTCTTTCTTTTGAAATTTAGAGCAGACTATTCCATTTTGTAAAGAGAACAATATTCATAAAATTATAAACTACTATATAAAATGTTGCAAAAATGTACATCTTGTCAACGCCATGTTTAGAAAAAACAATCGCCAGGGGATTCAATCATGTCCTTGTAAGATTGCGTGTAAATTTTGAATAGCTGATTCAGCTTTGCTTTGAAGTGTCTGCAGGATTCCAGGTAGAATCAGAAACACAGAATTTCACAAAAAAATAAGACAAAATAGAATATATATTTCAGGAGCAGTTTGATCCTTTTCATTTGTATTTTTTGAAACTGTATCCGTGCAGGAATTATCAACTGCTGCATCTCAATATCTTTTCTTGAACAAATAGCCAGCACCCCCCCCCCCCCCCCCCCCCCTGCACCAAATTCCAGACGTTTGCAAATTTTGAAATTAGTGCATATATCTCAAGGCAGACAAAGGGCTGGAAAGTCAGGTAGCAGTCAGGTGCTTAGCATATGGACATGTGTGTTATGCTATCAACAAGCACCACAAGTTTCCAACCAAAGTCGAACAAAATAGTGAGAGAACGAGAAAGTACTTTTTAAGAACTGATGCGCAAGAGATGCCACAAAAGAGAAAGCATCAATCTAAGCGCCCTTTCTTTTAGCAACTTTGACTTGAAGGATCAGATGAACATCTCTTTTGTATATGGATCTCAATTCTCGGTTTGCTTCGATCCCAATTCTCCTACAATGACAATAATAATTTAAAATAATGAGGATGACGAGAACAACAACTATATGATAATAGCGATGATCATAATTACAAAAACAAACTTATGTATCATATAAAAAAAAACTAATTTTCTTTTGGTACTACAAAATCTTCAAGAATCAAAATTGCTCTAAAAACAGAAATATCATTCACTATTCCTTCAAATCAAATTCTATGAACCTTGGGCTAAGTAATCTCATATTTTAGAAATAGGAGAAGAATGTATCTGCAAGGACATTTTTATTACGGCTTTCCTGAATTGTCTTTTGATGTTTCCATTTTGGATTCTAATTTTCATATTTTGATAATTTAGAGAGGAAAATTCAGATATACATACATAGAGAGAGAGAGAGAGAGTATACCCGATTTTAGATCCTTTCTTTCCAACAAGAATTTGGCGCTGGCTTTGTTTTTGTGTTATAAAGTGTTGCTCTATTCTAATAGAGCCATCTCTAAACTCCTTCCATCCCATCAATTTATGGTCAATCACATAAGGTATTTCCTGAAAAAAAAAACCAGTAAACATTCACAACAGGTGAAAAGGATGCAAGAATATAAGTTTACAAAAAAAAAAAATTAGTACCTGATGAATGTGATCAAGCATCCGTTCCCGAACAACCTCCATAGATATATTTTTCATCACTTCTTCTGTTATAACCTCCGGCTCTTCTTCCCATGGCTTTTTTACTGCCTATAATTATTCCATTGAAAACAAATAGTCGGTTATTATACACCTACAAAGAAATAAAAATCTTACATATAAGCGGTCTTTTCATAAAATGTTTTGAAGTTTCAGTTACAACAAAACTGATACTATCTATAGTTTCCAATTGGTGCTGATGATTATAATTAAAAAATCTTACTGTTTACTTGATTTTTATATAAAAAAAATAAATACAGCCTTGGTAAAAGCATGCAACTAACAGTTTACTACAGTTGAATTTAGATGTAGCAATAACGTATAAATAAAATATGCGTTCAAGAGGAGAATCATCAAATATTGCACAAGAAAAGCACCATTTAGCCCAGATACCATGAAGTACCATTTCGTACGAACATACCTGGTCCATCAAGTATTGCTCAAGGTCTTTTACACCAGCACCTTTTAGCCCAGATATCATGAAGTACCTACATTCCAAAAAGACCACTTGATATCAAATCTGACTTGCCCACCACAACTATGTGAAACAAACAAAGAAAAATTATATATACGGCATAAGCAAATTAACTAAAACAATCAACCACACGCGTGGACACTAATTGATTACAGCACAATTGCGCAGGTGCATGCACACATGGAAAAAGAATAATATGTCATATACCGGTCATATCCTGGGAGATCTTCAAATTCTCTTGCAACTTTCAACAAATCTTTCTTATCGGTTACCAAATCAACCTTATTCATGCAAAGTATCCTCTTTTGATCAGGCTGCTCCTCCTTACCTAGTAATTTTATCAACTTTATCACCCTTCTATCTGGGCTATAAAAACAAAACAAACAAACCAACATATAAGAATTTTCTTTGATGTGTCTGCTTCTTCAAGTAGTTCAATTACTGAATACAATAATTGATAATGAAAAAATAAGGTCTGTCGATCTACCATGCAAAACACCAATATACTCTGCATTATGAATACCATAAATAAGTTAGATAACCCAAAACCAATGACAAACATCTCTACCTCACAAAAAAGCAAAAGGAACCCTCCTATTACAGTTTCTTTATCCTTTCCTTTTTTTTCTTGTTTTATATCAACTGCTTCCACCCTTACTGTTCTCTCCATAAATGAGAAGCAGAAAGGGGAATACCTCTCCAAAAGATTATTAACCATAGGGCCCTGAGCCCTTGAAGTTTTATACATTTGCAAATTTAGACCCTAGAGCTTCAGATTTCACATTTTGGTTCTTAAACTATCCAAATACCTATGCGGTCATCTTTTAGGCAGAAGTTGGATGAAATCATAGTCACTGGCTCAGTGCTAACGTGCCATGTGCCATTTTATACTAAGATGTCCCAACAAAATAAAATATTCTACATCAGTGCTAATGAAGATTTTCATTCATTTTTTTTTTTAAATAAAAATTATAACGGGGAATCCAGGGGCACAAATTAGTACAAGTAAAAACTTGACAGCAAACAAAATGCTAGGTTGGAGTTTTTGGCACCAATACTGGAAGTAGGAAATACTTAAGAATACTTCAGCAGTGACGTGTAATTTATACTTCAAAGAAAAGGCATAAGAAAAAAAGAGACCTTACATGGTTAAATGCCTATGCACGTCAAAAATTACAATTAACATATCATATAGGTTGATTGTATTCCAAGCACTCTCCACTCGAAATCTAACATCAGTTGCCTTAGGGTGTCCGTGGGATCCTATCATCAACCCTGGTGTATCAAAGAAACACTGCAAAAGTAAAATACAAAAAATGCGGTAAACAATAAGATGTGTGAAAAAAAAAAATGGAACTTGTGCAACATCTACCAGAATATTACAACATATTCCATGCCAGCTTGAACCAGGTGAATTTTCTATTTCCTTTTGTTTCTGTTTTCACCTTCTTTGTTTATAAAGATGCTCCATAGATCAAAACTAAGAGCACCCACCACTTCAGGGTCAATTTCGAATTAAGCATTAAATTTAGCCAAAAAATACATAATACTTGGGAAGTTTTGGTCCTGTACCAAGTAATGAAACTTACAATTTGAGTATTCCCTTTGGTAATGACTCCCAAAGTTTCATGTGTGGTTGTATTTGTCTTTCTTGATACAGCTGCCACTTTTGTTCCCACCTAACATAAATGTAAATAAAAAAAATGGAGTGTTAGCATTGTAAATTGTAATTCATTACTGCACCAGATAGGTAAAGATATAGGCAAAAAAAATTGTGAACGAAAACTGGCTCCATACATTGAACTCCAAACCAAAGAGAGCCATAAAAGTAATTGTCTAAAGAAACTAACTTCTGTGCGGAATAAAGTGAATGGCATTAGAATGAATCTGAATGCTGTAATTCTATTAAGAATCAGCATTTTTATTATTCAAAATAGACAAGTATAAATTCGGAAGGTATGAAATACAAATCAGACACGGAGTAGCCACCAAAAATAGAACTATACCATCAAATTAGTAAGACACGATTTCCCAGCATTAGGCGCGCCAATAATTCCCACCGAAAGAGACATTTGGTCTTCTTCTCTTACCACCATATCATCTCCTTCTTCCACGTTGTCAGGCGATTCCAGCGAAGCTTCTAGAAGGGATCTGGCAAGCCTAGTCGCTCTCTCCCTCTCTTTCTCTTCTTGCAATGGAGATTGCATCTTCTTACCGAACAGAGCTTCATCGGCTCTCGCTCGGTAGTATGAGTCCAGTCTAGGATTTGATTGAGAAGGAGAGGGGGTGGAAGGGAGGGTGTAATCGGAGCTGTCAAACTCGGGATTTGGAGGAGTGTCCGAGTCGGAGGCTGTCTGGGCGGAGAAGAGGCGGAGAGGAAGAGAGACAAATGGTCGGATAGTTGCAGAGGTAGCGGCGGCAGCGGCGGCGGAGGTGAGGCGGAGAGCTCTCATTGTGGGCCAGTGGAAGTCTGATAGAGTCGGGGAAGAAGGGTTTTAGTAAGGGTTCTCGATTCAGTGCTTCTTCAAGCACGAAAGTACTTTACGTTATTTAACGAAAATTATACGCGTCGTTTAACAACTGGTTGTTATTGGTTAAAAAACTTCCGGCTTGTTCGAGATCCATAAAACTGGATGACCTCACCTAATACTAATATTTTCACGTAAACTTAACTTTCTTTCTTCTCTTTCTTTTTATTTATTTTTTATTTTGTTTAATTATTTTTACTCTTTTAGACCAATTTACTCTTTTATTAAAATGGAGATATCCATTAAATTTTTTAACAATGATTGAGTAAGAGCATCTATATCCTCATTAATTAGAATTAGTTTTTGGGTTAATTTCTCATATGCTCTAAAGAGTTCTTCAATTTCTTATTTACTCCTCAACTCTTTATTATATTTAATATGTCATTTAACTTCTTCTTTTATTTCTTATTTTCCCATTACATAATAATTTTGAAGTTAATCATAATTAAATCTCTGAATAAAATAATAAAGACAAAAATACCCCTTCGTAAATTCCAATTAAAATTTTGATAGTAGAGACAGATTGAGTCGCTTGAAGATAAAAGATAAAAGATTGAATTCATATTAACAAAATTACTTTTTGAAAGCTGCGAAACGTGGCATATTGAGTCACTTGAAGATTTCTAGTTCGAGATCATTCGCTCTCCTCTCAAAAAGTCTGATAGCAGCTACTGATTTTTCTGCTGCTGTTTTTTACTGGTCTTTCTTTTCTGTTCTTTTTTTCTTGTTTGCTAGTTTTTTTTTATTTTGCTGGTAATATTTTGATTTCCTTTGTTTCTGACAAACAAAGCTCGTAACTTCAAATTATAGAAAGACCCAAAATCAATCACAAGAAATAAAAATTATCAAAAAGGGCGAAGAAAATTCATCACTACTGTCTAAGGGATCGTACTCCATGCACCAGAAACTCCCTCAGAAGTTCGCTTCTGTTCCACAATTTTCACCGAATTTTAAGGAAGGACCCTCTTCACCAAGCAAGAACAATTGTGATTCCTCTCAAATTGGAAAATGCTCACTAAAAAGGACGAAAGACCCACTTCACTAAGCAAGAACAAGTGCGATTTTCCATTCTTCTTCTCTCCTGGCTTGGCTGATGTTGAGTTAATAGTTTGACACCTTGCTTTGAAGTGGACAGATAGAGGCCCCAAGAAATTAATCAAAGAGAGCTTCAGCCTTATCAGGGACTTCACACGAGGTGCCCCTTCAAGTGCAGATCATTCATCTGAGAGCATTGGATAGCATTGCCCAACAGTTTAGCCTTTCTCATTTCTATGTTGCAGTAGCACTTATTGAGTTTGTCAAAGGGATCAAGATAGGGGAGGGTATAATAGGAAAATTAAAATTCTGACAATACTTAAGTATGAATTTTTAGTTGTATGGGTAAATAAGAAAAGATAAAAAGAGTTAAGGGATATATTGAATATAATAAAGAGTGTAAGGGTAAATAAGAAATTAAGAAAGTCTTTGAGGGTACATAGAAAATTAACTCTTAGTTTTTAATACACATAAATTTTTTTTAAAATATGAGTTGGAATGAAGCACACTCAACACATTTCAAATCTTTATGTTTAATATAAAAAATTTCTTCAATTTATGAATTTCGAACCCATCTATACATAAAGTTAAGTTTACCAACGATTAAAAAGAAAACAAAATATATAAATGCTTAAAATAAGAACTTGAGGCTGACTCATATGTGAATGTATTTG
Source organism: Carex kokanica (assembly GCA_025461125.1). NCBI lineage: Eukaryota > Viridiplantae > Streptophyta > Magnoliopsida > Poales > Cyperaceae > Carex > Carex kokanica. Next base: position 758,961 of record JAJGRX010000923.1, on the reverse strand, counting down.
ATCGTGAGGGGGAATTCATTCCCGGATATTAGAGCATCTACATCCCTGGTACTATGAGAGTTTCTAATATGATGTGGCAGTTTCTAATACAGTTTCAAGGATGTGGGAGAATTTCTTATTAAGAAACTATGCATGAAAGTTTCTTATTAAGAAACTGTTTATAAACTCCATGTTGGCCAAATAATTGGCTCAAATTATTTCTCTTTATTAATTTATTGCTGACGTGGCTTAATAGAAACTCTAAAATTAATTTCAGGGATGTGAGAGTTAGAAACTTTAGAGACCTCAATTTATAAAAAGTGGTTAACAGTTATTTAGAAACTCATTTGAGTTGCTGGGATGCAGATGCTCTTAAGATGCAGCGATGGTCAATCGGGGATGAATCATACTGTCATGGGATAGATTTGAAGATAATTTAAATTCAATTTTGCAACATCCCTGAGATCAATTACAGAGAACGTAACGCAAAAGATGATCCAAATCTGCTAAAATCCGAGATCATCAACAGTAACTCTGAAATTCTGAATCCAGTCATTAAATTGTTTTGAGATGCGTACACATAAAAATCAGCTGTTTTGAGATGTATGAACAGAAAAAGTTGAACGGCTGAATCTCAAATTTCAGCTGATCTGAATCTCACAAAAGAACATATAATAGCAAGAATCAAAGTAAATTATCAATTAATAAAAAAAAACATATACAATGGCGAAGAGCCAGTTCAATGAAATACAAAATTCTACGACGGGGGCCTTTTATTTGAAATCTATCCGTGACCATCGGTAATGGTGCTTCACTTCAATGAATAATGGGACCCACGAAGTCAAAATTGGAGAGGGTGTGATACTGATAGAAGAAAACGGAGAGCAAGCTAGGGACGCTAAAGAATCCAAAAGAGACATCTCAGTCTATTTGATCTGGCTTGAATATGACAATTTTGTTAACGATCGTCTCCTTCTTTGCTTAACATGTGAGAATAATTCAGCGGTCGTAGTATTTTTTTTTTTTTGTAAATTTTATGAAACTCGGTATTGTATTGAGTATTTTTTTTATTGAATATTTTGTTATAAATTGTCATATTTTTTTTACATTCTGTTACAGACTTACAGGTATATATACCCTTTAAGTTTATTGTATTCTTGGTACTTAAGAGTTGGTACTTTCTAGTAAATACTAAATGTACCTATTAATTTTTCTATTTACAATTTTGCTTTTTTAACAATTTATATTTTAGCTTGCTTATTATTTCTTCAAACGTCTTCGGAATGAGATTCTTATTGAATATATCAGCCAATTAGTCTTGACTCTTCACGTAAGGAATATTAGACATAGCTTTCAATCTCTCACTCCCTAAATTAAAAGTCGAAGAACTAGATTGGAACTAATTGTCTATTTCCCTATAACTCGGTGAAACCCGAACACTTTGAAAAGTTTTCAAAGTTTGGACCAGCGAATCAAATTCTTTATTCTTATATAAGGTCCATTGAAAAACGCATATGAATTATGCTATGAGCTAAGCATCGTTAGTGAAGCATCCATGCCTTACAGTGAAACAAAAAGAGTGAGGCTACGGTACTTCGGCTAGTGTACTATGGCTAATGTACTACGGCTCAATATGGTACTTTTTAAAATCTTAACGGTCGATCCGAACCGTTCAATGTGATATTCATATGAATATGTACTTGCAAACTAAATTTTATAATTTTTCGAACTTTTTTACTATTTTTTTAGATAGGTAGAATTTTGATGGTCCAGAATTTGTATAAAACACTGAAAATTCTACCTATCTAAAAAAATAGTAAAAAAATTTGAAAAAATATAAAATTTAGTTTGCTAGTACATATTCATATGGATATCACATTGAACGGTTCGGATCGACCGTTATGATTTTAAAAAGTACCATATTGAACCGTAGTACACTAGCCATAGTACACTAGCCGAAATACCATAGCCTCACTCAAACAAAAATTCAATTCATAGGCAGATGATATGGCAATTCCTGTAGTAAATAAAAAATAAAAAATTTCATCCTTCATAAGTTTCTTTCATTTCATTCATTTTACAACAAATAACCCAAAAAAATTGCTACTTTAATTCCTTCATATGTTAGCAAATTCTCTACATCGTATTTTTTGGAGATTCAAAATGGCAAACAGATTCTCTAAATCAGTTATAAATGTGAAGAGATAAAACAAAATACTTTATCATCTTTGATTACACTAGCCCTCTAACTCCAGAAGCTATGTTTTCTTTTCCCGCCCATACAGAACAATACTACAAACATATGAGAATAAAGTACTTGAACAGTTGAACCCATTCCATCCCTTGATCCACAAATGCCAAGATAATGGATTCTATTCTTCTTGGGGGAGCAATTTGCTTCTTAGAACTAAGATTCATCCAAGACCCAAAAAAAAAAATCTCTTGGATTCTTATATTTGTTTATAGCTACAGTTTTGTCCCTCCCTCTACAAGTTCAAGCCCATCTTGCGAGAAGGGACATAAGACCTGCACCAAGTAAGAGCGTGATGTGGGTCCCAAATTGAAGTCTCCCGTTAGTCTGAACTCTCGGGTGCATGAAATCAGCAGCCAAGAGGTCGACTAGTGCCATATAAATTAAAATACCAGCTGAGGCCGCGTTAAATACCCCCTCGACTATCAAGGCTGTTGAACTGTTCTGGTCGTAGATTGATGAGACACCGATGCCTAGTGCAATCCCAACAGGAGTTGTAAGAGAGAAAAATATTGCCATGATTACTGTTGCTCTTGCCTTGAAATTGGCCTATAGTTAAAAAGGCAGAGAGAGGTTGAGTGTTATATGTAATAAATTAATACTCTCTGGTGAATTAGCTAACAGTGATCAGGTACAAATTTGCTAGCATGAATGAAGTTTTATGCATTAATTCAAATTCATATCACACTATTCTAAAAATTTTGAGAACTCAATCAATTTGTATTATGAGGGAATTCAAATTCATGTCATTCTGTTCTATAAAGTTTTAGAAAACTCAACAAAAATTAACAACCACTTAAATAAACTAGCCAACATTTACTGTTACAAATTGAGTGAAAGAGACATTTGACTAATAGTTAATATGCATCCGACAGTTCTTGTGCACCTCCGTTTAAAAAAATATATAAATAAGATACTCCTTGTGAACCTTCTAAATTACACAAATTGCACGGGAGCAATGTGACTCAAACAGTTATATAGTACCAAAGTTTATTCATCTGTATGTGGCAAGATATAGAAGTACCTGAACAATGCAGCCACCAAGCCCGACACCTTCGAAAAATTGATGGAAGCTAAGTGCACCAACAAGAGGCCTAATAGTGTTTGGCCTCAAAGAAGCACCCAAAGAGACTCCAATTATCACAGAATGTACCAATATTCCCAATTCTAGTACCTGCATTTGTAAAAAAATTCATTATCATTTATTAAAAATAATCAAATGAACCAAACGAAATGAGAGTCAAAATGCAACTATAATTAAGGTAGGACTTAACAATACCCTGCACAAAGCATTTACTAACAGTAAGAGTTGTATGCAATATCTGTCTATTAATTGCACAAAGACCAAAAATTGGCCCAATTGATAGTCGATAGATACCCTTGGTCCGGGGATCCAGTTTGAACAGCTGTTTTCCGTAATAAATGGATGGATCACTACAAAAATGCACATATTAACTTTGCAAAGGAATTTGCAATTAAGTCAAGCAATAGTTATGTGCCAACCACTTTAGACACCATATTTTGAAGAAATGAAAGTGATACAAAACAACATGAAAGTTTAGCAGAACATGGCTTGGAAAGAACCATCCAATAGGCAACAAGTGGTCTTGATGGTACATTTCCACTTGTAGTTGGAATTATTAAATCCAATCTACATAATGTTCTTCAAGGCACGCACACGCAAAATATCTCTCCAAATAATATGGTTCCTATTTTAGTCCAAGTTGTTATCACAAGGCTTCTTGTAGACAGTAGACTTGTGTACCACAGATTTATTGCATTATGATAATGACACAATCAAGTGTTGAGTGAGCTTGATGTGAAATGACTACCACTAAATAAAATCTGTGCTTACTGTATAAGATAACTAGCAACATAAGAAAGTGACATGCATTTATAATAATCATTAAATACTTTCTCTTTTTCAAATCGTCTGGCTAAGACTAAATTAGCCAAAGTCCCATACTTGCATTCCAGAAAGATGAGCTATGTGTGACTGGAGGAGTGGAGGAACTTATAGGGGTTATGTAACAAAAGTAAGACATATTCAAGCAGAGTGGTCTATGGAATAAAAGAAATTGCAGTTTTGTTCAACCCAGAATAAAATAAATGTCCAGTCCAAATTATAAGTTGGAAGCATGTGTTGAAACCGTTAGCCACAATGGGCACCTTTTGTCCAAGTGGACCTAATGAAAGAGAAATCTATAAAACGAAAGGAATTCTAGTCCTGCATGACACACAAAATATATGGTGGAAGTATATGTCAAAACTATTAGCCACAAAGAATTCGATGAGCTCTTTTTTTGTCACATTCCCATGGAAAATGACAAAAATAGACTACTCGGTTTGCAAAATTCCATGATTCTAATGAAAATAACAAGACCAAGTCCTTTCGATTGGCTAAATTTCTATTTATTTTGATTTGAGGCCTCAAGATCTTTTTAGATTGAGAATTAGATTTTAAACTCCAAAAGGATTCTTTTCCTTAAATCGGACAATTTTTCACAATACATACTTGATTTATATGTTCCGGGCTGTCTAGGCCTACCTACATGAACTTCACTGCTTTGCATCACTCAAATTGTCCAGTATACTTTTACAGGATAAAAGTTGGTTTTTTTTTTTTTTTGACTGCAATAAAAGTTGGTTGTTAAAAAGAATGCACTTGCTATCTGACATATCAGGACAACAGAAACATCAGAATTTTTGTCACTTTCCACAAGGGATCAAGGATTGATAAAAATAATAATGTGTAGGCTTATGGTGGGTGTGATATTTAGCAAAAAAAAAAAAAAAAACACTGAAGAAGGCCTCTGAAACAATATCAGCCTCATTTTTTTACTAATTTTTTTTCATCAGTCCTTCCACCAATATTTCAAATTCAGACCCTCTTCTTTTTCACTTTGTCAAACCAATGCCTGCACTGGAGGACTTCTATTGAAAATATTGATGATATATATATACTGAACATGGTGGAGCCCAAATTAGATACCTAAAAGAACCTTGGAGCTTAAAATGGGCAGAAGTATATCAATCCTTTCTACTTACCCCACAAACAGTTCCTGATGGAATTTGTACATCCAACCAACCAATGCACTTCGATTCATTTTTAGTACTTAATTAAATGGATAAGGCTGAGCCCTCCATCCAATTGTGTTAAATTCATGAACCCCTGAAAGTAAAGTGCTTTGAGGGGTCGTCCTGCCTATACAAGAAAAGTTATCTTCTAACTGAATAGCTTTGGCCCAATCAATATAAAATATCTTAAGAGAAACAATTTGCTGATTCTAAATAAGTGTTGGATTCCTCTCCTTTTACTTTAAGATTAGAAGACCAAAGTTAAAACCAAGACGAACACAGCATCAAGAAGCAATTAAGAACCCACATTAACAAGAGAGTGGTAACATTTACCTGAGAGATAACTCGGTGCCGCATTAGCGTATCATCCGTCAACCCTTCTGGCAACGACCCTCCCACCATGTCAGATTGACCATGGGCATGTACAGGTCCGTGTGAATGCCCGTGTGTCGCATGCACGTGCACGTGCACATGGCCAGCATGAGCCCCTCCTGCCGGGTCCCCCTCCATCTCCTCTTCGTCCAACGGCCTTGCTTTGCTGAAATGAGATCGCTTGTAGTAGCTTGTCGCAGCTGAGTCAATCATCATTGTTACAATTGCTGATGCCATGGCCACAAAGCCCGCCACAGGGAACTTGTGCCATGGGCCATTGCTGAAAAATAGCAATGTTATTGTTGTCAATTTTAAGTTTTGGTTTTTTCTATTCACAAGGAAATAAGTAATTCTATGAATTAAGAGGGAACCTGTTTGTTCAATGTCCAAATCGGTGCCAATGAAATAAATTTTAAATAAAACTAATTTAAAAGAAAAATTGATAACAAAACTAATTGATTGAATATATCATACATATCATAATCTACGCATGCAAAAAAAAAATGACATCGCTTCAATTTTGATTCGGCAAGCATCAAGAGCTAACAAAATTAACAAACTATCTTTTAACAATTTTAACCCCACCCCCATTCAAATCATACAAATTTTTGCATGCACGTGTGTAATTTGAGATGATACAAAACACATTCAACGGTTTAAAATTTTAAATCTAAGCACGAATCAAAAAGTGGTACCGATTGGCACCGATGACCATTGACATTGAATCTCGTCTCAAAAGAAAATTATGTCATGTGGAAAATAGAAAAACTATCCCTTTGTCTAATTTATCCTCAATTGAACTTGCAAAACATACTATAATTCAACTAACAGCTTTACATATCTTGAGCATCCTCATTTATTCTCCTTCAACAAAAGGTAGATAAGAATTATTATCCAACTGCTAAGCGGAAAATTCTTTTGTTGCAGGCTACATTTGTGGTTTCCACTTGACTATTAAATATTAATCCATGGTTATTTTATAAATTGCATATCGTCATAAACATAAAGAAAATTATGCTATGCATTATAAATAAATACCTTGTCTCCTTGACTAGACAATGTGAGGTCAACCCATTAAATGCGTCGGGTAGAATATGTACCATCCCTGTGGCCAAAATAACACCAGCAGCAAAAGATTTCACCATGAAAAAAATGTCGTTTTCAGGATTAAATGCCCGTACTGATCGGCCGAGAATTGGAATTAAAACCCCAATTGCGCCAGCACATAGAATGGAAGCTATAGATATGAGTTTCAATTTCAGGGCCTGTTGGAAATCTCTTCCATCAGCAGTTTTGGTGCAATCACAAGAGCAGAGCGCTTGGAGAGGGAGAAGCGAGAGAAACAGAGCAAGTGAAAGGAGGCTGGGGTTTGCTCCTCCCATGGCGAAAGAGAGGAGAGAGCAGACGGAAAAGGGGTTTGTGAATTGTGCGACTGAAGCAGAGGGATGTTTAAATAGGGGAATGGTGAGAGTGTGGAAACTGTGAGCTCATTAGCTCATCGGAGGGAGGAGTTATTAGGAAAAGAAATAAAATAAAATAAAAATTACAGGTGTTAACTATCTCCTGCTTTCTCCTCTTTAAAGCGGTTGAAGCATCCACAATTGATGAGTGACGCTTTTAAAAATATTTTTACTGTTAATTATAATGGGCGACATATTAGGTTAGATGTGAAAATATATTTTTTAATGTAATTATGATGGATTATTGAAGTTGAATTGAAAACTCTATTGAGGAAAAAGAATGGCTAAAAGCAGAGATTGAATTACAAGTAGAAGGAATCAAAGGAGAAATGGGTTCGAAAAAGTTCAAGAATCTATTCCAATTAATAATATGATAAATTGACCTCTTTTTTAAAAAATAAAATAAAATAAAAACATAACGACGACACGAAGAATATTTCTAAATATAAGTTATTCCTCCACATTTTAAGTAGGACGAAAAACATGCTACATAAACAATTTTTAATTTTTAATGCATCAGCCTTTTGACATCCTGATGCTTTTCAAAAGAAAACTTAATTGTTTTTTTTTTTTACTTTTCATGTATATATGCATGTTGGTAATAAAAAAAAATCTTAAAGTTATATCCACTTGTTTTTATCTTAAGACATTTTTTTTTACAGTTCAGTCATTAATTTCTAATATGATATATTATGATTTATGAGGCATGAATTGTGGGGCATCATTTTCGGGATAGTTTAAACTTTGAGTCCGAATCTGCTGCAATCCCGAGAGGAATCGCAGGATCTTGAAATTCCGAGATTAACGGTTCAAACTTTTTCGTGCGCGGATCTCGGAAAAGTTCTCAGAAAAGTAAATTTTCATGCACACATCTTGAGAAAGACCAACAGTTGAGATCGGTATCGCAGGGTCCTGTGATTCCCGAGAATCACAGCAGATTTATTTTCTTAAACTTTAATCCGTTATACGTGATGTGATACAAAAGTATAATTTTCGTGAAATTGGAGATAGCTAAGAAATATCCTCTTGAAACTTAAAAGCAATTATGGCCGGGTTAGATACTTAGATGGCGTGCTCTAACTTGTAGCGTTGTACAGAGGTAGGGAAACTACCAGTGTTGAGTGTTGACAGAGTGTTGTCATCATGGAGTAATTCCCTTCTCGGTGCGGTTCTTGGTTGGGTCAGAAACTCAGAATCCGCATCCAAATGAAAGGATACTGGATAGTGGATAATTGGATATAGATGTTTTATGTTTAAGTCCTTTAGCGGGTTGCATTGTCAAATCCTCCGACCCGGCTTGTTCGTTTGATTCGCCCTAGTTAATTTCGGCCGTGCTTTTTTATGTTGTTAATTATTAAATTCCTTTTTTGATATTTTATGGCTTGTTGGTTTCCTTACATAATAGGGTATGTTTGATTGCAAAATAAGAATAGCTAGAATAGCCGAATCAAACTGTCGTTTGTCTAATTAGAATAGTCAATTCTTAAATCTTTAGAAATAGTCTATTCTAATAAAATAAAACGTTTGAATTATTTATTCTAGCTATTCTAATCCAACTAAACACCGAATAGGCTATTTCAAATAGCCTAATTTTAAGAATAGTTTATTCTCAACCCAACAAACATACCCTTGTATGTTTTCAATGAACTTTGAGCCTTTGACCTACCGAAATTTTTATATATAACATTTATTCAAAAAAAAATAAACCAAAACACCCCTGTTTCTGAATTTTTTGGATTCTACCCAGGCCGCACCAGTATTCTGCAGCCCCAAAGACTGGAGTCCGCACAATGCCCCTGCGACCCTTGTCATGGGGCCGCAGAATACCGGTGCGGCCCCAACTTTTTCCTTTTTTTTGTCTAACAGAAACAGAAGGGGATATCTCAAAGTTTGAGTGGAGTCTGCATACTCTGTAATACCAAATGTTACGTGGGTGGGGTCCACATACTCATTACAATTTAAATTCCTTTTTGCTTGGAATTCGCATCCTTTAAGATATCTCAATGTTTGAGAAATCTCAACCGTTAAATTACGTTCTGCACGAATCTCGAGGCACATATAATACTGGTCCATGCACTATCCCTAAATAGACACCGTACACGTCGGTCACGTAAAAGTTGAGACATCTCAGTAGACATAAAAAAAATATATATATATGGAGCCGCAGGGGCATTGTGCGGACCCCAATCTTTGGGGCCGCAAAATGTCGGTGCTGCCTGGATAGAATTCGAATTCTTCAAAAACAGGGGTGTTTTGGATTTTTTTTTTTTTTGAAAAAATGCTATAAATAAAAATTTCGGCTCGACCTATCTTGTGTCTATAGCACTGCATGCATTAAAAAATTGCATACTAGCAAAAGTAGGAATCACTTGAAAATATTTATTTTGGCAATTTTATCTTTTCTCACATTAATTTTAAAAATATTGAATTGACAAATAAAGTAACGGGTATATTGTTGGATATATAAACAGATTAAATCAAATTTCATGTAACTTTTTTTAAGTACTATTTGGCTATGTATCACAAACTGTGAACGATAAAATATATACCGAGGTTATCTCTTTTATTTTGTTTATGATTATCCATATCATCAAATAAATAATTATCAAATAATCTCTTCCAACTAATAAATTTTTTTTCTAAAATTTGTTGAATAAGAGAAATACTTCAATGACAATTTTCAGTTACGTTTTGCCTTATAAAAAGGAGTTTGCATGTATAAGAGTTTTAAATTAGCATTAGTACAATGTCAATGCAATGTTACCATGATGCACTTATTTTGTTCTTTTGGAAAAAGACCGAAAGTTAGGTTGACTCAGACTCAGGTCTTACATCCGTGGGACCCGATTAAAAAGGGATATATGTAAAAAAAATGGGAATGAACAGCTTTTAGGTACGATCGGCCGAGATTTTTATTAATAACCTAAAAAATATATATCAAATCTGTCCTCATCAAAACTTTTTTTTTTTAAAACACTCTGACTGACTCACAGTGGATCCACTATCCCAACTAAACCGCCCAAGTATGGAGCGGTCAGCTCTCCCTATCAAACTGCCCCAGCGTGAGGCGGTTTGATTTTTTTTTTTTTAAATATGCCCCAGCGACCCCCCCCCCCCCCTCCCTCTCTGTCTCTAAACCCGATCCCCCCCCTCTAAATCCTACTCGAACCCCCCCCCTGATAGGGCCATGTTCCCAAGGCCCTTTATTTACTAAACTTTAGGCCTATGAAAGCCCGGGATTCGGACCTCCTTTCAGGAGCCAGCCCGGAGCCTAGGTAAAGAGGCCCAAAGCCCGAGATACTTAAGATCCAGTTACAGAACAGGCCGAAGGCCTGCAAAGGTCGAACTCGGCCCGAAATGGACGTACACCGCCTTAATGCGGGATGACCAGTCAACTCGGTCACAATAACCGTTTTTACCGGCTTAAGGCGAGATAACCGCCGAGATAGCGGTTATGACTCAACATATATAAGGCAAAAATCCCCATTGAACGGGGGTCGAGATTTTACACACACACAGAGAGATCGAATAGGTCAGAGTCAGAATCTCTCTACGCCCACCTCGCTCTTTAATCTTCACACACTTCACACATCTCGGACGGCCATCCCGTGGCAGGGCGAGATCATTCCACCTCTCACATACGGACTACTCTCCCCGGGAGATAGGACGTATCAACCACCGTGGGGCCCCCATCGCTCCAATACTGAAGCATCAAATGGACGTGCAAGATGTTTCCAATCCTCCCCCTCCTCCGGGCACCAGCAAGGACCCCGCAGGAGGTAAGGATACCGGGAACACCTCCAAACCCTCTCCGAAGGTCGACAACCACCCAGCAGGCGAGAAGGACAACCGACGTCCTAACAACCCGCCGAACAACCAACCCGTGATCGGGTCAGGGGTCACCCCTCAAAACCCCCTTGTCACCCCATCCTCAGGGCAACTTGTCCCACCAGGCACCACGCCGATAAGACCGCCCCTGAGTGCGATCGCAACACGGCCGATGTCACCTCGGCCACAGCGACCCCAACAACCCTTCACGGGATCCAACCCTCAATACAACACCCAGCCGTTCACACCATATCAGCCGCAAACACCCGTGTACTATTACGGGACATACCCTTACTCACCATATGGCCCACCGGTGCCACACTACCCGTATATGACCCCGCCCGGTCAAATGACCCAGGAAGGCGCTCCGGGAACTTATCACCCCGGTATCGCAGCACCTTATCCCCTGGCTCCACCCAATTACCTTCCCCTCCAACAAGCGCAGCAGCACTCAGCCCAGATAGTAGCCACGTGCGCTGCGCCAACTAAGCCAACAAAGCCCCTCTCCAAAAACCTCCAGACGGCTATCTCGCCCCGCAACCTTAACTCCGACTTTATTAAGGTTCGGACAGCGGATAGTGAGGAAACAGACACTCCTAACCCCCAAAACAACACGGTGCAGCACGGCCCCAAGCCAATTGAGCAGGAAGGCCAGGGTGAGAACCAAGGGAAGGAACAGGGACAGGAAGCCGGGGCGGGACGCAACCCATCACCCCAAAAGGAACAGAGATCTGTCCATAACGATGACCGGGGGCGATCGCGCCACCGAAAACAATCCCGCTCTCGCCATGAGCGCGAAGATAGCCAGCTACGGGGAAGACATAGGACTCGCAAAGGCGACAGGAAACGCACCCGAAGGTCTCCCACCCCCAATAAAGGTATCAGCATGACCCAAGTAGAAGAGCTAATACAGGCCCGCCTCAATGCCAAGATGGCCGAGATCGAGTCCCAGAAGGCCGGCACCTACTCTAAACCTATGGGGATTGCGGACGGACCTCTGTCAGCCAATATATACGGAGCGTCTATGACAGACTTTAAGTACCCCGCTTTTCTCCCAAGTTTCCGAGGTAATGGAGACCCCGCAGACCCGCACAACTTTGTATATGGGTTTTTGGAGCGACTACGGCTCTTAGGAGCCACGGACGCGATAACATGCCGAGTTTTCACAACCTGCCTCCAAGGAGAAGCTTGGGACTGGTACATGAACCTCCCTCGAGGTTCGATCACAAAATTCGAAGACCTCGCCAAGGCTTTCCTCGAAAGATACACCGTGATCAGGCCCCCTCAGGTCACCAGCGAGACGCTCCTAGACATCGTTCAAGGTCCACGGGAAAAAACCGGCAATTTTGTCAACCGCTTCATACAGGCATCTCGCCAAGTCCAGAACTTGAACGAGGAATTTGCTCTAGCCGCCATCAAAAAAGGGCTGCGCAAAGGCGGCCCCGGTACCTTGAGGTACGATGCGCATGTGAAGAAAATGACTACCTTGCGCGAGTTTGTGGCCTTTGCAGAAGGGTACATCAGAGCCGAAGAAGACAATGGTAGCCCGCCAAGAGCCCGGCCAAGATCACCCCGACAACAGGGCCACTGGCCACCTCAAAATGATCAACCTCGGGCACAGGTCGAACCTCGGACCCAGAATGAACCCCGCAGACACAATCAAGACAAGAAAGGAGGGAACAGACCAAATGAAGCAGAATACCGCCCCCACTACGTGCGGTACGCCCCCTTCACCAAAAAGCGGCACGAGATGTACCATATCGTGAAGGACATGTTCGATCTACCCCCCCCGTTGCCCAAAGACATCTTCGAAGTACAGGACAAAACTAAGGAATGCTTGTTCCACGGGTTCGAGGGACATTCAACAAGCGACTGTCTCCAGTTACGCGACATACTGGAAAGACTAGCCCGGGAAGGAAAGTTAACCGAGTTCATCCAACCCGACTTCTATAAAAAGTACACTTGGAAGTACAACGGGCGTGGCCGAGATTACAAGAAGAAAATTCCATACAACAGGAATTACAACGGTGACCGACGTCCCAACCAAGGACCAAATACCGATGATGGGTCAGGCCCGCAGCGTGGAGAGCGACAGGGCAGCCCGGTTGTCAACACGATCAGCGGTGGCATCGGGCATTACCCCCGCAAGGTCGAGTCCCGTCCTAAGACTAAACCTTACCCCACCATCTTAAATGTCGAACAAGACACAGACAAAAAACGACCAAGAATGGATGAGGTAATCGTCTTTTCTGAAAAAGACCAAGGCGAGATCGTTGGCCCGCATGTCGACCCAATTGTGCTCAGCCTAAAAATCGATACACACAGAGTCAAAAGGATCCTAGTGGACACCGGAAGCTCAGCCGACATCCTTTACTTGTCCGCTTTCCGCAAAATGGGACTCAAAACTGACACACTCAAAAGGATGACACCCCCCCTCATCGGTTTCACAGGCGATGCCCTCCGTCCAAAGGGTATGGTTTCTCTCAAAACCACCTTCGGCACCTCGCCTAAAACAGTGGAAACAATGATCGACTTCTTGGTAGTCGACGCTCCGTCTGCCTACAATGCCATCCTAGGGAGGGGTACACTGAACAAAATCGGAGCCATAGTTTCTTCTCCTCACTTAAAAATCAAATTTTACACAAGCCATGGAGTGGGAGAAGAATGTGGAGTACAAGAGATAGCTCGGGAATGCTATCACGTATCTCTCCAGGAAAGGTACGGCCAAGTCCATCAAGTCGATACCCCCAGAACAACCACCTGCCGTTCGGGCGTGCATATGAAGGCCAGCAGCGACTTCATGCCCCCCGACACTCAGTTCGCGCTGGATCCCACAGACAAAGCGGAATCCAAGTCTTCCCTTGAGCCCGCAGACGAAGTTGACGAGCTCGATTTAGGCGAAGGGAAGACATTGAACATAGGAAAAGCTATCCAGGGGTCAGCCAGAGAGGACCTTATCATTTTCCTCCGCAATAACCAGTCCGTTTTTGCCTGGACCGCGGCCGACATGCCAGGTATTCCGAGGTCAATCGCGGAACATAAGTTGCACATTAAACCAGAATTCAAACCGGTCCGCCAAAAGAAGCGCAATATGGGGGAGGAACGACAACTGGCAGTAAAAAAGGAAGTCGGAAAACTTCTAGCTGCGGGATTCATCCGCAATGTTGACTGCCCGGAGTGGATGGCTAACCCGGTTCTGGTCAAAAAGTCAAATGGCGATTGGCGGATGTGTATCGACTACACAGACCTTAACAAAGCTTGCCCAATGGATCCATTTCCTTTGCCAAAAATAGACCAACTTGTAGACTCCACCTCGGGACATGCATTCCTCAGTTTCATGGATGCATTCTCGGGGTACAATCAAATCAGGATGAATCCCGACGATGAAGAAAAGACTGCTTTTACAACCCATTCCGGCCTCTACTGTTACCGAGTAATGCCATTCGGGTTGAAAAATGCAGGAGCAACTTTTCAGAGAATGGTGAATAAAGTCTTCCAAGAACAAATCGGCCGAAACATGGAAGCTTATGTCGACGACCTGCTAGTCAAGAGCATGTCGGATCTTGATCATATCCGAGATCTCGAGGAAACTTTTGCGACGCTCAATGCCGCCGACATGAAACTCAACCCCAAAAAGAGTTTCTTCGGCCTAACCGGGGGCAAGTTCCTCGGGTTCATGGTATCCATGCGAGGTATTGAAATTCACCCCTCTAAATCCCAAGCTATACTCAATATGCAACCACCCCGGAACTTGAAGGAACTCCAGTCGTTAACTGGACGACTGGCAGCCCTCAACAGGTTCATAGCGCGGTCCGGAGATGTCTGCTTCCCTTTCTTCAAAGCTATGCGGAAGTCAGCCAAGTTCGAATGGACTGAGGAGTGCGCGGCGGCTTTTGACAAAATCAAAGCTTACCTCGCTGACCCACCTTGCCTCAGCAGACCCGCAGCAGGCGACATCCTTGTCCTTTACTTGGCAACTACCAACCATGCTGTCAGTGCAGCCCTAGTCCGAGAAGAAGGGCGGGAACAGCGACCCGTATACTTTGTCTCACATGTACTCCGCGATGCCGAAACAAGATACACCCAGATTGAGAAAGCCGCATACTCTCTGGTAGTGGCGGCAAGGAAGCTGCGACCATACTTCCAGTCACATCCTATCAAAGTATACACCGGGGTGCCACTCAAGAAAGTCCTTGCCAACTTCGATTCTTCCGGTAGATTACTGGCTTGGGCTCTGGAACTTTCCGAGTTCGACATTTCCTTCCACCCACAAAATGCTCTCAAGTCGCAGATCTTTGCCGATTTCATCGCAGAATACTCAGGAGCACCACCTGAATTAGAAGGACGATGGACGTTATATGTCGATGGAGCATCCTCCCTACAAGGGGCCGGAGCTGGTGTCTCCCTTATCGGACCACAAGGTGAAGTTCTGAATTATGCCCTCCACTTTCAGTTTCCGGTGACCAATAACACTGCAGAATATGAAGCCATGATAGCTGGGCTCAAGTTAGCCAGAGAACTCGGGGCACGCGAGGTATACCTCCATAGCGATTCCGAGTTGGCTGTCAAACAAATCAATGCCGAATGTCGCGTCATGGACGATAAATTACGCAAATACCGGGAGCAGTTCAATAACCTGAAGAACCAATTCGATAAAGTCGAGATCCAACATGTTTCTCGCAACAAGAATTGCCAAGCCGATGCTCTTTCTAAGCTCGGAGCTGCAGGAAACTTAGACAAAGACAGACCAATCATAGTCATGGATATACCCAATTCCAGCATTGATGTAGATGTTATTGCGGTATATGCCATCCATGAACCACCAGAAACATGGTTTACCCCGATGTGGAATTTCCTCAATACCGGGGTCCTGCCAACAGACCAGCTTGAAGCGCGACGTTTGAAGAAGATAGCCCCGCTTTACTCCATCTTCAACAACCAGCTCTATAAGAGGGGCTATGTCCGACCTTGGCTGAAGTGCATCCCGGAGAACACAGCCCACCAAATGTTGGCCGAGGTACACGCTGGCATATGTGGCAGCCATCAAGGAGCAAAAACTCTAGCCAAGAGAATACTCCGAGCAGGATTTTATTGGCCAACAATGCAGCAAGACGCTGCGGACTTGGTCAAAAAATGCGACAAGTGCCAATATCACAGCAAGCTCAGCAATATCCCACCTTACGATCAGATCTCTATCTCGGGGGCGTGGCCCTTCGACTTATGGGGAATCGACATCGTGGGTCCGTTCCCCAAAGCCGTGCGCCAGCGACGTTGGATTATAGTTGCTGTCGAGTACTTTACCAAATGGGTAGAAGCCGAGGCCCTGGCGACTATCACGGCCAAAGCAGCCGAACACTTCATCTGGCGCAACATCATCTGCCGATTTGGTTTACCCCATGCCCTCATTTCCGATAATGGCACACAGTTCAACGCAGCCAGCACGATAGCATTCCTATCAGGCCTTGGGATCCACAATAATTTCACCTCGGTCAGCCATCCCGCAAGCAATGGCCTAGCTGAGGTGACCAACAGGACCATTTTGGAAGGCATCAAACGCAAGGTGGAAGCCAACCGCAAAAATTGGCCCGACATGTTGGACGAAGTCCTTTGGGCATACCGGACAACCCCGCGGGAAGCTACGCAACAGACCCCTTACTCGCTGGTATTCGGCATGGAAGCAGTCACCCCCTTGGAACTAATAGAACCATCCCTTCGCACTGCGACATACTCTGTTGAAGGAAATCCAGGCTCTCGCGAGGTCGACCTTGAGCTCCTTCATGAAACCAGAGAACGAGCCCGGGTTCGGACAATGGAGTACCAACGGAGGATCAAGCGTGCTTTTGACAAACACGTTATACCTCGCGACTTCCAACCAGGTGATCTCGTGCTACGAAAAGTCGAAGCCACGGGTAAACATGTAGGCAAGCTAGAGCCAAACTGGGAAGGCCCATATCGGGTAGTATCCCTCAGAGGAAAAGGCGCGTATGAGTTAGAAAACTTGCAAGGAATTCCGCTTCCGAGACCATGGAACGCGGGCCATCTCCGCAAGTTTTACACTTAATTGGCGCGACATACCCGCGAGCACATCGAAAGGCGTTATAAGCTGAGTACATGTGATGCTACTACAAGGCGAGATATGCCAAATTCAAGGCGAGATATGCCGAATTCAAGGCGAAATAGGCCGAATAACAGGCGTGATAGGCCGAATACTTTACTATAGGCGAGATAGGCTTTTAGTTACTTTTAGCGAGATGCTTTTTCATCTCATGTAACTTTTTATTTTTTGTATGCGATGTTATAAGCATACTTAATATATATATGTGTGAATTTTCAATTTTTCATGATGTCTTATTGTTACTTCACTTTAGTACCTGCTTTTTGAGCAGTACTTTTTATCATATCGGAAACAACTAACGAACGAAAACCCTTCGGGGTAACGAATACGAGTTTACCGATCACAGCATTATTCTGACTGGCGTTTTTATGTCGGCCTCGAATATTTTTCAAAAAAAAAAAAAAAAAAAAAAAAAAAAAAAAAAAAAAAAAAAAAACGGAAAGAAGGATAAACAAGTAAAGTTGCGACATCACAGATGACGTCGCAGACTAATCACATGCTGACAACGCTGAATAACAGGTAAATGTATTTATATATCTCTAGCATTGTTAAATTCCCACATCTCGGGAACAAAAATATCAATTACAAGCTTTCTTTGTTAAGCCCCCACATCCCGGGGGCATCAAAATATTACAAAATTTAAACTAAGGCACGAAGTCGGAAGACATGACCAGCTCGTCCTTATATTGTCACCACGCTTCACGCCATCATTCCTGTAACGAGTAAAGATTGTACCAAGTTAATATAGATACAGCGACATTGCAATTACGATATATATAAATCATGATAAAGAATAACTTACCAATCAGGGAGTTTTGAGATGGTCCCGAGGTGTCGCTATTGGAGACACAACCTCGGGGTGAACTAAGTCTTCTCTTCTCTCCTGGTCATCCTCCTCTTCGCTTTCTTCTTCCTCCTCCTCCTCTTCCTCCCCTTCTGCTTCCGCTATCACAGGTCTAGCCATCACAGGCCTATCCACCTCGTCAACGGGGTCGGGCAGATTTTTGGGCCACCTGAATTTCCCATACCACGGGTACGGGAAGTATGCGGCATGATCGTCAAGTGGGAGTTTCTGGTCAAAGATAGACCCATCTGGGTTTACCAAACGATCCTGGCCCTCATCCCAATGATACTCGGCCAACCCCTGAACCTTAGCTTCTTCGGGGAGAACTGGGTTAAACCCAGCATGTTCCGGGGTAAATGGAAAATGTTGCCCGACCTTCTTCAACTCGCGATATATCACGGCCTTCATTGGTTTGTGCAAGGCCAGACACGCGGCTTGCACAAAGGCCTTGCTACCCAAGAATCGACCTAATGTCAGGCCGGGTGCTCGGTGCAACTCCCCCTTTAGCCGGGATATCTCGGTTTCTTTTTCCGCGATGGTAATATCCTTCTGAGCTGCCTCCAGATTCAGAGCCGAGATCTGTTCTTTCAGGGATTTGATTTCCTCCTCTTGGTTCGCTATTTTGTCATCCCGAACCTTGAGGTGGAGCTCGGCTGTTTTTAATGTCTTTATGGTTGCCTCATGGATGCGAATTTGCCTCTCTTGCACCTTTATCTCTTTTTTGGCAACCTCGAGACGGGTGAACTGATCTCTAGCTAAACCACGGAAATAATCCCGCTCCAAAACGGCCTTTTTGACCATTTCACCGTCGGAATCAACAAAGAGCATGTTGCTTTGCTCTTTGTCAATTAGATCCTTGTAATGGCCAAGGATGGCCCCCATGTCATGGATGGCCGAGATGGCATGGTTGAGAGTGACCTCGGGCTTTTCCCGAATGGTCTCCTTCTGATACGCGGTTTCTGTTACTCGAAATACTTCCCGAGCATATCGGGCGTGGAGGTTTCTGTTCTCCTCCCGCGACTGCTGCATGGCAGAATGACCCGGGAGATGTAGGCCCAAGCTATCAGCAAACCCGGGCACAAGTCTGTCTTTAAACACGACCCCAGTAACAAGCTCTTGACCGGGAACGGCCGCCTGTAAGAAACTCTGGAGGTCGATGTCGCAGGGTTCCTCTATATCAGCTGGGGCGGCCTGGGTGGAAGATCCCGGAGTGATTGCCAAAGCGAGATTATCCCGGGGAGGAAGTTCACTCACTTCGACCGGAGATACCCCGCTAACCGGGCCGGCCTCAATAACGGCCGTTTCCAATACAGCGCGAGATTTCTTCTTCTTAGGGCGTTCGGGTGCTATGCCCTTACCCTTATCGGCCGAAGAGAAGGAACCACTACGGTTTCCCTTCCTTTTGTGGGTTGGAGCGTCCTCCGAGATGGCTCGTGCTGGTGCACGCGTTGGCTCCTCAACAGCGAGACTGGCCGACGCCGCAGCCTTAGAGCTTTTTCGGGGAACTTTCTTTCCCGTTGTCTTCGCCTTTTGGCCCGCAGTGGCAGTGGCAGTGCTCTCCTTTGGGGCTGCGCGATTCGAGGTCTGTGGCGCGCTGGTCCAGATCAGCTCCATGCAACCTTCTTCTGCAAAAAATAACGAAACATACATTAGGTTATGCAATTGGATATAACGAGATTGGGAATAAGCATAAAATAAATTGCAACTACACCCAAGAAAACAGGACTCACTTCTCACAATATCTCTCAATCCTCGTGCAGCCACCTGCTCTTGCAGATCAAGTTCTTGATCCCATGCCGGGATCATTACCTTCCCGGACTTCAACGGCCTCCACTTTGGATCGACATCTTGTAGGCTAGTCACGTCGCGCCAATTTTCTATGTACACCCATCCGTGGTCCCAGGCCTCTATTTTGTCCATCTTCTTGCTTTTCTCAAACAAGGCCTGGTGATGCTTTGGGGTTTTTTGGCGAAGTGCGAGGTGGCCGGGGTCCACATAGAGTGTGGAAAAGAAATGAAAAAACAACCCAAGGGTTGGCCGGTTCATCCCGAGCTCAGCATCAAAAGTCTTAAAAGCGGCTTCGAAGCTGCGGATATAGCTCCAGGCCACCCCGGTCAGTTGGGCAGGAGCCACCTTCATGAAGTTCAAGAGGCTCCGCTCAAAATTGGTTAACCTTAACTGGAAGCCGCATTGTGGCATTTTCCAGTAAACGCACATGCCCCGTTCGTGGTCATGTGCCCGATCTTCCGGGCCAGGTGCCCGTAATGTGATTTGATCCCGGGGAATCTTATTTTTAGTTGCCACTAACTCATCATAAAACGCCTCCGCCCAGGCTTGATCTTGTACCTCGGGTGCGGGGGCTCGTTGTGATGATTTGGGAAATTCGGTATCATCTGGATGACCGGCCCTAGGATTCACGTCGGGTAGTGGCCTAACTATGGCCTTTGATCTGGCCTTAGGTTTTGTGACCCGAATTGGACCTTTACTTGTAGACGTCCCGGCTTCAGCCAAAATACGTTCACCTCGGGATGATTTTTCCGGGCTTGAATTTAGTATATCCACCTCCACATCGGTGGCTTCACCTTCCCCTGCTTCCACAGTTTCTTTTTCCGAACTTAGGTCATATAAATACCCGCTTGACCTTTGCGAGGTTCCCTCCTCGCTATCAGATCGGCCCTCATAAACCACGTTGGCAGCTATCTCAAGCATGGCATCTATGCTCTTGCCTACACCGTGATGAGGGGTGGGCACTTTTTGCCTCCGAGAGAACCCGGGGGAACCAGACTGATCCCCCGAGATGGATGGGTTTTGTCCTAATTTGGACCGGTTTTCTTCAGATCTCGCACCGGAAAGGTCAGCCATTTCTACGATTAACAAAGGAGTTGGCTTAGGTACAGACTTATTCAAGGTTGGTACATAATTCATCCGGGTTTTTGGTCATACGACTATACCAAGTTGGCTTACTTACTTGTACTCCTGATCCCGGGTTGCACTAATTTGTATTAACCGAGTTCTACCGAGGTCCAGGAATCACTAACCTTATCGAGGCGAGGTCTTCTTTGGCTGATTTTCTGTCCTCGGTTGCACTTTGAGTTCGCCGCTTAAAGTTCTCTTTTCTCCGAGATAACGATTGCTCGATCAGAAAAAGTGCAAATGACGGGGACGGGGGTATATATAGGTCCGAAATGGGAAACTTTTTTCCGCTCGGATCCCGAGGAGTGACACCTGGCGCAATCTGCGACGTTCATCCACGCGACGCTTCGATTCCCGCGCTTATTCACCGGACGCGAGCTCTAACCGAGTTAACGCATGACACGTGTCGCGCGAGGATTGCGCCTTCACCTCGTTTTCCCTGCCCGATTTGATGGGCGATTTGATGGCTGACGGCGGGTTAACGGAAGACGAGGCGTCAGGCATTTAATGCCGGTATACTATATATACTTCCTCCGTCTCCCTTTAACGATCCATCAACCGTACATTTCTCTTTCTAACTCGCATTCTCACGAGATGTCTGATCACGTGAATGACGAGGTTACCATCTTGAAAGATGATATTCCATCACCCCCCACACTTCTTCCACATCAAAGTCCCGAGGTCGCCCTCCACAACTCCAACAAAGAAGGCGACCCACTAGCTTGGGACCGATGTGCCATTTGCAAGTTGAGGGGATACTCTCCGCAAATGTTCCATTGTGACGACTGCGAAGAAGCCTTTCATCCCGGGTGCTCGGCTAGACGATCACCTCGGAATCATCATGACCCTCGCTTCACATCCTTTACTTGCAAGCAATGCCTCGCGAACGCACGCCAAAACAAGCGCCGCCGTCAGGAATAGTTTTTAGTCTAATATAGCATATCGCATGTCGTACTTAGTTTCTATTTTATATTGTATGTTTTGCGATATTAATGAAATTTCTTCAACTGTTTCATTTTCTGTCTTGATTATGTCGGGTTCCATCCCGACCTCCGTCTTTAAATAAAAAAAAAAAAAAAAAAAAAAAAAAAAAAAAAAAAACTGCGAGTTCACAATATCGCGAGATTACACTACCATACGACATTACAACATACAGTGCAATCAAACAACATCTCGGGAAATCATAAATAATTTTACATAGTTTTTTACATAACTAAGTAATATCAAGTCAGAAGCATATGGCTATGCATTCTGACTTCGGGGGCTAATGATAGGGCCATGTTCCCAAGGCCCTTTATTTACTAAACTTTAGGCCTATGAAAGCCCGGGATTCGGACCTCCTTTCAGGAGCCAGCCCGGAGCCTAGGTAAAGAGGCCCAAAGCCCGAGATACTTAAGATCCAGTTACAGAACAGGCCGAAGGCCTGCAAAGGTCGAACTCGGCCCGAAATGGACGTACACCGCCTTAATGCGGGATGACCAGTCAACTCGGTCACAATAACCGTTTTTACCGGCTTAAGGCGAGATAACCGCCGAGATAGCGGTTATGACTCAACATATATAAGGCAAAAATCCCCATTGAACGGGGGTCGAGATTTTACACACACACAGAGAGATCGAATAGGTCAGAGTCAGAATCTCTCTACGCCCACCTCGCTCTTTAATCTTCACACACTTCACACATCTCGGACGGCCATCCCGTGGCAGGGCGAGATCATTCCACCTCTCACATACGGACTACTCTCCCCGGGAGATAGGACGTATCAACCCCCCCTCTAAACCCACCCTCAACCATACCCGAACCCCCCCCCCCACCATCCTCTCTCTCTCTCTCGGCCACCCCCTCTAACTCTCCCTCTCTCCCTCTCCATCTCGGTCACAATCCGATTATTTACGGGTAAGTCTCTACGTAACTTATTAATTTATTTTTTGTAGAAATTGAATTATTAATTACCGTGTGCAGGTTGTTGATTTACCCGACGCGATTGAATTGATATAAATTAGGGTTTATGGATTTAGAAACTATCCAAAATTATGGTTTATGGTTTATAAATTAGGGTTTACGGTATAGTGTTTATAAATTAGGGTTTACGGTTTAGTGTTTAGGGTTAAGGGTTTACGGTTTAGTGTTTACGATTTAGTGTTTACGGTTTAGTGTTTATGGTTTACAAATTATGGTTTAGTGTATAGGTTTTATAAATTAGAGGTAAGGGCTTATAAATTAGGGTTTAGTGTCCAAAATTAGCGTTTACAGTTTCTTGTATAATTGTGTACATTATTGGACTAAAAAATTTCTAAATTATATTATTTCGGTCCAAAATTGTGAAATTTACATTATTTGAAATTATGAAATTTACTTTATATATTTATTTCGGTCCAAAATTGTATTAATAATTTTTTTACGGTAGTTTGCAATATTAATTTTTTTATGGTAGTTTGCAATAATAACCTGCTATTTTCAAATGTAGTATGGTCAGACATAGACAAGGACGTTCAGGAGATACAATGGAGACGGTGGAGAGTTCACATGTTGATGTTGACGAGGCTCCTAGTGCGGTTTGGTTGATGACAGTTTTATAAAATAATCAACAATTATTATAAAAGAATCGACAGTTTTAACATCAAACGACGCATCCAAACTCACCATCAATTTTCTTCAAACGACGAATCCAAAATGTTAAAATCCATCTACTTGATGAGTGATCATGTACATGAAATTTTTTTAAAAAATTTAATTTATTTAGTATAAAATTAAGCGGTCCAAAAAAAATAAAAAATAAATACATAAAACAACTTATAAAATATTCATTTTTTTAAACTTATAAAACAACTTATAAAACAACATCATAATAAATTAATCCGATGCTAACAGAATATCCGCTCTCTATTTTCTAAATTATAACCGTATTTCTATAAATTAAGGCAGCCCCACTGTGAGGCGGTCAGGTGTTTTTCAAAAAAAAAATTGATAAGGGCAGATTTGATATTTTCTTTTTATTTTTTAGGGTATTAATACAAATCTCGGTACGATCGGATCCATCAGTGCAACGTCATCTAAAATAAAATTTATGTCGTGTATGTATTGATCAAGTATTGTCATTTGTGTTATTTGTGTATTTTTCGTATTGTGTTCAGATGTTTAATAAGTGAGAATTTGTAGGTTTAGGGTTTAGGGTTTAAGTAAAGATTGGAGATGAAGTTAATTAATTATTTAATATTCGTAAATAATTATTTCTTTTGAATTTTAAATCGGCAATTTCTTATACAGAGAATATTGTTTACACCACTGGACTGAAAGTTATTCTCTACTTTACATTTGTTGTGGATAAAAAAAAAATCACTCACGTCTCTCTTCCTTTAAAAAATTGAGCAAAATTATATTTTCTGTCAGCTTTGTTATGTTTCTATCGTCTTTATTCATCTTTATTCACCTTTGTTATAAATTACCATATAATTAATTTGCTAATTTAATTTTATTTGAATTTCTTTTTTGATTGGATACAAAAAAAATTGATTCAAATCATTTGTTGTAATAACAAAGGTATTATATAGTTGGTAGCTTGACCTCCAACCTTTACTAAAAAAAAATTATGATCCAAATCCCGTTATAAAATAATAATTAATACATATTGTTATGATATTATTAATTTATTTTATTTACTTAAATATAATAAAACTACCTATTTTATCAACAAATGACAAAATATTTTTTGTAGGAGATAAAATATAGCATCCCACCATTTTAAATTTTTATATGATAAGTTTACTAAAATTATAAAGATATATGAATTTAGGGTTTTTCAGTACCAAATTTCATAAAAGTATATATAATAAAATAGTGACAATTATTATGTCAAGATGTGTATATACCAGTGTTGTAAATAACGGTATGCGTTCGTCGGATGGACAGAGTACCTCCAAGTGATTAATAAAAAATAATCGAGAATAATCGACTATAATCGGAAATAATCGGCCGATAGTCGAAAAAATCCGTGAAGGTTTGATTACCGCCAACGACTAATCGGCCTAAACGGATGTTTTTTACAACACTAGTATATACACATTATTTTATATATGAATAATTGTTGTGTATAATATACTTGATTGACTCTTTTATAATATCTAAAATAAAAAGATCTTCTGTACAAAATATATGAGATAAAAAGTACTAATTTATGTTGACTTATGATTAACACTTTAACGGTCACTCCTATTAACCTCTCTAGAAGAGACATGTGATGCGGTTTCTAAGAAAAATCCGGTTAATTAATTTTTTTTCTGGTTTAACTGCAGAAGTGGTCTTTCAAACAAACCGAACTGGACAGGTGACCGATTCCGGTTTTTTCGGGTCCAACCTATTGGTCTGGTCCGGTTCTAATAACATTGCTATAAAGGACTCTTTCATTCAAATTTCAAACGTGCAACTTTCCGCACAAAAAGCTCAATTGTTTGTCATTAGATCAAAAAAAGATTTTCTTATTAACGGTACTAGTTATATTAGGCAGATGTATATTGTGTAGCATATTTAGTGTCATCAATCGAATAAGAAAGTATGTCAGGAATGATTTTGATTGAATATATGTACCAATTATGTTGGTAATAACATACTAAGGACCTGTTCAGCGGATTGAAGGGAATGAAAATGGGCTAGGAAATGAAGATTTTTGAATGGCCAAAACACTGTGCACGTGGGAAAAAAAAATTCACTCCGAGTGAATTTTTTTTTTCCATGGACACAGCGGCAAACTGAACAGGCCCTAAAAGCAAATACGGATAGTTGTGGATGTTCACCTGTAGACTTTGCTCTGTCATTGTTTATAGTTGTTGTGATTGGCATAAATTAAGATCTTGCTCTGTTATGAATAGTTGTTATTGTAGCGTTTGGTATAAAGACTTTGATGGTTTATGTCTGTTTTTTTTTTTTGTAAAGTTGGAGATCAAGATACTTAATTATTTAATATGTATAGAAAATTATTATTTAGATTTCAAACTTAGGAGGACCTTCCAGACATATGATATTGACTTTGTTACTAGATCAAATATTGGTTCTATGTTGTTTTATATTATTGTTTGTTTTGAATCAATGTGATCATTTTCTATAATTTATAGCTTTTTTTATCGCATTTTATATATAATTGTTGTTGGAGATGTTCATTAATTTGTTAAATATTGATATAATATGTTTTAAGATTAATTTGCTTATAGTAATTTAGAACTTTCAGAATTAAATATTCAAATTTTGATAGATATAAAGATCAGAGCACTTGTTGTGCATTAAAAGTTGTGTTAACATGTATTATGACTTTGTAATTAGTAAGTCTTAA
The DNA here is from genome assembly GCA_025461125.1 of Carex kokanica. Lineage (NCBI taxonomy): Eukaryota > Viridiplantae > Streptophyta > Magnoliopsida > Poales > Cyperaceae > Carex > Carex kokanica. Next base: position 732,798 of record JAJGRX010000923.1, on the reverse strand, counting down.
GATTTTGTAACTAATAAGTATAAAAAAACTTTCTCTGACAGATATGTAAATCTAAATATTTTGGTCTAGAGAATATGGACCGTACACGTGTCCATCTTTTTTATTCTTTAAATATTCTTATTTTACAAGAAGTACGACTTAAGATTTCTAATTGAGAAATAAGAGTAGAACTAGGGTGTGATGTGCTCATTAAATTCTTTGGTAAGTATAACTCTATAATCTATATGATTCACTTCAAATGAGATGAATCCAAACCGTTGAAACCGATTTACTTCACGAGTGATGCACGTACATGCAAAATTTTAAATTTTTTGATCGAATTCATTTAGTCTAAAGTCAAGTGGTCAAATTTGATGAAAAATGAATAATTCAAAATGAAGTTTTAGAAGTTATTTTAATGCATTCATTTTTCATCAATTTTGACCGCTTGACTTTGTACTAAATAAATTCGAAACATTCAAAATTTTGCATGAACGCACATCACTCGTGAAGTACATCGGTTTCAACGGTTTGGATTCATCTCGTTTAAAGTGAATACAATAAATTATGGAATTATACTCACCAAAGAGTTTGGTGAGCACATCACACCCTAGTTCTACTCGAGAAATAATGTACACTATGACTTGGATTTTATGATTTGTATAAAAACTTTATTTGACAGATATTGAGACTTATTTTTCAATAGATATAAAGACTTTGATCCTAAAATATTCTAAATTGTATAGACAAAATTATCAGCCCATACAATGAATAATTTCATATAACTATTTATACAATTGATAACTGGTATACCCATATAAATATGTATTGCATTTATTTTAAAATTTAGTACAAATTTACATAAGTGCGCAAATTAAATTGCATGGATTAAAAATTATCAATACATGTAATTAATAATTTAATACAATTAATAATACAACTACTCATCCAAGTAATACTTAAAATATTCATGTAAAAAAAAATCACTGCTCAAACTCTTTAGCAATGGAATCCAAATCTGCTTCTATTCTTGAGAATAGGAGCACTCTCCTCTTCCCCTTTTCTCTCTATCTCTCTCTTCAAAAACAACATAGAGTAGGATCCGCTATCCTAAAAAAGTGGGGTCCACTGGAGTCATTGACATAATTGAAGTGCACTCATCGAATGGTTAGTGGGTCTTCTAAAAGAATCTACGATCGGTGACTTGATTTTATAATTATTTGGATCGGAATATAAGTACTAATAATATTTGTAATAATAAACGTTTGCAACTAAATATGTAAGTAATTTTCTGTGATTACTATTGATGAAAATTTACTGTTTTAAAATGGAAAAATTGATCTGTATTTTACTTTATCAAATACTCTTTTCCAGTTATACAAAATAAAAGAGAACATGATTTTCACTAATTTATCTATTTTTTGAAATTACAACAAGTATTTTTTCATGCAGATTCCGAACTCATGATCTCTCACATCAGATGACATGTGTGTTTATCACTAGATCAAAGCTAATTGTTCCCTATCTTATTTATAATTATCCAATCAACTTGTTAATTTAAATGAAAAGCACTAAACCTGTATACTTATTTTCTTAGCCTTCTTTGCCTTATAGCATCTCCAACTATACATTAGAAATTAAAGTTAATTTTAATTTCTTAACCCCTCCATCCCAGCAATTGCTTTTTAACCAATTGAACCTGAATTTGAACCGATCAATTAACTAGTGTGTCATTAAAAAAAACGTTTTCTTTTAAAACAAATTTGCTAATTTAGAAACTGTGATACATCCCAGCAATTATATTAGCAATTTAAAAGCAATCACCATGGTAGATGCTCTTATTTTTTTCCGAACTTTTTCAAAATTTCAATTTTTCTATATCTTCTGTGACGGGTACTTTACGTATATCAATGCAACGAGTAAAATAAAGAGGGGTAGTGGGTTAAATCTTTTTAATATATGTACCTTCTTTTATAAATTTCACATTGACGTAATTTTCTTTTCAAAATGTTCCTCTAATTAGTGCGAAGAAAGTGGATCAGTATTTAGTATATTTTAACGCTGAAAAATATAAATATCGTGACAGAAATTTAAAATTTTGTTTGCAAAACATTTTTTTTACTAAAAACCGGGGATTTTTTTCGTAAGAAATAATATTGGGCCAGAAAATGGGCTATGGGAGTAAAGTTTTATATGAATCAATTTAATGCCTCACAGGCTTGACAGTACAATTCTTTGTTTTGCTTAGATAGTAGCCCGTTGGATAACTTTATTGTTTTGTAGGCAATAATTCTAACTATTTGGAACGTAAATCAAAGATATAAACAACATTTTCCATTTCATTCGGCCCAAAAAAAAAAAAAAAAATTTCCATTTCTTGAAGTTTACATCTTACCTGTGCTCGCTACCAATAAATGTGAATCGTGTAGAAATTATCTGATCAACTAATTTACTCAAATCCAATCTCTGAAGACGGGAACTACTCACGTTTAGCGCCCTATCCAACCTTTTAAAAAATTGTTTACAACCTTTTGAATTACTACTGATAAGCTTTTAAATCTAAAATCTAACTGGTTTAATTTTAACTATTTTTTTCTCAATTTATCTTAAACCAAAAAATGAAAAAAAAAAAAAATTCATCCACACTTTTTTTTTCTCTCTAATTATTCTGGTCGTTTTTTTTTTATGATCCGTGATAAATTTTGGAATTTAAAACTACAAACGTCTTCTCCTCGATTTTTTCTTTCAAATGAGATCTATAATAAAGTATTTTTGAGTTATATTCGTACCGTTGTACTTTTTTTCTAAGAGTAAAAACTTGTGTGTACTTTAGCACTTTTATTTTTTCTATTTCCGCGTTTGGTAGAAGCAACGAGGGAATACAAATGGTAATCGCAAATTTCCTTGCCATCTAAATGCCACAGTTCATGGCTATCCAAATAGGAATTTTTTTTATAAACCATAATTAAAAAATATATTTTTACGATACCAACATGACTACTTTTTTTTTTACAAAAACCATAAGAACTGAAATGTCATTTCGATCAGTTATTTTTTTTTATTCCGGACCGAAATAACATTTCGGTCCGGTCTCTTTTTTGGATTTTCTGAAACCAGTACCACAGAAAATTCAAAAAGAGAACAGGACCGAAATACCATTTCAGTCTGGAACTTGACGAAACTTATTGTTTATTTTCCACGGAATTAAAAAAATTAATTCCAAACCAAAATTAGCAAAAAGAAAAGGAAATAAGCTACCGCTTTTATTATCAGGAAAAATACAACACGCTCGATGAATTCAAATCGAATGGTCAAGTTAACCATATGTTTAGTCCATTTAAAATCATAAAATAGATGCACACAAAATTAACTTTGATGCATACACGTTTTTTTTTTTCAAACTTGAATCAATAAATTGACATCCATTGCATCAAAATTCATTGACATCGGATGCCTCTTCCTTTTCAATTTGGTGACTCTCCTGCAACTACTACTGGGGCATTATGGCGGTTTTAATTAGTCCTCTGTAAATCTTTGTTATTGTTTAATTAGCTGAGAAGAAAATGCGTCTCTCCTGAGATATCTCAACTTTTGCGTGACCGACGTGTATTATTTGTGCTTTAAGATTCGTGCATAACGTATTTGAACGGTTGAGATTTTCCAAAAAAAACACTTAAAAGTTTGAGATATATCAGAGGATGCGAATTCCAGGTAACATGGGCTTTGGACCTGCACTGCACATGGAATTAATTATATATGTAAAGCTGAGAAAAGTAACCGAATAGATTAGATTAGATACGCTGTGACAATATTTTATCTTAGGAAGAATACAAGCCCAGAAATAAGATGTACAAAAGGAAAAGCATTTGATTCGATTGAATATCTGCCAATCAGGTCCTTGTAACTCAAATTAAAGCCATCTCAAAAGATGAAAAGAAAGTGAAAAGCATAAAGACAACCCAAGAAAGAAGAACAATTCAGTTTCACATCGCCCTCCATGTACTAAAACATTGGAGATATCAGTTTCTCCTAAGCATTTGGACAAAATGTTTCTCATAAAGAGAGATATTCTTTTTTGGTGAATAACTCTCTTATGCTTAAGAAGATATATATATATATATAGGCATTTGCTTCGGTGCACACAAGGACCTATTTGTAAAATGAGTCATATTTTCATTTTCAAAGTTCAAACAGTCGATCTGACCGTTCAACATTATCTCCATATTAAAATGTACTTGGAGGTCAAATTTTACATTTTTTTGAATTTTTTTACTATTTATTAAGTATTTTACAAATTCAATGGTCTGAATTTGACTAGTTTTTGTAAAATACTTAATAAATAGTAAAAAAATTCAAAAAAATGTAAAATTTGACCTCCAAGTATATTTTAAAATGGAGATAATGTTGAACGGTCGGATCGACTGTTTGAACTTTGAAAATGAAAATATGACTCATTTTACAAATAGGTCCTTGTGTGCACCGAAGCAAATGCCTATATATATATATATAGATGGGCTATTGTGCTTTGCAAAGTAAAGCCATCGTTTTACTTCGGCCTCCTTTTTGGATTTTCAAAGTCCAAAACAGTCGATCCGAACCGTTCAAATTGATCTACATATTGAAATGTGCTTGCAAACCAAATTTTACATTTTTTGGAATTTTTTTACTATTTATTAAGCCACTTTGAAAATTGCTGATCACATGGTCCAGAATTTTGTTGCACTGTTTTTACTGTTCACTCGGATCAGCAAATTTCAAAGTGGCTTAATAAATAGTAAAAAAATTCCAAAAAATGTAAAATTTGGTCTGCAAGCACATTTTAATATGTAGATCAACTTAAACGGTTTGGATCGACTGTTTGGACTTTGAAAATCCAAAAAGGAGGCCGAAGTAAAACGTTGTTTTACTTGCAAAGCACAATAGCCCATCTATATATATATATATGAGTGAGGCTATGGTACTTCGGCTAATGTACTATGGCTAGTGTACTACGGCTCAATATGGTACCTTTTAAAATCCTAACGGTCGATCCGAACCGTTCAATGTGATATCCATATGAATATGTACTTGTAAACTAAATTTTATATTTTTTCGAATTTTTTTACTATTTTTTTAGATAGATAGAATTTTCAGTGTTTTATACAAATTCTGGACCATCAAAATTCTACCTATCTAAAAAAATAGCAAAAAAATTCGAAACAATATAAAATTTAGTCTGCAAGTACATATTCATATGGATATCACATTGAACGGTTCGGATCCACCGTTAGAATTTTAAAAAGTACCATATTGAGCCGTAGTACACTAGCCATAGTACACTAGCCGAAGTACCATAGCCTCACTCTATATATATATATATCTGTAAACTTTATAATGACTTGAGATTTTTTTTTATTTTTTATTTATTTAAATAAGAGTTTCTCTAACTCAGACATCCCCTGTTTGATTATTGATTACTGAATTTTGTACATAAATTTTTTTTTGTGATTTATCTCGTTACTTGCTGTTGTTGATGTGCATTGAATACTGGACATCTCTATATTTTTTAGAAATGGAGGCAATGTTTTTTCTTATGAGTCGACTGCCTAAGGTATCCCAGAGACCAGGGACAAGTATCCTCTCCATTACTATAAAAGATTCCCTTCACTTTACTGTTTGAGATTAACTCTCAAACGCTTGTGATTCGGGCTAGCGCAGGGGCAGTATTATTGGGATTTGAGATTCGTGCCAAGTTAAAAAGAACGGTCCAAATTCAATAATTGTAAAAAATTCCCTATTACAGAGAGGATGTGAATTCAGAGACCAGAGGGGCAATCTATATAAACGGACAGCTCAGATTAGTCTCAACCGAATCTCAATTCGGTACTTATGGAAACTGTAGGGATCCGTTTGAGATTAGTGCGAGGTTAAAGAACAGTTCATATTTAATAATTGCACCTTAAGCTACCTAGGGGATCCGAATTCCTGTCCAAGTGCTTTATGAAGCTTCTGCAATTGAATTTTTTTTTTATAAATCATGATTAGAAAAAGGATAATTTAGAGAACCAATTTTATTATTTTTTTTTCTTTTTACAAAAATCATAAGTACCGAATAGATTATTCGGTACCATTCAATTTTACTCTTTTACTTGACATAAATTATGAAAAATTGTGAAATTTAATAATACCAAATAGCTATTCGGTATTTATAGTTTTAAAAAAAAACATTAATCAAGTTAGGTTTCTAAATTTACCTTTTCTATTTATGGTTTTTAAAAAAAGAATCTCTGCACTTGCTCCCAGTCCACCATTTGCGCAAGAATTGATAACTACAGTTAATATGAACCGGGTCTTCTTAACTTTCAAAATAGGCGCATTAAACAAATTTGAATGAACTCGGACTACAACTAAAACAATGCACCGTTGGGTGGTGAAATAAGAAACGGCCAGTGAGGTGTAATTTGAAACTATATTATAGTTCTTGTTCGCACAAATTCATTATTTAATCTTTATTGGATCAGACTTTTGCGCAGTAGTTTTGAAAAAGTAAATAAATATCTAATACAGCAAGTGTTAGAATTTTTTCTTCTAAAACTACACTATTGGTTTGGTATATGATAAAATCCTTTAAAAATAATTATTTTAACTTAAGGTAAATTTCGTGAGGTCACTAAATACTTTGTTATGATTAATATTTCCTATGTGATTATTAAATTTTTTTTTTTTTGAATCAAATCATTACGTATTGTGTCTAAAATCTCGGTTAAATTTTGCGAAATATAAATTTCGGTTAAATTCACCCTAGTTGATTCTCCTTTTTCTCTACTTTTAATTTTGATTGTCTGAAATCTTTTTTTCTACACTATTGGTTTGGTATATGCATGATTAAATCCTTTAAAAATAATTAGTATCATTTAAGGTAAATTTGGTGAAGTCACTAAATTTGTCATGAATTAATATTCAAGTTTGATTTATTCCTGTGTAATTATTAAAACTTTTATTTGTTTTAATCAAATCACTAGATACTGCGTCTAAAATCTCAGTTTTTTTTAAATGAAAAGTGGAGGTCTAGCCTATCAGTTTCCTTCCGACCCCGATTTATATTACATAGAATTTCCCCATTTTGTAAGTTTCGAGTCCATGACCTCCCACATGAGAACCACGTGTCTAAAATCTCAGTTAATTTATCGTAATATAAATTTCAGTTAAATCCACCCTAATCGATTCTCTCTTTTATCTATTTTCAATTTTAATTGTGTCTGAAATATTTTCAAATACTGTCTTCCGACCGCAAAAAATTAATATTCAATAAAGACCTGTTCGGCTGCCAGGCAGGAACGAAAATGGACTTGAGTTTGAATCCAATTTGAATGACCGAAATACTGTGTGCGTGGGAAAAAAAAATTTACTTAGAAATTTTTTTTTTTTTTCATAGACTCAGTGACAGCCGAACAGACTCTAAGTATCAAATGCCCACAGTAATTCCCCTGTACCTGTGACTAGGCTCTGAGCCTCTGACAGAAGTCCTATACCTTCCTTTAATAGACCCTGCGCAAGAGAGAGATAGATACACTTAAACCATTTAATAAACAAATTAAGGAAACCTGACACATGTGCAACTGTGCAAGAGAAAGATAACTTTTACCACCTGCCGTTATTAACTTGAATAAAAGATATAGTTAACTTCAAATTTGGGGTTTATTTACTTTTGAGACCCTTACCCTGTCCCTGCCATGCAATCTTCCTATGGTTATATTCTACAAAATGTAACCCCCACTCTATTTCTCACATCATTTCATGACCTTTATATGCAACCAAACTTTTGTTCGTTCTACCATGTCCTCTTCACCCCAAAACAAAGCAAATGCATAAATATAATGACAGAGGCAAGTTAAGAGAGAGAGAGAGAAGTATTGAGAAGACCATAAAATACATTTTCATGATGGTGTTTAGGAAAGGAGGTGGTGGGTTAGAGAGAGAGATGGTTCTTATTTGGCTAGTGGCGTTCTTGGTTTTCTTGGCATTGGGTAGTGTCAGTGCGGTACCGGCGGGGATGGGCGGTGGGTCCCACATTTCAGGGCACCGAAACCATATTGAACGGAGATTGGATAATTTGAAAGCCTCCTTAGCTGCCGCACCGGCTTCTTCGCCCGGCTCAAGCCCAAAGGTTAGTCTCTCTCTCTCTTGATATCTTGGCAGTGGCTCTCTCTCTCTTTTGTTTTTGAAAGCTTGGCAGGAATCTCACGTAGCTAGATGAAAATTATGCGTGTTCTCTAAATTGTTGCAATTGGAATTTGAGTCTGTTCAAGTCGAAATATTGCAATTTGACATTTGAATTTGTTTCGAACCTAAAACCTTCTACCAGAGACCAAGACACTTCTTTTTTAATGTTTACTTCTTCCAAGAGAAGAAGAGAAGAATCAACGCATAATGCCGTTAAAACATTTTCGTATATTTAATTTGTAACATTTACGAATTTTTTTTTTTTGGTCTTTAATTTTTTAATTTAATTTTATTATTCGCATCGGGAAAGCAGGGGTCAACAGAAGCATCGAGCACACGTGTGTATCACGTGACATCTTACGGCGCGGATCCCACAGGAAGCACCGACTCAACTGACGCCATAAATAAAGCCATATCAGACGCCTTTCAAGCACCGTCCGATCGTACATTGATGGCTGGGATCGCAGATCTCGGCGGGGCCGAGGTGCACTTAGATGGCGGGACCTACTTGATCAGCTCTCCAGTGACGCTCCCCTCCAGTGGTGGGGGCAATTTCCGGGTATGTTCATTTATGAGGAGGATTTAGTACTTCCACATTTGAATAATTCATATAAAATTTACATGCATGATGTATTGATGTACCAGTAGAAAAACGTTACCTTTGAACATTTCTCCTTGAAGGTTTCCTCCAGTTGTTTAAATAAACCCCAAGTTTTGGGGATCTATTACTCATCTTTAATTTAAATTTGTTTTGACAAACTATACTTACCCTAATGAATAATGAATTTCCAACATCCTATCTATACTTTACCAAACAAGAAAGCTAGAACCTATTTCTATGGGTTTATCACAAAAAGAAACAACAAAGCTAGAGAAGTTTGGTACATAATTTTCAAATTGGAAAAGTATCAACGGTTGAACCTCTCCTTTATATTGGGGCCCACCCACCCATTCATTCCCAAACATCTATTAAAAATCAATTCGATTTATTATACTTTACGTTGTATATGTAAAAAAAAAAAAAAAAAAGCTCCTGTGATTTTCTATTATACATTTAACCCAGAAAAAGTTGGTGCAAACTTAAAATGTTAAAGGAGAGGTATAGAAAAGGACACTGATATAATGCTCCAGACATTGACACCAACGCACCAACACTGATAAAAAGCTCTCTTTGTGTTTCATGCTCGTGTGGTCATTATCTTCAGACAGAATTAATTCTCACTAATTAATTTTCTTAATAAATGCAGATAATTGGTGGTTCATTACGCGCATCAGAGACCTTCCCAACTGATGGCTATCTGATCGAGCTGAACTCCGACAAATCCAGCTCGAGCTACCTGTATGATTACATAACACTCAAAGACCTCTTGCTCGACTCCAACTACCGAGGCGGCGGCATTGCTGTAATTAACTCCCTACGCACGACAATTGACACTTGCTACATCATACATTTCATGTCAGATGGCATCCGGGTGCAGGGCGGACATGAGACGTTTGTCAGAAATTGTTTTCTAGGTCAACACATCACGGCTGGTAACGACCCCGGCGAAAGAAATTTCACTGGGACAGGCATTAACCTAATGGGAAATGACAATGCAGTTACTGATACTGTAATATTTTCGGCTGCTACCGGAATTTTGGTCACGGGCCAGGCAAATACCTTTTCAGGTGTGCATTGCTATAACAAAGCAACCGGGTTTGGTGGGGTTGGGATCCACTTGAAAACGCAGGGTCTGATTCAGACCCGCATCATCAATTGCTACATGGACTACACATCGATTGTCTCAGAAGATCCTGTGCTTCTCCATATTTCGGGGTCTTACTTCCTGGGGGATGCTAATGTGGTACTTAAATCAGTGAAAGGCGTGATAAAGGCAGTAAATATTGTAGATAATATTTTTAACGGGGGCGGCAAAGGGGTTGATATTGTGCAATTAGATGAGTCAAATGGTAAATTTACAACTGTAGATCAAGTTATTGTGCAAGGAAATGTGGCACAAGGGATGGTTGTGAAATCAACGGCTGCTTTGGGGTCGGTAGAGGCGAATGGTACAACAACATGGACAGTCGATTTCTCGTCAGTTTTGTTATTTCCTGATAGAATAGGTCATGTGCAATACTCATTTCAGGCTGACTCATCATTTCCTAACCATGCTTTGAGAAATACAACAGGCAATCAGATAACGATCGTGTCTGACATACCAGTTGCGGCTAAAGTACATGTCGCGGTTGATCAAAATGGTGGTTAAGAACAGAGAAGCAATTGGCTAATTTTTTTTTCATTTTTTTTTCATTTGTTGCTATTTAAAAGAATGAGAAAAGGGTTTGGCAAGGTGAAAATTCAAGAGGTTTGATTTAAATTAAAAGAATCAAGCAATTGAATTTTTTTTATTGAAATGGATAATCCCTTTCTGTCATTGTTATTCTCTTAAATAACTATCTTTTTAAGAATTTGGTAAAGTTTGGTTTGAAGTCACAATCAATATGAGCATGCAATACTGAACGTGTCTCTTTCTTCCAGAAATTGAGAAGTTCTCAAATTCAAAAAAGTTATTTGAAATTGAAATGTAGTGTCAGGTTTGAATCCTTCCAGCTTATGATGTGCATATTTGAGATGACCAACTATTGTTTCTGATATTAATTTCAAATCCTTTTCAGGCTTTGCCTTCTCTTGTGCAACAAAAAAAAAAAATTTGTACGCCCACCAACTTGATTTTGTCACAACAATTATGCAATTAATGCTTTATGAACAAAAGGGACGATAAAAGAAATGAAGTATATGTAGATTTAAATTATTGAACTTATGGGACCTAGCTTTGGAACCAAGTCTTCGTCATGAAGTCATGTTTAGAAAATAAAAAGAGAATATGTAGAAAGGAAGGAAAACCAAAAGATGATGTACTTTACAATAGAAGACTAACCAAATTCGCTGAATCTGAAATGGTAGAAATTTATTTTGGTACACCTAATTAATTAACTGCTTTACCTTGACTTATTATCAAGTATAAATATTAAATACCTATCTCTGTTTAACTACTACCTGGAATCGGTCTAGTTTTATATTATATTAGCATCATCCATCATGCATTTGTCAAATACTAACACCTTTTTTATTTCAAATATCTTACTGAAATTAAAAAGGAAAACAAGGCTAATATGGCCCCTATCTAATCAGATAATCGGAATACATACATTAACAGTAGAGACTTCTCCAGTGTTTATAGAAATGGAGAGGGTCAAAACTCCTCTCTATTTGAACGTGTGAGTGGTTGACAGCATAAAGTTGCCAATAGGAGGCTGTACGGAAGCACATGATAGTATGAGATGCCATCCACATTTCATGATGATTATAGTTGGTGAGCTACAACAGCAGCATATATTTATATGAAAGTAACCTAAACTAGGAAAGGACCAGTAGTTTTTGTGCATTGAGTTAATATTTTTTTAATTACGTTTTTGCTTAAAAAAACAACCACCATGATTATTTTAGGTGGTTTTGTAACGGCTATCAGAGATGAGCATCTAAGCGGTATAACTTTAGAACGGTCAAAAAGCAAATTGTTAATGTTTTCTATACTTGTGGTCGGTCTCTTAAAGCATTAGGTTGTAGGTGTTTCTGATATTAGATATTGTTACAGGAAATTTAACAGAGATTTGAGATGAATGTACTGATGAATGCTGATTTTCTCCGACATTTTACTATCAAGTACATCCAACCGTACCAGTATGGCCCACTAAAATATGGGCTGTTTAGGCCCACTATAGTTGGGCTGGATGGGCCCGGTGCTGGTACAAGCTGATGCTTGTAGTAGTCCCTACAACAATTTAAACAAAAAGAAAAGAACAAAAACTTCTCTGATTTTTTTTTCTTTTTTCTGGATGATTGAAGTTATATGTAAAGCTCAGTCCTTAAAATTTTAAGAAGAAACATTGTTACATTGGCCAAGGAGAAGTTACATCACCTCCTACTCTAGCCAGCATCATTATGGTACCAAACCGATCAGATCAGTTAACTGGCTGTTGTGCATATCTTGGTTGGATTACTAGAGCAGTGAGCACAAGCAAGTAATATCTAAAGACATCTAAAAACATTTATTTCCAATTTTTTGGGTACCTCTCCACCAAACATGTATTAAAATATTTTTTTTTCTTTATTTTTCAAAATAAACTATCACATAAATTGTTCAAAGGGTAGCATAACTAAATTAGTAATACCTATATCATGTGGTACATTGATCAAATATAACTATAAAAAATCACCACAGCTATATACACTTCTACAGCTCCACTACGAACAGCTAAGAAACCCCTCTAATCGCATTCCAACTGGATACCTCCCTTCCCCCTCTAAGGTCCCCTTAACCTTCCTATAAAGTTCAACCCAAGAACAACCCTCGGTCCAATCCCTTTCGTTCAAAAAACCCAGAGAGGGACCCGCAGGGCATGCGGCGGGCTTGGCCGTGACTAGATCTAACACTGCAGCTGGGCCTGGTACAGCTGCTTTTGGAAAATTGATGGCTAAATTATCAACCTTATGCTCATATATCTTCCCATTTCGGTCTAGCTTGTACCGGGAGGTGCCTTGGAAGGTACCGTGAGCTTCCCAGGGGACCCGTGGCGTGCCGTGAAGCTCCCACCTTATCACTATGGTGTTCTCTGACAGCTGCCAGATGCGGGAAATGTCTAAGCCAATGTCGTGGAAAAGAACTTTTCCATGAAAACGAAGTGCCCAAAATATTAACTTGTAGTTCTCTATTCCTTGAAAGGTGTTCAATGGATCCACAAAGGTTATGTCATCACTGGAGACATCAGGAAAAAATGATATTATATAAGAGACAGTTCACAGTTCTATTTCATTTTTCTGTTTTTAATTCAAGATTAATTTAACTTTTAGTAAGATATCAGAGCATTCCATGACATGAGTTTATTACATTTATTTTCCTTTTATTACTTCTGCCACAGTAACTAACTATAACCCTGACTGGTAGTACCAGTTCAAAGTAGATTGTTACAAGTTATAACTATGACAATTGAGGAGGGATTGGATGACACTCTTTTTTGGTGACATCGGTTGACACTCTACATTTTCAAAGTCCGAACAGTCGATCCAAACCATTCAATATGATGAATATATTAAAATGTGTTTGCAGATCAAATTTTATATTTTTTTTGAATTTTTTTACTATTTATTAAGATGGGTACAAAAATTTAATGGTCTGAAAATAACGATTTTGTAAAATACTTAATAAATAGTAAAAAAATTCAAAAAATATAAAATTTGATCTGCAAGCACATTTTAATATATTCATCGTATTGAACAGTTTGGATCGACTGTTTAGACTTTGAAAACTTTGAAAGGGTGTCATCCAATCCCTCATGACAATTTCATGTTTGACCATTAAGACTCAATTAAGACAAAAGGACCCAAGGAAACAAACTATGATGGTTATGAGCACCATTTCTGTGTGTATAAACTAAAAGATAATGGATGTCAAACTGTGATATTACTGGTGAATGGTATTCATGTCAATTTTGGACATTTTTTAATTATAACATCTTGAAAATAAAGATCAATGACTTGGTGTATGGAGTTCGTACCGATAAATATCATAGTTGAGGTCTCTTACAAAAAGAGAAGGAAGATCATCTCTTAAGGTCCTCACTGCTATACCAAGGTTCAGGTAGAAATCATCCTTTTGGTTCTTGTTATTTCCCTGATTGTTCTTTTTCTCTGGTTTTTGAGTGAGATAAGGTTTCTCTTGCAAAATCGTCGGCTTTCTTTGTAGATCATAGGAGGGAGAGGAAGATGAAGAGGCAATTACTGGATTTATCAGGGGGGGTTGTGAAAATTTTGTATGGTGGGAGAGGAGAGACGAGGTGGATAACTTCGGAAGAAGAAAAGACATTTTCTGTACGGATTCTCTCTCTTTATTCACTGCAGGGAGGGAGAAGCCATGAGAGAGAGAAAAGGAGGAGAAAAAGGAAAATTACATGCAGCCACTGCTTAGGTTTTAAGAAAAAAAAAAAAGTGAGAGAGGAGGAAGGGAAATGTTTGAGTGGTATGGAATGGTACAACGAATGGTTTGTGGATTCTTCTTTTCTGATTTGATCTTTAATTTCGCCTAGAAATTTTATGGTGCGTATTGCATCGTAGACCATGGATTATTCCAGCTTGGATCCGGTCTTGCGCAGAATATTTTGTGCGCAGATTCTGTCCTTTCATTTATTTTGAGATCCGTGCAGATTTAATTTACAATCTTCTTGGATTGAATTCAGAGTAGGTCCGATGCACATCGGATCTACTTTGGTTCGATAGGTGTGATGATTTTCTGATTAGCATCAAGATTCGTGCAATCCGCATCAAAATCCGTTTGAATCTATATTAATTTCCGTGCACACAGATTTAATACTAATCATACGGTGCTAGAGTTAATTGAACCTAAACCAGGTCCGATGCCCATCAGCTCCTATCTCTCTTGGAATAGCGCAAAATTCGAGCGGGAGAGAATCAGTCAATCAATACTCGCGATTATTCTGTGGAATAAATTTCGTACCTTCTAAACGAAGTTTTGGTGACATAAATTGACGATTGCTCATTTCTCACATGTTCTGATTACCAGAAAATATGTTACAGATAATATAGTAGCGGTTGCAATAATCTGTTCTGGAAGTAGGGCTGGACAAAATTGCTCGAACTCGTAATTCGCTCATTTACAACTCGAGTTGGCTGACTCGTTTAATAATCATTACCTGTTAAACTGGTTAAATGAGTTATAAACGAGTTGTGAGCCAACTTGAGTTGATAATGAGCTGAGTTCAAGTTGGCTTTACAGCTCGTTTAACCATTCCAACTCGAGTTGACTCGCTCGTTTATTTAATGAGCTGAGTTCGAGTTGGAGGTAACTCGTTCAAACTCGGTTCATTTACAGCCCTAACTGGAAGTGCTGCATAAAACCAATTATATTTTCATACCAATTCTCTTTAACTTTTAATAAGTCATACTCTAGCTAGCTAACAAATCGAACGATTGTAGATCATTGAATTGTGCAAATTAAGTAGGAGAAATTAAGTAGATCATTGGATTATTCTGTACCAATAGTGTTTTTATTTCATCAGGTTCACTTGGGTGAAATATAAATTGTATTATATTTAAGGCGCTCGTGTTCCCGCCTCCCTCCCTCCCTCCCTCTTTTTGTCCCTTCATTTTTGCAGCTATGAGTGTTACGCCACGATGAAGTGTGATATTTAATTAATACATATAAAATTTAATAACAAACATTAAGCCCAAATGAGAAACCAATCTAAAATACACGTCTTGAGTTAGGATCACACACGCAATTGTCCATATAGAAAATATATAGAAAGTCTTGTAGAAATCCAAAATAATTCTGAAATAAATTATTCCTTAGCTGACCTTGCAACTAGGAAGTAAATACTAATCAAAACCTTATTTAAAAATTTTATTTGAGCTTATCCTTTTTGATAACCTTCCGAATTTGAGCTTATCCCTAAACTCTAAACCCTAAATTCTAAAAAGACCCAAATTGACAAAATTAAGTTGATTATGGCCCAGAAAGGCCCAGTCCAACCTAACCAAAAGTTGGAGGCAACTCTAGTCTCACCTCTATATAAACTCCTCCTCAAACCCTAGCCGCCACAACCCCCATTTCCCCATTCGGATCCAAACTCTCGCTGGAACCAAACCAGCCAGCTGACTTTCACAGAGAACTGCCGCTCGTACATTCAGATTTTGAAGGAGAGTTCAACACGAGAGTTGTAGTGCTCTCTGATACGATCCATGAGCGCTAGATTCACTTCGATCAGAGTCTCCACCGCTGAAAACCATCCAAAACAGTGACTGCTACGCGTACCCTTCCTAAACCGCAAACTCTAAGTAATAAAGTTTCGATCATAAATCTCATTAACAAATTTTTCTTAATGATAAAGTCTTGACTATTAAATTGTATTCTTTCTATAATAGACTATTTTTTTTATTATAGATATTCATCATTCTCTTAATTAGTAAATATTAAATAGATATAAATTAAATTTTCATATCCGTTTAACATCTATTTATAATTATAATTATTATTTCATTAAACTACATCTAAAGTAAGTTGCTGGATAATCAAAGTTTGAAAACAATATATTTTATATTTCCTCGATCAAAGATTTTGAATTCCTAACTAAACAAGTTTCGGATTCTTGTTTAGTTTGTTTATTTCTAATTATATAAAAATATAAAATAAGTGAATTAAAATTATCCGTGACATAATTAAAGTCAAATTTGGTTCGGTTGCTTCCTTTCTTTATCTTGACTTAATAGTACTATAGTATCAAGAATTAAACTAGTTAAAGTTTAGAAATTAGGACTAATAATCTATTATTATAATGATAAATATGAAAATTTAGGAAATAAGAATATGTGAATTCAAACCTTATTAAGAGGTATGTTTATTTCTTAGGTTCGACTTTTGATGAACTAAGAGACGTAGATAAAACAGGTGCATGTGTGTTTCCTAGACTTTATAAAACTATATTACTTGTATGTTGTCATTCAACTGTTTATTATTGCATTCGTTTGATTTATGCATGTTGCTTTCGATCTATTCATATAACTTGAGTAGAACATAAGTAAATTGCATGAAATGACAGGACTCATACATGACCAATAGACTTGCATGAGTAGGATGTGTTGAGCATGGCATGAATTATATGATTGCATGATTGTATATGAAATGAACGGATAATGAAAGTGAACAGGGGCCGATATGCTTGCATATTGAGATGTATACATTCTCCTCATTAACATGACTGTAGGCGAAAGCAGTCCTGTCACGGGTCAAGACCTAGCGCAGAGTGGATTCCCCGTCTAGTGAGACAACTCCCAATGTTGGTTGGACTTTTCATTGGGTTGGCAGATTCATTGTTAATTGTTGAACGTGACTGTAGGTGAAAGCGGTCCTGTCACGGGTCAACACCAGTATATGTAAGTAAGAATAATGGTAAGTGATGCATTGCAATAGGAAAAACATACGCATTCTATTTCTTTTCATATTTGTGAGATTAATGTAAATATTTTTATAAACTCTGGGTTGGAACTAAATTCCGCACTAAGAGGAGGTTCGAATCTCTCACCCGTTCCACTTTTAAGTGGGTTTCAGGTAATGAGGAAGAGGCGTCAGAACAAGGTCATGAATAAAAGCGAGTGGAAGGATCCATGTTTAGCATAAATGCCATTGATATTTATTATTTATTTTGTTTCGTGTGTTTGTTTTCCAATAATTTGGTACACTTGAATAGGCATGGTTGCTACTGTATTTCTAACCATATCTATCTTGACTGCTATTGAACTACTTTAATTGTTGTTGTAAGACTTTTGTTTATGAAATTAATGTGGTATTTATGGATGTTATTGATAATGCAAGTGATGTGCGAACGTCTTACGTATAATTACATGGCGGGTTGTCTCGGAGTGTGACAATGAGCAGACGCTTCCGTCTAAGGTTAGGATTTTTCTCCTCTTCTTCAACGATAAAATAGAGAGTGGAAAAGTTACGTCTAAAGTTTGGATTTGACCACCGCTTCTTCGTTCCACTTTGACGCTTATTTGTCCTTCATATCGGTAGTTTTTGTTTTGTTTTGTTTTGTTGTTACTTCTTTAATTTTATTTTGGATAATGTTTGTGATGATGATAGTTATTTCTCCTCCCTCATGCATCTTATCTTCTCCTCTTTTATTTTCACTCACCGTACTCTTTCTTTTCTGCTTCTATGTTCTTTTTCTTTTCTCTGATCTTCCTCCCTTCACTGCAATATCCTCACTACTCAGGTGACCGTCTCTCTAATAACGATTTCCCTGACCAGTGGGTAAATGTTGTCCGTTGCCAGCTTCAGCTTCTATTCGGTGGCTTCACAGCTTCTGGCATCGTCCTGCTAGTGTGAACATGAGATTAAGTGTGAACACTACTGCAAGTATGAAACATGCTCTAGCAATGTGTTCCTAGCTCATGCTGGCTTCGGATCTTGGTGCCACGTATTCCCAAATCGCGGTCAGCCAGTCTGGGCAGTGCAGTCTGGCCTCATCTTCAAGTGCAGTGTCAGTCTATGTAGGTTTCATGGTCCTTCACTATTAATTTTCAGCACATCTATGTTGGGCAGGCAGAAGGCTTTTAGTTAGTCATATGCTGTCAGTGACGTAGTCAGAATTTGAGCCAGGAGTGAACAAAAAAATTAACAATTCAAATTTCATCAAAATATTTAAGTACAAATTTGAAAACTACAAATTTCTTCCAGAATGATATAATTAATTCTAATAGATAATATTTTTTTATACAAAAAAATAAACATAACAATACTAAATTTTCAAGTCTAAATTAATTAGGGACTATATTATTAACAGATTTATAATTACTAGCATACTTGTAATTGGTAATTAGGGACTAAATTACTAACAAATTGGTAATACATATCTAAATTATGAAGTACATAACTAACAAATTTGTGAATGAATGAATGTTATTAGAAAAAAAAAAAATTGCTAACTTGCAGTAAAAAAATTAGAGTTACCTGAAAAGAAACTTTTCAAATGCACACTCTTATTGGCACCGCACATCTCCCACTCCGCTTGCCTCCACTCGATCAAAAGCTTGTTCATCGCTTGTTCATCGTTGATCGCCTTTCCTTCGCAAATTGATCTTCCTTCTCTTGAATCGCTTTGCTCCGTTGCCCTTTTTTTTTCTTTTCGTTGTTCCGAACTTTTTTTTTTTGTTGTTCCTTAGCAAATTGGCGATCCGGATTTGCACAGGTACAAATCGCTAACGAGTAGGATCCGTGACTCTGTAGGAGAGTGGGCTGCGAAAAAATAGAAAATTGACAGCGTTGTGAAATTTGGACTTCACTGGGTAGAACAATAATCTAATATCATATGGGTTGAAAAAAATGTTTCAAAATTCAGAGTAGAGCAGATGTTCAACTGTGAAGTATAGTGGCTCCGCCATTGTTGTTGTCAGTGTACTATATTGATGTTTGAATAAAAAGCCCACGAACAATTTCGCAAAAAAAACAATAAATTATATTTTTGTTTGAATGATATTTTTAGATTAGTACTATTCGAATAATGCAATCTAAATAATTTTTGTATTATTCTGACTAGCAGAAAATTGATATCTTTATCATTTATTTGAAATTAACATTCATCTTGCACTATACGAGTATACTAATAATCTAATACAAATAGCATCGCTTATATATATATTTTTTCTAAAAATGCATTGCTACTTCGCATAAAAAAAAAATCCCAGTTATGCTATTTGGAACAAGAATAAAATAGCACTCTTTCGGTATTGGGAGGATAAAAAGAGTATGAAAAGGAAAGAAAATAGGAATTTTTTTCAATGGTGCAAAATTTTAATAAAAACAGCGGTTTTCAAACCAGTTTAATAAATAGTAAAAAAAATTCAAACAATGAAAAATTTGGTCTCCAAACACATTTTAATATAGATTGAACATCTAACGGTTTGGAAATGTCGTTTGAAGTCAATCCGATAGGTTTTTGAGTTAAGCTCACAAAAGGGCTTGGTGAGCTTAAGAGCACCTTAGTTCTACTCATTAAAATTTTGTTTTTTAAGAAACCAACATGATTACTTTTTTTTTTTAAAACCATAAGGACCAAAATGTCATTTCGGTCTGAAATTTTTTTTATTCCGGACCGAAATGTCATTTCGGTCCGGTCCCCTTTTTGGATTTTCTGTGGTACCGGTTTCATAAGTTTTTATATGAGCCGCTGCAGAAAATTCAAAAAGGGGACTGGACCGAAATGCCATTTCAGTCCGGAATAAAAAAAAAAAATTCGGGCCAAAATGACATTTTGATTTTTATGATTTTTGTAAAAAAAAAAGTAATCATGTTGGTTTCGTAAAAATACTTTTTTTTAATTATGATTTATAAAAAAAAATCAAGAAAATAGCACTCTCCAACTAAAATGTTGCCAAGTACTACTATTAGCACTATTTAAAAAAATAGCAATAGAGTTCTTCCACCACTGTTCTCATATTATTTCACCGTACTCTTTCGATAATTACTATTTCACCATCCATCTGTGATTTACTAAACAATCATTAAATAATTAAATAGCAACGAGAACTAATCTATAATAATATGAAACTTGAAGTAACATGATGCAATAACATGTTATCCAATACCATGAATCCACGAACAAGTCGGCTACTTAATGAATCCGGATACGGTGAAATACCTGACCGTGTAGAATGAGATCTGAATAGTCTGTTTTAATCTTGCACGAATCTCTAAGTAGACAAATAAACACTAATTGAATTTGATTCGGCTGTGAGTATTCTACACACTCAGGTACTATAGAGAATACTCACTTCTGTTTAACGGGCCGGTATCTATGGACTCTCTTTGTTGGGCTTGATAGGCCGAGTTCTTTCGGTTTTTTCAACCTCATTTTAGCTCGTAAAAGAGCCCGTTGCGTGACGACCGAGTCGAATTATCGTTCACATATTTAATGGTGCTCCTTTTGACATCTAAATATATATATCAAAATCTTCCCTTTAAAACTAGGGTTTTGTACTCGCTCGTCTTCCCTTCTCAGGCGCCGCCGCATTTCTATTCTCTCCAGCCTGCTTCCGATCTCCTTTCTTCACAGCCATGGCGGAACAAGTAATAATCTCTCCCTATCCAATTATTATACAGCGTCGTTGAATCTGTGTTATCGAGATCCTGGATCGCTTTTTCAAATTCAGACCAGAATGATGAGGTTTATTAGATGTTCAGCATTTTGTATTCTTCGTTTTCATGAGGAAACGGGATCGTTGTATGAGAAAAATCTTGCTCACCGTGCAATTCATGAATGCCATTTTTGTATCGGTTAGACGCTTACTATATACTAGATATCATGTGGCTCGTCTTCGTTACAGCTAAAAGATGATTAGATAAGATGCTTGATTGTTATCCCATAAAAAAATAGTATCTACCAGATATGAAATTTGTACATACGTGCTCAACCTTTATGACAATTCTGTATTGTTTAGACGCATTTGTGATGCTCAAATTTTGATAAATCTCCCAACTTCAGAGCATAGGTTTTGAACCAACTTGGTTTGTATCAATTGAGCTCATGTACTTGAATTTATTTTCTTCGTTGCAGACTGAGAAGGCCTTCCTCAAGCAGCCAAAGGTTTTCCTTAGGTGAGCATTTTACATATTATATCTTCCCTTTGTTTAAGTTTCTTTACTTTGTCTAACAAGAAATTTAATCCCTTAGCTCTAAGAAATCTGGCAAGGGGAAGAGGCCAGGGAAAGGTGGAAACCGCTTCTGGAAGAGTATCGGCCTTGGTTTCAAGACCCCCAGAGAGGCTATTGAAGGTATTTATTCGAAACTTGTTCACTTTGTCTTCAATTAGGGTTATTTATACATCTGTTTTGCATGAAGTTTGGAGGAGAATAATTCAGGTTAGGTTGTTAATTTTATTTTTATCACTGTTTTTAGTTATTTATAGATTATTACGGCTTTTCCATGTACATAAATTGGAAATGACTGAACTTCTATCTGATTTGGTAATTTGGAGTTGATATCACAATAATGACAGCTTTTTCTCGGTATGAAGTGATCATTACACCCTTTGTGTAGGAACTTTCATCGACAAGAAGTGCCCCTTCACTGGAAGTGTGTCAATTAGAGGGCGTATCTTGGCTGGTACGTGCCACAGTGCTAAGATGAACCGTACCATCATCGTCAGAAGGAACTATCTCCACTTTGTCAAGAAATACCAGAGGTTTATATAGCAAGACAGTATATATTTTGTCTATAAATCTCTTTTATTTTATAATCAGCAAGTTCTCTTTACAATCTTATCTCTTCTTACTTTTTTAATCCTTCTAATAATGTCAGGTACGAGAAGAGGCACTCCAATATCCCTGCTCACGTTTCGCCATGCTTTCGTGTGAAGGAAGGTGACCATGTTATCATTGGCCAGTGCAGGTATTTCCTTTTCAAATTTGTTTGATTGGTATGAGTCTCGTCCTTGTCAGGATACCTAACATATCTAGTAGTGGATTTTTGTGGTGTGTTACTTTTTTTGTCCAAGCTGAATTTAAGGTTACATTTTATTTTATTCTTGCCAGACCATATAATGATTTATTGAGTATCAGCTGGTATATCATCCAGCAGTAGAAATTCGTAAATTGTATCTAACTTAGGTTTCAAAAATTATGGCAGGCCCTTGTCAAAGACAGTGAGGTTTAATGTGTTGAAGGTAATCCCAGCCGGATCAGCCGGTGGTAGTGGAAAGAAGGCTTTTACTGCTGTCTAGAAAGTAGAAATTCTGCACTAAAGAGAAGGGTTAATTCATTTAGTAGTTTGTTTCTGATAAAAAATTTTGTTCTTAGTAATGGGATATCAATGTGATTTTAGTCAGGTTTGTTTATTCGGTGTTTTCCTGTTACGGACATTCTCTTGATATGAATATTTGCTTTTTGGCAGAGTTTTCTTATTTTCTAGTAAATCTTCTTTCTGTGGTCTTTTGTTTGCTTCTACATTGGTCAAAAAAAAAAAAAAAAACCAGATAATATCTACCACGCATTATTCATTCTCTCTTTTCTTCTACAATTTTTATCCTCTTACACATGATTGCTTTTAATCAAAGCAGTCGTTTAGCATCTTTCAAAATCTAAGGATTTCACTCGTGTGGTAATATTGCGATTGAGACGCGAGTCCAATATTTTATTCTACTTAAAATCAAACGAAATCATATTATGTGTTAGGTTGACTGACATTCCATCCTTTAAGAAAGTTCTTCTCTCGTTTGCAAGGCATGCCACAGTAACCTTCCTCTTCAAGCGTTTATTCTATACTATAACACCACGAGCTACAGTGCTGATATCCATCCCCTATCTCTTGAAATTTATCTATTCTTCATAAAAAACAATATATATCTATTCATTAATCTATCCTTCTCTCTCTATACTCCCCTCACCTCTCCTCACCCAAGAGAGAAGAATGCCCAGAGCTCTCACATTACTCCCTCTCTTTGTTGCTATTTTAGCTTTCCTCTCACAAGTAATGGTGCACAATCCAATATTTTCCCCATCTTTAATCAACCTCACTACTCTTAAACAGAGTTTCACATCAATTGTACTTTCAAATGGCATTAGATTCTTCTGTCACCACCACCGACACCACCACCATCATCACCATCACCATCACAACAGTTCCATTTGTGATGATTTTGCACCAGATCTGCCTCCAGCAGATACAGACACCGATGTGTTCTGTGTTGATCAAAATGGATGTTGTAACTTCACAACTGTTCAGTCTGCAATTGATGCTATTGAAAGTTCTAGCCAGAAGAGGAGTATCTTATGGATTAATGCCGGCATTTACTAGTAAGCTATATAACTTAAATCTCATTTCATACTGAAATAAAAATATTGGCTTCAAATGGTAATATGCGCATTCATTTGCTTACACTTGATAATTTCATCATACAACAATCACAGCAGGATTACAAAATGTTTCCTACTGCTGAGTTGTATATTTCTGATCATAGTTTTTAATCATAAGCTGTTTGATTGTAGTGAGAAAGTGTCTGTTCCAAATACAAAACCAAACATCACATTTCAAGGGCAAGGATTTGAAACAACTGCAATTGCATGGAATGACACAGCATCGGCTCATGGCACATTTTACAGTGCATCTGTTTCTGTGTTCTCAACCAACTTCATCGCGAAGAACATAAGCTTCATTGTATTTATTTCTTTCCTTTAAAAGAATTTTTTTTTAATGCATTGCAGTAGGGACGAAGAGATGTGGCCAATAAGTTGATATACATTCTTTCAATATTACTGGAAAAAAAGTGAAAAATAAGATTGAGCCTTCAGTACACTAAAAAGTTTATGATAGGCCGGTCATTATCGATTTAATCAGACGACAACTATTTGATAAGAAAGATTTCTAACAAGGTATTACTGTAATTATACATCTTTTATAATATCTAATGAGAATCAAAATTAACTAAATATTGAACATATCATTCTCTTATTCTATTTATAAGATTTGTTATAAAAGGAGTATAAATCTTTGTATTTACTTTTTCAGTATGGTCCTTATATTAGTAGATAATCAAAAAAAAATTTAGAATTTTTCTTCACTAAAATATGGTGCCAAAAATTATTTTAGAAGTTTTCTTCACTGCAAAGTGCAAAGTGATGTACTCAAAAGAAAATCTCGATAAATAAAGTAATTTTCATGAAAAATCACAGTACCCGTTAAAACGCACATACTTAACAGTTAATTTTTGATATTTGACACCAGAATGTCGCACCAATACCAAATCCTGGAGATTCGGGAGGACAAGCAGTGGCGATAAGAGTAGGTGGCGATCAAGCAGCCTTTTGGGGATGTGGCTTCTTCGGCGCACAAGATACACTTCATGATGACAGTGGGAGGCATTATTTCAAGGAATGCTTGATTCAAGGGACTATTGATTTCATCTTTGGAGATGGTACTTCTTTATATGAGGTGAGATGATATGTAGTTCTTCATATTAGTGGGCGTCTTAACAAAGGGACTTCCAAATTCCAAGCGACTTGGCCCCGTATACAGCAAGTTTAACATCCAACCTTTTCAATTCATTCTGTATGAAGATTGTTTTAAGTTTTTCATTGCAAGTTCACTTTTCTTTTCTTTTTATTGAATGACAGTTTATTATCTTTACAAGGACTGTAGAATAATATCCATAGCTGCTTCCATGCCACCGGGAGCAAGCTTCATAAATGGTGTGATAACTGCACAAGGCCGGCCTAATGGGACTGAAAACACCGGATTCGCATTCGTGCATTGCACCATTGGTGGGACAGGTCATATCTGGCTAGGCCGGGCTTGGCGACCCTATTCGCGTGTCGTTTTTGCTTACACATCAATATCTGATATTATCTCCCCTGAAGGTTGGAGTGACTGGAACAACCCTAGTAGTGACCAGTAAGAATTCTTAGTGAAACTGACTGTTACATAGTTCCATATATCAGAAATTTAGTCATGCATACCTTAATTTAAGTTCTTCGAAAGAACTTAACCGTGGATCGGTAGTTTGGTACCATCATTTGCTGCCACAAAACCCAGTATCTCAGTCTTTATTATTATAATATTAAGCCAATGGCATTTACTTTTGTGTCAGTAGAATACAGGCCTTTCTCGAATCACAAACTATCTATATCTTTATCTCACTTCTTTACATTGTTTGTGTGTTGACAGGACAATATATTATGGGGAATACAAGTGCACTGGACCTGGTGCGAACATGACCTTTAGAGCGCCTTTCGTGCACAAGTTAAATGATACAGAAGCAGCTCCTTTTCTCAATACTTCTTTCATCGACGGAGATGACTGGTTAAAGCCTTACAGCTATTGATCTTGCTAATTCTAATGAGCCGGTTCAAGATCGTTTTTGTTATTGTTTTCTTGTTATTTATTGATTAATTTGTCATTAGTTGCGGTGCCAATTGTATCTTTCCCATACTTTCATACAAGCTGGGATACAAAATACTTGTACATTGAAGAGAGCATGCATGGATGCACAAAATAATTAACCCAAAATGTCCAAAATGAAAGGACTTAAAAGGCTATTTTTGTGATGGCATGTTATGACTAAACCCCAATGCAAGCTCTCTGATTTTACATAGAGTAGGCCTTTATACAATCCGAACAAGATGATTTTTGCTTTATTTTTTTTTTATGGCAGCAAATGTAAGTTCCAAAATTCATACTGTTTGTTATCCAAGAATTCCATATAAATTAGCAAATAGAATAGAACACTTGTCTTTCTTCTCCATGTCTCTCCTTTTAAACATCTCTACTGTCGTCTCCTCTCTGCCGAACCATGAATTTAAACATCTCTACTGTCGTCCTTCTGCCGAACCAAGAATTCCATATAAATTAGCAAATAGTAACAAAAAGAAGATTGTTTTCGCTTCTACATTTTTGTTAGACAGAAGTTGGGACACAATAATTCAGCTCACGAGGAACAATTTAAAGTTTAGTAGCTTAGTAGTAACATGGCCCAGAGTTCACCGGGTCCGGATCCCCTAAAAGTAACCCAATTTTTGGGTTTTGGATCCAAATCGAATCCGTTGCTCGAGATTGCCTCGGAATTCAAACATGTCTCTCGAGATGCGTGCACTCCACTTTAGTTGAATGGTCACGGATTCGAATTGGACAGTCCCGATCCAAAACCCAATTTTTGGGTTACTTCACTGGACCTGAATTCGAGTTCACTGACATGCAACGAAATTTACCTTGTAAATATAACTATTTTTATGGTATGGCATATAATTCATTGGTATGCAATGATATTTAGCGTTGTAGTCTTGTAGATACAACTAGAAAAACATTCTGCATTCGGATATCAACTGCCCTTTTATCTGATATAGAGTTAAATTCTTACAAATAGTTAAGAAAAATATTACAAGAAGAAGAAAGGAAACTCTCAATACACAAGACCAAGCAAACCAAAACAGAAAATTTAAACTATTAATTTGCACAAACAAGGGGCAAAAGAACAATAAAAAAAATACACTTAAAATGATATTTCACTTGGTGCATGAAATGTCCTGCCACGGCAGATTGACTCCAGGTTCTCCCCAGCATATGAACAAAGTGGAGATACTTCCACACCTTTTCCAGTAGATAAAATAAAAGGTATATGAAAATATGATTAAGTTGAAACTGTAGAAAATTATACATGTTTGATTCATGAATTATGTTATATAGTTCATGAGATGACCAACGGATTACTGTAGTTGGAACATACTATGATCAAGCATGCTGATTTGGGTAAATTGAACAACTTAACAATCTGCATTTCAGAAACTTCAATTCACACTACATTGTGGTCTCTCAGTCCTGGTCACTGAGTACAGGACAACATACAGAAATATAGGTAAGACTTCAATAGGGACCAAATGAGAAGTAGGATATGTACCGGTTAAATAAAGTGGTACAGAGTGGGTTAAAAAGCCACCAGCTGCCACAACCCAACGGCTATGGAGGCGAAGGAGCATTAATCGGGCAGTATCAGGTGTGTCATAGCTTGCTCCATTAGCATTCTTAACTGGTGCAAATTCCTCTTCTCTCAGTATCTGTTTGGTTTTAAAGCAACAGTTAGAATAGTAAAATATAGGGTAAAATGGAAGCAAGGAGAGGAAAAAGAACCTCAAAGAGAGACATAGACGGAGCATATGTAAATGCATCAAATATGAACTGCTCGAGTTTTATCCCATTTGTGAAGCCATGGATTGATGGGATCTTTTTCTCTGCTATGTGGTAACTGCTCAAAACAAAAAAAAATCAATAATGACAGTAATCATTATATTAAAAAAAAAATTCAAATTTTCTCTGCTCATGTGATTAACAACATTTTTTTTTTCATGCGTGACCCTATGAAATGAGAAACATGTCATATGCCCCTGTAATATAGGGAAAAACTGAATCTGCAACTTTTATTTTTATAGAAGAAAGAAGCAGTAGGTTGAGCAAAAGCTGAGGAAACAATATTCTGTTCAGTGCTTTCAAGTTCTAAATGGAAATGTTTTTCATTCATGTTTGCTGGAGATATGGATACAATTTCTCACATTTCCAAACGAAAGATGGAACTCTCTTTGCGAATGTATCTTAAAACTATAAAGTATTAAACATTTTTAAGTAAGAACAGATGATCAGAAAACTTACATACTATCTTTTTCAAGACTGTTTGCCACATGATTTAGAAAATCCAGAGTGAAAATATGCAGGCAGACCTGTGCAGTATAAGAAATAACAAAGAACTTTTTTCATCTCTTATGTGAGAAGCAAGATACATGATTAAAAGGAAATAAAAAAAACAGCACAAACAATCTAATTCAGTGTTTCTCTCTAACAGAGAGATTAGAGATTTGTTTCTTTTAAACGAGTGAAGGATGTAACAGTAAGGAAAAAATTAGAAAGAATTATACATTACTCCAGCAAAAACGGAGGCGCCCTGTACTTTGATTGATATCAGAACACATGTTTTGATCCATCTCACTATACTCTAGCACAGCAAGGGGTCCACCTTTACCCCTTTGCACAAAAACTCCTACTTTCTCTTGTGGATATCCCTTTAAATGAAAAGGTCAATAAATATGAGTTAAAATATTTAGGAGCAGATAAAATTACACTATTAGTTATTATCTGCAAATTTTTAAGGGATGAGCTTAAATATTAAGGGAAATAAAAAATTAATCATGACATGAAGAGATTTAGAAGAGTCTAAATCTGGCCTTGAATGAAGAGAATTGAGAGATTTGAAAGAGGAAGAAAAATATTTTTTTTAAAAAAAGAGGGAAAACTTATTTTTACCTTGCGTACAACTTTAGCAGCAGTAGCTACACCTTTCTCAATAAAGTACCCCAAAAAAGTGGGATCTGCAACTCGCACCTGCCCTGGGGAGATCATAATTAGAGAGAGAGAGAGGAAAAGAGCAAGAAAGGAAGAAAAGAAACAGGAATTTGAAAATATGTTGGTAATTACCAGAGCATTATCAACACCATAACAATCTACATACTTCACACCTCTATTGGCCATATCTTCGAGTAACTTGTGTGATTTCAGAGCTAAAAAGATGGAAACAAAAGGTAAATTATGTTTTCCGTGACCTAAATAGATATTCAAATCAAGTTTTTGAGTTGAGAATTTATATAATGCAAATTTGAAATGATACCAGCATATACACCACCATTTCCATCAGGAGCCTTCGCTACCTAGTTAAACATTACAGTCATTCAATTGTAAAACACAACATTCATCATTTTTTTCAGTTTACCCGTATTTTATACACGTGAAACGGAGAGGGGGAAAGGGGATTACCTTGAAAGGAGTCTCCATGATAAATTTACCATCAGGAGAAACACAAGGAAGCGTGCCTTGTTGGAAAAAGGTTACCTGGGTCAAGTCAATACCTCAGTAAGAAAAAATATACAAGGTAAAGTGTACTTTTATGAGAAGTATAAATAAGAATCTTATAAGAGTGAGGCTATGGTGCTATGCATAGCACGGATGGCTAGTGTACTACGGCTCAATATGGTACTTTTTAAAATCCTAACGGTCGATCCGACAGTTCAATGTGATAACCATATGAATATGTACTTGCAAACTAAATTTTATATTTTTTCGAATTTTTTTACTATTTTTTCAGATAGGTAGAATTTTGATGGTCCAGAATTTTCAAAAAACACTGATTTTTCTACCTATCTGAAAAAATAGTAAAAATATTCGAAAAAATATAAAATTTAGTTTGCAAGTACATATTCATATGGATATCACATTGAACGGTCGGATCGACCGTTAGGATTTTAAAAAGTACCATATTGAGCCGTAGTACACTAGCCATTGGTGCTATGCATAGCACCATAGCCTCACTCATCTTATAATACTGAATTATATAATATTTTCTTACTTGGTCTGGATCCAAGCCAAAATATTTGCGGCTTTGAAAATACTTTCGGGTAGCTTCATCAGTGAAAGGACTGGTCATTATGTACCAGTGGATAGGTGCGATATTAGTGGAACCTGCATGTAATATCACAAGATACTAAATAAAAAATTAATTAATTATCAGTATCTGACAAGATGCAAAAAAAAAGATATATTGCCTTCAGTTGTTTGAGCTGCAAGCTTTTGAATGGAGAGTATTCTCTCAGCTTGGAGTTGAAAAAGCGACTTGCCAGACGGGAGCCCTATACCTGACAGATATATAAAGAGATCTCGTCAGATGAGCAATAAGCAAAACTGCAAAACATCCTGCTAAGAAAAAATTGCACAATGTTCACAGTATGAAAATATAAAAATGGAGAAGAGGTAGTATACGTACTGAAACAACCCTTGGGATCTGAACTACCAAGACGCGTCCCCTATCCAAAAGTAAAACAAGACAATATATAAATATAACAAAAAGAACATAATATTTGAAGATGGAAGTAAAACAGTAACTTGAATAATGAATAGAAAATCTGAAGGAGAATATGGGGAAATAAAACCAAGGTATGGAACTAAAACAGTTACGGTACCTAGCAGCCAAACCCAGTGCATAATTCCAGTGGTCTCTTCTCGTCTATTTTGTTGTTTTTTTTATTGGGTTCTTACTTCTTCATGAGTCTTAACTAGGATTTTATGCCATATACTTCGTCATTAACGGTCTGTGTTGGTGCCCATAGACTGGTATTGATACAGGCCTCCTTGTTTGTAGGGTTTTTTACTAGACAATCAAATAGCTATGAGAAAACTACAATGCAAAGAACGAGATGAAACAAATATTAAATTTTGTACCTGACCACCAGCTAAAAGGACAACAGCTAATTTCCCTTCAGAAATAGCCCTTAGCCCTCTTTTCCACCACTTTTCTTTCTCTTCAGCTGTTCTTTCTTCTACAGTTGATACACTCGACTCTGGTACTGGCTCAACCGACTGTACTGCCATTCCTGTGTATAGTATTTTTTAACATGTTGAGATATATTTCACAATAGCATCATTTTCTATAAGATGATAAAATGCATGAGGGAGAATTAAGAGTACACCTCGTGATCCAATCGACCGTCTTATGATCCGATCAATCCTGGGAAGGTCAATGCTCTGTTTAATTTAAACAAAAGAATGCTAAGTTATTTTCAACAATCACAAAAGGTAAAAAGTCCTCCATCAAGGAATTTTGCACCGGACCATTTTATTCTGTACAGTTATGGCAAGTAACAAGCCTGGAGTATATTCTGGTCAGACTGAGCACATTCTAATCACACTGAAATACTGAAAACCATTCATGGTAGGTACTGGATATGCACTGGTACAACAAAATTAATAATTCCTATTTTTTTTCTTTATGAATCATAACAACCAAGAACAATATGCCAATAAACAATTGAACTAACACCAAGAAGTATTTATGCCAGCTCATTCTTCAACCACCATCAGGTAAACCCAGAGAAGTGTAAAAGTCAAGTAACCAAAAAGAGCAACAAAATGCCAACTTGCCATTATAAAAATAAAGAAGAAAAAACACTAGATATAAAAAAAAAAATTCAGATCAGAAATGGGAAAAAGGAAACAAGGTTATCATTGTAAAGATCACCATTATCTATAGTTCAGATAGCTTCTTTCTTCTTCTTCTTATTATTATTTTTTCGACAAAAAGGCCAAGTAGCCCAATTTCATAACTGAAAACTTTAAATACAATCGAGATAGCTTCTTTCTAAAAAATTGGTGCAATTTTATAATCAATTGGTCATCCATCAAGTAATTTGAAAATTAACAGTTTAGTTCTATCATCACTTGATCCGCGTACCAAATTGATACGCGACCTTATCTAAAATATAGAGAATTCCTACAGTTAATTTTTTTATTTTTGAGAATTTTTCATCAGTTCGTCACAGGGTTGTCATCTTTTGCTAATGATATAACATTAAAATAGAAACAATTTTATAATTCATAGAAGTTAACATCAGAAAAACTAATTGAAAAGATTTTATTTCGAAAAAAAAAACTGCTACGATCCACAAAGTTGAAAGATTGTCACTTAAGTGAACAGAGTCTGACAAAATCATAAAATTCTCCAGCTTTCAATTGTAAATGAGACGTAACAATGATTTTAAGAGATCTGCATCGCTGAAATGCAGAGATATCTATAATCAGCTATGAGAAATCAGTTTAATACCTACTAAAATGCAACAACGAGTTCACTCAGGAATAAAAATTAGATCAAGTCAGATCGAGCTAACACCACAATTGAACCAATTTCAACGGAGCATAATGTAATACCGAGTACAGTACAGTTCCCAAACATATCCTCGTCACCAACATTCAGTAAGGAAAGAAAAGAAAAGAACTATTAACCAAATGGTCAAAGTAAATGGAGAAAATTATCACAAAAGATCTTCCTATATTGGAAAAATCAAAGAGATCTTGGCATAAATACGCAAATTAATCCCTCTTTAGTTTTTCAACTCACCTCAATGTCTCTGTAAAGGAGCTCTCTCTCCTCAGGCGAGATCTCGTCCCAGAGAGAAAACGACCCCTCCTGGCCGTAATCCTTCAGCCTCTCCACCATATCCTGTGGCGGAGTCGCTCCCAGCACCACCGCCTCCGGCGGCGACGTCGACCCCTGCCTCTCACTTCCAGCCAGCGGCATCACCGAATCAGACCTTGGACCCACGAAGATTATCTCCTTCATCTCTTTGACTCTCTCTTTCTCTCCCACTTTGCTAATAAATACACACCCAGACACACAAACTGTATTGTTTACTAGTAGATATACTGAGTCGGGATAAATTCGATAGAGAAGAACAAGATCGAGATACAGAACAATGGAGGTTGCTTGAAGTGCATCCACAAAGAATAATAACTAGCTAAATAATTATATGGACCGAATTACTGATTGTGGGGACAAATTTCAGTGCTAGGTGCGGGGCCCAGACCCAGAAATTGGAAGTTTTAGTGGACCACGTATAAAATTAGTAGACCAGGTTCAGGATGTCAGTGCATGACATGCCACCAGATTCACTGACAAACGGAGATTTTGATGATTGAATTCCCCTGCTTTGGAATCTACAGTAAATGTATGTAGCAAATCACAAACAAACGGATTTAATGACTCGCTTCATAATTTCTTACATAAGTATAAATTATAGGAGATTTGGTGTAAGACAGGTGTGTGATGTCGGTATACCGAGGCTGATTTGCTTGTAATTGTTATCTGATGAGAGTAATTATAGCAAGTTACTGCTTTGGTGCTATGGGTCCACAAGACAGGATTATTTTGCAAGGCGGAGGATATGAAGAACTCTTGGGTCTAGTGGTATGAGTGAGGGTACTATGCATAGCACGGATTGGTCTGTGCTACGGCTTAATATTTGAGTTTTCAAAATCTTAACTGTCGATCTGAACCGTTCAATATGATTATAAAATTAATATGTGCTTGCAAACCAAATTTTACATTTTTTCAAATTTTTTTACTATGTTTTTAGATAGGTAAAAAATTACTTGATCTGAAAATTCTGAACCATTCAAAAACAGTGATTTTCTACCTATCTAAAAAAATAGTAAAAAATTTTGAAAAAATGTAAATTTGGTTTGCAAGTACATATTTATTTTATAATCATGTTAAACGGCTCGGATCAACCGTTAAGATTTTTAAACAGCTCAAATATTGAGCCGTAGCACGGACCAAACCGTGCTATGCATAGTACCGTTGCCTCACTCTAGTGGTATACTGTGTGTAAAAAGACCCGCCAAATTATAAGATATATAAAATTGTTATCAGGAAATGCATGTGATGACAACATGGTGCGCCAGAAATTGAGGTGCCCCGTCCCGGAAGCAAGGGAAAAAGCAAGCACTGTCGAAAGGGAGTCATTAAATCCGTTTGTTAGTGAATTCCCCTGCTTTGGTATCTACGAGTAAATGTATGTGGCAAATCACTAACAAACGGATTTAATGACTCGCTTCATAATTTCTTACATAAGTATAAATTATAGGAGATTTGGTGTAAGAAATTTTCAGTGACTCCCTTTCGACGGTGCTTGCTTTGAATTCAGATCCTCTGTGTTACTCGAGAAAATAAAGTGAGTCTCAGCCGGTGAATTTAAATTTACACGAATCTCAAAGCACAAATAATACTGCCCCCTCCAATCACCCGAATATCCACCGGCTGAGAGCTCATTTTATTTTCTCGAGTAACACAGAAGATACTGGTTCGCTTGTTCGCTTGCTTTTCCCTCCCTTCCGTTTGTAAGAAAGGGAGTCATTAAATCCGTTTGTTAGTGACTACATAAGTTTTTATTTTAAGATCCAAATTGAAATTTTTTTGAAATAAAACTTATGTAGCATAGTGTGTGCTATTTGTGCTACACGCTAGGTGCTATAGCGAATCGCTATTACTGCTATAGCGGTCGTAGCTGAAATAACGCACTTTTATTTCATAGCTTAGCGTTTAAGGTCCGAAATCCCTATAGTATTGTTATAGAGCACTATTTATAACATTGATTGTTAATATATACAGATTAAATATATATATTTTTTAATATATACAAACTAAATTTTTGTTTGGGCCCCTTAGATCTTGGGGTCTTGGGCCATCGCCCTAGGTGCCCTGCACCTGGGCAGAGGGAAGTTAAAAGAACGAGGTCAATTGATTTTTATTTATTTTTAAATTTATGTACTTATATATAATCTTTTATATATTTTAGAGTAAAATATTATGAAAACTGTAAAATTGACTCTTATTTACAGCATGTAAATTTTATATAATTAATTAGCATAGTTTGTAAGTCTGGTTCGCTTCTGAACCCATGGGTCAGGTAACTGCGGTAAGAATCCAAAAAAAAAAAAAAAAAGGGTAACTGCGGTACACGGTACCCGGTCCAATTCCAAAGAGCAATGTTGATAAGTTCATGATTATCAAATAATAAAGTAATATTTTAAATAATAATTTTAAGTATAATACGGATGTAGCTCAAAAATAATAACTCCTTAACTTTCCAGAAGTTTAATCATAGCCTAGTGGTTGGAAAAAACCCGGCCGGTCTAGGACCGGACCGGACCGGACCAAGGCTAGGGACGGGTCTGGCACGGGTTTGGTTCGATTTTTTTTCCTAGACCCGTGTAGGACTGGACCGTGTAGGCCCGTGGACCCGTCCCGGACCGCCTCGGGTAGAACCGGACCCGGACCCAGCAGCAGCCCTCATCCAAAAAAAGCCAGACCAAACCGGACCCAGACCTAGCAGCAGCCCTCAGCAAAAAAAAAAAAAATCAGCCGGACCATGGACCGGATCAGATCGGACCGGACTGTGTCAATTTGGACCACGGTCCAAGCACGGGTTTCGGCCGACCCCCAATTATTCGGACCGCCGGATCCGGACCGTGAAACCCGCCCAACCCGTGTGGACCGTGGACCGTAAACCCTATCATAGCCTCATAGGAAGCAAGTTTATGTTTATCATTACATAATTTTGGAAGCATGCATGTCATGCCGCAGTATGAGGGAATTTATTTTTATATGAAGGCAATGATTGGATTCATAATTAATTATGATCCCTTTAAGATTTAATCATATGGTTTCGATAAAGTTAATTAGTAGTTCAATCAAGCTAATGATCAGTAGTTTGATAATTAGTGTACTAACGGAATAATTGTTGTTCAACGGCACTGGCCATACATACTCTCTGAACCTTGGGTCCCGCTTCAGGAAAAAGGTAAAGAAAGAAAGAGGAGAGAGGGTGGGTAATGGCCTAATTGCCGACATTTTTAAAAATACCCTAAGTCAATCACAAATTATTAAATATGCTCACGGTCCGCTTTTTTTTATTAAAAATGTCCAAACCGGCCAATAATTGGCCGGTCCCG
Organism: Carex kokanica; assembly: GCA_025461125.1. Taxonomy (NCBI): domain Eukaryota; kingdom Viridiplantae; phylum Streptophyta; class Magnoliopsida; order Poales; family Cyperaceae; genus Carex; species Carex kokanica. Next base: position 697,194 of record JAJGRX010000923.1, on the reverse strand, counting down.
TGATTTTTTTTTTTTTTATAGAGAAAAATAGCTAAAATGCTGAAATGAAATCTAACACAAAAAAATCGAATTGTTTTTTTAAATATTTGTTAGAAAATACGCTACGAATAGGGCCGATTTTGTGCTAAAACACGGTAAATTACAATAATTATGCTAAAATACGGTAAATTTACTAAAATGCTGAAATTACAATAATTATGTAGAATTATGCTAAAATACGCTAAATTACGTATGAATAGGGCCGATTTTGTGTCATCTTTCATAAATCATAAAAAATAGTAAAAAAATAATAAAAATAATAAAAATTGGTATTCTACAAGTTCATTATATAACTAATTTACTGAGCTATGTAGATTGGAGAATAGAAATGAAAATCTTAATCGGAAACTTCAACTGAAGTTTTGAGGCTCTTCCGTTTGTTATTTGGCGATTCTGAATTTGGAAATCTAGCAAAGCTAGTTCGGACGCATGCTCATTTTCGCAAGCTTTCCGAAAAGTGGTCATTTGTTGAAATCGGACACTCGATCGCCGTTTTATGGCCGTTTGAAGTTTCGTCATCGTTTTTCCCCTTCTCAGTAAAGATATCATCCCTATTCGTACGTAATTTAGCGTACTTTACCGTATTCTACCATAATTCTACATAATTATTGTAATTTACTGTAATTCAGCATAAATCAAGTAATTTAGCGTGTTTTAGTATAAATATGATAATTATATATAAAAAATGTAATCTAGCAAATATTTAAAAATAAATTCGATTTTTTAGTGTTATATTTCAGCATTTTAGCTATTTGTCTCTTAAAAAAAAATTAACATAATTTAAAGTAATCTAGTGTCAATCAACATAAATTAACATAATTTCAAGTAATTTAGTGTATTTTAGTATAAATATGCTATCAAAAAAAGTAATCTAACAAATATTTAAAAAAACAATTCGATTTTTTTGTGTTAGATTTCATTTCAGCATTTTAGCTATTTTTCTCTCTAAAAAAAATAAAAATAAATAATCACGGGACCAGCCAATAATTGGCCGGTCCCGCCATTAATTGAATTTTAATCGGGACCGCCAATAATTGGCCGGTTTGGATATTTTTAATAAAAAAAGCAGACCGTGGGCATATTTAATAATTTGTGATTAACTTAGGGTATTTTTAAAAATGTCGGCCTAATTGGTCCTAAATAAGTGTTGGTGTTTTGGAACTTTAAAATATAGGCTTAATTAATTTCTTAAATACCCTTCAATACACTGTCAATTTTTTATTTCTCCCTTAACTCATGCATGTATATATAAAATTTACCACTCAACTCTTCCACCTCTTTCTTATTTACCCATATAATTAAAAAATAATGATATTTTATTAATTATTAAACAATGCTCCATCTATAATTTTTTATTAGTTTAAAGACATTTGACCATAATATCCTTAATTAATTAAAAGACAACAACAATTGCAATCCGGACATTCTAGGATAGTTGCTTCATTCTCTTACTCTTCATTCCTCATTGAACTTTACTAGTCTACTAGCTTCATTTAACTCTACTATCTAGACAGGGGTGGATCCAGATGGTTCCAGGAGGGGAAGCAGCTGCCTCTCCTGAATTTTGAGTTTTAGTGAAAATTTATCGGTCTCGACCGACTTTGCCTCTCTAAAATTTTTTTTGCCCTCCTCTAGACGTTTGATTTGTAATTCAGGTTAAATTTAGGGTTAAAATTGAAATAAATTTGTTAAATTTTGATTGGTAATTAGAATTATAAGTCAAAGTATCAGAAATTACAAGTCAAAGCATTGGAAAGTATAAGTTAAAACATTGTTTTTTTTATCGAATACTCAATTGGTTAATGAATTTAAATCCGATTCGATATTTTTTTGGCCCCCTGACGAAAATCCTGGATCCGCCCCTGTATCTAGAGTTTCAAATCTTCAATGATTTGTGCGAGGGGAGGTTCTACCATAGAGAGAGAGGAGATAAGGTCGTTTGACATTTCATCTCTATGATGAGAGACATCCAAGCTTGAAGAGGAAGGAGATAGGGAGAACTCTATTGGTCCACTCGTTTTCTAACTTTTTTACAGTTTACAGTGCTCTTTCAGCCAATTTTTTTTATATATTATCGACTTTTAAAATAATGTAATAACTTTATGTCTACTTTCTGAACTTGTGTTATTTACGGTTCATACCAAACTTGTGCATTCAACAACCGCAATAAATTGAAAATTTTCAAAGAAAGTTCTTTCCAAATGATTTTAATATTTTCTGTGTTCAAGCACTTGAAAAAAAAAAATCTGTGTTTTTTTTTGAAACACATGAATTTAGTATGCGTACGCTATGAATTCATGCGTTAAATGCGGCCGCATATGCTTACGTAGTCGGAAATTGCATGAAGATCCATGTAGTCCCATATATGCGGTTTTGCATATACAACTACATATGCAGTCCATACAGACCGCATTATACCATACAGTCTATACAAATGTTTATTTTAATTAATTAAAATAAATAAGTTCTAATCAAACATTTATTAATAAAAAAAGGATCCAATATGCAGTAAAACCTAGACTCAATTCTTTATACTCATCCGGACACAAGTCCAGTTAAGTGAAGTTTCCTATAGCACTTCTTTAGTGCCAACTCTTAAAAACAAAAAAAAATAAACTTTTTGAGAGCTTATAAAAGAAGCTGCATGGACTATGGGAAGCTTCACTTAACTGGACTTGTGTCCAGATGAGTACAAAGAATTGGGTCCGGGTTTTACTGCATATCCGATCCTTTTTTATCAATAAATGTTTGATCAGAACTTGAATTTTTTTAATTAATTAAAATAAACATTTGTATGGACTGCATGGTATAATGCGGTATGTATGGGACTGAATATGTGGTTGTATATGCAAAACCGTATATATGGGACTGCATAAGCATATGCGGCCACATTTAACAACACTGATTATACCAGTTACTTCAGACAAACGCTTTGGGTGAAATTCACGTGAATTCAGTGTTTACATTATTTTATTACTAATTTGGGCCGGAGGATTTGAGCAGCTGAATTCATGACCCGTTATTGGTTATTGGCTACAAAGGACTTCAAATTAAAGCAGCTACTGGACATTTATTTAGTATACTTGTAAACATACGCTCGACTAGGCTTCCATATGAATATAAATACTACATATGAGGAGCTCTATATATACTACATATATATGTTTAAGTGAAGTTTCTCATATACTACATATACATGTAGTATAAAATACACGCATATGAATATATATCTAAATTCTCATTTTAAAATTCGCATATATAAGTTTGCATGAAAATCCGTCTGTATATACGGCTGTATACCGCATATGCGGTATACAGTGACCTTCCGCATGCATGAACAAAATCATATTTAACAACATTGGTTCATACAATAGGAAAAAAAGTTCATTCTATAGTATTGTCAAACATTTAGGATTATATATCTAAAAAAACTGGAATCAATATAAAAAAACAAGGTGATTTCAACACCTCTCTTTCAATTCAAGTACTTTACTTACCCTCCCATTTCTATATATTAGTGAAGCACAATCTTTATTAAGATCTTGTCTGGATCCGATCTCAAGATCCAAACTAGAGGAGCCTGTTGGGAGTCGGTGCGGATTTTGGGGTTAACGGGTCAAGGGAACTGCAATGAAGTGCATCTTGTACATATTAACATTGTTAACTGAGGATTTCAATACTTTATGCATTTTATACCTCATCATATTTTATATTTTTATTTTTAAAATTAAAATTGACGATCTGAACCGCTCAACATGATATTCATACTAAAATATACTTGAGATAGAATTTTATAATTTTTGAAATTGTTTTACTATTTTTTAAGATAGATACAAAATAACTGTTTATGAACGGTCCAAAAACAGTAATTTTGTACATATCTTAAAAAAATTGTAAGAAATTTCTAAAAATTATAAAATTTTATCTCCAAGTATATTTTAATATAAATATCATGTTGAGCAATTCAGATGGACAATTTGAACTAAAAAAAGAAAGATATAAAATATAAGATATGACGATGAGGTATTGGAACCTCCTCTTATTAATTAATTAATATTTTGGTTTGTTGAATATAAAATCAATTAAATGCAACAACCCATTGATCTGTTATCCAAGAGCGCATTTTTCTGGAAGTCTGTTTGATCTTGTGCGGCTGTTGGCTTGGATTGTAACCTAAGCAATGAAGCAATATTTTATTATTAATTTTTTATGCCAGTACAAATGCAACAACCCACAAATAAATATTTTTTATTACAACACCGATAAAACCGAGATTTTTATTAATACCCTTAAAAAAATAATAATAATAAAAATACCCTCAGTTTTAAAAAAAAATTAAAAATGCCCTAACCGCCCCATAATGGGGCGGTCCACTGATGGTAGAAAACCGCCCTATTTCTGGGCGGTCCACCTCCTCCAGAAAACCGCCCAGAGATAGGGCGGTTCAGTATTTTTTTTTTTTTTTTTCAGATTTTATATATTTTTATAATGACATTATATTGATGTATATATATTTTAAAATGTATATATTGTTTAGATATATTTTTCTTTTTTAAGATATATATATTGTTAAGATATATATTTTTCCTTCATGTTAAGATATATATATATATATATATATTGAGTTTTGATATATATTGAGTTTTGAGTTTTGATATATATTGAGTTTTGATATATATATATTGAGTTTTGATATATATATATTGAGTTTTGATATATATTTTTTAAGATATATATATTGAGTTTTGATGCGGTTATACGGCTGTTGTACTGATTGTCGATTTGGCTAACGTGATAAACAGTGAAAAATATGTAATCTAAATCGGAAGTCAAAAAAAAAAAAATCCAAACTACGTAAAATAAATGTCCACAACTCATGCAAAACAGTCCAGACCGAATACATAATAGTAGAAACCTATCAAACTACAAAACATAAAAAAACCTAACGTCGAGGGCGAGGGCGACGACCAGAGAGATCCAACCTACGAGGTGGATGACGGTCCCTAGGCGGCTGTACACGCCTGACGTGAACCTCCTCCTCCTGTGCGGCTGTATCCGCCTCGGCCCACGGATCCTCCACCAGTGGGGGGATAGGCGGCATAGTAGGCACCTCCCATGGCTCCCAGGTCGATGGATACGTAGGCGGAGGAGGCGGTGTGCCAAATATAGCAGATGCATATGCATCTGCATGCTGTGCTCCACTCCCACTGGCCTCGTCATCGTGCTGTCTGGCCTCCGGATATCGTGGCATGTGGAGGCTCCGTCTCTCATCCCCGGCATAATCTCCGATAAAGTCATCCATAGTGAACTCCGGAGTGGAATGTCGTGGGGGAGCTCCACCCTTAATGGAAACAATGTTAGTTTTGCTACATACAAATAAGTAGTAAGTTGAATAAATAATAAATTTTTGCTACCTGTCCAACCTGCACCGGAACTCCATACTCATTGTAGTAAGCGCTCCATGCATTGTTATTCAACACCCATTCGTGGAAGCCCCAACCTGATTCATCCACTGCATAATTGAAGACAAATTAATTAGAATAGTTTTTGTACCGAGAAATGACTGTGTACGACAAAATCAAATTACCTGGAGGAGGTGGCGGCATCTCATCACCGTATATAGCGACTCTGGGCTGATCCGGATCTAGTGGTGTGGGCTGTATCTCGCGCCAGTTTATGTTCTCCCCACTGTCATGCAACATGCCAACGAGGCGGCCGTCAAAGCCGGAGTCCTCCACCATAGGAGCAGTGTGCTGGAGCATTGTACATCCCACTGCTCGCCAACCATCTCGTGCCATGCACACCAAGCTGTGTGCCACTCCTCTGATACCGGTAAGAATCTGCACAAAGTGTATTTATTAATTTTTTAGGAAAAACTAAATAAACATTTAATGCTTTAAATATGTTAGTTTCGTAAGTAATTACCTGGCGAGCCTGCATCGGTCCGAAAGACATATAACCACTCGACCCTGCACGAGAAAGCCTCCGTCGAAGGGTCTCACCCCAATGGCCCGTGAGGTATACCGAGGGCATGCCCCACCTCTGGTACCAGACTAAGTACCTCAATCCTCCAGGCCCTGCGCCCAGTGTGACATCATCGGCCGTAGGAGGCTGCCACATGTGAAACTGTGGAGACTGTGCTTGGAGGTAATTCTCTGCGTGGCGCGTGCTCCAGTCGACGTTGGGCTTATTGTGTTTAGTCCTGCAGTACATTTAAATTAAAAAAATAATGTTAATCAAGTGCAGAACTGAACAAGTAACGGTAGGAGATCAATTAAGTAATTGTAACTTACTTGTGCAACTTGGTGGTCTCAGCCTCTCCAAGCTCTAGGAACTGCGGGACAAATGCGTCCAGACCAAACTGTCGGGACACGCGATCTGGATACGTGTACTCAACAATCCAGTAACATACACACGCCCCCCGATAAAACCAGAGATGCCTCTGCTCCAATGTAAGTCGACAAAATGCGTTCCTTTCGTAGAACTCCCGGTAGGGGAACCAGTCGACGCTGCTCTCGTGAAGCATCTGGAGCTGACTCCGGACATATGAAATCCCCACAGTTCTCCCCCTGCCCGTGTTCTCGTACGTGTGTCGATCGCCCCATATGGCACCGTACGCGGGACACCTCTCGGCATCATGTCTCCTCAAGTAAGGGACAAGAGACGGACGAACTGGCCGACATACCGGCAAATGAGACCACGACCATTGCTGGAGTAGAAGAAGCGGTCCGTGGATCTGCTTGTTCTTCACCTATATTTTGGACATGAGGTGAATGTGTTGGTGATTATTGAACCCTAATTATTGTAATTTAAATTCCGAAATATTTGTGAAAACTTACCAAGCAAGCATGGCACAGGCTCCGGTATAAGTGGGCGATCACAGCTCCGCCCCAGTTCCAGGTCGATGGCTTCTCAATTTCTGTCAGCAGAGAGAGGAACATAATCGGAACCGAGTCACCGCTGGAGTCCACGAACATGACGCTGCCACAGAGATCCAGCACAAAGGCCCTCACATACCTAAAAATATAAAATAGTAAAGATAAATTTAATGATTTTACGGATGAGTTCGTAACATATTTTAATTTCAAGATTCTCAATTATTACCTCCTGACGGCCTCCAGATCAGTGGTCTCGGCTGTGATCCGATGCAGGAAAAAGTGATCACGGAGCGCCGCTAGGCTAATGCAGTACCCCGAATACCGGAACTCCTCATCATCCTTCTTCTTCTTCTTCTTCTGTAGCATCTTTGGATCCGCTACCCCAAGAAGCCGCCGTATCATCCCCACATGAAGTGGACTGTCGGAGACACCGCTGATAGGGTCCCCATCGATCCGTAGACCCCATAGAGCGCTCACATCTGCTAAGGTCACGGTCATCTCCCCAAAGGGTAAGTGGAACGAATGAGTCTCCGGTCGCCATCTCTCCGCGAGCCCGCTCATCAGAGCCTGGTCGATCTGACCCTGTGGCGTGGTAGCAAGCTGGTACAATCCGAGATTCATAATGCACTGCTCCATCAGAGGATGGCCGACGTACGGTATCCCGGAGGTGCGATGTCTCACGGTCAACATCGTCTCGTCCTGTATTTAACAATAATTTCAGTCTGAGCAACTTACTATATGCCATATTAAAAATCTGTAATTTGAACTGAATTGCTTAAAAAACAACTTACCTCCGTAGATGCGAGCGCGACCCTGTGCTGAACGTGTGGAATCCACAGAAGAGGGCTGAATGTATCAGCTGCATGTGTAGCGTGGTCTGCACCGAGAGGCTCTGCACCGGATGCACTGGGAGCCTCTGTACTGGACGAACTACCGCCCCTCTCCATAGTATCTGCAGAGGCTAATTTAATTTATAAATCCTAATTTAATTTATAAATCCTAATTTAATTTATAAACCCTAATTTATAAACCCTAATTTAATTTATAAAACCTAAACCCTAATTTAATTTATAAACCATAATTTATAAACTCTAATTTAATTTATAAATCCTAACTCTAATTTATAAACCATAAACCCTAATTTAAAGGACTAAACCCTAATTTAATTTATAAACCCTAATTTAATTTATAAAACCTAATTTAATTTATAAAACCTAAACCCTAATTTAATTTATAAACCATAATTTATAAACCATAATTTAATTTATAAATCATAATTTAATTTATAAACCATAATTTAATTTATAAAACCTAAACCCTAATTTAATTTATAAATCCTAATTTAATTTATAAAACCTAAACCCTAATTTAATTTATAAACCCTAGTTTAACTTACTCGCGTCGAGAAAATCAACAACCCGCACACGGCAATTCAATTTCCAAACTGAACCATAAACTCTAATTTTTATCAACTTCATCGCGTCGGGAAAATCAACAACCCGCACACGGCAATTCAATTTCCAAACTAAATCCTCTTAATTCTACAAAAAAAAAATTAATAATTTACGTAAACGTACCAGAAAAAATCTGATCGAGAGAAAGTTGGCCGAGAGAGAGAGAGAGGGTGGCCGAGAGAGGGAGAGAGGGTGGCCGAGAGAGGTGGCCGAGAGAGGAAGAGGCTTTGGCCGAGAGAGGGAGAGAGGGGCTGAGGTGGGGGGGGGCTGGTTCGAGTGGCTGTCGGGTGGTGGTGCGGGGTGGGGGAGGGGATGGGCGGCCGGGTAGAGAGGAGGAGAGACCGTGTAGGGGGCGGGGAATGGGAGGTCGGGGGTAGGGTGGCCGGGGAGAGGGGAGGCCGGGGGTGGGCGGGGCTGGGCTGGGGGGGGCGGGTGGGTTAGAGGGAAGGGGGAAGGGACCAGAGGGGGGCTGAAGGGAAATAAAAATTTCGGGCTTGAACCGCCCCATCATTGGGCGGTTGGGTATGGGGGGTGAACCGCCCAGTGATGGGGCGGTTTGGTTGAGGGAGTGAACCGCCCCATTATGGGGCGGTTAGGGCATTTTTCAAAAAAATTTCAAAATGAGGGTATTTTTTTTTTTTTTTTTTTTTTTAGGGTATTAATAAAAATCTCGGCCGATAAAACAATTGGAATACTAAAGTAGATAAGAAATGATCAAAACAAAACAAACTATGTACTGTGACATTACTGGTGTATGTATCAATAGAATCCGAATACTAGATCTCCACATTTCTCTTTTTGAAAAAAAGTAACTATGTGAATGTGATTGTAATTTATAGATACATAATTCTTAATGAAATTATAAAAAGCAATTTGATAATTATTTATCTTACTCCTATTAAAAAAAATAGAATAAAGAGCCAAAAGAAACTCGTTTCTTTGATTTTCTCTTGACAAATAAAAAAGCTGATTAATTATAAGTTCACAACTTCTAATTTTTTCATACCATAACTTTGAAAATATTACTTACTAGATATAAATATATATTACCATTTGACAAAAAAAATTATCAACAATTACAAATATACCAACAATACTAATCATTTCCGTACTATTACTATAATTTAAAATGAACACATTGTTTTCTTAAAAGCTTTTTAGTTCATTATTAAGAATATTAACAAACAAATATATAATTTATACAGCGGATTCCTTTTAGTACACTAAAAAATTCTGGCGTGAAAGTAAAACGTCACAGGAATGGTCACACTTAGAATGGTAAAAACATGTGGTGTTGTGTCGTGTCGTGACTAATTACACGCCGTGACTTTAGTCTCGTGCCATGCCGTACCGTGACCAAGTAAACAGTCACATGTGCCGTGACCAAAATGTCGAAGGTGGTCACGGCACGCGAGTCACGTCGTGCCCAGGGGCGGACCCAGGAATTTGATCAGGGGTAGGCACAGTTTTGGACCAGGGGTAGGCACAAGAATAAAAATACACTGGATCTAAAAAAAAATTTAAATCCAGGGGTAGGCACTTGCCTACTCCTGGGCCTTCATAGGTCCGCCCTGGCCGTGCCTAAACGTGTCGTGTCCAAACGTTACATTTAACTATTTTTTCATAATTTAGATTAGTTTATTCAAGATTCACCATTTGATCAAGATCTAATGGTCCTAATTACTTGTAACTCGCGTGACCACTTGTTGTGCCGTGCCGTGACCAGATCTTTCACGTGACGTGCTGTGTTGTGCCAAATTTTCAAAAGATGGCCACGGCACGCGACACGCGAGTCACGGCACGTAACAATCACACGTACCGTGCCGTTCCGTACTGTAACCGTGATGTTCCGTGGCAGAGCCGGCTCCGCCGTGCCATTTTTCCCACTCTAGACTCACACTGGAACCAAACTAGAAGATTACGGTTCTTGGGGGTAGATCCAAAACCCGACAACAGTAACAGCAGAGAACAGTATTAGGATCCGATAGCAGCGGTGCCTGTTTGGTGGCAAAGTGCACATTCCCACTCACACTGATTGAGACGTTCCATCTTAATTGCTTTAGGCTCCAAAACGAGTTTAAACAAATGGCTTAATAATTGGGTTTGTTGTGGCAACTTGCTGGTTTAAATGCTACTTATCATATAATAATTAATCTGTACAATAATTGTCACAGAAAAGAATATGGATATTTCATCAAAATATAATACACAGAATCACATTATTGGAGTCTGCCTGCTTGTCAGGGAATTCACATCCTCTGAGATATCTCAACTTTTGCGTTTTTTCTGGAAAATCACAACCATTCAAATAGTTATGCACGAATCTCAAAGCACAAATAATACTGGCCCCCTGCACTATCCTCGAATAGGCACCGGACACGTCGGTCACGCAAAAGTTGAGATATCTCGGAGGATGCACACTCCTTGTCAGGAGTGTACAATGGTGGATTCAGAATTTCTGTCAAGGAGGCAAAAAAATATTGAATCGGATTTAAATCCATTAAATAATTGGATACTCGATAAAAAAACAATGTTTAACTATTAAAGTTAAATTGTATTTATTTCCGTATTATATTAAAAAGATATAGATAAATGATAGATACGAATTCAGAAGAATTGACGCGTATTACTAACAAATATACACATATAATAAAAATAAGTATTTTTGGATTTATAAAATAAAAAAATTTAAAAATATGTATATATTAGTTGATGTTCAGAATAGATAATAAATACATAGAATACAAGGAAGCTTCAATAAAAATGAAAAATAGTACAAGTTATAATGCATAAATAAAAAATTTGACTAATTAATATTGTTCTATAAATGAAAATTTGTAGCTTTTATTGTTATTTTAAATTTAAACATTATTTGACAATTCTAACCTAAATTCTTATCCGGATCTGAATCAATTTTTACGATTACAAAATGAATATAACTACAAAAAAATTATGCAAATAAATTGTATATTTACGGATGCCGAATTTAACACTTAATTGCTTGTTGGTTTCTAATAAAATGCCCGGATATAACTATTTTGTATGAACTACAAAAAAATAATTAAAAAATAAAATTCTTAATATGTTTTATTATGTATTTTAGAAAGAGTTAAAAAATATATTATTATTCAAAATATTTATAAAATTATGTTTCGCCTTAAAACAATTTCATCCTATTACAATTCCTAACTCCACCCTAATTGTTTTGAAATGCGTACACAGAAAAATCAATTGTTTCAAGATACGTGCACAGAAAAAGTTGGACGGCTAGATCTCGAATTTCAGATATTTCAGAGTTACTGTTCATGAATCTCAGATTTCAGCTGATCTGAATCCCCCTACCTCTTAGCAATCAGTGTTTTCTGGTGAGCCTCCACATCAATTTAGTTGTTTCTTACTTAAAAAGGAAAAAAAAAATCTATCTTATAAACGAAACTGAATATTCAAGATTTATTTATTTTTGACCAAAACCCTTAATGGGATTTGATATGCTTTCAAGCAAAATCCATGACAGGACCACAAATTAGTTCAGAAATGAGTTTATTTGACAAAGAAATTTCACCAAGGCACCTACTAGGCTACTACTACTACTATACTAGAGAAAAGAGATGCCACAAAAGGCTGTTCATCTCTACACAGTAGGCTAAGTGCACTCCCTGGTGCAATAACACTTGCGCCAAAATCCTCTGCAGCGGCCGCCCGTGAAGCCTTCGGTGTAGCATACCACTGAACAGTTTTCGTCATGCAAACATGTCCCTTTGAACTTGTGGCTTTGTGACTCGCACAACCTCGCATCCGCCTTCATTCCAACATCTGCATTATCACAGAGATTAACACATTATTTTGCAAATTTTAATGCAAGGGATAAGAACCACATCAACATTAGTCATGATCATACTATGTACAAAAGTATTATTTTTTTGGCTTTTTTTCAGAAATAATTAAATTTTGCAAGTGAAGTGGCATAAATTATTAATAGAATACAAAGCCATAATTTAAAAAAAAAAAATTAACCCATTGTTTGGGAACAAAAATTTAGTACAGTAAACATATTTGATTTTTGCCATAGCATAGGAGCAACAATTATCTCGCAACAGTGGCGAAGCTAGGAATATTGTCAGGAGTAGGCGAATGTATATAGTTGCAAAAAAAGAAAAATTCAACATAACAAAAGTTATAGAGTGAGGCTATGGTGCTATGCATAGCACCAATGGCTAGTGTACTACGGCTCAATATGGTACTTTTTAAAATTCTAACGGTCGATCCGACCGTTCAATGTGATATCCATATGAATATGTACTTGCAAACTAAATTTTATATTTTTTCGAATTTTTTTACTATTTTTTCAGATAGGTAGAAAAATCAGTGTTTTTTGAAAATTCTGGACCATCAAAATTCTACCTATCTGAAAAATAGTAAAAAAATTCAAAAAAATGTAAAATTTAGTTTGCAAGCACATATTCATATGGTTATCACATTGAACGGTCGGATCGACCGTTAGGATTTTAAAAAGTACCATATTGAGCCGTAGTACACTAGCCATCCGTGCTATGCATAGCACCATAGCCTCACTCAAAGTTATAAGAGTAGAACTAGGGTGTGATGTGCTCACCAAATTCTTTGGTGAGCACAACTCTACATAAACTATCGGATTCACTTCAAACGAGATTAATCTAACCATTGATACCGATGTACTTTACGAGTGATGTACGTACATGCAAAATTTTGAATTTTTTGAATTCATTTAGTCTCAAGTCAAGTGGTCAAAATTGAATTTTTTTTTAATGCATTAAAACAACTTCATTTTGGATCATTCATTTTTCATCAATTTTGACCACTTGACTTGAGACTAAATGAATTCAAAAAATTCAAAATTTTGCATGTACGTGCATCACTCGTAAAGTACATTGGTTTCAACAGTTAGATTAATCTCGTTTGAAGTGAATCCGATAGTTTATGTAGAGTTGTGCTCACCAAAGAGTTTGGTGAGCACATCACACCCTAGTTCTACTCAAGTTATAACATCAATATATGTCTTAAAATCTAATTTCTTGAAATTCGCAAAAATAGAATTTTGATTTCTTGACAATAAAATCCGTAAAAATAATCTACGCGTTAAACCGAAAATTTTGATAACTCAAAAAATCTCCAAATGGTTGATCCGTCTCCCTCTTCTCCAACTCGCACAAGGATTAGAAAAACAAAAAAAATTAGAAAAAATCAAGAAGAACACTCAATAATAATCAAAAGAAAATAACTTTTTCTACTGAGACAGAGACTAAGAATAGACAACCCAACAAAAAATCAGACCCAAAAAAGAATTCCAAGAGTAGACAAATGCTTACTGGCCTCGCCTCTGTCTCGCAACAATTATCTCGCTATACAGCGATTGCTGTAAAAAATATATTAATTAATTCCATACTTGCAACAAAAATTAAGAGCGCCAAGAAGAAGATGAGCTTGTTTTCCCTGTTCATCTTGCACTGATTTTCTTCGAAGGAATTACACCAATGGCCACATATTAAAATGTATATTATATTATTATATATATTATTAATTCATGTAGAAGGGACTTAATTTCTCTTTTTATAAGCGCAAGAGAGAACGCGTGGCAACGAAACATCTCCAAGTGTCCTTTGCTGGCACATGTTAAATGCCACGTATTGGTGTTTTCTGTTTTGCTTTAACAATTATTATTTCGCAACAAACACCAAAACAAAATTGTATTTAGCAAATGATGTTATTATTTAATAAAACTAAATTTAATAACAATGAATACTCAGCAAATGATGTTATTGTTGTTTACATAACAGTAAGAGGATCGCCTGAAGTGACTCCAGATTTGGGTTCAGATCAGATATGGACCGTCCGATCAGAACCCGAACCAATCCGATCCGATGTATAATTTCTAATGCTCTTTTAGTATTCGTACAGATTCGAGAAAGAGAATGTAGCAGGCTAGAAAAAAAAAAGTTTTAAAATTATTAGTTATTTAAAGATCGAAAATTTGATTATCTCTTACGACTTCGCACAATACAAATCCACCCTCAAAATTTGAGTTACTTTAGAGTATCCGATTTTGAAAGAAATGAGGAGCACTCGATATGAAAATAGTACTACAAAAATTATAGTGCTACAAAACAAGAGATAAATAGTATTTTTAAGTCATCAATCCTTATTTCTCTAGAGCCAACATGCGACAAGAAAAGATGAATAGTGAATTACAAAAAAGACAGGCTGGAATGGACCAATTCAGGTTGTCATGATTTTGTTAGACGGGCTGAATTCCAAAAGCCTTAAAGATCCTCTGCTTATTAAATTGTTAGACGGGCTGAATGGACCAATTCGATAGAGTCCGAATCTGCTGCGATCCTGGGTGGGATCGCAGGATCCTAAAATTCCGAATCAACAGTTCAAATTTTTCTGTGCGCGGATCTCGAAAACACTTTGGAAAAGTAAATTTTCATGCACGTATCACGAAAAAAACCAACAGCTGAGATTCGGGATCGCAGGGTCCTGCGATTCCCGAGAATCACAGCAGATTTATTTTCAATTCGATAGGTTTTTTGAGCTATGCTCACAAAGAAGCTTGGTGAGCATAAAAACACGAATTTTTTTTATAAACTATAATTAAAAAAAAATTATTTTTTTTTTACAAAAATCATAAGAATCGAAATGTCATTTCGGTCTGAAACCAAAATGGCATTTCGGTCAGGTCCCTTTTTTAGATTTTTTGCGGCGACTCATATAAAAACTTGTGAAACCAGTACAACAAAAAATTCAAAAAGGGGACCGGGCCGAAATGACATTTCGGTCAAGAATAAAAAAAAAGTTCTGACCAAAATGGCATTTCGGTTCTTATAGTTTTTATAAAAAAAGAAGTAATCATGTTGGTTTCATAAAAAACAAAATTTTAATTATGGTTTATAAAAAAAATTCTAAAAACACCCTTGCTCTACTTTTATTCAATATTTACCTAAGTACTCAAAACATAATGCAAATTGAATAAATTTAATTGAATTCATCAGTTTAAAAAAATACGTGATAAATTTTAATTACTAAATTTCCAGAAATACATGCAAAAAAGGAAAATTTGAACAATATCTTGCTGTATTTATGGTTTGTCGAACTAAAAAACAATATTACTTATTTGAATCGAGCAATTACATGAAAATAATTTAGTAATTGGAATGCACTAAAATTGCATAATTACTATCTTGAGTTAATAAATTTGTTTCTTAATTTATTTTATATAGAATTAGTTCGAAAAATAATTTACAATAAAATAAATTTAGATTAATTTAAAATATATCAGATTTTATTAAAACAAATTTAGAACAATTTAAAATTGTTTTAATTAGGCTTTCAATTAATTCTATTTATATTGTTGATACTTTTTTTCAATTAATAAGTATAGTCCGGCGGATCCTAAAGAAATTAGGATAAACTTTTACATCTATTTAGATCTCTTAGAATCAAGGTTCTAAATAGCGTTTATAGCGTCGTAGCGGGAAGGCTAAAAAAAAAGCTATAGCGAATAGCGTCGCTATAGCGGAAGCTATTCCAAATAGCGTTTTTTTTTTTACATTTCGTATATTCAATATTTGTACTAAATATCAACATTATCTAAGGTCTCATAGAACAATAAATAACTCCAAAGTAATTAAGAAATTATAATATTCATATTGAACCCGTACAAAGTCCAAATTGCGGTTCAAAATATCCATAGTAATATCATAAACTATCGATTTTTTCTATTAAAAATATCTTAAGTATCATGATTCATGACATAATCTATTTTTTTTCTATTCAAATTTTAATTCCGGTTTGGACTTTTTTTCTATTCAAATTTCAATTTCTATTCCCAATTTCAAATTGATTTATTTGTAGCAAGTAGCAACAAATTCAATTTCGGTTTGAGATTTTTTTTATCTTAATTTAAAACCCATATAAATTGCTTAAAAAAAAAAAAAAAAAAAAAAAACTCATATTGTATAGCGAAAATAGCGCTGTAGCGGACCGCTATAGCGTTGTAGCGGCCGTAGCGCAAATAGCGCATTTTGATGTCGTAGCGTAGCGTTTGGGGTCCAAAAACGCTATAGCGCGCTATTTAGAACACTGCTTAGAATTGTTTGATAGTCTAACAAAAAATAATAAAGCTGAAAAACATGACAGGTTCATCTTTCCCTCTAAAAATAAAATAAAATATATGACAGGTCCGACCGGACTTAAAACAAAAATATAACATGATGAGGTCGGACCTCAAATTTGTGTCTGACAAGTGATGAGCCACCAGGTGTCAAATCCAACCTTACTCAGCCCCTCACGATTTACCACAACTAGAGTGGGAAAAATGGCACGGCGGAGCTGGCTCCGTCACGGAACGGCACGATACACGTGTCAGTTACGTGCCGTGTTCATTTTTTGAACTTTGGCACGCCACGGCGAGGCACGGCACACAGGGGCGGACCTATGAAGGTCCAGGAGTAGGCAAGTGCCTACCCCTGGATTTAAAATTTTTTTTAGACCCAGTGTATTTTTATTCCTGTGCCTACCCCTCGTCCAATACTGTGCCTACCCCTGGCTCAGAATAATAGATTTGTTGCTCTAATTTATTCATTGGCCAAGTCCGCTGCTTCGATTAATTCATTGTGCCTACCCCTGATCAAATTCCTGGGTCCGCCCCTGACGGCACATGAAAGATTTAGTCACGGTACGGCACGTAGTCACGCGCGGCACGTGTAATTAGGACCATTAGATATCGATTTAATGGTGAATCTTGAATAAACTAACCTAAATTATGATTAAGTGATCACGTGAGTCACGTATGGTCACGACACAACACGTTTTTTCCACTCTAACCACCACCATCAAAGTCACGGCATGTTGATCTTCATTGAGATTCACATGTGAAAAAAATTGAACAATTGAATGAGGAAAAGCATATTTTTATTTTTCCAAAAGAAAAAGGGAGATTTCATTTCCAAAATATGATATCAATATCTCTAATTGAGGCTGCAATGACGGAATTAAAAAGACTAAAACATATAAATTTAGAATTTGAACTCAATTTTTTACAATTACAAAATAAAATTTTAATCATTAAACTACCCATTAAAAATAAAATTCCAATTACCAAATAATTTTATTCAAAAATAAAATTCCAACCATCAAACTACCCACACACATAATTGAAAAATATATAAAAATTTAAGACAAATTACTTAAATTTTAGTATACATAATTAAAATTAATTTTGTGTGCTAAACTATATAATTTTTTTATGGGAGTAAGTGCACCTTAACTTGCATTTTTAAAGCTTCTCATGCTCTATATCTCGTAGCACATTTAGTTTTTTCAATTTGCTTGCTCCGTTTAAATTCACTGAAACATTTATAATTTTAGGGAGGAATTTTATGCACACTCCTAAAAAATTTCCAAATTACATATTTGTCCCTCTAAAATTCTTAATATTATATTTTTATTCTAAATTTCAAAAACTCCAAAAACTCACAGATATACTCATTTTATTATCTTTTATATTAAAACTCATTTAAAATTTGAATTTTACTATTTATTAAAAAAATAAAAATATGTATATCATATTTAAGAAAAAATCAGTCTACAAATTAGTTATTTCTTAACTTCAGATACCTACACAATAAAATTTAAGTATTATGTATATATTTCTCTTTTAATAGATCGATTTTCTAAGATATTATTTTTCAACTTCTGACACGTACACAACAATATTTAAGTATTATTTTTCAACTTTTGACATATACACAATAACATTTAGGTATTACGATGCGTCAAAAATAAACATGTTTTATGAAACTAACATTTTTTTAAACATCTTCCTTAAATATGTCATATAAATACATACTTTGTAATATATATTTATAATGAGTTTTAATAAAAATAATAATAATTTGTCATTAAGTTTTTTCTTCTTTTTTTTGAAAGACGTCATTAAGTTTTTTCAAAAATTAGAAGAATAAGTATGATATTTGAATTTAAAATGATAAATATAATATTATAAATTTTAGGTACAAATATGATCCAGACATCGAATACCCGCCTCGATGTATTTTGAATCCACGGGTGTAAGAAACAAATAGTTTTTTTTTCACTAAAGCAATTATGCACATTACATTTTTTTTTGCACACATTACATATTTTTGACATGTTATTAAAAAAAAAATATTATAACATGGAAGTAGCATCCATAGATCATTTTATTTTTGCTTTGATTTATTTTTCACACGCACACAACATCATCTGAAATAAAACACAATTTAAGTACTTAAAATACATTAAACGAGATCTAATTTTTAATTTAATGACAAAGATAATATTTGTAAAAGATCATGCGTTCAAAATTAAAATACTTAAAATAAGAAAATCTCTTATAGAGATAGTCACAAGATTCACAAATTTTACGATTTTTTTCTCAAATTTTACAAATTATTTGCGAATTTTTATTCCTGAAATCTCCTGATCTGAATAATTCCGAATCATTTTTGAATTATATCCAAATTATTTCCGTATCACGAATCACGAATTTTTAACTCCGCCGAACTGAATCTGAATAATTCATTTGTCATTATACTTATAAATATTAAAATTAAAATAATTTAGATAATTCGACCTACCCTTTCCTAAAAAAAACAAATTAAGCAAAAAATCAAACCAATAGAGAGAGAAATAAATTAGAATGGAGATCATACAACTGCAAGAGGACCGTTTATTTCACATAATTCTCAAATCAAACATATTTTCAGAGTAAAACACTAAGAAAAAGCTTTACATAAGCTGCTCATATCCAGCCTCATAATTATTAACCATAAAGGAAGGGGCCAATTTCCAAATTAAAACTTGGAAACATAATATTTTATTTTAGCAAGGTTTATAGCACATGCAACGGCGCCTCATACCATGGCAACTGCCTCCACCCCATCTTCGCCCATGCACACTTGTGCACAGTTGGCGTCGACGAAGCATAGCCCTTTGAAGCCCGAGCTCGCACGCCGGCACATCCTCGCCTCAACTCCAGGGCATGCATCTTCTGTGTACACAAAAATTCATTGCTTAAAATGTGGTTCAAGAGTTTACTTAGGGTATGTTTGGTTGGATTGAGAATAAACTATTTTTGGAGTTAGACTATTCGGAATAGCCTATTAATACGTTTGGATGAGAGCTAGAATAGCTAGAATAGTGAGATTTGAGAATAGCAAATGAGAATAGAGAAAAAATAGTGATTTTTAGATTAGTGTGAAAATGGTGCTATTTAGATTAGTGAAAATATTGTTTGGATTGTACATGTGGAATAGTGAATAGTTGTAACTATAAAAAATAATGTTAACAAAGTGCTAATTAAGAGGAAAGATATGCAAGAGGGATCTCAAACGAATTGTTACGACATGGAGATAGCGGAAGTGGTGTCAAATTTGTTATTTTGGGACTGTGTTGGCAGAAATAAAAAAGTATTTTTTTCTCTCTCTTCACACTTCCGAATAGTAACTATTTCAACATTTACAAGGAATAAAGAATAGCAGTTATTCTAGCTATTCCGAATAACAAAAATGTTGTTTGGATACATATTGTTATTCCGAATAACTACTATTCTAGAATAACCTCTATTCTTGTGTCATCCAAACATAGCCTAAGTGTTTGGTTGGATTAGAATAGCTAGAATAATGAATCTAAACTTTTTGTCTTATTAGAATAGACTATTCCTAAGAGTTTTGATATTTAATTATTCTAATAAGACAAATAATAGTTATTCTTAATTTAGCTATTCTAACTATTCTTGTTTTACAACCAAACATCCTCTTATTATCTCATTTTGATTTGAAAAGCTAAATCATTGAATTCATCACTGTGGAAAAGCCAGAATTGTACCAATATTGTTTTTTTTTTACTTTTGTGGTTGGGTCATTTTGAGATTGTTTAATGTACTAATGTATAAAAAGAAAAAGAAATTATCCAATGTAGAAATTAAAATCTCACTTGAAGCTAAAAGAAGAAGAACCACAAAAAGGGCGTACACAAGCGGCTTCCTCAAATCCATTATTTCAAGCAAAAATTTCAAAATAATTAAATATATGACTTTCTATAAATCCAAGAGGTACAGCAAACAAATTTAATCATTTCTATTTTATACTCAGCATTTAGGCATAGGCGGTGCCACGACACCAAGGGAACGTCACACGTGTAAGTGCTCATCGCTGACACGTGTCAGTTCACAAATTTTCGCATGTTCATGTAATTATCTTTTCTTAGCTGAAATGCAAATATACAATGTATGTATATCTCCGGTGATAATTTATGAGGTCAATGCTTTTTCGCTGGGTTTTGTGTCGAACTTGGAACGATGGGTTTAGAAAATGAATTATTCGGATTCGGTTTGGTTGTTTTGTAATTTAGAAATAATTTGAGTATAATTTGAAAATAATTCGGAATTATCTGGATCGGAGATCTCAGTCTCACAAGAGAGTAGAAAAAACAGTTTGGGAAAAATTCACAAATAATATGTAAAATTTGGAAAATTCGCAAATTATTCGGTTAAAGTTCGGTCAACCGAATAATCGGCGTTGAATTGGCCGTCACAAAAAAAACTAATTATTTGCAAATAATTCGGAAATCTTGTAACTATGGTTACTACTAGTTTAAAATTTGCAATTATTATAATCTTGAGATCGAAATACAAGTTTAATAGCAAATAACGAAAATTCGTATCATCAAGGGATATAATTATAATTTCAAGCTCAAATAGGAAAATGGACGCACATAATTTTTTTTTTTTCAATTTCTATCTGAGATTTTTTTTGAAAAACAACAGCAAATTATTTACTTTTATGAAAATTGTGATTGTTAATGTATATATATGTAATCAGTGACGGATGCAATGAAATAGAGACTGATACACTTTGACTCAATCAAAGTCAATTTACTCTCATTTATTTTCAAAATCTAATGTAATTAGATATGTTTTTGTTATATATTTGGAGTAAAATGTTATTAATATTGTCATCCTCATAACCTACTAGCTAAGACTCACTAAATATCCCGAAATTTTTATTTATAGCATACAAAAACCGAATCACCTCAAATTTGAGGTAATTCGACAAATACCCAGGCTGCAAGACCATTGTACAGCCTTAAAGACTGGAGCCCGCACAATGCCAGAGCGGCTCCAACTTTTTTTTTTTTTTGTCTAACAAATGGACATTTCTTGAAATGAGCATCCTCTCGATATCTCAAAGTTTGAATAAAGTAAAGTCAACAATATCAGCGGATCCAAAAAGTAAAGGCCAAAGGCTTTAAAAACAAATGAATAGGGCCGCACCGTTATTCTGCGGCCTCTTGAGTAGGGTTGCATCGGCATTGTACAAACTCCAGTTTTTGAATCCACAGAATGTCAATGCATCATAGGTAGAATTCAAATTTCTCAAGAAACAGGGATGTTTTAGTTTATTTTTTTTAGAAAAATTGTATAATTAAAAATTTCAACTAAAATAACACTCATAGGACTACACAAGCAGCTACCAGAACAACAAAATCACATGCTATAAATTATTAGAAAAATAGCCCCTTTGAAATTTATCTCTTAATTGGATCCTTACTAATTGTCGCTTTACCGCAGTATTTAAATTATTGAACATAACAACCGCATTTTTTATTAATATCCAAAAAATAAATTAAATTACAAAAAATAACCATGTTAGAGCTGAAATTCGGAATTTACCCAAACCGGAAAAAAAATTTCCGAACTAAACGTCTAAGTTCGGAAAAAAAATTTCCGGAAACTCAACGTCTAAGTTCGGAAAAAAAATTTCCGAACTTAACATTTTTTTTTTTTTTTAACAGATTCCGGATAATTTTTTTTTCAAAACTTAACAATTTTTTTTTTTTTTTTTACAGATTCCAGAAAATTTTTTTTCCGATTTTGACAAAGTTTTTTTTTTTAAGAAAAAATAGCTAAAATACTGAAATCTAACACTAAAAAATCGAATTATTTTTTAAAAATTTCAAAATAGTGTAGAATAATTTAGAAATTATCAAAATAGCTAAAATACTGAAATCTAACACTAAAAAATAGAATTGTTTTTTTAAATATTTGTTAAATTAATTTAAAAAATTTCAAAATGGTGTAGAATAATTTAGAAATTATCAAAATAGCTAACATGCTGAAATCTAACACTAAAAAATCGAATTATTTTTTTACTACGAATAGGGCCGAATTTTGTGCTGAAATACGGTAAATTTACTAAAATGCTGAAATTACAATAATTATGTAGAATTATGCTAAAATACAATAAATTACGCTAAATTACGTATGAATGGGGCCTATTTTAGCGTAATTTATCGTAAAATAGGCCCCATTCATACGTAATTTAGCGTAATTTATCGTATTTTAGCATAATTCTACATAATTATTGTAATTTCAGCATTTTAGTAAATTTACCGTATTTCAGCACAAAAATCGGCCCTATTCGTAGTAAAAAAATAATTCGATTTTTTAGTGTTAGATTTCAGCATGTTAGCTATTTTGATAATTTCTAAATTATTCTACACCATTTTGAAATTTTTTAAATTAATTTAACAAATATTTAAAAAAACAATTCTATTTTTTAGTGTTAGATTTCAGTATTTTAGCTATTTTGATAATTTCTAAATTATTCTACACCATTTTGAAATTTTTTAAATTAATTTAACAAATATTTAAAAAAACAATTCTATTTTTTAGTGTTAGATTTCAGTATTTTAGCTATTTTGATAATTTCTAAATTATTCTACACTATTTTGAAATTTTTAAAAAATAATTCGATTTTTTAGTGTTAGATTTCAGTATTTTAGCTATTTTTTCTTAAAAAAAAAAACTTTGTCAAAATCGGAAAAAAAATTTCTGGAATCTGTAAAAAAAAAAAAAAAAAAAAATTTTTTTTTTGAAAAAAAAAATTATCTGGAATTTGTTAAAAAAAAAAAAAAAAAAAAATTTGAAGTTCGGAAAATTTTTTTCCGAAATCTGTAAAAAAAAAAAAAAAAAAAAAAAAAAAAAATTTAAGTTCGGAAAATTTTTTCCGAAATTTGTAAAAAAAAAAAAAAAAAAAAAAAATGTTAAGTTCGGAAAATTTTTTTCCGAACTTAGACGTTGAGTTTCCGGAAAATTTTTTTCCGAACTTAGACGTTTAGTTCGGAAAATTTTTTTCCGGTTTGGGTAAATTCCGAATTTCAGCTCTGACATGGTTATTTTTTGTAATTTAATTTATTTTTTGGATATTAATAAAAAATTCGGACATAACAACTTCAGCTACTGTTACAATAGAATCTACTAATATTTAAAAGAGATTAGAAAATACGCTTGTAATAATCTTCTAAATCGTATAAAGTTAAAAAGTGTCTAATAACAAATATATTAGAAACATACTTAGATAATTTTTCTTGATTTCGTTATGAATTTAATTTTTCGAAACTCTGGACCTACTGACTTCTTATTGATAGATTTAATAAAATCGTAATGTGTTTTGCAATTACAATACAAATAATTCAGAATTTATAAATTCAAAATAAAATAACAAATATAAATTAAATCTTACAATTTAGAAGTGACAATATTATTAAGCATAAGCCTAAATACTAATATCAATGGTTTTGATTGATTTTTTTCAAACATGATAATGGAGATCTTAGACATTTTTCTTATACTTTTCTATTTTTTTTATGAACGTGATGATGAAGACCTTAAGACACTTTTTTTTACTTCTATATTTATTTTTATGAACGAAATTTTTAGAATAGAATGCGTCCAAATAAAAAAGAAGTATTTAATAACTCTAAGAGTCTTTGAAATCAGTATAATTTTATAAATAACAATTTAATAAGTCTTTGAAACCAATATAATTTTATAAATAGTAAAATCTAATTTTTTTTTAAACCAGTATAATTTTATAAATAGCAAAATTAAAATTTTTCCATCAAAAGTTACTGTCTTTTCATGAATTATGTAAATGAAATTAGTGCAAAATAATGAAATTCTGTAAATAAAATTAGTGCAAAATAATCGACCACATAATTAAATAAAACTAACACTTATAACTCGTTTGCATTTTCCCCTTTATTTGTTGGGAGCTTTAGTTCATGACGCAAGTGTCCCTCAATAATGTAATGAGTAGAACTAAGGTGTTCCTAAGCTCACCAAGTCCTTCGTGAGCTCGACTCTAAAACCTATCGAATTGACTTTAAACGACATTTTCAAACCGTTAGATGTTCAATCTAAATTAAAATGTGCTTGGAGACCAAATTTTATATTTTTTGGAAATTTTTTACTATTTGTTAAGATGGTTTGAAAACCGCAGTTTTTATTAAAATTCCAAATAATGAAAAATTTGGTCTCCGAGCACATTTTAATATATTATATATATTATTTTTTATTATTTATGTATTGTATTTAGATAATCATAAAAAAATTAATTAAAGGCTCAAACTATAAAAAATTAAAGGCTTACTCTAAGTATAGATTAAACACTATAGTTATTGGTATAGTACACAAGTGAAACTATGGTGGAGTGGTAAAGAATTTGGCCAACTTGGGGCTATCCCGGGTTTGAATCCCGCTGGGCGAAAAAAAAATCACATTTGTGCAATGGTTTTTGCACGGCTCACAGGTGTGGCGCGCATGGTTCACTAGCGCAGTTCACGTGTCCCGCCGTATCCCGGGCGTATCCGAACGTTATTTGCCGTATCCTGGAGTGTTAACGGAGTATCGGAGACCGTATCAGCCAAGTAAGGATATGCCACGTAGGCGGATACGCCAACTGGCGTATCAGATACGTATCGGTGCCGTATTGGACACGTATCGGTATCGGATACGCGTCCGATACGAATACGGAGCCTATATTGATGTATCCGAGTAACATAGGATTTTAGAGTCGAGCTTACGAAGAACTTAGTAAAGCTTAGGAACACCCTAGTTCTACTCGTAATATAATACTATTTTTATGTCGGCATGATCTCTCTGCCAATTGGCAACTTCAACTACCATTAAAATTAAAAGCATGCAACTTTAACTTTGCTTTTCCATTTCCACTTTAGCTTTTTACCTTTTTACAAACATAGATCACCTTTTCCTTAGATTACTTTTTGGCCGAGATTTTTATTTTTACCCAAAAAAAAAATTTATTTTAACATAATTAACCAAGTTTCTGAAAAAAATATATTTGTACCCAAACCGTAAATATTATTTACGGTTTAAAATTTTTTTTTTTTAAGAGAAAAATAGCTAAAATGCTGAAATGAAATAAAACACAAAAAAATCGAATTATTTTTTAAAATATTTGTTAGAAAATACACTACGAATAGGGCCGATTTTGTGCTAAAATACGGTAAATTACAATAATTATGCTAAAATATGGTAAATTTACTAAAATGCTAAAATTATAATAATTATGTAGAATTATGCTAAAATACGGTAAATTACGCTAAATTACATATAAATTGGGACGATTTTGTGGCATCTTTCATAAATCATAAAAAATAGTAAAAAAATTCAAAAAATAATAAAAATTGGTATTATACAAGTTCATTACATAACTAATTTACTGAGCTACGTAGATTGAAGAATAGAAATGAAAATCTTAATCGGAAACTTCAACTGAAGTTTTGAGGCCCTTCTTTTTGTTTTTTGGCGATTCTGAATTTAATAAATTAGCAAAGCAAATACAAATGCATGCGCATTTTCACAAGCTTTTCGAAAAGTGGTCATTTGCTGAAATCAGATACTCGAGCGCCGTTTTATGGCCGTTTAAAGTTTCGTCGTCGTTTTTCGCCTTTTCAGTGAAAATATCATTCCAATTCATACGTAATTTAGCGTAATTTACTGTATTTTAGTATAATTCTACATAATTATTGTAATTTCAGCATTTTAGTATATTTACCGTATTTTAGCATTAATTATTGTAATTTACCGTATTTTAGCACAAAATCAGCCCTATTCGTAGAGTATTTTCTAACAAATATTTTTAAAAATAATTCAATTTTTTTGTGTTATATTTCATTTCAGCATTTTAGCTATTTTTCTCTAAAAAAAAAAAAAAAAAAAAATTTCAAACCGTAAATAATATTTACGGTTTGAATTCCGAATTCAAACCGTAAATATTATTTACGGTTTGGGTAAAAATTTAATTTTTTCAAAAACTTGGTTAATTATATTAAAATATATATTTTTTTTGGTAAAAATAAAAATCTCGGGAAAGGAAGGGACGAGTAAAAGGGCTTATAAAGATATTTTGTTTTAAAATTTTGAAGAGCACGATAATTTTTTTCATAATTTTTTTCAGAAATAGGGACGTGTAAAAGGGATTTAAATTTTTTACCGTATTTTAATATAATTTACGATTTAAATTTTTAAAAATAATTCAATTTTTTTAAAAATAATTCAATATTTTTTGTTATATTTCATTTCAGTATTTTAGCTATTTTTCTCTAAAAAAAATAAATAAAAAATAAAAATAAAAAATTTAAATCGTAAATATTATTTACGGTTTGAATTAAGAATTCAAACCGTAAATAAATTTGAGTACAAATATGATTTGAGTACAAATATAATTTTTTCAGAAACTTGGTTAATTATATTAAAATAATTTTTTTTTTGGGTAAAAATAAAAATCTCGGACTTTTTGGTACTCTCCCATTAAATTCTTCAATTAAGTTTTTAGACTAGACATAGAATAAAAACATAAAAATGTATAATTTGTGGTAGTTAAAATCTGAACTCAAATCTTTACTGTTGGTAGTTTCTATCAACATTATAAAAAAAAAAAAAATTTAATTCAAATCTTCATTATCATAAAATAGAGACTTTTAACCACAAAGTTAGAAGAACGTTTCTGACATTTTATGAGGGTTGAAGCGTATAAAAACTACAAAAAAATTCAATTAAATTTCAATGTACATATTTTAAAGTAACGGTACAAAAACGAATAGAATTCAAGAGCGTTAGATTATCTCAACTTTTCCTGTCTTCATGGGTGGGCATCATATGTACAATGTTATTTGTTATCAAATTAATTATGGGCATCATATAATTAATAGTACTCATTTTATTACCAAATTCATTACAAGTACATTTTATTAAAGTAAAACCGGAGTTATTTTACTACAACAAGATAGCACTTGCTAAACTTCACTTGCTATACTTCACCAGTACACATCAGCTTCATCTAACATCTTTTTTGGCACATGCAACGCCGGCGCAAGCCGTTACAATCGCCGCCTCCGAATCCTTCATCGATGCACTTACTGGCACAGTGTTTGTCACTGACGCATATGCCCCAGAAAGTTTTGCTATGGTACCTGCACACCTTTGCTTCTGTACCTGGCACCACTTCCTCTACAATGGGATAAAGTTCATCAAATTATTATGGGTTTTTGAACAACATGTTGCATGCAAATAATATATGTATTTTTTAGCCTCCAACAACCCATAGATGAAAAAATAATTACCATATCAAAAGAGGGGTTCAAAACATGTAACAATACATGAGCCCAAAAGAATCAATTGAAAAAAAAAAGAGACATAAATTTAGTGAAGAAACACTTAATTAAGGTGTGGTGGAAGAATCATAAATTAATCAGATATCATATCAAATGTTAGGATAATTATATTAAAAACATAAAATTAGAACTATAGGTTCCTAATAAAATAACTTCCCGATATCTATGAGAGTAAAATATGAGATTTTTCACCAAAAAAATGCTAGTAACATATAAAATACTACATGCACGTGTTCAAATTTAAAAAACAAATTGAGACATTAATTAAACCCCATTTGACAAGGTGATGAAGGAATGATTTTTTTTTTTTTTTGTTCCTTCCCAAAAGCAAATTAACTGAACTAAAGAAGGTGAAGCACTACATAGCATAACTATATATATATAGTTTAACAGTTTAGCTAGCTTTTAATTAAGAAATTATCTCGAGTGGTGATAGCATTTTGTACAGACAAAACAATCGTGTAAAAAGATCTTACGGGATGTCAAGAGGAGGAGAACCACAAAAAAGGCACAAAGAGAAGCCTTCTTGAACTCCATTGTTACAAAGAAAGTAAGATGCTTGAATAGGTACGTTGTTACAAAGTTGGCCTTCTTTAACACCTTTGTTGAAAGATAGCTGATGCTTGCAAGGGGTTTATATAGAAATATGAAGAAAGATAATAATGCCAGGTGTCTAGGTTAGAGCATTTGTACGCCACACACGTGTAAACATACTGCCGACTTAGCTAGCTGGCAAGCAACTATAAAGTGAGAGAGGATAAATGCAGCACTAGGGGTGGCAACACTAGGAGTTTAGGGTTTAGGGGTGGCAACGAGCTCTAGTTCTAGCTCAGTTTGTTAATTTTAGATCAAGCTATAGCCGAATGAATTAAATCTAGAACATTCAAGTTAAAATCTCAATTTGATATCGTAACAAGTTAGTCCGAGCTAGCACGTGAGCTTGTTTTTTTTTACTTTTGTGGTTGGATCATTTTGAGATTGTTTAATGTACTAATGTATAAAAAGAAAAATAAATTATCCAATGTAGAAATTAAAATCTCACTTGAAGCTAAAAGATGAAGAACCACAAAAAGGGCGTACACAAGCGGCTTCTTCAAATCCATTATTTCAAGCAAAAATTTCAAAATAATTAAATATAGGACTTTCTAAAAATCCAAGAGGTACAGCAAACAGATTTGAGTCATTTATAATTTATACTCAGCAATTAGGCATAGGCGGTACCACGACACCAAGGGAACGTCACACGTGTAACTGCTCATCGCTGACACGTGTCAGTTCACAAATTTTCGCATGTTCATGTAATTATCTTTGAGTGAGGCTACGGTACTGTGCTATCTACGGTACTATGCATAGCACAGATTGGTCCGTACTACAGCTCAATATTTGAGTTTTTAAAATTCTAACGGTCGATTCAAACCGTTCAACATGATTATAAAATGAATATGTACTTGCAAATCAAATTTAAATTTTACATTTTTTCGAATTCTGTAAATGAAATTAGTGCAAAATAATGAAATAGACCACATAATTAAATAAAACTAACACTTATAACTCGTTTGCATTTTCCCCTTTATTTGTTGGGAGCTCATCATTTTCTCCTTGGAGAACTGAAGAAAACCAGCTTTAGACCATGACGCAAGTAAAATTTTAAAATGACGGTACAAAAACGAATAGAATTCAAGAGCGTTAGATTACTCAATTTTTCATGTCTTCATGGGTGGCATCATATGTACAATTAATGTTATTTGTTATCAAACTAATTATGGGCATTATATAATTAATATTACTCATTTTATTACCAAATTCATTACAAGTACATTTTATTAAAAGTAAAACCGGAGTTATTTTACTACAACAGGAGAACACTTGCTAAACTTCACTTGCTATACTTCACCAGTACACATCAGCTTCATCTAACATCTTTTTTGGCACATGCAACGCCGGCGCAAGCCGTTACAATCGCCGCCTCCGAATCCTTCATCGATGCACTTACTGGCACAGTGTTTGTCACTGGCGCATACGCCCCAGAAAGTTTTGCTATTGTACCTGCACACCTTTGCTTCTGTACCTGGCACCACTTCCTCTACAATGGGATAAAGTTCATCAAATTATTATGGGTTTTTGAACAAAATGTTGCATGCAAATAATATATGTATTTTTAGCCTCCAACAACCATTTGCGAATGTGAATGTGACAAGGTGATGAAGGAATGAATTTTTTTATTTTTTTTTGGTTCCTTCCCAAAAGCAAATTAACTGAACTAAAGAAGGTGAAGCGCTACATAGCATAACTATATATATATATATATATATATATATATATATAGTTTAACAGTTTAGCTAGCATTTAATTAAGGAATTATCTCGAGTGGTGATAGCATTTTGTACAGAACAACAATGTGTAAAAAGATCTTACGGGATGTCAAGAGGAGGAGAACCACAAAAAAGGCACAAAGAGAAGCCTTCTTAAACTCCATTGTTACAAACAAAGTAAGATGCTTGAATAGGTACGTTGTTACAAAGTTGGCCTTCTTTAACACCGCTAGCTGTTGAAAGATAGCTGATGCTTGCATGGGGTTCATATAGAAATATGAAGAAAGATAATAATGCCAGGTGTCTAGGTTAGAGCATTTGTGCGCCGCACACGTGTAAACATACTGCCAACTTAGCTAGCTGGCAAGCAACTATTAAGTGAGAGAGAATAAACTTGAGCATGCAGCGCTAGGGGTGGCAACGAGCTCTAAGTGCTAGCAGTCGGCAACGAGCTCTAGGTCCTAGTTCAGCTTGTAAATTTTGAGATCAATGGGTAATTGGACCAGATAGGTTGACAGTGTACAGTTCTGACAAGAGAAAACGACCGGACAAGTGTTTGGTTTGATTTTAATCCAGCACCTGTCTTACCCTGCATTGTTCATGAATCTAGAGAGAGAGAGAGAGAGACTGTAATCAACAGCATTACGTGGAAATAAGGACTTCAAAGTTGACACCCAAAAACAAAAGGAGAACTATACAGAGTAGAAGTAGGGTGTTGTTAAGTTTATTAAGTTTTTTTTTTAAATTCAATTCTAAAATTTATCGGATTTATTTTAAATTACGAATTTGAATCATTGAAATTAGTCTATTTTTCGAGTGATGCGTCTGAAAATTTTAAAATTTTGAATTAATTTTGTATAGAGTTAAGTAGTCAAAAAGCGTTCAAAAAATAAATGTATTAAAATTAATTTATAATTTTTTTTAATTTTGATCTCTTGACTTTATACTAAATTAATTCAAAAATTAGATTTTTTTTTTTTGTATGTAGACGCATCACTCGTAAGATAAATGAGTTTCAACTTTCAACGGTTTGGATTTATCATTTGTGTAACACCCAAAATTTTTATTAATTTTTATGAAATTTATTTGGACTTATTTATAAAATTTGAAAACTTAGGTGTCACTTTTATATTATTTATGAAATTTGTGTTGTACTTATCTATAATACTGAAATTTTTAAAGGTTTAATTTGTAATAAATACAAAACTTAATAAAAAAAGAAAGAAACTAACGTGGCATTGTAGCCCCGAAATTTTTATTAATCGAAAAAAAATATCAAAAAAGGGCCGAACTTTTGACAGAATTTGAAATATAGGTAGGCCGGGTTGAGCCTAACCGTCCCATAGGACGGGATGGTCCTCCCCGTCCTGCTTAAGAATTTGTTAACCACTCCATCGCTAATTCTAATTATTGGACCGTCCGAACTAAAAAAAAAATGAGAAAACCTAGGGACGGGATGGACCTCCCCGTCCGAGGATCAGAAAAAAAAAAACCAGGGCCGGGTAGAACCTCCCCGTCCCAGGCCCTGGATTTTTATTCATATTAGAAAAGTTGAAATTTCTACAATTTACTCGGATTTATCAAATGTGGGTCCCACAACTAAAATTTGAAATTTCATACTTGGTTATTTGAAAGAGGAGGGATCCGATTACACCTTTTTTGGTGACACACTTTGACACCTATCATTTTCAAAGTTCAAATAGTTGATTCAAACCGTTCAACATGATGGATATATTAAAATGTGCTTGGAGATCAAATTTTACATTTTTTTGAATTTTTTTGCTATTTATTAAGATGGTTACAAAAATCGTTGTTTTCAGACCATTGAAAAACAGCGATTTTGTAACCATCTTAATAAATAGTAAAAAAATTCAAAAAAATGTAAAATTTGATCTCCAAGTACATTTTAATATGGTGATCATTTTGAACGGTCGGATCGACTGTTTGGATTTTGAAATCGCAAAATTGACCTATATAAAAAACGGTGTCATGATGTGTCACCAAAAAAGGTGTAATTGGATCCCTCCTCTATTTGAAATATATAACTTTACTAATATGAATACTTTCAACCTTTCTATTTTACTAATAAAACCATTTTTGCAAAACCGGAACTTATTAGACAATTAATATTTTATGTGTTCTTGGAGTACTAAACCATCCTTGATTCAACCTAATATTCAATTAACAAATATCCTGCTCCGGATCCACAAGGTGAACCGAATCTAACAAATAAATCATAATAGAATTATCCTTGATTGGATTCTATGCTATTTTTTTAATTAAAAAAAAAGATCTGTATTGGAACTTGTGTAATTATTATTATACCCTAAATTAATTAACAGAGGGGTGTTTTTGCAAATAACCAAGTAGAAATTTCAAATTTTAGTTGTGGAACCCACATTTGATAAATCCTAGAAATTTCAACTTTTATAATATGAATAAAAATTCAGGGCCTGGGACGGGGAGGTTCTACCCGGCTCTGGTTTTTTTTTTTTTTTTTTCCGATCCTCGGACGGAGAAGTCCATCCCGTTCCTGGATTTTTTCATTATTTTTTTAGTTCGAACTGTCCAATAATTAAGATTAGCGATGGAGTGGTTAACAAATTCTTAAGCAGAACGGGGAGGTCCATCCCGTCCTATGGTCACGTGCATGTAATAAATTATGTTAAAAGTTCGGTCCTATATTTCAAATTATGTTAAAAGTTCGGTCCTTTTACGATATATTTTTTATTTTTTTTCGATTAATAAAAATTTCGAATTGTAGCCACGTGCATGTAATAAATTTTGACCGCCGTAAATCCCCTTGAAAAGTTTTCCTCTATCATTTAATTGATTCAAAAAAATAAAGAAACAAAAAACGAAAATGAAAGAGAGAGAAAAGAGCAAATAGAAAAAAATATTTGACATTTGATTTTATGTCTGATTGAAATTCCGACTATGTTTGTTAATTTTGAAAAGTCATTGCAGTTTGATTTGGATTTTCTAAATTAATTGCTATCAGGTAATCAGACTTCTCTATAATCTGTGTTTTCAATTTGTGTGGTTAAATTGGATGTTAGATTGAGTAATCATATTTAACAGATAGCGGGTCTGAGATTCGAATTTGATTATGAACTGATGAGATTGCGTGTACTATAAATGTGGACATTGTTTGTGATAGACATTTCAAATGTGTGAATACCGTGTGACTTGTTTTACCGATAACCTAGATCCAGGTGTTATCACTATTAAATATATAGACATAATTTGATATGAATTTGTGTAAATTAATCAAGTCTATTTGAATAGTTATTTAATTAAATAAATTATAGAGAAACGCATAGTTAAATAATCAGTTACTGAATTTTACAGCTAATTCCGTATTATTTTTGTTTATTATTTTTGTTGCGATGTAAATTGTGTTTCATCTTCTACGTGAGTTGACTGTCGCATGGAAAAAAGCTGTGTTTAGATCCCCATCTGCCGCCCACTGTAGCCTTGATCTCTGTTGCCAGTACATGTTAATCTATTGTAAACTTCGATTGTACTGAGTTTGGAGATCCTTTTCAAGGTCTGAGCTTCTATCCGATGGTTGCAGAGATTGTTGCGCGAGCATGGCTTCCTCGAGCCGAGCTAAATTTTTATCAGGCCGTGGTACTTTCCTAACCCATTTGCCTATGTTGGTTCGCAATTTTTGTACGGTGCTTGGCCAATCCATCATTTGTTGATTAAGAGCTTCTTTACAAACAGATTCAAACTGGGAGTGTAGCAGCCACCAATTTTCAGTTTTGAATTTTTTTTGAAAGCGGGGAGGGGGAGGGCAAGTACGTAAGAGAATAGGGTGGTGATCGCTATTAAATCAGGGTAAGAGAATAGGGTGGTGATCGCTATTAAATCAGGGCAGATGATAAACGGCGGCAGAAGGGGTGTAGCAGCCACCAATTTTCCCCTTTATTTGTTGGGAGCTCTTCATTTTCTCCTTGGAGAACTGAAGAAGACCAGCTTTAGACCATGACGCAAGTATAATTTTAAAATGACGGTACAAAAACGAATAGAATTCAAGAGCGTTAGATTACTCAATTTTTCATGTCTTCATGGGTGGCATCATATGTACAATGTTATTTGTTATCAAACTAATTATGGGCATTATATAATTAATATTACTCATTTTATTACCAAATTCATTACAAGTACATTTTATTAAAAGTAAAACCGGAGTTATTTTACTACAACAGGAGAACACTTGCTAAACTTCACTTGCTATACTTCACCAGTACACATCAGCTTCATCTAACATCTTTTTTGGCACATGCAACGCCGGCGCAAGCCGTTACAATCGCCGCCTCCGAATCCTTCATCGATGCACTTACTGGCACAGTGTTTGTCACTGGCGCATACGCCCCAGAAAGTTTTGCTATTGTACCTGCACACCTTTGCTTCTGTACCTGGCACCACTTCCTCTACAATGGGATAAAGTTCATCAAATTATTATGGGTTTTTGAACAAAATGTTGCATGCAAATAATATATGTATTTTTAGCCTCCAACAACTATTTGCGAATGTGAATGTGACAAGGTGATGAAGGAATGAAATTTTTTTTTTTTGGTTCCTTCCCAAAAGCAAATTAGCATAACTATATATATATAGTTTAACAGTTTAGCTAGCTTTTAATTAAGGAATTATCTCGAGTGGTGATAGCATTTTGTACAGACAACAACAATGTGTAAAAAGATCTTACGGGATGTCAAGAGGAGGAGAACCACAAAAAAGGCACAAAGAGAAGCCTTCTTGAACTCCATTGTTACAAACAAAGTAAGATGCTTGAATAGGTACGTTGTTACAAAGTTGGCCTTCTTTAACACCGCTAGCTGTTGAAAGATAGCTGATGCTTGCATGGGGTTCATATAGAAATATGAAGAAAGATAATAATGCCAGGTGTCTAGGTTAGAGCATTTGTGCGCCGCACACGTGTAAACATACTGCCAACTTAGCTAGCTGGCAAGCAACTATTAAGTGAGAGAAAATAAACTTGAGCATGCAGCACTAGGGGTGGCAACGAGCTCTCAGTCCTAGCAGTCGGCAACGAGCTCTAGGTCCTAGTTCAGTTTGTTAATTTTGGACCGAGCTATAGCCGAACGAGTTGGATCTAGGGCATCCGAGCTAAAATCTCAGCTTGAAATTGTGATAAGCCAGTCCGAACTAGCTCGCGAGCTGAAATTTGTCCCCACAATCAGAAGAAAAAATAAATTCTACAAACTTTTTGGATCGAGTTGAACCGAGGTGGACCGAGCTAGACATTATAAAATGCACACAAATTCATACAAATTCACAAATTGATGCCTAGCCGAGCTAACTCGCAAGCAAGTTAGGTCCCAGCTTGAACTCGTTAATTTTAGACCAAATTAGTGACGAGTTGGCTCGTTAACAGCTCGATCCAGTAACGAGTGAGCTGTTAACAAGCGAGTCACGATCGAGCCACAAGTTACGAGCTTTTTTGCCACCCCTACAGCAGCTGCGGCAACACTTATTGTTTCTCTTTTGATGTGTTCTATTAACCTAAATCTTACGATTAAAGTGTAAGAGAATAATATGATATTAATGTAACTTTTGTTTAGTTGTTATTATGGATTAGACTTTTACAATATTGTTTTGTTAGATATTAGAGAGTTGTGCTTGAGCTTATGATGCCTGATTGTTCTATGAATTAATTTGGAACTGTTTATTTTCCGTATAAATTGTATGATTTAAATTTTCAGATCAATAGGTTTGGACCAGATAGGTTGAGGGGCCGTTCACAGCAATGACAGAGTACAGTTCTGACAAGAAAAAACGACCAGACAAGTGTGTGGTTTGATTTTAATCCAGCACCTCTGTCTTATCCTGCATTGTTCATGAATCTAGAGAGAGAGAGACTGTAATCAACAGCATTACGTGGACATAAGGACTTCAAAGTTGACACCCAACAACAAAAGGAGAACTATACAGAGTAGGATGAGGGTGTTTCTATGTTCATCAATTTTTTTTTTGTAAATTCAACTTTAAAATTTATCAGATTAATTTTAAATTATGAATTTGAATCATTGAAATTCGTCTATTTTACGAGTGATGTGTCTTAAAGTAAAAATTTTAAATTTTCGAATTAATTTTATATAGAGTTAAGTAGTCAAAAAACGTTCAAAAAATAAATGCATTAAAATTAATTTATAAATCTTTTAATTTTGATCGCTTGACTTTATACTAAATTAATTCAAAAATTAGATTTTTTTTTTGTACGTAGGCACATCACTCGTAAGATAAATGAGTTTCAACTTTCAACGGTTTGGATTCATTATTTGTGTAACACCCAAATTTTTTATTAACTTTTATGAAATTTATTTGGACTTATTTATAAAATTTGAAAACTTAGGTGTCACTTTTATATTATTTATGAAATTTGTGTTGTACTTATCTATAATACTGAAATTTTTAAAGGTTTAAATGGTAAAAAATACAAAACTTAATAAAAAAGAAAGAAACTAACGTGGCATTGTAGCCACGTGTAGAGTGGGAAAAATGGCACGCCGGAGCCGGCTCCGTCACGGAACGGCACGGAACGGCACGGAACGGCACGGCACGCGTGTCGGTCACGTGCCGTGAC
This sequence comes from Carex kokanica, assembly GCA_025461125.1. Taxonomy (NCBI): domain Eukaryota; kingdom Viridiplantae; phylum Streptophyta; class Magnoliopsida; order Poales; family Cyperaceae; genus Carex; species Carex kokanica. The sequence continues at coordinate 660,338 of JAJGRX010000923.1, read as the reverse complement.
TTGCGTGTCCCGTGCCGTGACCATCCGCGTGCCGTGACCAATTGTTGGCAAATAAGACACGGCACGGCACGGCACGGAAATTGTCTTGGTCACGGCACGGCACGGCACGGAAACACGGAACGGCACGGCACGGGTCACGGCAGTCACGGCAGTCACGGCAGTAGCGAAGCAATACACTAACATACCTTCCTATAAGGTATAATTTTATTTTAATTAAAATATTTACATTTAAATTTCAATTAAAACATTTGAATTTTAAAGAATCGTTTCATATTTTTTTTTAAACGTTAAATGCGATCAAATTTGACTAACGCGCGTTTGGTCACGGCACGTTTGGTCACGGCACGAATTAGTCACGGCACGACTTAGTCACGGCACGCGAGTCACGGCGTGACTCGCGTGCCGTGACCAACCCTTGTAATTTTTGTCACGGCACGGCACGGCACGTGAAAAATTTACTTGGTCACGGCACTGCACGGCACGTGACCAAAATCACGGCGTGTTAGTCACGGCACGGCACGGAACGACACGTTTTTCCCACTCTAGCCACGTGCATGTACTACATTTTGACCGCCGTAAATCCCCTTAAAAAAGTTTTCCTCTATCATTTAATTGATTCAAAAAAAATAAAGAAAAAAAACGAAAATGAAAGAGAGGAAAAAAAAAAGCAAATAGAAAAAAAATATTTGATAAATATTATGATATTTGATTTTATGTCTGGTTGAAATTCCAACTGTCTGTTAATTTTGAAAAGTCATTGCATTTTGATTTAAATTTTTTAAATTGATTGCTATCAGGTAATCGGACTTCTCTATAATCTGTGTTTTCAATTTGTGTAGTTAAATTGGATGTTAGAATTGAGTATTGGATTATGAATCATATTTAACGGATAGCGGGTCTGAGATTCGAATTTGATTATGAACTAATAAGATTGTGTGTACTATAAATGTGGGCATTGTTTGTGGCAGACATTTCAAATGTGTAAATACTATGTGACTTATTTTACTGATAACCTAAACTCAGGTGTTATCACTGTTAAATATGCAGGCTAATTTGATATGAATGTGTAGATTAATCAAGTCTATTTGAATAATTGTTTAATTAAATCAATTATAGAGAAAAGCATCATTAAATAATCAGTTACTGAATTTTATATCTGATCCCGTATTGTTTCTATTTATTATTTTTGTTGCAACGTAGATTGACAAAATGAAAGATAAATACAAGAGTGCCTCTCTTGTCGCGATTCCTGGCCCAACAATGAAATCGTGACAATTTAAAACAATAGATTCTAAAGTTAGAGAGTTCACAAAAATACTAGGTGAACTTAGAAACACCCTAGTTATACTCAAACTATATATACATTTTAGAGACTAATGTTTACCCAAAGAAAAAGGGACTAAAAAGGTGATGAAAATGTATCGTGATCTTAAATTAATTGATTATACTAGGTGATAAAAGTTTAGACAAACAGGCCGAAAATATCCCAATCTCTGCATCGGGCTCTAATTATACAGCATACACAACAATACGAAGTTTGAAATATTTGGGTCTCCAGTACACTCATACAAACATTCAAGCTTACTATTAAAACCAAAATTGTAAGCTTCTTCTTTTTATTTTTCGGACTCCCAGTACTTCCAAGTAGTACCACATTTCCTAGTTTATTTTGTTCTCGGATTACAAATCGAATCCCTTGATTAATGCCTGAAGTGCCTAATGTCAGTGAATAAAAGAGAAACCCCGTACTTGTTGCAACAATCGACAGCATCATTGTCTCTAATGCTACCTCCCGGCTCAGCTATGATCCCAATTCCGTTCTGACAAGCCTCTTCTACTGCATCCTTCCAGGCTGCAATTGTACAATCAGGATAATTAAAAAGAATATTATAGGGCAAAATCAAGCCTCATCTTCTGAATCAAGGTTTGGTTATAATGAACATAACTTTACAAAAAAAAGAGAGAACTATCTATTGTCAATATACATATTTTCAAGATGCCTATCATCAGGATGAGCAAGCAATAAATAGTGTGCGCTTTTAAAGGCTATTTCAGTACATTTCTCAGTCAACAATTCCCAGCATATTCAGTACTTGTGTAGACCTAATATTGGGGCACAAGTAATAATTTCTCCTAGTTTCTGGTTCCACTTATTTCTGTTCAATACCTCTACTGCAACCACTCATTGCATATTAAAACAAGATATTGCAAAATATGAAAGGAAGAATTTCTCCCAAAACCAATAATTCTAGTAAAAGAATGGACACTCAGCTAAATTATCTCTCCTCCCCAAAAATTAAGAGAATTTGCAAATGCAATAAAATTCCACCAAATAACAATAAATAGAGTGTTCTGTTTGCAAAATAAAAAAATAAAAAAAATTAATAGAATTACCAAATGGGAAGAATGCATCACTAGCCAAGGCAGCTCCTTTGGCGTCTTCACCGGCTTTTCTAAAAGCAATGCGTAAGCTTTCCAATCGGTTTGGTTGGCCACTTCCCATTCCCAACATACAGTTATTCTATACAATAAGCAAAAACTTCAAGTGTTGTTCCATTAAATAAGAGTGGATTTTTTCTTTAGAAAAGTCTTATTCTCATAACAAATCATCGAGATAAAAGTAGATCCTAACAACATATAAAACCAGTATCTCTCATGTTCATTAATGTTGACAGATAAGCAGCAAGGGAGGGTAGTTAAGGCTTTTTCTTAAGAAGTAGAAAGGGGTGTGTGTGTGTGTGTCATCCTTGTAGCACTGTACGATATTTCTTGTTTCACATTACAAGGTACCATAAGTTGCCCCCCTTTTTTTCCTCAAAAGGGAAAATTCTTGAACTATTAGTTTAGAAAATAAACATGAGAAAACAAACCTTGGCAATGACAATGGCATTGCTCTTGACATGCTTCACACAGAGCCAAGCAAACTTGGCATCAGATAACTCTTCTTCCTGCGGGGCCCGCTGAGACTTGACCACGAAGGAGATATTTTGAGGGGTCGCGTCATCAGACTCCTGGGCCAGCCAGCCGCCTCCAACCTGCCTCAGAGAGAGCAACCCCCTGCCAGTTTTTTTCGCCTCGAGAATTCTTAGTGTCTTTGATTTGCCTTTAAGGATTTCCAATCCCTTTGGTGTATAACTTGGTGCTACTACTATTTCATAGAACATCCGGGTCTCACCATCTGTCGGGCTTCGAAACTCACGGATTTCTCTTGCAAGATCCTGCATGAGTGTTCAGTGGATTGGACAAGGGTGAAAAAAAAATGATTTTTCTCCTTCCCTCCAAAGTAGTGAGAGGAGGGACATGGATCAGAGGCTTAATTTAAGGTAGAAATTTATCACTTAAAAAGGATTTCAGTTTTGCAATGCAACACAGCACCAGATGTGGTTGAGAAACAAAAGAGGACCATTTGTGAGAGAGGGGGATCCATGAGTCTGTCTCTGTTTGTGAGAGTGTGCACGCGTGTGTGTAAGAGAGAGAACTTTTAATGCCTAACACACAAATGCTATTGCTCATTTACTTTTTCTTTTTCAAAAGAACTATTGGTGCAGATATACTATACCTCGTCAATGGTAGTATTAAATGCAACTATACCACCAAAGGCACTAACAGGATCAGCCTTGACGGCTAGCCTGTAAGCTTCAAGAATGTTCGCTCTCGAAGCGACCCCACATGGGTTAGTGTGCTTCACAATCACACACGTGGGCACATCAAACTCTGACACACAGTTCCAAGCCGCATCAGCATCCAAGTAATTGTTATATGACATTTCCTAGAAAAAAGGAAAACAAAGAGAGATTAAGTTTTGAAAGACAACTTTGCACTGATAAAAACATTATATACAGATATCCTCTTGGAAAATAGGAATATTTCAAATAGCTTTACAAAAGAACATCTGGACCTATTTCTTTAAAAATTCTTACTTCTAGGGAAAGAAGCAGATGAAGCACCATTTTTATACTTGTTAGCATAGTTTCAGATCTTTCCAAAATGATGAGATATTTTCAGAAATTTTGATGACCACAAAAATTTGCAACTTTTTAGTGGAACAGAGGTGATAAGAAGAAAATTCTCGGCACAAACCATGTCCAACAATAAAACAATTAGGACTTTCAAACAAAAAAAAACACATTGTAGTTCACAAAAAGAAGAATATATGTAAAATATTAAAATTTTGGAAGTATTAACCTTGCCATGGTGTTGAATAGCGGTTGCAATCCCACCAGCCTTCACCAAAGAAAGACTCTTATCATCATAAAATGCAGCCTTTTGGTGTGGATTCTCTCCGTATCTAAGTGTCGATTTTAAAGACAGAGGAACTGTAAAGCTAGGTGGAAAGATGTCTCCTAAAATTTAAAAATAAAAAAATAACTTTTTTTAATTCAATGACAATTTTCACAAAGATTGAGTAGACAAGAATAAATAAGAAAAGGAGAGAATATGTATGTTCCTGAAATTTTAAACCTCTCAAGCATTATGTTAGGGTTTAGGTTTATCAAAACCCTAAACCTCAAGCCCCAAAAAGTACATAAATGCTGAACTGTGCATACAAGAAATACTAGGATTGCCCCCAAAACTTCATAAATGCCCCAAAAAGTTCATATATGAAACATCCGACATCACAACCTCCAAAATACAAAAGAAAACGTATTCATACAAGTACCATATAATTGACCTGTTCGCTACAAATTTGCCCAATGCTCCACCCTATCATCTTCCTTAAGTGTCAATCAAGAACTTGCACACTATTTTGAGTTCCCAAAGGGAATCACATTGAATATTCTTTCCCAAATAAAAGAAATTTACCTCCACTGGATTGCTTCCAGAGCCACTCGGAAACAGCTGCATCATATGAGGCAACATGCTGGAAAGCTTTCCATGCCAGCATTTTACGGAACTGACCCTCGTCACTATGATTTCCTTTTAGAAATTCCAAAAGGCCAGGATAGTCATTATGGTCGACCACCACCAACACATCTCTATGATTCTGTTTGCATGAACAAGCTATCAGAATACAAGAATTTTTTTTAAAAAAGCACCACGGAGGGATGGATATACAAGAAAATAATCTGTGAAGAGAGTTAAAGAAATGACCTTGGCGGCAGCTCGAATCATGGTGGGTCCACCAATATCAATATTCTCAATTCCATCCTCAAAAGAGATATCACTAGATGAAGTAACCTTGTCATAAAAGGGATACAAATTCACCACCACCACATCAAATGTTCCTATAAAGAATGAAATCATAACACTGGGAGTCAACTAATTATTTGAAGTGAGAACAATTTTCAGTTTGCACAAATTGAAGCATTTAAATAAAAAAAATGTAGAATACCTCTAAAAATTAAAATACCCAAAAATCACTACATATTGCTCTATGGTATAATGATTGGTACGTACCAATTCCATGAGCATTTAAAGCTTCCATGTGATGATTGTGATCTCTTCTAGCGAGAATGCCACCATGTATGCTTGGATGTAGTGTTTTTACTCTTCCATCTAGCTGCAAACAACAACAATTAAGACAATGAGAAACATATATATTATCAGTAGTAACATATTTTTGAACGTGCAGATACAGATTGTTAAAAAGATAGTACCATTTCAGGGAAATTTGTGATTTGCTCGACTTTAGTGACAGGGATTCCGGCTTTTTCTAAAGCAGAAGCAGTTCCACCAGTTGATACAATAGTATACCTATAACAAGCAATCTGTAACAATTAGAGATAGTATGTAGAGGACTCGCAATGGTTGATGCCAGTCAAATCCTATAGCAACAAAAAAGGATTGGTAGAATACTACAAAATGCCTAGAATTAATAGCTTTGCTGAATTTATTTTTCATTTTTCTTTTCACCCTTAATGAAAGATGTATTTTACTAATTACCCCAACTCTTGTAGGCCATTTGCAAGGATAGCAAGGTCTCTCTTATCTGAGAGTGATATCAATGCCTGTTTTGTGCCTGAGAGAATAAAGTAAAAAAGAACATAATTAATAATCACAGACATAAAAATTTTCTAAAATGAATAAGCTTATGTGCAAAATAACAAACGCTTATAGACAAGGCCGAGAAAAAAGAACTTAATTGCGAAATTTTACCGTAATTCAGTAAATAATTAAAATAAAGTAAAATAGTAGGTTCTCATAGAGAGAAGTACGTAACCAAGAAATTAAAAGTATAGATTAAAATTGCTTTCTATACTCAACGAAAGGCTCAAACGCTAACAGGTAATGTAAACATTCAAATTGAAGCAAGAAAAATAAGGACACTAATTATTACCAGTCGATACAGAAGAAACACTAGCTTGGTAATCGGTCTCTGTTCCAGCCATGGCTCTAACAGGAACTAAGGAACAACGAGAAGAAATTCCAGAAAGTTTACAAGTGAAGAACACCCGATTCTGCTGTAAGAACGGAAAAAAAAAAAAAAATTACGGCGGAAATAAAATTTAAACTAAAATCGGATGGCAAGCAGCGGAGAAGAGAGCAAAAAACCTGGAAATGTTGGTGGATAAAGCTGCGGGGAGACAATTGATTGCGAAGAGAGCTTGAGGCGGCGGTGGAAGCGGCGGCTAAGGCGGCGGCGCTACTGGGAGAGTTAAATAGAGAAATAGGCATTGTTTGTCCTTTCTGCGCTTCGCTTCAATGGGTAGAGTGCAAACGAGAAAGGAGCTTTTCTAGCGTAAACGAGAAACGGAAATAGAATTGACTGCTTCTCGTTTGATCGGAAGAGAACGCCGAACCGGAAAAGAAAAGAATTAGACTATTAGAGGCGTCGAAATCCCTAAACCCTAAATTCGGCCAAAAAGGTTGAGATTTGGCGAGAATTGCTTCCTGCGAAAGTGAAGTACGATTTTATTCCCGCGGTACCCTTCTATCGCCGACATTTTTAAAAATAACCTAAGTTAATTACAGATTAATAAATATACCACAAGTTGCTAATAATTTTAAATATGTCCAAACCGGCCATTAAATGGCCGGTTCCGTAATTTTTTTTTTTATAGAAAAAAATAGCTAAATTGCTGAAATCTAACCCTAAAAAATTGAATTGTTTTTTTAAATATTTGTTAGATTACTTTTTTGATAGCATATTTATACTAAAATACACTATGAATAGGACCGATTTTGTGCTAAAATACTGTAAATTACAATAATTATGCTAAAATACGATAAATTTATTAAAATGCTAAAATTACAATAATTATGTAGAATTATGCTAAAATACGGTAAATTACGCTAAATTACGTATGAATAGGGCCGATTTTGTGCCATCTTTCATAAATCATAAAAAATAGTAAAAAAATTTCAAAAATAATAAAAATTGGTATTCTACAAGTTCATTACATAACTAATTTACTGAGTTACGTAGATTGGATAATAGAAATGAAAATCTTAATCGGAAACTTCAACTGAAGTTTTGAGACTCTTCCATTTGTTTTTTGGTGATTCTGAATTTCAAAATTCGGCATCGTAGGCACTGACGAATGCGTATTTTCGCAAGGTTTTTGAAAAGTGGTCATTTGCTGAAATTGGACACTCGAGCGCCGTTTTATGGCCGTTTGAAGTTTCATCGTCATTTTTCGTTTTCTCAGTGAAGATATCATCTCTATTCATACGTAATTTAGCGTAATTTAGTGTATTCTAGCATAATTTTACATAATTATTGTAATTTAGCATAATTTAGTGTAATTCAGCATAAATTAACATAATTTCAAGTAATTTAACGTGTTTTAGTATAAATATGCTAATTATATATATAAAATGTAATCTAGCAAATATTTAAAAATAAAATCGATTTTTTAGTGTTATATTTCAGCATTTTAGCTATTTGTCTCTTAAAAAAAATTAACATAATTTAAAGTAATCTAGTGTCAATAAGCATAAATTAACATAATTTCAAGTAATTTAGCGTATTTTAGTATAAATAATTAAATATGCTATCAAAAAAGTAATCTAACAAATATTTAAAAAAATAATTCTATTTTTTAGTGCTAGATTTCAGCATTTTATCTATTTGTCTCTATAAAAAAAAAATTAATGGAGGACCGGCCATTTAATAGCCGGTTTGGGCATATTTAAAATTCTTAACAAGTTGTGGACATATTTATTAATCTATAATTAACTTAGGGTATTTTTAAAAATGTCGGCTTCTATCGCTTGTGCCTTTCGCGTGAGGGGTCTTACCAAAGCGTAGAAGATACGAAAAATAGAAGAAAAAAAAATAAAGTGATCCGATTCAGGCTGATTTACTTTTCATGATTTCATTGTGATACTTTACGCAAATACCAAATTACTTTCAAAGATTTCATTAAGGATGAATCCCTTTTCCGATTGTTTTATTTATTATCTTGTGATTCAATGTTTTACTATATAAATAGTACAGGTTAATCCCATGTTAACTTAGGTTAATCAACTAATTGTGTTTGTTGCAAATTAAGGATTAGGTTAATCCACTTAGTTCATTTGATTGGTTGATTTATTAATTAATTGAATATGCAAGAAAAGAAATTAATTTTCTGTTAAGTTGTATTCGTATTTGTTGTGTTTGTTGCAAATTAAATACGTCTTTGGATTTAAATGCTGTTGAAAAGTCTGAAGCCTCACATCTGACTTCTGCAGCCTCAAGCCTGTTAAGGGCCTGTTCGGCGTTTACTGTTCACGTGGGGAAAATAAAATTCACTCAGAGTGAATATTTTTTTCCCCACGTGAACAGTAAAAATCAGTTCAAAAATTTTACTTTCCTGTACTCATTCCCCAGCCCACTGTGCAGCCGAACAGGCCCTAAGAGTCTTTAGTATTATGCAAAGATACGATTGTTAAGAATCTTAGTATTTATTAGTGAATGCTACGGTTGTCAGATGAAGGTAAGGCTCTCTTTAACTTGGGTCAAAATTATTGTTTTAGAGGCTTCGTTGGTACAAAAATAGTGTGGTTGTTGAGTTTAAATGATGACAGTGATGGAGATTTACGGGTATTTACGTGTGGTGCAATCTTTAAATATAGATTATTATAGAGGTTTAAGTTTACTTGGTTTCAAGTATTAACCATAGCCAGTTGCTGAAACTGTGCACCGCTGTGCACAGATGTACACAACCATCAGCAACAGTACCAGCCTAAGTCATGCTAGGAATCATTAAAGCAGCCTCACAGCCTAAGTCCAGTGTATTCATTGCAGTGTTCTCATTGTAATTGTAATTGTAATTAACCAATTATAAGGTACTGTGTTAAATTTTCATAGTTTTTTCTAAGTTTTGATACTGGTAAGGTAAAGCTTACTGTGGCGTTGTACAGACTTGTATATTTTTTTAATATGAAGTTAGTGAGCTAGCTGCTCACCTTCAGAAAAAAAAGGATACGGCCATCACAAAGAAGACATATGCAGTTTATAGAATTAGTTTTATTTTTTAATCATTAGGTTTTAAGGTTTTATTTTATCTGGGTTTTTTTGTAGCTCAATTTGATTTTTATTTCCTCAGAATACTGTGTCAAGCTATGCTTGCTGGTATTACTGACACCAACTTCATTTGATCTTTTGTTATCTTAGATAGCCTTTATTGTATTTTCAGGAGATCAAGGACTAAGATGTAGTTCTCCTTTATTTATATGATATAATTTATATCTAATATGCCTATGGGTTTTAATAAATAAATAAAAATTCATAACTGCACTAATTGATCTGTACGGACATGTACCGAGTCTGAAAGTACACAATTTTCATTGTGTGCTCACATAACTATTATATTCCAGACTTCCAGTTGAATTTGATATTTATTTCTAATGCAGCATATTTTTTCAAAATACACTATTGATAAGTTTGATAATTACTTCATTTTGCAGGGGTTATTGGTAAACATGATAAGTCCGTCATAAAAACAGACCGATGATATTTGAGTTTGGAAAAAACATCTAGAAAGACAGTTATTGTATTTGTTTGCCAAATAATAATAGGGATAAAAATGTCATTTTCTTTAAAGTGAAATCATTTCCTTTGATTATACACACTCTCATTCAAAAATTAGAGATGAATTCAATTCTTTTTTATTATGATTCTGATCAACAAAATTCAATTGGAAATCGTCTCAATTGAATTCTATTGAATTGAAATCAATTGAACTCTATATCTATTTTGTTCCGATCACACCTTAAGGGTCTGATCAGAATGGATTCTAGTCCCAACAAACGAGAAAGAGAATTATCTTTCTCATCAATTTTCTGATCGGAACGTGAAGCAGAATGGCTTAAAAATAAAAGAAAATTGCCAATATTTTATGAAAGAGAACAAGAGTATATTTTCTTGGTACATGGGTTCTATACAATATCTAAGATTCAGCTCTAGTTTCACACACACACACACAGATATATATATATATATTTTACAAAATCAAAGAATACGAGTATCCAAAAAGAGAGAAAAAAAAAGAAAAATCATAAAAGCAGTGAGACTAAATTACTATTAGTGTCTATATGTAAAACATTCATTTTATACACACTAAACATCTCTAAAAAAATTATCATAGCTGACCGCCCCACCATGGGCGGTCGGCTTTGGAAGGGACCGCCCCATTGTGGGGCGGTGATGACATTTTTCAAAAATTTTGAAATCTGAGGGTAGATTCAATAATTTTTTTTAGGGTATTAATAAAAAAAATCGGCCTTTTGAGTATGATGTTCTTAAAAAAAAAATGGTTTTACGTATGAAAAGCATGAGGTATTGGAACCCTCCTCGTTTACATTTATATGAAACTTGCTACTAGAAGCCCTCGATTGATATACTTGCTTACCATACAAAATTTAAAGTGTTGGAATGTTATACTTCTTTCTCCTTAAAATAAATATCTCGTCATTTCTTGAAAACATAATTAAATAGTTTTATTATATTTGAATGAGAAAATTTTAATTAATCTATAAATTTATTTTTATAGTTCAACATGTGTGGGGAAATTTTCACCATATAAAAACATGATTATTTTTATAACAGTACACATATCTCATAAATATAAGTATTTTAAAAATTCAGCAGTCAGACCGGTTAATCCATTAATCTAACTAATGAACTGTTAATCTAAAACTGAACCAGTTAGACGTCTAGTCTGGTGAAACGGTATTAATAGAAGGAGAAGGGAAGAAGACAAGGGTTTTGTTTACCTTCAGATAATGATTTTACACTCTGATTTGAGGGAGACTAGTTTCGTCAAAAATTAACGTAGTGCTAATTTCCGCTTCCCTCCGCACAATGCTCGTTCACCTTCATTTCCTCTTCAATTCTTCTCTTCTGGAGTAGATGAAATTGTCAGTCAGGAGTGAGATTCCTCTCCACACAGCACAGTGTTTCTCTCTCTGCGTACCCCCCATTGGAGGAATTCATATGCTCCTCGGTACCATAATAGGGAATCTTTTAGAATTACTATATTTGGACCGTTCTTTTTAACTTGGCACGAATCTCAAAGTCCAATAATACTAACTCTGCACTTGCTCGAATCTCAAAGTGACTGAGAGTTAATCTCAACCTGTAAAGTAAAGGGAATCTTTTACAACATTAAAGAGGATACTTGTCCCAATTGGGCAGACCCTTAGGCCCTGTTCGGCTGCAGTGTGGGTTCGGAAATGAGTACGGAAAAACAAAATTTTTGAATTGAAAATCACTATTTACGTGGGAAAAAAAAAATTCACACGTGAACAGTGATTTTTAAGCTACAGCCGAACAGGCCCAAGGTCTTAAAATTAATTAAGGCTGATATAATATATGGGCATTATCGTGACATTTTTGTTGTAGAAATGAAATAACAGGACCCTTGGGCCCAAAATGAAATAACAGGTTTGGCAAATAGTTGGGCCAAGGCTGGAATGAAGAGGGAATATTGGGGGATTATTATACGGCTCAGTGATTTGCAAATTACAATAGATACAATTAAGCGGAGTGATTAATTACATGTAACAATAATTGGGATATTATTATAAGGCTCAAAATATGAATGTACCTCAAGATCAACGGGCTTGGATACATTTTTGAGACACCATTTTAGTAATTTGTAGTGATCAATGGTTTGTGTTAATATCCTGTCATTCGAGGTTGCAAAACTTGGTAATGAATTATTAAATAGTTTATTATTTAACTACTCGACAGGTCACGAACTAAACGGAGAAACAAAAAACGAATCTCCCAACTCTAGTTTTATATTTCACACTATTAATTTGCCATTATTTGTGGTCCTCATCATGTAGCATTCCACATGGTATAGTATATATAAAATGTTTCAGACTTTGAGAATTCAGGTAGCCTTGGGTCCCTCCCAAATAATGAAGTTCAGACCACCATTCAGAGCATTTATTACATTCCTGGTACTGGTACAATTAGACAGGGGCGGACCCAATGTATTCCAGGGGGCCTCCCCTGATTTTGAGTTTTAGTAGAGATTTATCGGTTTCGACCGATTTTGTCCTCCCTGAAATTTTTTTGCTCCTCTCTAGATGTTTGATTTGAAATTCGGGTTAAATTTAGGATTAAAATTGAAATAAATTTATTAAATTTTGATTGGTAATTAGAATTATAAATCAGAGAATCAGAAATTACAAGTCAAAGCATTGGAAAGTATAAGTTAAAGCATTATTTTTTTATCGAGTACCCAATTGTTTAATGGATTTATACCCGATTCGATATTTTTTTGCCCCCCCTGACGAAAATCCTGGATCCGCCCCTGCAATTAGAGTTTTTAATCTGATATGATAATTTCTAATTTAGTTTCAGAGATGTGAAAGAGTTTCTTATTTAAAAACTATGCAGTAAAGTTTCTTATTAATAAACTGTTTATAAACTCTATGCTGATTAAATGATTGACTCAAATTATTTCTCATTTTTAATTTGTTGCTGACGTGACTTAATAGAAACTCTAAAATTAATTTTAGAGATGTGAGAGTTCGAAATTTTAGAGATCTTAGTTTCTAAAAAGTGATTAACAGTTATTTAGAAACTCATTTGAGTTGTTGGGATGTAGATGTTCTTAGCCACGATTAATGACAAGCTGAGAGAGATGCGTGAACCGGACGGAGATATTTTCCTCTCCAAGACGAATTCAAAATTAGAATAATTGCAAAGAAAGTTTAAAAAACTATAAGCAGAAATTGCTAATAATAAAGTTCAAGTTAAAAGTAACTTAGATCATGAAGAAAACAATATTAGAATAATGTTTTTTTTTTTTGGATTAGTGTGTGATGCGTCAATTCGTTATTTTTAGAAATATTGCTAATTCAAAAGTGTCAATTCGTCATTTTACAAAATGTTTAGTTAACATAATAAAACTAATCTAATGTTATTTTAGAGATAGAAACAAATACATGTTAGATTGCATCTCAACAAGAATAATAATATTACTTGACTCTAAAATAATTGAATTTTGTTTCCCTAATTCATATACTTGTGCCTTATATTTATGAGAAAAACAAAATTTTCAATAGATTCATCCCAAAATAATTAGTGTGAATTTTCACCGGGCTGACTTTAGGAGTGTAAACAGAGCGGATTCGAAGCGGATAATGTTGATATCAAATCCGTATCCGTTTTTCAATGAGCGGATACGGATACGGATACAGATAGTAAACGGATATCAAAATTCAAAACCAAATCCGTCTTAAACGGATACGAATACGGAGCGGATAATCCACAGATACGGATTCGAATACGGTTACGAAACGAATAATTGTCGGATAATTGAGTCATATGAACTTCAAGTACAAATACTAAATTAAAAAAATTAAAAATAATTAAGAAAAACAAAAGTAAATTAAAAAAAGTAAAGAAATGGAGAAGATATAGGAATGGAGAGGAGTTAGGAAATATTAACCGCTGAAAGTCAAGTTACAGCGAAGCGGAAAAGTTAAAATTTCGGATCCTGATAGTGTGGATATCCGCTCCGTTTATACCTTCAAAGAATTATCCGTATCCGTATCCGTTTAAATCCGAATTTGGATAATAAGCGGATTCGGAGCGGATATCCGGACGGATATCTGTATCCGTTTACGGCCCCAGCTGACTTTCATTTTTTTCCAGTGGAATTAAGAATAAGAGAAAAAGATGGAAAAAGGCACGGAATCTCATTCCTAGGGGAGTATGGGACTATGGTCTATGGGTCCCTTTCACAGATATTCCGTGTCCTCTGCGGTCCACGAATTATATTAGTACCATTTCCATTCGGGCACACTCACTAAGCTTGACCAATCGAGCTTTCCTATAAAATAGTAAAATAATTGACCAATGCGTCGCAAGTCAAATCAGATTATCAGACTACTTTCCCCCGTCGACTCCTTAACCACATTTAGTACGGACATAGACCAGGTGAATTCAACAATTTCATTTTGCTCCACCGACCCACCGCAGCGGCCACGCGTCTAGCTCACAGGATTCCTCGATCTCCGCTATTTTGTTGTATACACCCGGGTGTTCAAAATTTGGAAGAGACTATGATCCAGTAATTAACAGAATTTAAAGGGACAGAAAAACCAGGTTTATTCTCTATATTTCCTAAACCCTGCTCCTGACCAACAGTAAGTAACCACGTGGAAAGCGACAGTAGGTCCCATAGTACACGTGGCAACTCGAACCTGATTCTCCACACCAACGCGACCTCTTTCGCCCCCTCTTTCGGTATTTTTTTTTTCTTTTCTAGGGTTTTCTCTCACTGGTCAGGCCGCTGTCGCTCTCTCTGTCTTCGCATCTCCTCCTTCCCTCCCTTTTTTCTCTCAGGTATGGAAGTAAAAGGTCAAAATTTTGCTTACTGATATTTAGATTTTCGATCTAAGTTTATCGTCTTCATCGGTTTGAATATTTGTGGAATTTGTCTTTGGGGTTACTGTTTAGTCGAACCTTGAGTGAGAATATCACCTCACCCGTCGGCCGTTGGCCGTTGCTTCACCTCTCTTCTCCTCCCTTTGCATATCACCTCAACCTTGGCAGACATATCACCTCACCCGTCGGCCGTTGCTTCACCTCTCTTCTCCTCTCTTTGCAGCAGGCTTCTTCTTCTCTACCTTTCTCTCTCACATTCTTGTTGTCTATTTCAAATTCTCACACTCTCTCACCGTGCAACTCAAGGCTTCTAAACATTTGTTTCTCTGATTTGATTCTTCAAATCTGATCTAGGGGTTCCGTTTTGCCCCTCTATTACTTGTTCACGTAAGCTCCGAGGTCCATCGACAGGCGAAGCTAGAGGAAAGCAAGCAGAACCGGCCATTCTTTTTTCCCCCTTTCACTGTGTTGCTTGGGGCGATTAACTCAAGGCATAAGTTCTTTGTGACTCTTGGTTTTTCCTTGTAAAATTGATTGTTTGAGTAAATTCTTTTTTTTTGTTATAGCTTATTTATTTGCAAAATTATTGTGGATCAATTGATGCTTTAATTGGGTCTGTCATGAATTTTGATTTCGCTATTGAAAAATCAGTATGGATCAAAGGTTTAAATAGCGTTTATCGCATCATAGCGGAACGGCTGAAAAAACGGCGCTATGCCCATATAGCGCGAAATAGCGCGTAATAGCGGCAATAGTGTCATAGCTTTTATGGTCCAAAAACGCTATAGCGACGCTATAGTGCGCTATTTAGAACCTTGGTATGGATCAATTTATGCCATTCTTCAAAAGAATGTTACTCCGTAAGTGATAAAGTTTGATGTAATTAATTGTTTCTTTAAAGAATACTGGTCATGTTTGTGCATTTTAATACATCTCACTCTGTTCTTATTTTTCTTGATTTGGATGAGGTGCTGTGCCAGCCATGCCATTAGAAGGAGAGGTGTCAGTGTTTTCTTCTGGGATTAATATTTATTTTTGTGATTAATTAATTTCTAATTTCGGTTTGGTTCTTAATTGGTTGATAGGTTCAATCGGTTCGGTTCTATTTTTGAAAACTGAAATAAAGTTTTATTTGGCTATTTTACTTCGGTTTCAACCGAACCGACCGTTTGAACACCCCTTTTGGACACATGAAAAATTATCCCCCAAAAAAGCACTTAAAGATGTGCTTTATATATACTTTTAATTTTCCTAAAGATTTTTTCTATATATCTACTTTAATTTTCTATTTTTATACACTTATTTTCTAGTTTTCTATTAATTATGTTATACTTCCATTTTCTAAGTTACCACATAAAATGCTAGAGTTCTACTGCCATGTACATTCTCTTTCTCTGTCCATTCATTTTGACACGTTCATTACTTTGCTTCCTTCTCCTAACCATTCCTTTTTCTGTTCATCTCGCTCAATCAAATTTCATTGTCATCAACCCATCAAATGGCCACAAACACCTCATAATTAACAGCTCAGCAACAAATGAGATATTATTTGCTTCCAAATTCATGGCGGAACATGGGATGGACACCTTTTGATGCATTAGTTTCAGTGTCATTTATGGTGGATATTATATTTCTAGTTGCATGTTATTCATGATTAAAATTTTCAAATTGCAAGATCAAATGGTTGCATGAGGAATGAATTGAATAAAAATGATTTGGAATTGCGGGGGATGTTACCTTTTGATGAGAGACTTCATTACTTTGAATTGAAAATAGTGATCCTCTTGTCTTAAATCAACAAAGAATGCCTCCACTTTGTCTTGAGAACAAAAATTATCTAAAACTCAAATGACAAAATGAAACCTTTAGATGTGTTCTATATTTATCTTTCAATGGGCGTGTAAAATATTCTGGCAGTTTGACATCATTCTGATGGGTATTAAGTAGTTTCACATATTAACTGATGTGGGCCATTTCTGAATGTTGATTTTTCATGCTCTTACAGTCAAAGTGCCACAAAATATTACATGCATGATAGGGAATGAGATCACATCTATCAGTTTATTTTGTCATCTGAGTATTACATATTTTTCTGTTTAAGAATTTTAAAATGGAGGTCAAAATTGCTACAAAGGCCTAGTTTGCAGAAAGAGAGAGAAGGGTTGTTTTGTGGGGGGGGGGGGGGGAGTGTGTGGGGTTTGCTAGAAACAAATAAGGCGTCATCTTTACCTTCTGCCCATTGAATTTGTCCCCTTCTCTTCTTCATATGTGATAACAGAATTCAGTTAGAAGAATAATCTATTTTAGTGACAAAAGAGTTGTTTCTGGTCAGGGTTGAAGGATAGGCAAACTTTTAAATGTCAATGTTAAGTTGCTATTTAGATAAAAACCTGCTTGCAAAGTTAGTATCCTGTAATTTATAATTCCAGACAGTATTTATTACTTCTTTCTAATCAGAATCTTACTCCTAATTATTATACTTAATTAGTTTTCCTTTTTTTTGGTTTTCAGGGAAGAAGAGTGGAATCCCCATTTAATGGAATTTGAATCACAGCGGCCATAAATTGCTATCTTTAAATCAGAACACAACTTCTGAAAGAATACTTTTGAAGAATAAGATGGACCAAACACCTCAGCCTAGTCAACCTGTCATGGGAATGGTAACAGCGGGCCCAGCACAAATGCCATACCCGGTACCAGCATACTCACCAGCCTCCATGGTGAGTGGAGCCCCTGCCATCATAGGAACCCACCCATCAGCTCCTCAGGCAAGCCTTAATCCAGCTGGGCTCCCTACTGGTGGGGCCCAGCATCACAACCAGCTGGCCTTCCAGCAGGTGCAACAGTTCCACCAGCAGCAACAGCAGCACCAGCAACAGCAGTTGCAGGTAAGTCTTTCCGATCTGCTTTTGTATGCCTGTTAGCAAAGATGCGTTTATTATATGCTAATTAGTTATATCTGTCAGCATCTCATTTCCTATATTAAGTTTGTGCCAACGTACTCTCTGACACTGACTCAAATATATTGTGCAGTCTTTCTGGGCAAGTCAAATGGCTGAGATTGACCAAACCAATGACTTCAAGAACCACAGCCTGCCCCTGGCCCGTATCAAGAAAATCATGAAGGCTGATGAGGACGTTCGCATGATCTCGGCTGAGGCCCCTGTTGTCTTCGCCAAGGCGTGCGAGCTCTTCATCCTTGAGCTCACACTCCGTGCCTGGATCCACACTGAAGAGAACAAGCGCCGCACTCTCCAGAAGAATGACATCGCTGCTGCCATCACACGTACTGACATATTCGATTTCCTTGTTGATATTGTACCGAGAGATGAGCTGAAGGATGAGGGGCTGGGCATGCCTAGGGGAGCCATTCCAGGGATGGTTCCTGGTGCTGGTGAAGCTGGGATGCCGTACTATTATGTGCCAGTGCAACCTGGGATGATTATGGGGAAGCCGATGTTGGAGCAGGGGGCAGGGGGTGTGGGTTCAGGAGTGGGGTCGGGAGTGTACGGGCAAGGACAGGTGGCTTATATGTGGCCACAGGGGATGCAGGGTGGACTGCAGGGACAGGCACAAGGCCAGGAAGCTGAACAGTCGGATGATTGAGGCAGGATAGGGATTAAATTTCTTAAAACTTTAGGCCTTGTATGGGGGTGGATGAATGCTGTTTGCTTGAATTGAGTTACTTTTTTGTTGTAAAGATGTTCAGGGTGTGCAATAGGTGCGTGAAAAATTGGGTGAGAACAGGGGTCTCTTATGTACCTGTAGTGTCTTTTTGTGGAGGGTCCGATAGAGATGTTTGGTTTGTAAAGAGATGGGGGTTATTTGGGGCTTCCTCCCCTCTCATATTCTGTGACTGATAGCTGTTAGCATTTCCTCTTATTTTCTTGATGTTAGCAAGACAATTAGCAGCCTAATTTTCAGTATATTTTGGACCCTTTGAGCAACTGTATGTGGTTACATATCATTCTCAGTTTGTTGCCTTAATGTTAGAGCATCCTTTGTCTCCCCGACATTTTTAAAAATACCCCAAGTTAATTACAGATTAATAAAAATGCCCACGGTTCCCGAAAATTTTTAAAAATGCCCAAACCGGACATTTAATGGCCGGTCCCGCAATTTTTTTTTTTATTTTTTATTAAAGAGGGGAACCGGCCATTTAATGGCCGGTCCCCCATTTAATTTTTTTTTTTATTTAGATAAATAGATAAAATGCTGAAATCTAAGACTAAAAAATCGATTTTTTTTTTTAAATATTTGTTAGATTACTTTTTTGATAGCATATTTATACTAAAATACGCTAAATTACTTGAAATTATGTTAATTTATGCTGATTGACACTAAATTACTTTAAATTATTTTAAATTTTTTTAAGAGACAAATAGCTAAAATACTGAAATCTAAAAAATTGAATTGTTTTGTTAAATATTTGTTAGAAAATATGTTACGAATAGAGCCGATTTTGTGCTAAAATACGGTAAATTACAATAATTATGCTAAAATACAGTAAATTTACTAAAATGCTGAAATTACAATAATTATGTAGAATTATGCTAAAATACGGTAATTTACTGAGCTACGTAGATTGAAGAATAGAAATGAAAATCTTAATCGGAAATGATGCAATATGGGCCTGTGCATGCTTCATGAAAAGGAGCGTAACTTTTGATCCGTCCGTCGGATCGGGCTGAAATTTTGACAGGAACTCCACAGCCCAAAACCGGATTCGAAACTGATCTATGATCAGTTTCGCCCATTTTGCGGGCTCAGATTCGCGATCCGAGTCTTCCTTCATGGACTTTTGGACCTTTCTTTATAATTTTAAAGTTTTTAGGGTCTTTGATGTATCTTTTATATATATTTTCTGTATCTTTTATATATATTTTTTATTTTATATATATTTTTTGTTTTGGGTAAAAATAAAAATATCGGATTTTGCATATTTTAGCACAAAATCGGTCCTATTCATAGTGTATTTTAGTATAAATATGCTATGAAAAAAGTAATCTAACAAATATTTAACAAAACAATTCGATTTTTTAGTGTTAGATTTCAGTATTTTAGCTATTTTTCTAAAAAAAAAAAAAAAAAAAAAAAAAAAAAAAAAAAAAAAAAAAAAAATCAGTACCGGCCATTAAATGGCCGGTTGGGAGATTTATTCGGTACCGGCCATTAAATGGCCGGTTTGGGCATTTTTAAAAATTTTCGGGAACCGTGGGTATTTTTATTAATCTGTAATTAACTTGGGGTATTTTTAAAAATGTCGGTTGTCTCCTTACAAGCATGGTAATTTGTGCCACTTTCTTGGTTATTTGACTAGATGTCATCTGGTTGTCACATGATATTTTGAAGATGATATAAATTTTTATTTTTTATATAACATGTTAGCATCAAATGACGACAATTCAATTTATTTATCTTATTATTACGCAGAAGAAAAAAATTTAAGAATAATAAAATCAATCAAAGTCTAAAGAATTTATTTTTGCCCAATCATATACTTTATTATTTTCATCTCACATAATTGGATCTAGTGCGATCAACTTAACATGAATTTGCATTAAATTGAGAAAAAATAGCTGAGCATCTTTAATCCATTATTTTTTTTAGAACTTACTTTTCAATAACTTGTTTAATTTTTTCATTTCATATTTAAAATTAATGACAGACTGGTTAAGGACTTGAGATGTAATCTACAAATGAAGCTAATTTGATGATAATTGGTTGTGGACTAAACACTAGAATAAAGGTTTTAGGTCTCAGTTATTCTGTCAAACGTGATTTAATTGAGTTAGATTAAGATGGAATAAGCCGATTTTTAGTCTGATCTAAATTGACCTAAATTAACACATCTATTCAGGTGGTTTAATTTTCTTTAGATGTAAAACTCTATTTTCATTTGTTTTTATTATATTCGATCCGTACCCATGAGGGGCGTGATTTGAAAAATCTGTCCTTTAACCTAATTAATTAGCTTTGTCATATATATGCTTCTTGTATCTTTGTATTTTGTGTGATTAATTAAATGCATTTATTTTTTCTTGTATTTTGTGTGATTAGCTTGTATCTTTGTATCTTTGTATTTTGTGTCCTTTAATTCTTACACGCCGTAATAAAACAGCCTTTTCGAACGGAAGCATCGACACATTGTCGCTCTCTTCTATGAGTCATGCCGCTATTCCCGATAAATTTTGAGATGATATATTCTCGAGCGTGGTCTACTTGATTATCAGTTACTTTCATACAACAATTCTTCCTCTCTGTATTTCTCTCTTATTCGGAAATCACCCAATTATACATTCTTTCGGGTTCTTGGTTGTTTGTGTTTTCCGTACATTCAGCCATATAATGATCATAAACTCCAAGCTCAGGCTAAGCCTTGTGTTTTTCTTAACTATGCTCTTGCTCAAAAAAGTTACAAGTGTTTTGATTTAGACACAAATAAATTATTTGTGTCTCGACATGTTCAGTTTGATGAATTTTCTTTTCCTTTCAGAAATTTGCATCCTCAGGTGCTTCTGGCGCTGTGGAAGACTTTTCCAATTCCTGGCTGCCTTTAATTCAAGCCTCAGCACCTCCTATGATTGCACTAAATCCGAGCACATCTCAACCTATTCCAGAGAACATCCTAGCCGCTGATGGACGTTCAGGGATTCAACTCTCCTCATCTACTTCTCATCTAACAAGTCTGGATCCTTCATGCATTGTACCCGATCCCAATCCTCCTTCCCACATGTCGTATCCTTCCGATATTGTAGCGGATCCGACTCCCAATCAAATCTCTCATCCGCGCGCCTCTTCTCTGGATCACTGTTCCATTCAAACTCCTGTCTTAAACCGGCTTCTACATCCTCTACCCGGCCTTCTCACATCTCCTCTACTCACCCTATGACAACAAGGACTCGTGATCAAACTAGGAAGCCCAAAGCATTCCCAGATCATGTGGCTCTCATCTCCACTACCACTCATCAATCTGATCCTAAAACCTATAACCAAGAAAAGGCTTTTCCTCATTAGGTCAATGCTATGGATCAAGAATTCAAAGCTCTTCTTTCCAACAACACTTGGGTCCTTGTTCCCTCTTCACCTGAGCAAAATGTTGTTGGATGTAAATGGATTTTTAAAACAAAGCGTTGCGCCGACGGTTCGCTTGAACGGTACAAAGCTCGTTTGATCGCTAAAGGGTTTCATCAAGAGGAAGGGGTCAATTTTTCGAAACCTTTAGTCCTGTGGTTTGACCCACGACCATTCGTCTTGTTCTTACACTTGTTCTTTCTCATTCTTAGCCTATTCGACAACTTGACGTGCAAAATGCGTTTCTTCATAGCGATCTTCAACAAACTGTGTTTATGAGTCAACCACCGGGCTTTGTCGATGCTTCTAAACCGAATCATGTGTGCAAACTTTCCAAGGCTATCTACGGTCTCACAAAATCCCCTAAAGCGTGGTTTAATACTTTGACTACCATGTTACTTGATCAAGGTTTTCGTGGTTCTCAATATGATCCCTCTCTCTTTTTTCGCTCTTCTCAAGATAGTACTCTCATAGTGCTTATCTACGTAGATGATATCATTGTGACTTGAAGCAAACCGAGCCTAATTCATAGCTTCATTTCCTCTGTTCAAGCCTTTTTTGCACTCAAAGATTTGGGACCATTGCACTACTTCTTAGGCATAAAGGTGTCGGCCTCCAACACTGGACATCACCTTTCCCAAGGGAAGTACATTAGTGATTTTCTTATTCGGTAAAAGATGCATCAGGCCAATGCATACCCGACTCCAATGGTTCCTAATCAAATCCTTATCAAGGCACGATGGAGATCCTTTTGATGATCCCAAGTTGTATCGGTCCAGTGTCGGTGCTTTATAATATGCGACACTAACACGACCCGATATCTCCTTTGCGGTAAACAAAGTTTCGCAATTTATGTCCTCTCCTACCACTGTTCATTGGGCGACCGTCAAACAGATTTTGCGATATCTTCTTGGCACTATCTCTCATGGCATTCTCTTGAAACCGGTTTCATTATTTGTTCTTCATGCATATTGTGATGCGGATTGGACTGATTCCATTGACGATCGAAGATCAACTACGCGTTTCTCGTTCGAGTACGGAATCCGAGTATAGAAGTCTTCCTTCCACTAGTGCCGAGCTTGTATGGCTTCAATACATGCTACCGAATTGAAGATTTCTCTTGCTCATCCACCTACACTTTGGTGTGACAATGTCGGGGCCACTTTTCTTGCATCCAATCCTATGTTCCATGCTCGCACTAAACACGTAGAAATTGATTATCATTTCATATGTGAACGAGTGGCTAACAAATTCTTAAACATCTCTTTTATCTCTACTCATGATCAGATTGCCGATGCTCTTACCAAACCCTTATCGTCGCCTAGGTTTCTCTTTCTCAAAACCAAGCTGACGGTTCATCCTTCCCCATCAGCTTGTGGAGGGGCTAATAGGACTGCACTGGAGCTGTCCATTCCAACAACTACTGGAGATACCAACTGAAGACACAAGATGATTAGTTAGATAGGCGCAGGTTGTTGTCAGTTAGGATGTTTAGCATGTTGTTAGACACACCTAATTAGACAATGTAACTAGATCAGAGGAATTGGTTTTCTCTATAAATACATGTACATGTAGTTGTAAGAGACACAATACAGAAATACAAAAACAATCTTGAAATTTATCTTTATCTCTCTCTCTCTCTGTATCTGAGCCACTACAACAAAACAGAGCATCAGCGACATCAGCGACCGGCTCAATCGCCGGTTGTTGAAGACCCAAAATTAAAAAAAAAAAAATAAATAAATTAAAATGTTCCAATGACGAACCCTTCAGCGACCGGCACCGACAGCCTCTGCAATCCATTTGGCCCGGTCGCTGAAGGTTATCCCTACAAAAATCCCCGCCTCTTTCTTCTATCTCTCTCCCGCCTCTTTCTTCTCTCTCCCTAAAAAATCCCTAAATATGTTTCTGGCTTTGGTTGTTTGAATTTGATCTCATGTGCTGAGAATTTTCGCCTTCCCACCTATTATTCTGTTTACCTCCGTGGATTTCGAATTGTTCCAAAACCCTAGAAGTCAGTGACGGCCGTGGATTAGGCGCCGTTGGATCAGTGTTGTGCTTGGAATTAGTGAGGAGAGGCGCTCGTGAGGTCTGATCCCTCGACCTACGGCCAGATTCTCCCTCTCCTCTCCATTCCTCTCTCCGCCAAGCTGGTGTTCTTCTAATCCACAGTAAATTTCTCTCTTCCCTTCATAATTTGCAGCGATCTCAGACGTCAAGCTTAATCGAGGAAGAATTAACAAGAACTAAGAAGAATAATTGAAAGATATGAAAACTTCTCAGTTCGGAACTACAAACACGGAGATGGAGATAAGAGAGAAATTCTCAAAAATTGATTGAACTTAACATAAATTGAATCCATGATTACAATGCCTATTTATAGGCGATACGATTCTAATTGGAATTATTTAAAATAACAAACTAAATCTCTCTAATTAATTAGCGTTCGCCATGTCAACTGACAACGCATCGCTCTTCGTCTGATCTGGCATCAATGGTTCGTTAATTCTGTTGCTCTGTCGAATGGGACCCGCTGTCAATGATACTAATTCATTTGACTCCGTGAGTAACTTATCTGTGGACCCAATGTCAGAGTCACAGTATTTAACGGATAGTTCGCGAATAAACGGACTTCTGTCTTTCTCCGTTTTACTTCTTCCTGCGCGATCTTCGTTTCCAACGGTAACTCCCAAATTAGAATCAATTCGCGACATAATTCCTCTTCAATTGGTTCAATTAATTTCCATCATTTTAGTATACTGCATTCAATTTCTCCTTCCATTTCGAATGGGTAAAGATTTTAACAGAGCAGTTTTGGCTTCATACAGCGCAAATGCTATACAATCAAAACAATAATGTAAGAGTTTGTGCGCTACATGAAGCCAAAACTTTTCCGTTAAAATCTTTACCCTTTCTAATCCACAGCTTACTGTTATTCAATTTATCTCTTCTCCTTCATATACCTTCTCAATTGGTTCAATTAATTTCCAGAATTTTAGTATACTGTCATTCAATTCCTCCATTCCTCTCTCTGCCAAGTTGCCATTAATTAATTTTACTATACTGTCATTCAATCAGGGGATGTGAGAAAGAAGAAGGATGTAGACAAAGCCCTGCGTGGTGTGGTTTGTCTTTCATCTGGCCTCCTATGGCGCGTCGGTAAGGACATGCTCCGAACTGGTGGGGTTGATGAGACCAATATAACCGGCACGTGCAACGTGCTTGACTCTTGCCGCGAGTTGGGTATCAAACGGCTTGTTTACTTGAGCTCCTACAATGTGGTTTTTGGTGGCAAAGAGATTTTGAACGGAAATGAGACCAACCCGTACTACCCAATTGAATCAAATCCTGACCTGTTTGGTAGAAGTAAATGCATTGCTGAGCAGCTAGTGTTGAAGAGCAACAGTCGACCAGACAAGTAAGTCCAGTCTACAGTCTGAATTTACTCAACTCTAGTGAAATAGAACTATCATATAGAGAAATCAATTATGAGAATTTGGTTGAGTTCATGCAGAGAAAAATGGAAGTATCATAATTTATGAGAATACTAAATTTACTACAACAGTCTAAACAACATGTTATTCTCTCTCTCTCTCTAGAAATAGAAGTGGGACCCGCTTCTATACATGTGCAGTAAGACCTGCATTGGTATATGGTCCCGGTGAACTGAAGCACCTGCAAAGACTGGTATCTCTTGCAAAGTTGGGACTTCTACATTTTAAGACAAACACCAAAAACCAAGAAATTGACCTGTTCTGGTAAACCAGCCAGTGCAGACCAGTACAGAGACCAAAATGCAAAACAAACCATACTGGTAAATAAAGGACTTCAAAACACATGAAATGGACACAAATTTCACATTTTTCTAATTTTATTTCGATTTTATATGAATTTCCAAAGTTCAGCCTTTGAAATATAAAAACCCAGCAAAATACCAGCACAGTTCCAGATTTACCCCTGCATTCAAGCCCTTGTCCGGTACAGCTAGGAAGCCCCAAAATTCATGAAATTTTACCAGCATATAGAATGTCATTTCCTGAAACTTTTAGTACCAAAAATTCCCAAATCAGAACTGTGATCTGCCCTGTACATATTTTACAAAAAAGAGTTGTCAGTGAATAAAAACTGGTACAGGAAGCTGCCCTAAATACCCCTTTGTCAATAAATGACCTCTGCTGGTCAAAACTGAGCCCAGTCTGGTCAAACCAATCATACCACAAACAAAGGACTCTGAAATGAAAAAAATGGTGAAGAAATCACTAAATTTGAGTAAGCCAATCATACCACTGTTTATTTTATTAAATTTCAACTTCAAAAAATTTGTTCAAACAATTTATATTTAACAAGACATTTTTTTTTGTAATTTTACCGGTGGAAATGCGATGGATTTGAATGCTTCATTTAGGAGTTGAATTTATGTTTTTTAGATTTATAAGATGTTTGTGTTGTATTGTTAAGAACATGTGTTGGTGTTGTATGAATGTTTTATATATTTTATAAATTGTGTTGAAATGTTTCTAATAATTTATCTCAACTTAGAATTCTCCATAATATTTTAATAATACAGTATTGATTTTCATAAGCATATAAATGAGGAAAAGTAAATAACAAATAGAAACCATAAACCTGACAGAAGAGTATCAGCGACCGGTTGTTTTGGTCTCTGAAGTCTTTACATGATGTCAGTAAAATCTAACAGTGACAAAAAAAAATTGGTCGCTGAAAGAGAATCAGTGATCGGGATGACGTCATTCAACGACCGGTGACGTTATCGGAGATCATCAGCGACGATGCCTTCAGCGACCGGTTTTTGTCATCAGCGACCGGAATAAGGCATCAGCGACCAGCGCCGTATCTATCAGCGACCGGTCGCTGATACCCAGTTTTGCTGTAGTGAGCTATATGCTCTTTAGCCTCGCCGACTATAGAGAAAAAAATGATGATGATAGCAAATGAGTAAATATCCAATTGATGAAATTGTGATGGGTACATATATAAATTTTTTCAAAAAATAATAATAATTTAACTTAAGTCATGACTAAATTTTAGTTTTCAATCAAACAAGAATTAATTTAAGGCATGACTAAACTTTAGCTCTCACCTAAACAAGAATAATTTAAATCGGTCCAAGTTGAAATAACTAACTTAGTCCTCTTAAACCCTCATTACTTTTACGTTTCTCCTCTGTGGTTTTCTGTAGCATTGAGAAAAAAATTAAATGGATAACATAGCACGGACGTTAGCAGTGTCAGCGGTCAACTAAAAATTGCGACACTAAGTTATCAGCGTCACAACTTAGCAACAGACCGTGGCACTATCAACGCTGCATTTTAAAACGGGCAGCCAGCATCGCTGAGAGGCTGCGGACTCATCATCAACTTTAGTGTGCTGTTTATTGGGATAACATAATACACTTCATTTATAAGAGTACCAGGTAACTGTTTCATTTACATTACTATTCTTTTAAATGCTACATAACAAATATTCAGCCTCTCTCAATCCTAGCCACTGCCATCCATAAATTGCTCTATGAGAGATCATAGCAGGATTAAATTGGGCCGAGTTTGAATCGAATTGGACAGGACATGGGGGTCAGGTCGAATTTTACCACCTTAAAAGTGACTATAACGGCTCGTGTTAACAAAAGGATTAAAGCAGTCCAGTGACGTACCAGAAAAATTACCACAGCTGCCTTTTTGTATTGTAAAGTTTTGCTTGTACATTTGAACATGGCCACCCACATCTACACTAAAAAATACATAGTTGGAGAAGAAGCTAGGTCTATTAATCAAAATCCGCAAAATAAAAAACAAAAAATAGAAAAGAAACATAAATCTTAGATATAATATATCTGTCCAACATTTAACAGGCTCTCATGAGGCACATAGAACATGACGCTATTTTCCCTACATATCCTCCTGAGAAAGGCATAGACAAAATTCACAGCAAACTTTTTCAGTATACTTGAATCCCTTCTAGCTCTCACAATAGTATTCCCTAAAATATGCACAACACCTGCATCTTTGCACTGGTTCAAGAATTCAATCTCGTCTCCTACCGTCTGGCTTGTCTGACCTGATTCCATGGTACAACTGACATTGGTTCCCCTAAATGGGGACAGCACCGGTACAATTGAATCTTGTGATGAATGACTAAAACCTGACCTGTTGGTACCATTATTTGTCAAAGGAATATTATCCGCTAAGCTATCCTCCTCTGAATCAGAATATCCTTCCATCATGCTATCTAGTCGTGCGAATAATAATAGGCTATCATACAGCATCTTTTCAAAGTTGTCATCTTTCTTATGCAGGTCTTTGTACCCATATCTAGCCACGCAACGGAACATGTGATAATTTTTTGGGCCAATACGTTTAACAAGAAACCGCTCATCAGGAGGAACAGTGTACACTGGGAGATACTTAACACAGACAAAAACCACAACTGAGTGAATAGCTGGTAAGTTTGTTATGAAATGGGAGAAAATGTGAGGTACGCCACGAGCCAGCTCAGTATAGACAAAGCCGATGCCAGGTACACGTACTAGTCCAAGGCCGGGGCCAAGGCCAAGAATCCAGGCCATGGAGACCTTGGATTGCATTTCAAACTCGTATCGCTTGACTGTACAGTAGTGCCAAACATACATGGTGATCATGAAAGCCACAGCTATGACAAGTGGGACCCACCCACCTTGGTCAATTTTAAAAATGATGGCCGAGAAGTAGGGGATTTCAACTAGTAGGGATAATGTTGTGAAAATAACTACGAGTAGCCAGTGGCTGCGCCATACCAATAGCATTACAGGCACCATGAGAAATGTTGTTACTAGCATGACAATTACTACAGCTGTTCCTGTTAAAATAAAATAAGAGCAAGTTTAGAGAAGATCCAATTTATTATAGTATTAAGTGATTTCAACAAAAGAGTTGCTTAGAGATGCTGAATGTAAGAAGTTCCATACTGTACAGGTCATTACTCGTTTTTCCAATCATTTCTATCTAAAAAAAAAAAAAAAGCAATAGCAGCAGCAGCACTAAAAAAAACAAAAACAAAAAACATAGCAACAAATGTAAGACACATGCTTGTGCACTGACCTTTACTTGAGTTGATATTTGGTTTTATTTGGCTTTTGTAGTGAAGATTTAGTCCTTGTGCAATGGTTTCACATATTCCCTTCCAAGTTTCTAAAATAATATCAGAAGTGTTTCTTCCAGTATTGCTTTCTAAATATATGGTACAATAGAACTTTGACTATTGTACATATGAGATGCTTCTCATTTCTCTAGTATACAAGAATTAAAGAACGAAAGGAAAGACAAAGATATGATTCTTACCGTAGGCATTTGCAATCTGGCTTTGATGTTTGAACCCAGCAGTGACGGCCACACAAAGAACCAACAGAACCCAATTTATATCTGGTATGTATATTTGACCTAGAAATTTCTTCGATGTATGCACCACCTTTACTCTAGGAAAACAACCAAGTGCTAAGGCTTGTTTTATTATAGAATATGTTGCTGATATAGTTGCCTGACTGGCCACCACAGCAGCAGCTGTTGCTATTATAAATGCTGGCCAATATATCTGATCTGTTTTAGAGAAGGAAAGAATTAGAATGCCATCACAAGCACCTAAGAAATGGTACGAAAGACTTCCCCATTTTGTTAAACATCGTCATATGGAAAATTAGAATAAGGGGATGGAGTTAACTCTCCATACTTAATAAAAGTGAGACTATTTTTCAAGTAATGAAAAGGAAGGGGTTTTTCAGCAATTTCACAACTGATGTTGGGACTTAATTGTGACATTTTTTTCTTCCATTCAGAATTGACCTTGTATTGAAAAATTATGAGCTTCAGAAAAACTATCTGATTAAAGAGAGGTAAGGCAGGAAAAAGAAAAGCGAACAAAAACCTGGAATTGAACGATAGAAAGCATCCTTAACATGGTCTTTATGAGAAATAATATATGAAGCTTGTCCAGTATATGCCAATAACAGGCAAGGGAACACCACCATGGTAAATGCTAACTGCATAATTAAAAAAAAAATGAAATAAATAAACAACCAAGAACTGAATAAGCAAACGACCAAATAGTTGGAAACAAATAAATGGTTGGGTGTAGATAGTCGGAAATAGTAAGAAATAAACACATATCAATAGGATTTGTAATGAAATATTATTGATATACCTGGATAGCCAATACGGGAAAATGACATAGATCAGCATACAGTGCTTCAGTACCTATTAGAAAAAGATAATTCTCATTTTCTTGTACTAAAGTATTTAAAATCAAAAGCAAAAAATGTTACTTCCCACAGACTTCCAAGGATTACAAATTTGGCTGGTTCATACATACAACTTAACGCACCATGCACCAACAATAATGGCCAGTAAATTTAGCATACCAAACCTTAAAAATCATTTTAGGGTAACAATTGGAATTATTATCCAAGCAAGGAACCTTAACAAATTAAATCCACTAGCAAATCAGAGGAAATAGTTTCATGGAGTTGACACAAGTGGTCTTTTTAAAAGCAAAACTTACAAAATAGCAATTTTCTTTTTTTCAAAGAACCATACCAGTGATACAAAGCAGTATCCCACCAAGAGAGCTCCAGCTATCAAACTTGTCTTTTTTAAAATACCGGTATATGTATACCGGGTTATATGCTTTGAGAGCTGATCTGTTATATCTCCATATATTTATTGCACCAACTGACCCAATTAGTATAAACCAAAGTAGCACTATCGGTGCAAACAGCCACCCAACTTTATCGGTACCATAGTGTTGCATGCAGAATACACCAACCAGTATTATCACCGCCACTACTACTACAACATCTGAAACAAAATAAAACAAAGTATATATTGAAGAAATGATGTTGTAGAACATCATAGAAGTATGAAAAAAAATAGTTGGGAAGGCAGTAACGTACTGTTGCTCATTTTGGGGTTCTCTACTCTGATACCGCCAGATGCTGAAAGAACTGCACGGTATGTTAAATTAATATGCAAGTGATAAACTAAAATTACAGGTAGCATGCAAATCAGACCCAAGCACCCAAGAACAGACACCCTGATAGGACACAAAATGACACTACCTGACAGACTATTTACAACCCTTACCTGGAGTCATAATAACTAAAATTTTATCGCACCGGCCAGGACTTGGATCAGTAGGAACCAGGAACCAGAAAGTACACTGGCCATTGCCAACTAAGTTGAAATGATCAATGACCGCACATGAACTCAAGGAATAAATATCTAGATTTGTAAGTAATACGGAATTTAAGATCCCAAAGGAATAAATATTGTACAAAGCATGCTCCACTTCATGAAATAATAGGTTATGTCTGACAAATGGCAGGTCTACCAATTCTACTTCAAAATTACCCCAGCAGTGCCACCTATATATTGAAAAGAGTAGAACTAGGGTGTTCCTAAGCTCACCAAGCCCTCCGTGAGCTCGACTCTAAAACCTATCGAATTGACTTCAAATGATATTTTCAAACCGTTAGATGTTCAATCTATATTAAAATGTGCTTGGAGACCAAATTTTACATTTTTTGGAATTTTTTTACTATTTATTAAGATAGTTTGAAAATCACTGTTTTTATTAAAATTCTGCACCATTGAAAAACAGCGATTTTCAAACCATCTTAATAAATAGTAAAAAAATTCCAAAAAATGTAAAATTTGGTCTCCAAGCACATTTTAATATAGATTGAACATCTAACGGTTTGAAAATGTCGTTTGAAGTCAATTCGATAGGTTTTAGAGTCGAGCTCACGGAAGGACTTGGTGAGCTTAGGAACACCCTAGTTCTACTCTATTGAAAATTTAATAGGCAAAATTGACACACCTATGAACTTAAGTTGGCTATGCCAATAAAGTGAAATTTTTTTTTTGACAGTTTACTGAACCTCGTTACTTACCAGAAATTGCAGGGGTGAGAATACCATCTCCTATGGCCATGCAGGTACCGATAAGCACAACAAAAAGAAGTGCATTTTTCTTGTAAGTGTGTGCCTCCAGCCACCGCTTCACCTTTGCGGCGAGTGAATTTACCTCATGGGTCTGACGGCTGTACGTTGTCAGTTCCTCATCAGTATGGTGCTGGTTCGGTATTGTGTTTATTTTTGCGTGACGACAAAGAAGTGAATAAAGTGCAAATGTGCCACCTGGATTTTATACATTTTGAGTATTAGAATTTTATATTACTATGCTATATATCTTTAATTAATTATGACAATACAATGCAGAAATGCTACATGTCAACGCAAAAGGAAAATGGCAATAATTTTGAAAATAGTAAAAATTAGAACAATACCAATAGTCATAATAATTATATATTATCATCATTGCAAGCATAATTATTTTACATTAATAATAACATCACATTGGACAAATTCAAACATACTTATTAAGATAAATTTTGCCAGATGCCCTTGCAAAATATAATCCCCATGAACTATAAGTACTAGTGCTATTTTCTCAAAATATGACAAAATTACCCCACTTTCACATTCGTAAGCAAGCAAGCAAAGCACACTTTTACATGTTATATTTCTTACTTCTCCAGAAATTCCATATGCATCATGTTCTACCAGCTAAAATAAAAAAAATACAACATCAATGAAACAAATAATTATCTCACCTTGACCATTGTCATTTGCACGAAGCACAATAAATACATACTTGAGTAGAGGTATCAGCGTAAGAGAATAAATAATTAATGAAAGAGCCCCAATTACATCTTCTTCATCTTCTACACCATGTGGAAATACATTGTAAAATACATACAATGGTGAGGTACCTAGATCTCCAAATACCACTCCAAGACTTTGGTATGCAAGCCTCAGTAGTAACAATGATGAAAATTTCTGCACCAAAAATATGAACAATTAGAAATTATCAAAGATTTACACGTTAGTTTGCTTGTTTAAACTCCTAACTTAATTTATTATACAGGTACTGATTCTTTTCACCTTCCCTCTCAAGTCTCAACTCAAGTTATCTGTATCTATTGAGTTTGTGAAACTAATTCATTCTAGCACTAACTCTGTCCCCACAGGACACAAGTCCGTCTCATCGCTACCAAGAACATACCATAATAATATTTATAATTGTAAGTACAATTGTAACAATGATAAACACAACGACAACAGCCATAATATAAATAATAGTATACAAACAGCAGTAATTATATTGGTCTACGTAATAAAAATGCAGTAATAGTATAAACGATGATGATGATAATAAAAATTTGAAACTTAATTTTGTTTACAGTAAATTTTTCAAGAGAGAAATGTGTGCTTATAGAAAGAAAAATAGCCCAATTAAAACTTTGCACATTGGTACTGGTATGAATTGGTTGTCACATACCAGTACCTGCTGTGAATGCAATGAGATACTTTGTTTTTTGGTGACACAAGTCCCCTAGGGTTCAGCCCATTTCAGTTCTCTTTCTTCTGCCGAGTTACCATGTTTTAATAAAGTGTAAGCACTAAAGCCTAATTCATTAACCACTGAATCTAACTTGAAAGGAAACCAATTGAAACAAAATAAAATGCAGTTCATTAAAAAGAAATGACCAGTGCTTGTCTGAAAATGACAGTAGAGATGTTTTTTATTCTTACCAAAAGAAGTCATTTTATTAGAACAAAGTCACTATATTATATTACTTGAAAAATAACCTATTCAATTATTATATTTGAGTAAAAAGATCCTTTTCAATTATAGTATCTCAAGTTGTTCTTACATAGTTTACTCACTGGGGAAAAGGATGGGAAGCTTAAATGACAGTTGGAAGTTAGCATCAGATTGACTTGGATATTTCCCTTTTTCTAAAAGAAAAAAATTAATTAATTAAATTGCCCAATTTGTCAACAAAATTAATAAAAAAAAAAACCTTTTCTCTATACATATTTCTTAGTCGTCCTGCTTCTTCATCCATGGGTTGATCAAGGTTTTGATCCAATTCCCACATCACCCCTTTACTCGTCGTCTCATTTCTGGTAGCTGAATCCATTAAAACCAGGCCAATTTGCACCTCAACTTCCAAAAATCTTCAGAATTGCTCTTCAGTTCTTCTTAGTTTCACCAAAAGAAATCCCAAAATTGTCCTGTATCAGGTCAAAAAACCGAACTAAATTGGGTTTGCTGAGACTGATGCCTATACAGCCTATAATTTCTGATCACAAATTCGACCTAAACAAGTCTTCACCTCTGTTTGAGAAAAAAAAAAAAAAAAGCAACTCCCTTTGCTATTTCAGAAGTCCCAACAAGAAAGGAAAATTGATGCCCCAAATGAGATTCAAATATTTCTAAAAGAAGAAAAACTTGCTCAGTATAATTACCCCAAACCAATAGTCCAATATTTCCAAAATTTACGGAAAGGAAATAGAGAAAAAAAAAAAAAAACTAATATTGCCGCCTCAGTGGCTAAAATCGGAACAGGAGCAAATTATTGGGTCGGTTTGCAAATTGAACCGAAGAAGAGAGTGAGGGACAGGAGGAATAAGAGGGAGAAACAGAGAGAAATGCAAGACATGAGCTTGGGAGGAAGAGGAAGAGGAGGAGGAGAGAGCGAGAGGGACAGAAGTGGGGGTGGGCCTGGAAATGGAGAG
Organism: Carex kokanica; assembly: GCA_025461125.1. NCBI lineage: Eukaryota > Viridiplantae > Streptophyta > Magnoliopsida > Poales > Cyperaceae > Carex > Carex kokanica. Next base: position 625,857 of record JAJGRX010000923.1, on the reverse strand, counting down.
AGAGAGAGGTGATAACTGATAAGAGTCAGGTGGCAGAGGCATCAGCAGAAAGACAAAATACAGTAATATTTTTATTGGATTCGGTGCACTACACTGCAAAACACCGAGAGAAGCAACAATTAGGTCCCAGAAGAGTCCGGGGATTCAAGAATTCATATCCTCTGCATTAACTCAAAAGAGAATCTTTTGAGTTAATAAATCTCGACTGTCCAATCTGTTTTCAAAATTCGTGCGTACTAGATCTGCACTAATATTAAAGAGCTCTTATGTTATAGACACGAGCCGGATTGGCTCCGTTTAAAATCAGACGGTTGAAATTCATTAACTCAAAAGATTCCCTTTTGAGTTAATGCAGAGGATACGGATCCGGGATTCAATGCGTGCCAAAAATTTCGGGCGGTCTGATATCATTAAATATAAATTATATTAATAAATCATTGTACGGTTACAAAAAAATTTAAAATATATATTCTATATAATTTAATAACAACATTTACACGTAATAAAACCGTATTTCAAAATAATATTAGAATATAGGGTTGTCAAACGACTCTCTTGTAAATATCAATAAAGGAGATGAGGAGAGAGAGAGAGCAGGGGTGACTGAATCAAATCATGTTTAGGGGTGTTCATTGGGTCTGGTTTAGTCGGTTTTGAACCGAACCGAATTAGTTTGGACTAAATGGTTCAGTTTGTTTAGTTTAATGGTTCAGTTCGGTTTACTTTTTAAAACCGAATTATAATTTTGGTTCAGTTTGAATTTTTTTAAAACCGAAATAACCGAACCGACTGAACTTTTATATATTATGAATTTGGTCCGGACCGTTCCAGTTTATTTCTTAATCAATTGCTTTAAATACTTCGGTTTATTTCTTAATATCCCGGTTTATTTCTTAATATAATTCGGTTTATTATAAATCAATTGCTTTAAATAAAAAATTAATATATTTTGGTTTGAACCGAACAAACCGAAATAAAACTTTGGTTCGGTTCGGTTCGGTTGCAATGCTAAATCGGTTCAGTTTAGTTCTATTTTAGAAACCGAATTATTACTTCAGTTTGTCTAGTTCGGTTCGGTCGAACCGAACCGATAAACACCCCTAATCATGTTTATTTGTTTTATAATATTAATTTTTGAGAGATAGAGGAACCGTTTGTTCTGTTCTCTCATTTTTTTTCTCCTTTTTCTCTTTCTCTGTGGAGCACAGCATGACAGTCTCACAGATTTTTTTTTTAAGCCTGTTAATATTTCTTTATAGAATTTAAGAGGTAATTGGTCAATAAATATAATGTAATATGGATATATAATACTAAAAATTAATTTATTTTGACCACTTAATAATAAATAAATAGTTGTCAAAATAACATTAGATATATGTTAGGTATGATTTAGAAATATTTAATACTAAAAATTGGTATAATTTAAGAACCATACTGTTCATTTGTTGAGCGATTTAAAAATTAACTGTTTCAGATATTTTGGCACTTTATATGTACCCAAATATTTTTATATTACACATAATCTGATATTTATTTCAGATATATGTTAATTGAATTTTTTTTATTTTTTTTCTCTTTTTAAAAATAATGAAATAAATTATCATGCTCTTCAAAATTTTAAAACAAAATATCTTTATAAGCCCTTTTACTCGTCTCTTCTAAATTTTTCTCTTATACATTTTCGATTTTTTTTCATCTCAGATAAGGTTTTGGAATTTCGCATAAAAATTATTTGATGCATATAGGAAAAATATTTGTATAAAAAGTATCTGATATAAAATTAAATATTATATAAATAACTAAATCAATAACAATAAGAAATTAATGTTTCTTCCTTTCCTATTTCTCTCCCATAACTAGAAACAAAAGAGGTTTTGGAATAGCAAGAGTTAGTCTTTAGTCTACAACAAAGGGCCATACTTGAACAAGTATCCTCTCCAATATGTGTAAAAGATTTTTTTACTTTACGGTTTGAGATTTATCCCCAGCCGCTTTGAGATTTGGGCTAGCGCAGGGACATTATTATTGGGCTTTGAGATTCATGCAAAGTTAAAAAGAATGGTCCGGATCCACTAATCCTAAAATATTCCCTTTTACAGTACCGGAGAGGATGTGAATTCGGCCATACTCTCCGTGTGAGAGATTGTGGATTCGACACCCGGATGAAAAGTTTCTTTATGGACAATTAAATGAAAGTTCATAAACTAGACATCTATCTTTATATCTCAAAACATATTATGAGCATATAACTTTCTATTCAAAATATTAATGGAATATAACTTTTCCGTTAGTATTTTGAACAGAATGAACATATTCCATTAAAATTTTGAATGGAATGAGCATATTCCGTTATATTTTGGACGGAATGATAATATTTCGTTAATATTTTGGATGAAAAAGTTATAGAGTGACTTGATTGGAACAAATTAAAAGTTTAGTGGTTATGGAGAGATAAATCAAAGTAGAGTGACTAATTCGTGACAAAGGACAAAGTTTAGTGACTTCCAGCAAAATTTACCCTATAATATAATATATGATGTTGTTGACTCACTCTGCAAGATCATAGGCAGATCTACCGAGTAAGTTCTACCAGAAAAAAACCTAAATTGAATACTAATCTATACAATCAGACTGTAAACTAAGTTCTTCGAATAAGTTGTACAGAGAAATATATAATTATCTTTGACTTGCGTGATGTGACAAGCTGATAATAACAAATGAACAGTGGATATATTCAGCCAGTGGTGATGAATTAAAATAACGGTATGTACTTGTCGGACGGACAGGGTACCGTCAAGCTATTAATCGAGAATAATCGGTCATAATCAGAAATAATCGGCCAATTAGTTGAAAAAATCCATAACGGTTTGATCACCGCTAAAAACTAATCAGCCAATTAATCGGCCTACACTGATGTTATTAGATATGATATCTGATATCGGACAATATCTGATTCGTATACGATCCGTATTCAAAAATTAGATATGATATCTGATATCGGAATAATTGTATGGATACAGATACAAATATATTTTTAAATTTATTATTTGTATTCAAATAGTAGATATCTACTATATAATTTAATATATATTATGAAAAAACTTTATGTTATTCACTATTATAATTAAATAAATATTATAAACTTTGATATTCTATTTATATTATTTTTAATAAATATCAGATCCAATCCATATCTGTTTCTGTATCCATATTCGAAAAATAAAAACGATACAAATATTTTACCACTATCCGAGCCGTATCCGATCTGTTTTCACCCCTACCATAAAGTACCAATTTAGGATATTATGTTTTTAATGATAAAAATAATAGAACTAGAAAGTTTTTAAGCTCATCAAGTCTTTTGGTGAACTTAATTTCAAAACTTACAGGAATAATTTTAAACGATGAATTCAAACTATTGAAACCAATCTACTTCATGAGTTATGCATTTACATACAAAATTTATAAATTAATTTAGTATAAAGTCAAGCAGTCCAATTTTTTTAATTACTTATAAAGCTTCTTTTGTTTTTACCACTTAAATTATACTATATTAATTAAAAAATTTATAAATTTTGTATGTAAACCATCACTCTTGAGTAGACTGGTTTCAAACAGTTAAATTTATAATTTTTTTAATATAATTTAGTATAAAATTAAGCGGTAAAAAATTGATCAAAATTATACACATTAAAATTACTTATAATTATTTTTACCGCTTAATTTTATACTAAATTAATTCAAAAATTTACAAAATTTTGTATAACTCGTGGAGTAGATCGGTTTCAACATATTAGATATGTCGTTTAAAATTATTTTGATAAATTTTGAAATTAATTTTTAGTAAGCGTAAAAACAATAACAACCAAGTTCTACGATTAAATTATAAGATTAACTATGGTACATTGGGGGAATTTTTTATTGGTAGAAATTAATGAAAAAGAAGCGAGGGAAATAGAAAGAGTACATGAGTTGTGATATTGGTAGAAAGACTGGTAAAATTCTTACCGGTCTAAAAGTTTTTTTTTCCTTTCACTTTTTCTAGTAAAATATAATTTGTTTTATAAAAATAAATAGAGTATCTTAAAATTTAGATATAATAGAAACATTATATCTATTTTTTGAAAAACTTTTCATATTTTACTAAAAATCTAATATCAGAATTCCCTCCATCTATACATCAGATTTAAAAAAAAAAAAAAAAACTAAGTTTAGACCGGTAGAATTCCTACCGGTACAAACTTTTTGATTTTTTAGACCGGTAAGAATTTTACCGGTCTTTCTACCAATATTACAACTCATGTACTCTTTCTATTTCCCTCGCTTCTTTTTCATTAATTTCTACCAATAAAAAATTCCCTACATTGGTACACCCATTTTTGCATTTAATTGTTTTGGAGAAGCCCCACACAAGGTACATTGGTACAGCCATGCACCTGGCCTATGCACCAGTGCACCACTTTAGAATAGCAGGGAAGGGGCCATCTGGCCCATCTGGAAGGAGATACATCTAAAATTGTCCTTTCTGGAGTATATAATATTCTGATCATATTTTTATATTAGGTGCACTGTAATGAGTCGATTTCACAAAACCTTGTTTAGTGAGATCATCAAGTATATTAACAACGGTATGTTTACGTGGGTTAAATAACTAATCATTCTAATTAGGATTGCACAATCAACTTAGTACCCCGTGCTCGCCTGAACGGGCACAAGTACCACGTTCGTTTATTTATTAATTTAATTAGTTTGAGCAAAAATCACTACAATGCTCTTTTATTATTTTCATTTTGTAGAGTAAGGATGAAGGATTTGTTTGGTACAGGGGTGCAGACGGATCGGATAGTGGTAAAACTATATCCGTATCCGCTTTTATTTTTCGGATACGGATACAGATCGGATATTAGACGGATACGGATACAGATCGGATATTAGACGGATACGGATACAGATCGGATATTAAACGGATACAGATACGGATATCCGCTTTTTATAATAGTGAATAACATAATTTTTTTTATAATATATATTAAACTATATAGTATATATCTACTATTCGGATACGGATAATTAAAATTTAAAACCATATCCGTATCCGTATCTATACGGATATTCGAATATCGGATATCCGTATCTAATTTTTGGATATGAATTTGGATACAATTGGATAATATCTGATCCATTTGCACCCCTAGTTCGGTAAGAATTTTTATGAGAGTGAGAATTTTGTTTTATAAATAGTCTGTAAGTATGGGAGTAATAAATTTTTATTATGAGAATGAGAATATTAATTTGTAAATTTTCAAGTTGTAAAATTCATGAAATTTTTTAGAATATAAGTATTTTCCGTACATGAAAAAATTGTTAAAAAGTTAATTTTATTCCTTTTTACAATTTTTTTTAGAAGATGCAATACTAACACCAAACTATAATAAGTGCACTGAGTTTAGCTGAAATCATGCTTTTCTTATTATAAATGAGTAAATTAAGAACTTTGTTCAATTTGTTTAAATTGTGCTTTGTATAATTTAAACATAGGCTTACACTCAGAATTTTGTTTTTTTTATTGTAATTCAAACTAAAGATTTGAATTTTTTTTTTTACTATTTTTTTTTTTTTTCAAATCTTTAGTTTCGAAACTATGAAATGATTTATGAGGCGGGTTCAAATGCCTTCATTTTTTGTGCCTCCACCATGCCTCCATTTTTAAAACGTTAATAACTTAAAATTTAAATCATAAACTTCAATATAAAATCATTAGATGTGATCTATATTATTTCTCTATGTGCTCATAAAAAATTATCACATTTTGGTTTTGTTTTTATGTGAATCAATAAGTTAAAAAATCAACGCTTATAAATTATCCACATTAGTACATTTTTACAAGCTCTTGATGACAACCAAAATAAAGTTGAAATATCATAATTTTTTACACATGCATAGATAAAATTATGTAGATCATATCTAACGGTTTTATTTTGACTTTTAAGTTTTAAATTTTAAGTTATTAAAGTTTTTAAAATTAGAGGCATGATGAAGGCACACAAAATGAAGGCATTTGAATCCTCCTCATAATTTATTGTTGTGTACGATTTCATTTGAATCCTCTTCATTTCATTGCACGAATCTCAAAGCTCAATAATATTGCCGCTGTGCTAGTCCAATTCTCAAAGCGGCTGAGAGTAAATCTCAAACCGTAAAATGAAGGGAATCTTTTACACATATTAGAGAGGATACTTGTTCATTGCTTAGGTGGTAAGCAATGTTATACGAAAATATTAGCATCAATTCCCACTAAATATTGGCCTCATATAAAGTTTGTCCTCTTTTATATATAGCTTTTTTTTTTTCACAATTGAAGATCTCTTCTTCCCAATTCTCAACTTATCCCATGTTATTATACGGCTAGTTGAGGCGTTCATTCTGACTTTGTGACCAGAAAATTCATTTGAAATTTTAAGAGTATAGAAAAGATTCTTCTAAGAATTAATGCAGTACATTGCCAGTTGATTTATCAAATTTAAAAAAGAAACAATTGTTATGTCAACTTCATGTTTATTATTCTATAATGGTACCTTGTGAAATTAATTATTAAAAAAAAAACCACATGCGCACGTACTGAAGTTTGTACATACATTGCAAATATGAGGTTCCTAAGATATGTGCTCCAATCCTGCTCCACATCTTTATCTTCGTTTTCAAAGTCTAAACAGTCGATTCGAATCGCTCAACATGATCTTCATATTAAAATGTACTTGGAGACCAAATTTTATATTTTTTTTAACTTTTCTTACTATTTTTTTAAGATAGGTTAAAAAAATCACTGTTTGGATGGTCCAGAATCATTTGAAAACAATGATTTTGTACCTATCTATCTAAAAAGGTGGTAAAAGAATTTAAAAAAAATATATAAAATTTGGTTGCCAAACACATTTTAATATATAGATGATGTTGAGAGGTTCATATCGACTATTCGAACTTTGAAAACGGAGATAAGAATGTGAAGCATGATTGAAACACAAAACCAATAATGCATTTTAACTCTATTCATAAAATAAACTCTTATCACTTGTACTTCTAAAAAAATGATGTATATAAATGCCCAAAAATAACATGTCAATATTTTTTTTGTTAATTCCGGCTTACAAATAGAAAAAAAAAAACAAAAACAAAAATCATGAACAGTCTAAAAAAAAATAATTAACATGCAATGGTAAAGAAAAAAAAATTAAACGAGGCTTGAAGTCTCTATCTCTATATACGGTGTCATGGTATTGTAAAACATGTAGTCCTGTTAGGGGCATTAAGGGGAACAGGAATGGATCTGGAAACAAATTTTTTAACTGACTTTTACTGTGCTTGTGGAAAAAAAAATTCATTCTGAGTGAATTTTTTTTTCTCACGGCAACAGTATTTCGCCAAACAGGACCACGGTATTTGTAAATAGACACGTCACCCGACAGATATAACAATTCGATTGAAATTATTTAAAACTATACTAGAAGTTTCCTTTTCCCTATCAAGAACAAATGTTATATGAAATAAGAGTTAGAACTCTTCAATTCATATCTAAGAGTATCTACAGAGAATGGCTAATATACAAATGTTTGTTCCTGGACTTAGGAACAAACGGTTTGGTTCTCTAATTTTCAAAGTCTAAACAGTCGATCCAAACCGTTAAATATTCAATCTATATTAAAATGTGCTTGGAGACCAAATTTTACATTTTTTAAATATTTTTACTATTTATTAAGCTGGTTTAAAAACCGCTGATTTTATTAAATTTATGCACTATTGAAAAACAGCCGTTTGGATTGACTGTTTAAACTTTGAAAATCGGAGAACCGAACTGTTTATTCCTGAGTCCAGGAACAAACGTTTGTATATTAGCCATTCTCAGTATCTACATGTTGTTTATAGAAACTATGCAAGAAATTTTTTATTTTTTATAGAATCTGTTTATAAACTACATGCTGATCTAATAATTGACTTAAATTATTTCTTCTTTTTAATTTAATTATTACTGACATGACTTAATAGAAACTCTAAAATTAATTTTAAAAATGCGAGAGTTTAAAAACTTTAACCGGAAGTAATGTTTTAACAACTGGATTAGACATGATTTTCATATTTTATTTTATTTTTTTATTGAGGGGAAGGGAAGCTGCTTCTCAGGCGGAACAAAGAAAATATGTTCCTAGAATTTATATACAAAACCAATCATTGCCCTGATTTATGATTCAGTATATATAATCTCCATTTCATTATTAAGCACGTTGGGTGTCCGATCCGCCAACGGTTACGATTGAAAGATGAAATTTCGGATTTAATCTCAGCCCTTCAATCACATAATTTGTCTTCTTTTGATTAAAATACATATGTTTTATGTGTAGAAGTCTAAATTTAGTTAAAAACATACTCACCACACGTACTACCACACGATACGTTATAAGTAATACCAAGAATTGAGCAAATGAAGTAAGCATTACATATTTATTACCATATCTCTCTCCAGCTTTAATTGGTGCATAAAAAGATTAATTTTCAATTTAGACAGATAGCATATCTCATTTCCGAATTTCCTACCTCTTATTCATTTTTGGAAGAGAACAAAAAAGGCATATTATTGATTTATTCTCTAGCAGCTTTCCACATTTAATTTAGTTGAATTATAACGCAAAAATTGTGTATGCACTGACATGCAAAGAATGTTGTTGTATTAAAACAGTCATTTGTTGTTGTTTCTTTTATTATTATTTATTATTTGCCTCTCTATATTAAATCTTATAATATGTCCCGTTGCAGCGCACGGGTACGATACTAGTTTACTATTAAGCACATAATAATTGGTATGTAACTCTGTATAAATAAATATATATAGATCATTCAAATCAAATTAGACGGGCCAAACTGCATCTCAATTCTTACTGTTAGAACTGGTAATAATTTTTAAACTCAACTAATAGTTACAGTGGTAAGCTAGTTGGATGATTTTCAAAAGGTCTTGTCTTAGTTGACACTAGTGTTGTAAATAACGGTATACGGTCGTCAGACGGATAGAGTACTGTTAAGCAATTAATTAAGAATAATTGATCATAAGAAAATAATTGGCCGATTAATCGAAAAAATCCGTGACAGTTTGATTACTGCCAACGACTAATCAGCTTAAACGGACAGTGGTTGACACAATATGATGAGTGACTTATTGACAACAAATAGTGCTATAACAATTAATCAATCAAAACTAATCTGTATCATATGATTCGAAAGGAACTATTTTGAACCTTCCAATTTTATTTTTGTATTAATAAAATGAGTAAAATTGCATGAGTTATAGCTCAAAACTCATAGTTAACTTGTATTTGATGCGAATCAGACTTAAATTTACGAGGAGGGTTCAAATGCACCCACATTTTTGTGCTCCCAATGCACCCACATCCTTTATCTCCGTTTTTAAAGTCCGAACAGTCGATCCGAGCCGCTCAACATAATCTTCATAATAAAATATGCTTGGAGACCAAATTTTATATTTTTTAGAATTTATTTACTATTTTTTAGATAGATACAAAATCAATTTATCGGATGGTCCAGAATCTCCTTAAAACAATGATTTTGTATCTATCCAAAAAAATAGTAAATAAATTCTAAAAAAATATAAAATTTGGTCTCCAAGCATATTTTATTATGAAGATATGTTGAGCGGCTCGGATCGACTGTTCAGACTTTTAAAACGAAGATATACATATATATTATTTGGGTGCATTGGGAGCACAAAAATTTGGGTGCATTTGAACTCTCCTCTAAATTTACTTAGCTTCGAGCTTGATTTAAACCAAAGATTTAAATAGTGTTTATCATATCATAGCGGAACGGTTAAAAAGCAGTACTATGCCCATATTACACCGCTATAATACTGATGGCGCTATAGCTTTTATGATCCAAAAATGCTTAGAACCTTAATTTAAACATAACTTCATATATATTAACAAAATTTAATTTAGAAAATCTAGCCTTGACAATGACAAATATGATAACTTTTTTGTAATTTTAACTATGAATTATTCTCAAAAGTTTTATTTAAGATGAACGTAATTATAATTAAAATATTTTTTTCAAAAGATTAACATTTAGTTTTGCAAAGTACCATAACCACACTCTTCATTTTTCATCAACTTTTTAACAACATAATTGTATACTAAATAACATTTAGTTTTGCAAAGTACCAAAACGATGACCAGAGAGTGCTCTGCATCATTTTGTAGGAGGATGGAATGGGTGGTTTGGGGAAAATAGCTTCAAGTTAGCGGAATGGACTCTGCTGCTTTTCTGCATTCCATCATTCAAAATTTTTTATTTCACGCATCTCGATACAGAAATTTTTTCATGCACAAATCTCGATAAATTTGAATGGTTGAATCTGAAAAAACTGGCTGCTGCTTTTCTATCAGAAAATCAGCAGAGTCGGACCCGAGAGCGGAGGTAAAGGTTATTAATTAATTGTGTACTTAATTAGTAGTGTAGATGGGGAAGTGCCAAGTCTTGCCAGTGTCACAAGGGTCGGACTGCCTCCAACTCACTTTACCACCTATCAATAATAAATGCACAATATGCGGTCCATAAACGCCGACCCTACTTATGTTAGATATAAAACCGGACCGGATCGGACGGTCGCTGAAATAAACCAGAACCGGTCAGATTTGGTTGATTATTATAATCGGAGATAGAATAGAACCGAAAATATTTAATTAAACCAGCCGATTTTATAAGAAAAAAAAACCCGGGAAACTAAATCTAAAAGAACCATCAATCATATTTCCGACTAAATCATATTTATGAGCAATAATGCGAGCAACTTCAACAATCAAAATCATTCCTCTTCGTAAAGTTCAAGATGAGAACTATAATATCTCTGATTGCTCGTAATTATTTGGAGCATTTTGGGCTAAGAGCATCTCTATTTCAGTAAACGTTTAGTAATTAATTTGGACCACGTCACTGAATTTAACAATTAAAGAGATTCATAATTTCTAAATCACTCCATCCCAGAAGTTTATAGAGTTGCTTTTAAAACAAACTTGCTAATTTAAAAACTGTGGTACATCCCAGCAATTATATTAGCAATTAACATATCAGATTAGCAATTTAAAAGAAATCACTGTTGTAGATGCTCTTATATGTCATCCATAATATCTGGCCGCTTAAGTTATCAAAATGGAGAACGGAGTAGGTTCAATGGATCCAATGAGCTTCATAACCGTCCAATCCGCATTAAGATCTGTGTGCATACAAATTAAAACAGACACACTGATTTTAAAGCAGAACACACGCATTTTAATGCGGATCGAACAGTAATTGAGCTCATCGAACCAAAGTAGATCCGTTGAACATCAAACCTACTCTGAACTCATCAAAATGATGCTGTAGTGGTCAGACACTCAGATATGATCCGATTATTTTTTGTAGTATTAGAAAAAAAGTTAAATCTATGACATTAATATTTTCATATTTCAACTACAGCGTCACCTGATTTTTTTCTTAATATTTTTTTATCAATTCTCCCACTACATTTGCCTCTTAAAGATATGTTGGTTATTATAAACAAGGCAAATTCTTCTATGGACATAAGGATCTATTTGTAAAATGAACATATTTTCATTTTCAAAGTTCAAACAGTCGATCCGGCCGTTCAACATTATCTCCATATTAAAATGTACTTGGAGGTCAAATTTTATATTTTTTTGAATTTTTTTACTATTTATTAAGTATTTTACAAAATTCAATGGTCTGAATTTGACTAGTTTTTGATTTCTTTAATCTGACTTGATTTGATTTGATTTGATTTCCTCAGACATGATTTGATTTGATTGATCTGACTTGAACGGTTGAGATCAATTTAGGTTCTATAATGCGATTCTAAGAATTGGTGAGGGCCCACCAGCGCCAGCCTTTTTTTGTAGTGAGATTTTTGGTGGAAGAGTTAGGTTTTACCTTTTCAGCTTTATCTCGTTTATATCACATATCATATCTCCAGTCCTATGTAGAAACCAAACTAAAGCTTATCGATTTGCACTTTGCACCGTGACAAGATAAATGATCTAAGCTATCATGTCCGTCTGTAAAGGCGAAGGACACTCATAAATTTTAATTCATCAACTGTTCATTTGTTCTTTTCGTTTTCGATTTATATCCATGTCCTTCACATTTATTTATTGAGGAATGCTTCGGTGGACATAAGGACCTATTTGTAAAATAAACATATTTTCATTTTCAAAGTTCAAACAGTCGATCCGACCGTTCAACATTTTCTCCATATTAAAATGTACTTGGAGGTCAAATTTTACATTTTTTTGAATTTTTTTACTATTTGTTAAGTATTTTACAAATTCAATGGTTTGAATTTGACTAGTTTTTGTAAAATACTTAATAAATAGTAAAAAAATTCAAAAAAATGTAAAATTTGACCTCCAAGTATATTTTAATATGGAGATAATGTTGAACGGTCGGATCGACTGTTTGAACTTTGAAAATGAAAATATGTTCATTTTACAAATAGGTCCTTATGTCCACCGAAGCAAATGCCTTATTTATTTGAATCCAGTCGTCAGATCAACAGAGTGAGTGTAGTCATGATTTTTATTTGGAGCATGCAAGAAAATTTACTGGTACAACTACTGAGTTGTTAACTGCTGCAAATTAATCAATTCTGACAATTTTTTTTCTCCAGGAGTAGATAACAATCCGATTTTAATTCATCAACTGTTCATTTATTCTTTCCGTTTTCGATTTATAACCATGTCCTTTACATTTATTTATTTGAATCCGGTCATCAGATCAACAGAGTGTAGTCATGATTTTTATTTGGAGCATGCAAGAAAATTTACTGGTACAACTAAGGGTGAGTAAATTGCTCATAACTCGTAACTCGCTCATAACTTGCTCACTAAATGCTCATTAACAACTCGCTCATTAACAACTCGCTCATTAACTTAATGAGCCAAGCATGAGCATACCCCAACTAGCTCATAACTCGTTCATTAAGAAATTTGATCATTAATACACCGTTCTGGATTTGTACAGTTCTGAATTTGTTTATTTTTAAATTCTACATTTTTATTAATGTTTTGATAATGTAAATTTGTAGATATGTGACAAAGAGATAGCTTTGACGTATGTGACATGTAGGGTCGTGAGAATGACACGAAGATAGTTGTTTGATTTTGTTAAATTTGCTTATGGACAATTTTTTGTTAAATTATGTACTGCTTAATTAGGTTGGATTATTAGAATTTATTAAATTCTATAAATGAAAATTAGTTTTTGAATAGTGTATTTTAAACAACTTGGTAACTCGCTCATTATCAACATGCTCATTAACAACTCGCTCTAACTCGCTCATTAAGCTAATGAGCCGAGCATGAGCATACCCCAACTCGCTCATGCTCGCTCATTAATCACCCGTAGGTACAACTAGTAGTTGTTAACTGCTGCAAATTAATCAATTCAGACATAAAATTTTCTCTAGGAGTAGGTAACAATCTGATTATATATAAACATATATTCAGTTTTTAAAATTCAAAAATAGACAATTGCTTACCCGTAGTTCAATGTGGCTCTGCCACTGTAGACCAACATTCATAGGACTCAGATTTATCCAACACTTTTTTTCAATAGAGAGTTGATGGTGAAGTCACTCAACACCCTTTCCAAATTTTTGTTATTACAATAAAATATTTTATTCATTCAAATTTCTAAATTACGACCTCTCACCAGGGGCGGATCTAGGATTTCCGTCAGGGTAGGGCAAGATAATATTTATGCGGGTCCAATATCTAATCGGGTTTAAACCTACTATCTAATCGGGTACTAAATAAAAAACAATCAACATGCCAAATTTTTTTTTTTCAAATCTAAACATGACATACAAAAATTTACAGAGGAGAAAGAGAAGAGGGCATTTGTTTCTTCCAGGGTAGGGCATTTGTTTCTTCCAGGGTAGGGCAAGATCCAAAAACCTAGTACTTGGAAACTAATTTTGAAATTCCAGGGTAGGGCAGTTGCCCTACCCTGCTCTATGCTGGATCCGCCCCTGCCTCTCACATAAGAAACATGTGTCTTTGTCACAAAAAACTGATTCTTATTCAACACTTATTTTTTTTATCTTTCTATTCTTTAATTCAAGAAGGACAACAATAATAAAAATCAAACAGCTAATAAATACAAATTATTAAGAAAAGCAAGAACAAGCAATTATTAATGAAACAAAAATAAATGGCACATGAAGAGGACATTCAAGGAGGGATAAAATTATCCATAAAATCAGAAATTTTGAAAGTGGTGTTAATAATAAAATTTGTAGTGCTATTATTAGCATCCGTATGAACATGTTGAACATATCAAGTACTATGACCCATTTTTTTAATTCGGAAATCTCTGACCTTAACCCTGCTTGAGTTGATAAAGATTCTAAATTACACATGCTTAGCCTAGTTTGTACCAACTATGTCTGGAACATGTGTGGAGGATGTATTTAAGGATCTCGATGCCATTTTTCTTAATTTTTTTTTTTTTTTGTAGAACGTACTTAACTAAGATTATATATAAATGGGTGGGCGGGCGGGGGGGGGGGGCGGGGGGGGGGGCGGGGTGAGGAGGTGGATATTATTCTTAATTAATCCTTTCGCGAGAAAAAGTTTCTCTTTTTCATATCCGAATTGTAAGAATAAGAAATCCCGAAATTTTTATTAATACCATTCCCAAAAAAAAAAAAACCAAAAGACCACTAAAATTGGAGAATTCCATATTTATCAGGGCCGCAACGACAAATGGCGGCCCCTCAAAAATCCAAAAAATTCAGAATATTACAGTGCATTTTTTGGTTTTTGAGGGGCCGCAACGACAAGTGCCGACCCCCAAGAATGAGGCTGCCATTTGTTGTTGTAGCCCTGGTATTTTTCAAATTCCTCATATTTTGTGAATTTTTTTTTTGACAGTGGTATTAGAAAAAATTCCAGTAAGAATTCAATTCTTGGTGGCTATGTGGATGCAATAATAAGAGGAAATTGCATCCTTTATGGCACTAGAAATTTCACTAGAGTTGCTCGATTTATGTAAATATTTGTAAATATTTGATCTGTACAAATTTTTATTTGTTCATATGAATCTCGATAAATATTGAATGATTTTGACTTGATATCGAACTAAATTTGTTTAGATGTTCATCAGACCGCCCCTATATGTGGATGCAATACATATTAGTTTTTCAAGTAAAAATTAGAGATTAAGTTACTCAACTATTCAATGTCTATATGAAATTTATATTCAACTTCTTCTTTTTTTGTCTGCAACCTCTCGGCATTGTCTTTGCCACTATATATATATTAAATGTTGATTCTCAATTTGCTAACTATCAACATGATCTAAGATTCTGTCAGTGTGGGACACAAATCGGGTTCAAACCAATAATTAATCGGATTTGAATAGCTTATCATACTCAAATTCATTAACTAATCGGATACTAGATAAAAAAAATAACAAAAATAATCTCATACATAATAAAAAATAACAAAAATAATCTCTTACAAAATAATATTCTTTTATCTATTTAAAACAACAAAAACGATCGGGGGAGAAGGGGGAATTAATTTCCAGAGGAAAAATTAATCCCGATCTATTAAGTCAAAATTACTTTTCAAAATTCAGAAGAGGTAGTTGCCCCATAGTATATACTAGATTCATCCTGTCTCTGGAGAGATTAAGTCGCAGTGTGTCTAAGCGCGTCCTAACTCGAGAGAGATTAGTTTGTGCGAGTTAGGTGTGTATTTATTGCGTGTCCGGGTGAAACTGAGTGTAGATCCGGTGGGTACATAACTCTATCCTCTATGTACCCTATGTTGCTGAGTTCTGGACCCCAAGCTCAGTGAACTCGGGAGTATTTATAGGTCTTTAGGTCGGTTATGATCTCGTATGGACATCCTGTGTGGGCTTGTCCCGCAGGCCGATAAGTCAGTTCGGATATCATACGGACGTCCCGAGTGGGCTTGTCCGCAGGCCGGTAAATCGGTTCGAGTCTCGTACGGATGTCCCGTGTGAGTTTACTATCTGAGCTTATTACTTAGCTCATAAGAGTTTTATGGAGCTTTTAAGTATACGACTCTTTCAATACTTGATCCACCTCTCTTTATCAGTGCATGACGTAGCAATCTGAATGCAATAGTTTTATGCTGGAATTTGCCAAAGCAAACGCATAATTCTAAATGCAGACATTTATTTAATTCATGCATCTAACATTTGTTTGGAAGGAAAGATTGGGAGTGGAACACGAAAGGAATGGGATTTGGATCGGAACCGTCTGATTTGAATCTGTGACTATCTAACTAAAGTGGAACGCACGTATTACGAGAGATAGATTCGAATTCCAAAGCAATCTCGAGCGATAGATTCGATTCGAACGGTCCCAACCCAAAACCCAAAAAATGGATTACTTTAGGATCTGATCGGCTGCTCCCCAAATTTTACTGTTCACGTGGGAAAAAAAAATTCACTCAGACTGAATTTTTTTTTTCCCACGTGAACAGTAAAAATCAGTTTAAAAAAAAAAATTCCCGAGCCCATTTTTCAGCCCACTGTGCTGCCGATCAGGACACAGAGACCGGACCCAAAGGAAAGGAGGAGATTTCCATTCAAATAATAAATAAGAGTTGGTCTATTCAACAGACTGAGCAAAACTTTATAAGTCAACGGAAACAGTGCAATTTGAAAAGCACAGATTTAGTATATGCTAAACAGTACCAGTATATGCTTAATTGCTTATTCAAAAGCACCCTTTAGAGAGATGTGATAAAGAAGTAATAAATGCTGTGTACTTATCTAAGGTTGACACTTCAAACATACAAGCTTGAGTTGTCACATTCCCTTCAACAGTTCAACCAGGGTTGGTTTATTCAAACCCTAGGGCCTAGCTATAGGTTTCTCAATCACAGCCTTCCGGATCTCCTATAAGTCTATATCAGAAAAAAAGTATTTGTTTAATAAATTTTATATTTTAGCAGCAGATCTTAAGATAAAACCATACCCTTATTTTTATATCTTTACACAAGAGTCAAATGTGATTTATTAAATATATCTGACATCTGTTCCGTTCGGCAACTTCTTATTTTCCTTGTATTTTTTTTTATAGTAGGATAAGTTTGTTTATCTTTTCATTGAATTTTATAACCAAACTTTTTATGTGTATATTTTTAAATTTTGTTGGTCAATAGTATTATTTGTGCTCATCTGAAATTGGAGAAATAGTGTCTTCACAATCATTGCGTAACTAATTAACACAATATTAAGAAGAGTCCGGCTAATGTCATAACGTTATAATTTAAAATAGTTATAAACTACATAATTTTCTATCATGTAATGAGGACTTACTATACTAATATGAAATAATTGTTAACAGTTACGCATTTGTGACACAAGCTAAAATTTGTTATGACAATTGTCAGTTAACTTTTAATTTTTTTTTCAAACCCATTATTCAAACTTCTCAAAATACACACTTAACTATTTTTTATAATACATAATTTTTTTTTTTTAAACCTTCGCAGAAGCTGTAAAGTCATGAGTAGAAATCAAACTCTCAACTTTTGAATAACTATTAATTCTAGGACTTTTTTTTTCTAACCAACTGTGTTACCTCCATTTTCTCACATACTTAATTGTTATACAATATAAACTTGGTTATTGCATAATACACACTTAATTATTACACTTAATTTTTGCATGATGCACACATAACTATTGCTTAAGGCGTACTTTACGTATTTTTTTTTCACAAAGTTTGTTCAAAATATTTGAAGGATAATTAAGAGTTAAGAACTTCAAAGGTGAGTATAATATTTCTAATTATCCAATCACGAAGATTGCACAAATGCCATATTGTCAATAATAGGAGCATTAACTCATCTTTACTGAAGTTTTAGGGTATGTTTGGTTGTAAAACAAGAATAACTAGAATAACCAAATCAAGAAAAATAGCTATTGTTTGTCTTATTAGAATAGCCAAATCTCAAAACCCTCAAGAATAATATATTCTAATAAGACAAAAAAGTTTAGATTCATTATTCTAGCTATTCTAATCCAACCAAATACCGAATAGGCTATTCCGAATAGCCTAACCTCAAGAATAATCTATTCTCATTCCAACCAAACATACCCTTAGGGTTTAGGGTTATTGGGTTATTGGAGTTATTGAAAGTTAGCTATTTGGAGTTATTGGTTTATTTCATAATTCGCTTAATCAGTTTTCCACAGTAAATTTAGGCGCAAAAGGCCGAGAGAGAGCCTCGTTGCATTTCTTATAATTTAATCCGATTTTTTTATTAATATCCAACATTAAATAAAAAACAACATAAATGCCCACGATTTTTCAATATTTTTAAAAATGTCCAAACCGCCAGAAAACCTGGTTGTTCGAGTTTTTTTTTTTTTTCTTTTGAAAACAGTCTATATAAAGCTTGTTTCTCTCTCTCCCACTCAGAATTTACTTAAACCCAACAGAAGATAAAAATATAAAGAAAAAGAGGAAGAGAAGAGGCGATTTCAGAGGCACTTGTCATGAAGGAGATCAGTTTGAACGGTTTGAATTTATTGTTTGAAGTCGATCCGATAAGTTTTGGAGACTGAAAGCAAATAGCTAAAATATTACCGAAAACATATTAAATTTACATATTAGCCAAAAGCATATAGCTGAAATATATCTTAGTATAGCATTTACTACAAATTGCATATATAATTACCCGTTTTCGATTAATTCGAAACTACATTTTGTTATTGCAATTTTGGAGATCAAAGAAAAACCGGTCACAGTTTGAGAGCTGAGACATCAATTTGTGTGAGAATGATCTGATGGCGGGCTTATAAGAGGCTTGGAAATAAGGCCCATAAATCTCATATTGATAAATTGAGAAGGGTTTAAATCGAACCTAAAATAGATCGGACCTACTCCTATCTAAAGAACAAATCAGGCCAGATCCGGTCAACGAGACATTGCAGTGCAAACTGAAGGATATTAGTGCTCCTGTGACTATGAGAAGGCAAAGTACCCTTTTTCCTACTACTCCCAATCCCAACTCTATTTGAATGCCGAGGTAAATCTGTAAAAGTATTCAATTTCAAACCCAGACACGCACACGCATCTACGCGCGCACACGCTCAGAGAAACAGAGACGAGACGATGGGGTCGCCGTTCAAAGGAGATATTCTGAATGGACAGGTGGCGCTGGTAACTGGAGGCGGATCGGGGATAGGCTTCGAGATCACAAGGCAGTTGGGTCTCCACGGTGCCTCCGTAGCCATCATGGGGCGGCGCCGTCAGGTCCTCGACGCTGCTGTCTCAGCTCTCTCCAAAGAGGGTATAAAGGTCAGACGAAATGCTCCTTACTGTTGTTGCATTTTTAATTATGAGCGAAAGGTAGGTAAACATGCTAAAGCGAAGCATTAAGGTCGTGAGTAACGCTAGAGGGTCCGGGGATTTTTAACTTTTGCAATCAATTACTATTTTTGAATAAAAGTAAAAAATATATATATATGTAGAGGAGGTATCCAATTACACCTTTTTTGGTGACACATTGTGACATCGTTTTTTATATATGTCAATTTTGCGATTTTAAAATCCAAACAGTCGATCCGAACCGTTCAACATGATCACCATATTAAAATGTACTTGGAGATCAAATTTTACATTTTTTTGAATTTTTTTACTATTTATTAAGATGGTTACAAAATCGCTGTTTTTCAATGGTCTGAAAACAACGATTTTTGTAACCATCTTAATAAATAACAAAAAAATTCAAAAAAATGTAAAATTTGATCTCCAAGCACATTTTAATATATCCATCATGTTGAATGGTTTGAATCGACTATTTGGACTTTGAAAATGGTAGGTGTCAAAGTGTGTCACCAAAAAAGGTGTAATCGGATCCCTCCTCATATATGTATATCAAAGGAAATAAACGGGGGAGGATTGCAAAATAAAAAATAGCTACCAAAGCTACTGGAATTTTCTTTATATCTGAATAAAATGTCTGAAAGTATTGTAACATGAATTTAGGCAATTGGTTTGGGGGGAGATGTACGCAAGCAAGAAGATGCCAGGAGAGTTATAGAGGCAACTGTGGATCACTTCGGGCGACTTGACATACTTGTAAATGGAGCTGCTGGTAACTTCCTTGCATCGCCTGAGGATTTGTCTCCTAAGGGCCTCCGTACAGGTAATATGTCAATTATGTGTATAAACTAATGTGATGGAGATACTGGTACGTATTAGGGAAATTTCATCTTCTGCTGTCCATTTGACTTAAATGGGTTCTAATCTTATCCACCCATCTGCTGTCCCAGCTATACCAAGATTTACCTCCTAACCACGTGGCATGTCAGTTCTCACAAGTCACATATCAGGGTACGACTTTTCTAAGGAAAAAGTTGGTGCTTCTTCAGTTCTTCTTCATTTTCCACTGTTCTACCGCCCTCCCTATTATAGAAAGGATTTCACTTGTTAGGCCTCAATTCTATTAGCTAAAGATAATTTTGTTATTTATGTTGCCACCAATGCACCTTCACTACCACTTAAAGCCATCTTCTTGAGTTTTCATACATATGTTCTCATTTCTTTCATTTTTTTCCCTCTATTTTCTACTCCTTTTCCAAATAGAAATTGACCGGAGACAATTTCAAATACTGGGTTTCTTTTAGTATTATCGTGTGTTAGGTTGTTATTGATATTCAATCTTGTTGTTTTTATTAACAAGACTCAATTTATTACAGAAGTACTAAGCTAAGAAGTTCTCAATCCTCATTCGGATCCTAAAACAGCTAAACAAGAGAGAAAAACTATAAGGCAGTGGAATTGGTTTAATTTTAGCAGCTGAGGGCTCTCAAATTATACTTGATGAATCAATAGGTAGACTAAGCCCAATCTAGATATAAAATATGATTTGCAATTTACTAATCAAAAGGAAATTTTGTTAGTGCGGAATATGTTTTGCGGTTATGAAGGGAGATACAGTTCAATCTTCAGATTCTGATCATCATCTCCAATTAGCGAAAAAAACTATGAAGATGAGAGAATTAAGGTCAAAGAAAAAGGAAAGAGTTGAGAGAAGATCGTCCCTGTTCTCCCTACTTTTATGTTATTTTTTTCAGTTGGCTTCTCTCCTTTAATTAATTCAGTAAATGATGAACAAGTAACGTGACTAGCTAGCGAGAATGGTTGTTTCACATGGGAGCTTCTGCAGAGGTCAATCAAGGCTAGCTGGGCAGCCCGTAGGCAGCTTAGATTATCTCAGCTGTTGGATCAAATAAAATGTAGATGTTTTACCGACCATTCTAATGGTCAGATACCTTAAAGGATATGAACACACATACTGATAGGCGACCTGAACATCATATTACCATGCTGTAAGGTGCATTTTGTCTTCCAAAAAGCTCAATTATCCCATGTTGACTGGTTAAGCCAAAACTAAAAATTATTTTAAACAAAGGACATGGTTGATGACCTAATTTAACTGGTAAGAATTACATAGGTCGTTGGTATGTACTAGCTTATGCAATCAGATAAATTCTTAAATCTAGGTGAGATTGTACCTAATATGATACTGTAATATATTGGGCGATGTAGATAATGTTCTGAGAGCATAAGAAGTTACATTAATCTTTCTTTGTTTTTTGTTCTTTTTGTTGTATTGGTACTGTTCAGTTGTGGATATTGATGCTATTGGCACATATACCATGAGTTATGAGGCATTAAAATATTTAAAGAAAGGTGGGCCCGGAAGGCAGCATCATTATTAATATAAGTGCAACTTTGCATTATGGTGCATCATGGTACCAGCTTAATGTATCCGCTGCTAAGGTTGATGTGTAGAACTTTTCACTAACATTTTTGCATTTTAACCTTTAATAACTCCACATTTGTTTCTCTGTTTTTTGGTGTGAAGGGGATAATTCATGTGTATTCGTACAAAAGTTGAGATTTCATGTTTGCACTTGCTAGAAAACCTACGAAATGCCTTGTATACCTTAATACAACATGGAATCCAAAAATATCCTCAATACCCCCTTTTTACCTGTTTATTTTATATACATCAAATTGCCTCTGCTCCCTTATTGTTCAGGTGATGAGGGTGATTATCCCTCATGCATTACCCCCTAATGCATAGACCATTAGGGGATAATAAGGTGATTTGAATATTTCTGAAGCTTTGAGGGTACAGGTGATATGTCCATGCCATAAGCAATGATTAGCATCATGACATGATAGAGTAAAAATGGAATATATATTTTTTCTTTTTCTTATCTTCTTTTTCTATAAATTTTTTTTTAGGCTGCTGTAGATAGTATAACAAGAAGCCTGGCACTGGAGTGGGGCACGGATTACAATATACGGGTTAATGGTATTGCACCTGGTCCAATATAGGGGACACCTGACATGAGAAAACTTGCTCCAGAAGAAATGGGCCCCAAACTCCGAGAGCAAATGCCTCTTTACAAGCAAGGGGAAAAACTTGACATTGCCAATGCAGCTCTATATCTTGCTTCTGAAGCAGGTCTGATGATTCTCTCTCTAAAACTGCTTTGTAATTTTCATTCCAAGCCTTGAACTACAACTTATAGCTGTGGAGCATATTTAAATGATATAGGTTTCTTATTTATGCAATTATACCTCAATTGACCTCATTTGGTGTAACTAAACCTTATAGACTCGGTCTACTCAATCAAACATGAATTATCGGTCAAACCGTGGTATGTAGCACCTCTATTGACTGAGATGACAACAAAACCTGGTACACTTGTTCCGGGCATCAAGTCATATGATCTTGTACTTCCTAATGTACTTTTAGTTGCTCAATTTGATCTACTTGTTGCTTATAATAATTTTTATTCTTACATTTAAATAGGAAAGTACGTGAATTGTACGGTGATAGTTGTAGATGGGGGATTATGGTTGAGCCGGCCCCGATACATCAGAAAGGAGGAAGTGAAGGCTCTCTCCCGGGCTGTAGAGCAAAAGGTCAGAAAGACTAATGTAGGTGTCTCATCTAGCAAGCTCTGAAGTATTGAATTATCATTGTCTATTCAAATGATTATTTTGAATCATAAATTGTATTATAATAATTTATGAGAGGTGCTAGTAAGTATCTTTTGTTTATATGAAAATTTCCTCAACGCATATTGCGATGGGGATTTCTAAATCAGAGATAATGTTCTGTGCTTTGTAGTAAAAAAGGGTTATATTGGAAGTATATAAAGTAATGCAAGTAAAAAGGGATAGGTCTCCTTGTCAATGTATTACTCTCATTGACAATCACTATAGAAAATCTCCAACTTTTTAAATCTGACTATACTCCTTATTGTATTGACTAGTATAACCTATTATTTTCAAGTTCACTATACTTTCCTCCAAAATAATAGAAGTTCAAGTATTCACAATGCCTTGTAACTAAAGTCAAAATTTATATATAATTTAGTCAAAATTTATATAATCTCTTCTAGAATGGCAAAGTCCGTGAGACGTGAAGCCATTATGATGAATCTTTCTAAGAGCACAAATCAAAATGTGTTTGTGTGCATATGTCTCTTTTGACTAATATAATTTGTTGTTCTAATTGTACCAATGACTGATATAGCACAGGAGTATGTTGTTCTCATTTGTTTGTTTAGATACAAATTGGGATTAAGTCGCTCAATTTAATATATTAAAATTGTGCTAGGATACAATTCACTTAAAAATAAGTTTATTGGCTAAAATTAATTTTAATTACTTAATTAACATTTTAATTGGAGCTTACGGAGAGATTCAACATTGTTAAAGTTAACGGATGAGATCGGGTCCTACCAGTCTCTGATTCAATCCGATCCGAATCGAATAAAAAAATTTAGATCCGTACCCGGTTTACTTAATAATCAGATCAATCGAATATAAATTCAATCAGTTGGGTCAAGTTGATCAATTCAGATCGGATAGATGACACTACTAATTTATCACTTTTAATTTGTGCCAATCAAATAATTGCAAGTTACTATGTTACTTTCCATCCTAAACTAATTAATTAAGTTCTAACATCACTATTTACATCACATTAAATATGTGAAAATTATGTTCGTTCCAATAAAGAATTATTTTAAGGAATGATGATGTAATTATTTTAAGAGTGATGCTTCTATGGACATAAGGACCTATTTGTAAAATGAACATATTTTCATTTTCAAAGTTCAAACAGTCGATCCGACCGTTCAACATTATCTCCATATTAAAATGTACTCGGAGGTCAAATTTTACATTTTTTTGAATTTTTTTACTATTTATTAAGTATTTTACAAAACTAGTCAAATTCAGACCATTGAATTTTGTAAAATACTTAATAAATAGTAAAAAAATTCAAAAAAAATGTAAAATTTGACCTCCGAGTACATTTTAATATGGAGATAATGTTGAACTGTCGGATCGACTGTTTGAACTTTGAAAATGAAAATATGTTCATATTACAAATAGGTCCTTATGTCCATAGAAGAATTTGTCTTATTTTAAACCGAGATTTTTATATATAAGAAAATAAATAAATAAAATATTAAAAATAAGAAACTGTTCACCAGAATTTCAAAACTAAGAAGGACGCCACTCGGGATGGCGTCCCTGAGGGACGCCATCCCAGAAAACGTCCCGTGAAAAAAAAAAAAAAAAAAAAAGGGACGGGACGCCATCCCAGAAAACGTCCCGTAAAAAAAAAAAAAAAAAATTCTGCTGTGTTCAATCAGAAATCCAATAATTTTGATCAGATTCAAAATTTATTTTAGAGAAAATGGCTACATGGATTTTTGTGTTCTTTATATCAAAATAAAGGTATGAAAGTCTAGTTTCCAGATAATATAATTTCTCTATACAAAAATATTACAGATTGGTACAGTTTTAGCGATTAATTGACAGAGGTTAGAATTCAGAAAAGCTGAAATTCCATTGAGCAGTCCTATAATTTTGATCAGATTCAAAATTCATTTTAGAGAAAATGGCTACATGGATTTTTGTGTTCTTTATATCAAAATAAATATATGAAAGTCTAGTTTCCAGATAATATAATTTCTCTATACAAAAATATTACAGATTGGTACAGTTTTAGCGATTAATTGACAGAGGTCAGAATTCAGAAAAGCTGAAATTTCAGTGAGCAGTCCAATAATTCTGACCTCTGTCAATTAATCGCTAAAACTGTACTAATCTGTAATATTTTTGTATAGAGAAATTATATTATCTGGAAACTAGACTTTCATACCTTTATTTTGATATAAAGAACACAAAAATTAATGTAGCCATTTTCTCTAAAATGAATTTTGAATCTGATCAAAATTATAGGACTGCTCAATGGAATTTCAGCTTTTCTGAATTCTGACCTCTGTCAATTAATCGCTAAAACTGTACCAATCTGTAATATTTTTGTATAGAGAAATTATATTATCTGGAAACTAGACTTTCATACCTTTATTTTGATATAAAGAACACAAAAATCCATGTAGCCATTTTCTCTAAAATAAATTTTGAATCTGATCAAAATTATTGGATTTCTGATTGAACACAGCAGAATTTTTTTTTTTTTTTTTTTTTTTACGGGACGTTTTCTGGGATGGCGTCCCGTCCCTTTTTTTTTTTTTTTTTTTTTTTTTTCACGGGACGTTTTCTGGGATGGCGTCCTTCTTAGTTTTGAAATTCTGGTGAACAGTTTCTTATTTTTAATATTTTATTTATTTATTTTCTTATATATAAAAATCTCGGTATTTTAAAGGTGAGGTTAACCCTGAAATCTTTTTAATCGGTTTCAAATGAAAAAAAAAGAAATAAATCATTGAAACATATTTATTTTATGAGTGATATATTTACATTTTAAATTTGTAAATTGATTTTATACAGGGTTAAGTGATAAAAAATGAAAATTTACTTGGAACAGTCAGCGATTTGGTACTGGTATTAAAACAAAAAATCAGGTCAGATTCGGTCAACGAGACGTGCAGGTGCAAACTGAAGGATATTTACCGTATACCTTTTGTGGAGCAAGTAAATGCCTTAAAAATTTCCTCTCCCCTCCCCTCCGGATTCAGATCAGCTGAAATCCTACCCTGATATTCCTGAAATCCGAGATCCAGCCGTCCAACGTTTTCTATGCACGCATCTCAAAACAGATGATTTTTCTGTGTACGCATCTCAAAACAATTCAATGGCTAGATTCGAGATTTCACGAATTTCAGAGTTAGATTTCAGCAGATTTGGAGCACACTCTTAGCAATTCAGTTTATGTTGGTCTCTAGTCTCAAGTTCTCAACTACCTTCCTCAATCTGGGAAAACACACGTGCACCGACGCGAACACGCTCAGAGACGAACAATGGAGTCGCCGTTCAAAGGGGATATTCTGAATGGGCAGGTAGCGCTGGTAACTGGAGGCGGATCGGGGATATGCTTCGAGATCACCAGGCAGTTGGGTCTCCACGGTGCCTCCGTCGCCATCATGGGGCGGCGCCGTCAGGTCCTTGACGCCGCTGTCTCAGCTCTCTCCAAAGAGGGTATAAAGGTCAGACGAAAGGCTCCTACTGTTACATTTTTAATTTATGAACGAAAGGCAAGTAAATATGCTAAAGAGAAGATCTAGGGTCGTGAGTAACGCTAGAGGCCTAGAGCCACGTGGGATTTTCAATTTTTGCATCTAATTACTCTTTCCGGATAAAAGTAGAATGGATCAAAGGAAATGAAAGGGGGACGGATTGCTGGAACTTCCTTTTGCTTAAAAATGTTTAAAAGTATTGAAACATGAACTTTAGGCAATTGGTTTGGAGGGAGATGTACGCAAGCAAGAAGATGCCAGGAGAGTTATGGAGGCAACGGTGGATCACTTCGGGCGACTTGACATACTTGTAAATGGAGCTGCTGGTAACTTCCTCGTATCGCCTGAGGATTTATCTCCTAAGGGCCTCCGTACAGGTAACACGTCAATTATGTGTAGAAATTAATGTAATGGAACTATGGAAGTACTGGTACGTATTAGGGAAATCTCATCTTCTGCTGTCCATTTGACTTAAATATGTTCTAATCTTATCCACCCATGTGCTGCCCAACTATACCGAGATTTACCTCCTAACCACGCGGCATGCCAGTTCGCACAAGTCACATGTCAGGGTACACCGGTACAATTTTCATAGAAAAAAGTCGGGGCTTCTTCATTTCCCACTTTTCTCCCGTCCTTCCTATTAAAGAAAGGATTTCTCTTGTTAGGCCTCAGTTCTATTAGCAAAAGATGATTTTGTCATTTATGTTGCCACCAATGCACCTCTTCCCTACCACTTAAAACCATCTTCTTGAGTTTTCACACATACGTCTTCTTTTCTTTCCTTCCCCCCCTCTATTTTCTACTCCTTTTCCCAATTAGAAATTGGCAGGAGACAATTACAAATCCTTACTGGGTTTTATTTAGTCTTCTTGTGTGTTGGATTGTGATATCAATATTCAATCTTGGTGTTTTTATTAACAAGACTCAATTTTATGACAGAAGTATTAAAATTAGAAGTTTTCTATTCTCATTAGATCATAAAACAGCAAAAGAAGAGAGAAAAACTACAAGGCAATGGAATTGGTTTAATTTTAGCAGTTTTTGAACAGTTTTTAAATTATAATCAATGAATAAATAGGTAGATTGTGCCCAATCTAGATGTAGAATATGATTTGCAATTCACTAATCAAAAGAAGTTTTGTTAGTGCGGAATATGTTTGGCGGCTATGAAGGTTTATATAGTTCAATCTTAAGATGCTGAGCATCACCTCCAATTAGTGAAAAAACTATGAAGATGAGAGAATTAAGGTAAAAAAGAGTTCCAAGTTGAGAGAAGATTGTCCCTGCTCTCCCTACTTTTTTGTTTTTCAGCTGGCTTCTCTCCTTCAATTAATTCAGAAAATGATGAACAAGGAAGCTCTAATTTTCTCTTCTCCCCAAAAGAGTACATAACTAATGTGACTAGCCAGCGAGAATGGTTTTCTCACATGGGAACTTCTGCAGAGGTCAATCAAGACTAGCTGGGCAGCCCGTGGGCAGCTTAGATTATCTCAGCTGTTGAATCAAATAAACTGTGGATGTTTTACTGACGGTCAGGTATCTGAAAGGATATGATCCCACATATTGGTAGGGGACCTGAATATTATATTACCAAGCTGTACAGCATCAAAGGTGCATTTTGTCTTCTAAAAGCTCAACTATCCCTGTTTAAATGGTTGACTGACCTAATTAACTGGTAAGGTTCACATAGACGGCTGGTATGTACTAGCTTATGCTATTACATAAGTTCTTACATCTGGGTGAGATAGTACCTAATAGGATACTGTAATATTTCAAGTGATGTAGATAATGTTCTGAGAGCATGAGAAGTCTCAATAATATTTTTTCTTTTCTTTTAATTTGATTGGTTTTGCTTAGTTGTGGATATTGATGCTATTGGGACATATACCATGAGTTATGAGGCGCTGAAATATTTAAAGAAAGGTGGGCCCGGAAGAGATCCATCGAAGGGCGGCATCATTATTAATATAAGTGCAACTTTGCATTACAGTGCATCTTGGTACCAGCTTCATGTAGCTGCTGCTAAGGTTGATGTGTGGAACTTTTTACTAACATTTTTACATTTTTTAACCTTTAAAACTCCATATTAGTTTCCCTGTTTTTGGTGTGAAGGGATAATTCATGTGTCTTCCTACAAAACTTGAAATGTCAAGTTTGGACTTGCTAGGAAACATAGGAAATGACTTGTATACCCTTAGACAACATGGAATCTTAAAATATTCTCAATACCACTTGCTTGCCTGTTTATTTTATATACATCGAATTGCCACTGCTCCCTTATTGTTCAGTAATGCATTGACCATTTGGGGGTAATGGGGTGGTTTTGAATATTTCTGAAGCTCTGAGGGTACAGCCGTACAGGTGATATGTCCATGTCATAATCGATTATTAGCATCATTAAATGATAAAATAATTATGGAATATATATTGTTTTTCTTTTTCTCATCTTTTATTTTCTATAAAAAAAATTAGGCTGCTGTAGATAGTATAACAAGAAACCTGGCACTTGAATGGGGCACGGATTATGACATACGGGTTAATGGTATTGCACCTGGTCCAATAGGGGATACACCTGGTATGAGAAAACTTGCACCAGAAGAAATGGGCCCTAAATTCCGGGAGGAAATGCCTCTTTACAAACTGGGGGAAAAACTTGACATTGCCAATGCAGCTCTATATCTTGCTTCTGAAGCAGGTCTGAAACTGCTTTGTAATTTTCATTCCAATCCTTGAACTACAACTCATAACTGTCATCTGTCGTGCATGTTTTAATGATATAGGTTTCTTATTTATGCAATTATACCTCAATTGACCTCATTTGTGTAACTAAACTTTATGGGGTCAGATTACTCAATCAATCATAAATCATTGGTCAAATTGGTATACAACACCTGTATTGATTGAGATGACAACAAAATCTGGTACACTTGTCCTGAGCATCAAGTCATACAATCTTGTATTTCCTAATGTGCTTTTAGTTGGTCAATTTGATCTACATGTTGCTTATAATAATTTTTGTTTTTAGTTGGTCAATTTGATCTACATGTTGGTTATAATAATTTTTGTTTTTAGTTTGTCAACTTGATCTACATGTTGCTTATAATAATTTTTGTTTTTACATTTAAATAGGAAAGTATGTGAATGGTACAGTGATAGTAGTAGACGGGGGATTATGGTTGAGCCGACCCCGATATATCAAAAAGGAGGAAGTGAAGGCTCTCTCTCGAGTTATAGAGCAAAAGGTCAGAAAGACTAATGTAGGTGTCCCATCTAGCAAGCTCTGAAGCATTCAATTATTATTGTCTTTTCAAGCGATTATTCTCAATCATAGATTGTATTATAATTATTTATGAGAGATGCTAGTAAGTATTCTTTGTTTATATGAAAATTTCCTCAACGCATATGGCGATGGGGATTTCATATATAAAATCATGAGATCTTTTTGCCTTTACCATCACCTTTTTCTTAATTTGAAATCCTGCAATAATTATTCATTTAAGAATCCTTCGTGGATTATCAACTGATACTCAAATTGCATTAAATTATATAGATAAACTACATTTTGGTCCATTAATATGCCTAACGACTTGGAAGAATATTTTTAATGAAGGTGAAAGTCCTTTAAATAAATACAAGTTTTCATGACAAGGCATTGCCAGACAATAATCCCAAACGTATCACAAATGATGGTAGTTCTTCTTATCCATGTAAAAATTATTTCATCTTTTTAGGATTATATCTGCATTTTCGCGAGGATGCGGCTGTTCCCATTTAACTACTTTCCTTTTTTTTTTTCTTTTTTTCTTTTTATTTTTTTGGGGCTCAGAGGTCCATGTGACAAGATCACAAGAGATAGAAACTCAGAAGTAAAAAAGGTATGGAAATTTATAGTAACTTATAGGTTATGTAATTCACCCAGACAATGTGATCAAATTTGTAGCGCTAAAAATCATGATCAATTAGGAAAAGCCGCTCTTTTCAAGCATTATCGCCGGAGTTCGGAACGTAGAGTCTCTATTCCATCTCGATTGGAGCACAATAGTGAGCATGTGCGGTTGTTGGACGAGAACGGATCCAGTCGTGGAGAGAGATGGAGAATAAAATAATAGAGTGATTAAAAATGTAGGGGGAATTTCACATATACCCCTCAAAAACTTCAAAATTATGTATTTCCCCCTTTAAACTTTGAAATTACATATTTCCCCCACTAAACTTCAAAAACTCACAAATTTACCCATTCTATTGTTTTTTATATTAAAGCTCATTCTAAATTTATAAAATACTCATTTTACCCTTTCATTAAAAGCATAAAACACTCCATTAGACTCAAATTTGAATCTGAAGGGTTCTTCTACCGTCCGATCCACGAGCATCGCATTAAGATTTGTGCGCATCGCTTCAAGATTCGTGCTGATCTAGATTGCACGGATCTTAAAGCAATTCCGATCCACGCACATCACATTAAAATCTGTGCACGTTGCTTCAATATTCGTGCGTGTTCGCTTCAAAATTCATGCTGATCTAGTGAGTACGGATTTTAAAACAGTTCGGAAAGTAGAGGAACTCTTCAGATTCAAATTTGAGTTAGATGAGCGTTTTATGTTTTTAATGAAAGGGTAAAATGGGTATTTTATAAATTTAGAATGTGTTTTAATTTAAAAGACAATAAAATGGGTAAATTTGTGAGTTTTTATAGTTTAGAGGGGGGAATATGTAATTTCAAAGTTTAGAGGGGGAAATACGTAATTTTGAAGTTTTTGAGGGGTATACGTGAAATTCCCCCAAAAATGTATATAAGTATGTAGGATCAGAATAATAGAGTAGTTTAGAAAATTTCGTAAATTTAGAAATGAAGGTCATTTGATTAGTTGTAATCATGTTTTTTTATCAATGGAATATTTAATTAGTAGATATTTAAAATCACTTTAAAGAAAATCATAATCAGTTTTTCTTGCATCCAGCCATGGACACAACATTTCTTCTTATAAATTACTAGAATTAATATCACGTACTTCATTTTTTCAAACCGATCGAGTAGACATGACAACTGATTAATATTTTTCTTTTGGACAAGACCGATTGATAATTTTCTCTCTCTTTTACTTGACAGTAGATACATTTTTTTACAAAAATAAAAATAAAAATAACGCTCTTAGTTTAAACTTTAGAGAGAAAATAAATAAATAAATAAATATATAAGGATTAAATCGAGACCATCCATTCCTAATTGTACCATCAGGTATATGAGGAAATACGGGTTCTATATTTTCTAGTTTTATCCTGTGGTTAGGGTCCTTTAATCCACGACAATATCCCTACAAACAACTTTAAAATTGATACAGATCAAGTGCGCGCAAATCATCGAACAATTTAATGGCTCCATCGGACCACCCCCATTCCCGATTTTTTTCGCTTGTCCCCATTCTGACAACAAAGAAACAATAAAATTAAGCCGGATTGAATTTGCTTTTCTAAGCAAGTGAATAATCAATTACGGTATAACTAAATTTAACAAATGACAAAGACAACGCTTCACATGTCAAACCGTTCTCACTGTTACATAATGAGTACAATATATAGCAAAAGACACGGCAGCGAAATGAAGGAAATAATTACTTGACATGATAAAATGCGAAAAAGGTCATGTGTGTAATATGGAAAGAAATACAACGAAATTGCATGTATAGCATATAAAAAATAACTAATGAATGTCAAGATATTAATTCGTGTGCAATAAACCAGTCTCAAAATGAGAATTCTCTATTATATTCGTGTACCTGACTGGTTCCCGACAGGTATTTCAAACAGCTCCATCTTTGAAACTAAATCTACTTACTAGTCATCGATCCATGGTCTCGGATCAAGTACAATTAATATTTATCTCACAAGTAGTTTCTGCTCAAAATTATATTTCTCTGCATAATTTTTAATTTTTCTATTATTCCCTGACCCAATATCAGTCACAAATACATTAATTCAATCAGTTTAAGTTACTAAAAACATATTCATTCAGTTTACTTGTAATCGACAAAAAAATTATTAAATAAATGGAGTAGGATTACATTAAATAAACACTCAAACAATATCACAAACTAACTTAACGCACCCGCCAGATATGTTAATTCCATATATAATTAAGGCGTGTTAGAATTTTCCATATATGTAACTCATATAAACAAGATATAACAGCTCAAAAGGATAAGCTATAGGGAAATAATGGTAATGTATAATAATCACAAAAATTATGGCAATGTTTTTTTGTGCCGAAATTTTTTTAGTTACCACAGTAAAAAAATAGAAATAAAATGATTACCACCCGGTCCAAACTATTTTCAATCCTACCACCCACGCGAATCCAGTTCGCGCACCAAATTGGGGTGGTGCGCGGACTGGGTTGGCGCACCAAAATTGGTGCAAAATTGGTGCTCAAATGGGGTGAAACACATTGAAGAGCAGTAAAAATTTTAGAACAGTTGGTGCTCTAATCCAATCTGTGCACCAATCCATTTTGATGCGCGAACTGGTTCCGCATGAGTGATAGGATTGAAAAAATCTCAGCAAGGATGATATTCATTTAATTTTGATTTTATGCCGTGGTAACTAAAAAAATTTCGGTTCTTTGTGCCGTCAAAAATTTTCCCCTCAACTAAAATCATCAAAAGCTCTAATGTACTACTCCATTGTTAATCAAAATTAAGCATTAAAGTTTTTACTTGTTTAAATTTCCGTATTGCTAGATGCCTAGATGGGTAGTGCAAAAATTATACAAGTCCATTGTGTCTGACACAGGAGAACCAAATAATATATTCCTTTTGTTGGTGCAAGCGTAGGTGAAAAAGCAAGGTGTATGGTAATAAATATCTGACATGTTTTAAGGTAGAAAAAAAAAATGGAAATGACATATTCTTTGACAAATCGAGGAAGTGTCAAGGCAGTCTGTACAGCTGTGCTGTAGTGTAAAACATTTCCAAAAATGGATAAACCCTTGCTTCTAGGTTTGAGCTAGGGTTTCCAAAGATAAGAAAAGGGTATGCAGAAGTGGGTCCACACAAGTCAGGGGTTGTTATCTGTCCACCACTCTGTTTGCTCTCATTTTCACGCAGATGTACGAGGAAGAAAGAGATCACGGTACTTGAG
The DNA here is from genome assembly GCA_025461125.1 of Carex kokanica. Lineage (NCBI taxonomy): Eukaryota > Viridiplantae > Streptophyta > Magnoliopsida > Poales > Cyperaceae > Carex > Carex kokanica. Next base: position 592,089 of record JAJGRX010000923.1, on the reverse strand, counting down.
ATTTCTCTTTATTAAGCTCTCTCTCTCTCTCTCACACACACACACACACACTTCTTCCATCTAGGTTTTAAGATAGAACAGCTACGCTCTGGTAAGTGATGACTCTCTCTCTCTCCTTCAATGCATGCATTATATTGCTTTTTGTTCTTAATTATTAGAACAATTCCAAAATAAAATCAACAATGATTATGTATATACCTTTTGTATTAACTTCTGATTTCTTGAAAAAATGGAAGCTCGGGGGATATTTATGGCTTTGATATTTTACTCTTTTACTTAACTTTCCGGTCTTAATTTACCCCATATTTTAGTCAAATTTCCAATACAGAGAAAATTCAGAAATAGTATGGTTATGTAGAATTTATACCTTTGGGACATCTTAATTTGAAACAATATCCCAAATGTTTTCCTTCTGAATTTGTCAATTTTAGGTTTAATTGACATAACTTCTAACTTAACTAAAGGTTGAATAATCAACAAATAGTTATGTAAGTCATTGTTGTATGAATGCTTTCAGGTAAAAATGGGAAGAGGGAAGATAGAAATAAAGAGGATTGAAAATACATCGAACCGCCAAGTTACTTTCTCCAAGCGGCGTAATGGCCTCTTGAAGAAGGCAAATGAGCTCGCAATACTTTGTGACGCTCAAGTGGGCGTCATTATCTTTTCTTGCACCGGCAAAATGTTCGAATTTTGTAGCTCGCCGCTGAAGTATGTACATCTCAAATATGTTTTCTCATAACAGCTATAGTTGGATTACTGCTTCCTAGCATATATGTAGATATTGTTGAGTCTTTTCCTGAACTTATGTTCCTCTTTCTCCCTTTAATTTAAGCATTAAAGGAATTTTAATTCATAGTTAAAAGCTCACTTTTTTCCGAGCTCTCTTCTCTTTGTTCATTGAGCTGATTTTAAGGAGGTGCCTCATTTTTTTGTAAAGTCCTTGGCAGAATTAAGCTGCCAGGTTTGATTTAATTAATAACGTAGTTAAAATAGGTTCGATATAACATCAGTCGCCTAATGGGGATTGGAGTTGCCTCATTGATTTGGTATCTTGTAGCTTGTTTGAGATTTTCATGCATCTTTTTTTTTTTTTCTCTCACCTTTATAATACTGTGATTTATTTTGGTCAAAGTTATTGTCTTGTGGCATCTTGCCACCTGAATTTTTAAAAAATAATAAATGAAAATTAGTTGTCTCAGTGTTGCAGTTGGTTCGTTGGCTATTTCTGCCAAATCTTATTATACCTCCTTCTTTTGAATCATATATATATATTAATATATATGCTATGTTATGTTATGTATTTTTTTCATTCTTGATCTAGTATCTAGTGTAACATTAGTTCTGTGAATGTATACTTTCTCACCTATTTTCTCATTGAAATTAAGCAAATGAAAAATATGCAATAGCATTGAATATCTCTAGTTAATTTGTTCTTATGCCTGCCTCTTCTTGTTGTATTGAATTTTAATGGATAGCATTCATGAATGAAGTGTGACAATTATCCATAAATTGACTCCAGAGAGGGGTTCAGAATATATCCATTTTAGGGTTTCATAATTTGCTTGCTGTCTTTGCTATGATTACTTTCAACTGCTACAGTCATGAACTGGCATGATTGCCTTTGACTTCAACTTTTTTTGTTCCATTCGCAGTATATATTTACAAGAGGCTACTCTAACTATAGTATTATCTTAGAAAGATATATTTCTTATCTTATACTAATCTTACAGCATCTATATGTGACAGTAACAACAAAGTAATTAATGAACCTAGAAAAACTGGCTATCTGACTTCACAAATCAATTGAAATGAAAATTGTTATCTCATTCTTTAAAGAGAAGGTCATCAACTTGATTAGGCCTTAATATTGTTCATATACTTTTGAAGGCTTCCTAATATATTCACTAACTTGATTATTCTCTTATTTCAGCTTGCGGTACCTCATTGACAAGTATCAGAAACACATGTCCGTGCAGGGTGAAGATTTTGGTGCTCGTCATGTATAAAGTTTTTCTCTACATATATATCCTATCTCTCTTTGTTTATATTCAATAGGGAATAGCAATTCATTTCTGTAGTGCTCCACACTTAAATAGCTGCTAAACCTTACTGAAACCTACAAAAGGTAAACCCTACAATATTCATTTTAATGAGATTAACTTATAAGCCTCTTTATAGAGTGTTAACTGTTAACAGTAATAGTAAATTTGTACATAAGTTATATATTGCATGCTTAATTTCTAAGAAAATTATGCACAAACATCATGGTAATTTACTTCTATATGATATCAACTATATATGAAATTCTAACAACCAATGCCAATTTACTTCTCATCATGTGCTTAACTAAGAGGCAAAATTTCACATCATTGAAAAGGAATATATATAGGTACCATGTTATATATACAATTTAGAAAAGAATATTATACAACAACTTAAAAATCAGATTATAATTAGTTAATCCGTATGAAGGATGGTAACACTCTAGAATGCATGTAATTCTAGAAGAATTTATCATTAAAATTTAAAATACATGACATGATTGATATATTCTGTTTCAATATGTTAGCAAATGATGTACGAGATAGCAAGAATGAAAGAAGAGAACGACAAGCTAGAGTTATTCATCCGGCAATATCTCGGCAAAGATTTGACATCCCTTACTTTAAATGATACAATTAACATTGAAAAACAATTGGAGTCCTCGATCGAGAAAGTTCGAAACAGAAAGGTCAATCGATCTATCTCTTGCTTTTGTTACAACTGAAATTTGACCTTAATTTACATTGCTTAAGCTTCCATTTCTTGTCTGGCTCGATCCAAGCCTGTCGGTGCCATTTTTATTATCACACGGCCCCTTTTGAACTTGCACACGTTTTTGTGTCATCTGTCAAAAGGAATATATATATTGTTGGTATGATATATCTTGACTTGCCAATACATATTCTTTTTTTTGTACTATTGGATAGCATCATATGTGTGAATTCGTGATTTCAATATGATTATCAGAAAATAGCTAGGATAGGATTGATTTATTGCTTACATGGAGGATGAGCTATATTTTCCATGCATCTTATAGTATATGTTGTATATAATTAACAATATATAGGGTGATTTGTTTACTATCTTAAGAAAAATATTGGTGAATTTTGTCCAATGTCATTGTTGCAGTAGTGCCCATCATTTACCATTATTATCTACAAGTAAAGAAGGTACTCAAACATAGTAAGTTTTTTAACTGATTATATGTATTAATTATGTGGCAGGAAGAATTACTAAACCAGCAGCTGAGTAACCTCCGCCGCAAGGTGCAGATTTTCAACTAACTCATTTAATTTCTTCCTTGTTCACATATTACATGATATATTGCAATATAGCTGTTTAATTATATCTAACATATTACTGTTGTTCATATATCGCTTCTTGTATGGCCTTCACACAGGAGCATATCTTAGAAGATCAGAACAACTACTTGTACCGCATGGTATATGTGCACAAACTTCTTATTTTCTTCAGAGTGCATGTATATATCATTTTACTGCATGCATTTCATGTTTATATAACGCTTGAAGATTGAAGGGGATGGTTCTGATATATTCTTGAAAATTGAAAAAAATAGTTAGGAGAATTTAATTTTTTTTGGATTTATAACCTTTTTAAATCAAATGGTTGAAATATATAGAAGACCCAAAATTTCAATTAATATCCCATCTTAACTAAATTTTTTTAAGGGCTTAACTACAACTGACATCTATAAGACTATAATGTCTATACTTAACTTTAGAAAAATGTAATATTTTTTGAGTTGGTGAATTACCAATTTTAAAGATGACTGATTCAAGAAGAAATTTGGTCTGCTCTATAATATTTAACTTTGAATGTGCTGAAGTACAAGTACAAGAAACCTGAGATTGAATTTTTTTTTTTTTTTTACACGATAGATGCCCGATGAGCAGCCAATGATGACAGTTGATCAAAAACCTGGGCCGTCGACCATGATGGATCTTTTTGGAGATGTGTATCAGCAGGATGGTGCAAGCGAGTTGCATGCGTATAGGCTGCAACCCATGCAGCCCAACTTACAGCAAGTCAGCTTCCCGAGCCACGGCCTCCAGCTCTAGTTCGTAAGTTTCTAATCTATGTTGTACTTTTGAACTACTGACATTTTGCAGCAAAATAATTTACAAAACTGAAAGTAATAATAACGATTAAAAGTAGACAACTATAACAACTGTTGCTGCTACTATATTACTAGTACTATATAGAATCTAGTAATCATACAATCTGCAATCTTGAAAGTAATTAGCTGGCCATGGTTAGTTATTCTTACAAAAAGCAAGTCATATATATATATATCCCATGCATAGATGTACACCCTTCTCAACTTTGCCAAAATGGATAATTTCTCACTATTTTTAATTTGCTATTTGACATGACAACACTGATATTGTACTAATCAAAATTAAAAAAATAATTTTAGATAGTGTCTTTTTATGATTTAGATGAGTTCTATATCAAATTTGGTACAATTAAAATAGATTGGTCATTTACTAAGTGAATTTAAAAATCTGACAGTTCAATTTTACATCTAATGAACAAAAAATATTTTATACTATGCTAAATTTAATTAATACGGGAACTGTGGGCTTAATACAGTGGCACGAGCCCTCATGTCTCCCAGATTTAATTCTCGAATTAAGCATCTAAAAAATGCTAGGGTGTACCGGGACCCTTATAAAAAAGAATACGGTCGGGCTTATATATTTAAATTATTTATAATGTGAACACATATATAACTTTATTTAGATTTTACTGAATTTTAACTCAGGTTGTCAAGCTTTGTTAATTAATATATCATATATATTTTGTAGGGGTATATACACTTTAATTGCTAATGATAAACTTGAAGATATATTGCTAATCTGATCTTTCGTTTGATCTTTTAATTACAGATTAATTGAGTCAGTTTCATCCTGGGGTCACTCTTCTATCCTTAAATATATATATTTATGAGTGCTTTTATATATATAATACTGTTGAGTTCTTCTATTAATTAACTCAAATAAATTTGTGTAGTTTGTGTGCTTTATGACTCGGACAAAGTACTTTTGGTTTTTAGTTGTTTATATAAATTAAGATTGCTTCTAGATAGGCATGCATGGTGGGTATTTGCTATATACCATAGGAATGAATTTATTAAGAGTAATAGCGTGTTGAGAAGTTATGCTTTTCTCTATGTTTAATCAGAATTCTTAGGGGCATTTGTGATTTTTTTTTTTTTAATTTGAATATGTATTGAATTGTTTTCGCTAAATATATATGCACAAACAGCAGTTAATTAATTAGATAAATTTATCATTGTTTTATCATATGTTTTGGGACAAAACCATTAATTAGTTTATCATTATAAAGTTGTGTTGGACAATAATTAATTCTAAATAGAATTTTAACTCAAATTTAATTAATATGCTATTGTTAACTTATCTATTGTTCTTTAACAAAATGGAAGGAGATTTTTTTTTTTTTTCATCATGACCAACTTGCATTTTAATAATAATAATTAGAATTTTTAAATAATAAATTTGGAACCGTTGATCTTATTTTGCATCACAACTACAAATAACGTGTTAATGTCAAAAAATTGAAATACTTTCGAAATTATTGTTAAATATTAAGAGACTAAAAAAATGGTTTGGTTATGACTATTTGGTATATATGTTCATTTTTAGAATATCTCTCGTACAAAATAACTCTAAATTTATAATTTGTTACATAAATATATGCTCGTAGTGAAATTTTAATTTTCATGAATTTATTTTCATCAAATTGCAAAATGAGTAGGATGATGCCTAAATTAAACAAGAGCCTCAAAATGAATATTTGACACCTTATCCGTTGCCCGGAACAATCTTTTATGAATTTTTTTTATGAATTTTTTTATGAATTTTTTTTACTTTAAATTAATTTCTGGAGTTGAGGAATCCTTTGTTTGAGCAACAAAAGATGAATCATGTACATTTGTGGGATTGAAATTGCCAATTGCGAATGGGAATATTGTAAGGTACCAATTCTCTAAATATGAGAATTATTTGCTTTTAATAACAGGGGAATAAAAGGAGAATAATTCAGTTGTTGTTCTTCTACCCAAACTGACTATAAATTGGCTTACTTTCCTTTTGTTCTAGTCACCAACTTGCAGTGTGGTGGGAACATTGATAAAACCCAAACTTGGTGTCTAGTGCCAAATTGGTGATTGAGTCACTGATGAGTAGCGTTGTACAAAATTGCTCAAATTCGTAATTCGCTGATAACTCATTCACTAACTGTTTGTTTTAATTTGCTCATTTATAACTCGAGTCAGTTCAAATTCGAGTTGGCTGACTCGTTTAATAAATGAGCTGAGTTTGAGCATACCCCAACTCGAGTTACACAAAATTCATCACAATAAATCTCATGCTCTTCTGAATGACTCGTAAGCTGCTCTTTGGATTGTTTGTTTTGTTAGTTGTCTTGTTAATTATGTTTGAATTGTTTGTGTTTAGATAAATTCTTACTAAGTCATTTGAATTATTTTTATTTAGATAAATTTTTACTAGTATGCAACTATAACTAAAAAAATTGACTAGTCAAAAGAGTTATAAACGAGTTGTGAACCAACTCGAGTTGATAATGAGCTGAATTCGAGTTGACTTTATTGTCATCCCAATTCGAGTTGACTCGCTCATTAACTAAATAAACTGAGCACGAGTTGGAGGTAACTCGCTCAAACTCGGCTCTTTTATAGCCCTACAGATGAGTGATGAAGTATGCTCCCCTTTATGTTATATATGTATATCATGTTGTCTAATTCTATAGACGTTAATTAATGATTAATTAATCTCAGAATTAGGAGTTGGCTACGGTGCTACGCGTAGCATAGAGGTCCTTCGTGTTACGGCTCAATATTTGAGTTTTTAAAATCCTAACGGTTGATCCGAACCTTTCAACATGATCTCCATATAAATATGTACTTGCAAACCAAATTTTACATTTTTTATAATTTTTTTACTTTTTTTTTTAGATACGTAGAAAATCACTTGATCTAAATTATATATGTAATGTATGTTTATAATTTATATTAAGAAAATTGGAAAGGATTTTCGATTTTTTTTTTTCTCTCTTAAGGAAAAGGGAGTTTTTTTAGAGATAAAAAATGGACAAAATCCAAACGAAAAATACCTTATGTTTATGGCTTGTTCTGTCACAAGATGCTCAAGGAACCAAACAAGGTTTATTTAAGTAGTTTTGGATAAAATGTTCTGGAACCATCTAGAACTTTTGGAGATGAACATTTTAAAAACAAAGGCTAAGCTGCATACAAAAAAATAGTTTTAAAGAAGAAAAAAATTAACAGAAAATTTTGAAATGCATTACTATTTGTGAATTGTGAACGACCAAATGGCATATTTGTTTCTAAACACATTTAGGGAGTGTTCAGCCGTTTATTGTGCGCGTGAAAAAAAAAATTCACTCAGAGTGAATTTTTTTTTACTCACGAGCACAGTAAAAATAGTTCAAATCCTGTGCACATTCTCCTGCCTACGTGTCTGCCAAACACGCCCTTACAAAAACAAGAATGGAATGTCCTATTTTCATAAAGTTCTATAATTGGGCAAATGTTGGAAGCCAAAAGGCCCAAAACTATGCAGAAAAGAAACTCAATTTACACAGATGCTAACACCAAAAAAATAGTTGTACAGATGCACAATAAAATCCCAAATTTTTAAAAATAACCCCCGCTCAAAAAATGAGAAACCAAAAGACCACTAAAATCTGAAAATTCTATATTTAACACGTCCGCCATTTGAGATGGCAGATACTTTTTTTTTGTGTCCGCCAGCCAAAAAAACTCAAAATTCCCATTTGAACGGTTGAAATTAATTCATTTGTTTATTAATTTTGAAAAATAGAAATAACAATTTATAATTTGAATATGTTAGAAGAAACCGAAATTTTTATATATAAGAAAATAAATTAAAAAAATATTAAAAATGAGAAACTGTTCCCGGGATTTCGAAAAATAAGAAGACAGGCGTATGCCATGGCGTCCCAGTGGGACGCCATGGCATACTCCAGCCCGTTGGAAAAAAACGGAAAAAAAAAAATTAATAATACGGGACGCCATGGCATATCCCGACCCTGGAAAAAAAAAAACATATAGGGACGCCATGGCATATCCCGACCAGGGGAAAAAACGTAAAAAAAAAAAAAAAAAAAAATTTAAAAACGGGACGCCATGCCATAATCCGGCCCTAAAAAAAATAAAAAAAAATCAATTTTTTTTTCTGCTTTGTTCAGTTAGAAATCCAATAATTTTGATCAGATTCAAAATTTATTTTAGAGAAAATGGCTACATGGATTTTTGTTTTCTTTATATCAAAATAAAGGTATGAAAGTCTAGTTTCCAGATAATATAATTTCTCTATACAAAAATATTACAGATTGGTACAGTTTTAGCGATTAATTAACAGAGGTCAGAATTCAGAAAAGCTGAAATTCCAGTGAGCAGTCCTATAATTTTGACCAGATTCAAAATTCAATTTAGTAAAAATGGCTACATGAATTTTTTTGTTCTTTATATCAAAATAAAGGTATGAAAGTCTATTTTCCAGATAATATAATTTATCTATACAAAAATATTACAGATTGGTACAGTTTTAGCGATTAATTGACAGAGGTCAGAATTCAGAAAAGCTGAAATTCCAGTCAGAAATCCAATAATTTTGATCAGATTCAAAATTCATTTTCGAGAAAATGGCTACATGGATTTTTGTGTTCTTTATATAAAAATAAAGGTATGAAAGTCTAGTTTCCAGTTAATATAATTTCTCTATACAAAAATGTTACAGATTGGTACAGTTTTAGCGATTAATTGACAGAGGTCAGAATTCAGAAAAGCTGAAATTCCAGTGAGCAGTCCAATAATTCTGATCAGATTCAAAATTCAATTTAGAGAAAATGGCTCCATGTATTTTTGTGTTCTTTATATAAAAATAAAGGTATGAAAGTATAGTTTTCAGATAATATAATTTACCTATATAAAAATATTATATATTGATACAGTTTTAGCGATTAATTGACAGAGGTCAGAATTATTGGATTTCTGACTGGAATTTCAGCTTTTCTGAACTCTGACCTCTGTCAATTAATCGCTAAAACTGTACCAATCTGTAATATTTTTGTATAGAGAAATTATATTATCTGAAAACTACACTTTCATACCTTTATTTTGATATAAAGAACACAAAAATTCATGTAGCCATTTTTTCTAAATTGAATTTTGAATCTGGTCAAAATTATAGGACTGCTCACTGGAATTTCAGCTTTTCTGAATTCTGATCTCTGTCAATTAATCGCTAAAACTGTACCAATCTGTAATATTTTTGTATAGAGAAATTATATTATCTGGAAACTAGACTTTCATACCTTTATTTTGATATAAAGAACATAAAAATCCATGTAGCCATTTTCTCTAAAATGAATTTTGAATCTGATCAAAATTATTGGATTTCTAACTGAACACAGCAGAAAAAAAAATTAATTTTTTTTATTTTTTTTAGGGCCGGAGTATGGCATGGCGTCCCGTTTTTAAATTTTTTATTTTATTTTATTTTTTTAACGTTTTTTCCCCTGGTCGGGATATGCCATGGCGTCCCTATATGTTTTTTTTTTCCCGGGTCGGGATATGCCATGGCGTCCCGTATTTTTAATTTTTTTTTTCCATTTTTTTCTAACGGGCTGGAGTATGCCATGGCGTCCCACTGGGACGCCATGGCATACGCCTGCCTTCTTATTTTTCGAAATCCCGGGAACAGTTTCTCATTTTTAATATTTTTTTAATTTATTTTCTTATATATAAAAATTTCGGTAGAAGAAATATCAAACAAAATAGATAAGTATCTTATAATTTAGATATACTAGAGCACTACGAAAGATTTTTCAAGAAAGATTATTTCCAGCTGTAAAAAAAAAATAAACTATTTCTTGGTGTGTTATTGATCCTGGTTCAAAAACCACTTCTGGGTATATAAAAAAATTATGTGGTTCTTTTAGTACATTCAAATTTTAAGGTACTCTATCTATTTCTCTAGAAGGAATTTTAGGAATATATAAAAATAGATGGAGTACCTTAGAATTTAAATACATTAGAAGGATAATGAAAATTTCTTTATTTACCTAGAAATGACTTTTGAATCAGGATTAATGACTCAGATCTAAATCATTTTTAATTTATTCCAGTTACACACTAAGAAATAGTTTAATTTTTTTTATAACCAGAAAAAATCATGTCTGATAAATATTTCGTAGTACTTCTATTATATCTAAATTATAAGATGCTTTATCTATTTTATTTAATGTCCTCTGAAACTATTTTCAAATCTAACCTAACCGCCCAGAAATGGGGCGGTCCAGGTTACCTATCTAACATATTCAAATTATAAGTTATTTTTTATTTTTGAAAATTAATAAACAAATAAATCCATTCAGCCGTTGAATTCCAATTTTTTTAGTTTTTCAAAAAACGGACACCCCTTTTGTGTTCATAATTTTAAATGACGGACGTGTTAAATTTGAAATTATCATATTTCAGTAGTTTTAATTTATTTATTTTTGCAGGAATATATTTTAAAATTTCGCCAATAAAATAGACCGAGATTTTTATATATAAGAAAATAAATAAATAAAATATTAAAAATAAGAAACTGTTCACCAGAATTTCAAAAATAAGAAGGCCGCCACGCGGTGAGGGACGCCATCCCAGAAAACGTCCCGTGAAAAAAAAAAAAAAAAAAAACGGGACGGGACGCCATCCCAGAAAACGTCCCGTAAAAAAAAAAAAAAAAAAATCAAAATTTTTTTTTCTGCTGTGTTCAATCAGAAATCCAATAATTTTGATCAGATTCAAAATTCATTTTAGAGAAAATGGCTACATGGATTTTTGTGTTCTTTATATCAAAATAAAGATATGAAAGTCTAGTTTCCAGATAATATAATTTCTCTATACAAAAATATTACAGATTGGTACAGTTTTAGCGATTAATTGACAGAGGTCAGAATTATTGGACTGCTCACTGAAATTTCAGCTTTTCTGAATTCTGACCTCTGTCAATTAATCGCTAAAACTGTACCAATCTGTAATATTTTTGTATAGAGAAATTATATTATCTGGAAACTAGACTTTCATATCTTTATTTTGATATAAAGAACACAAAAATCCATGTAGCTATTTTCTCTAAAATGAATTTTGAATCTGATCAAAATTATAGGACTGCTCACTGGAATTTCAGCTTTTCTGAATTCTGACCTCTGTCAATTAATCGCTAAAACTGTACCAATCTGTAATATTTTTGTATAGAGAAATTATATTATCTGGAAACTAGACTTTCATACCTTTATTTTATATAAAGAACACAAAAATCCATGTAGCCATTTTCTCTAAAATGAATTTTAAATCTGATCAAAATTATTGGATTTCTGATTGAACACAGCAGAAAAAAAAATTTTGATTTTTTTTTTTTTTTTTTTATGGGACGTTTTCTGGGATGGCGTCCCGTCCCGTTTTTTTTTTTTTTTTTTTTTTTTTTTCACGGGACGTTTTCTGGGAACGCCATCCCGCGTGGCGGCCTTCTTATTTTTGAAATTCTGGTGAACAGTTTCTTATTTTTAATATTTTATTTATTTATTTTCTTATATATAAAAATCTCGGATAAAATAGAAGTCTCTGCCCATCTTTTTCTAAGGAAAATGACAAGGTACGCTCCACTTGTGTCACCGGAGATGTCCAGTGTATTTGGTACCACTTACTGTGAATTTAATAATCCGAAGTGGGCCCCGCATCGGAGGAATTCACATCACCTCAGGTTACCTGACTCAAGCAAATTATGATCGGACGGTTTTTTTAACATGACACGAATCTGAAAACAGGCTCCTACAGTCTCCATAGGCACCGGATTGAGTTTGGTCCAAATAGGATTAATCTGGACCGTTTGTTTCAATTTGCTTGACTCAGGTACCTGGGAGAATAGAACTGGAGATAAGAGTATCAAGAGATCCCAAAATATAACACGGAATCGCAGAGTCAGTTTTATCTTTCTGAGAAATGTTTGGTGTCTCCACTCTAGTCCCTCAGATGTTTCAGTTAATCACAGACTATGGATATTCCTTTGTACTCAAAATGAGAAAATTGACTATCAATGATTTCAATTTATAGATGCATTCTACATGTTATATTTTATAATCACCTCTCTTTGAAAATAAAAATAACAACAACAATAATACATTTGACTTTATAAATCAAATCTTTTAAATTGAATTTTTGTTGGAGTAATGTTCAGCATTTCCAAGATAGTGAGGCTACTGTACTATGCAAGATGCATATTGATCCATACTATAGATCAATATTTTTGTTTTCAAAATCTAACAGTCAATATGAACCGTTCAACATAATCTCTATATAAAAAATGTACTTGTAGACTAAATTTTATATTTTTAGAAAAAAATTACTATTTTTTAGATAGTTAGAAAAGCACTACTTTTGAATGGTCTAGAATTTTTAGATCAAGTGAATTTTTTAACTATCTAAAAAAATAGTAAAAAAATTAGAAAAATGTAAAATTTTATCTAAAAGTATATCTTCATATGAGAATCATGTTGCTCGGTTCAAATCAACTATTTGAACTAAAAAAAAAAGTTAATATATTATACAGATCAATATGAGTTTTACATAGTAAGTAGCCTCACTCTAATACTTATAAACTACATTGTATATTTACATGTTGCATCAAACATTCTTATATTAAAAATTAAAGAAATATATTTAATAAGATCATGCTGACATTTTTTTAGAAAAAGCTCAATATCTAATTAAATATATATCCTTAAAAATGAAAGAAATGTAATGAACAAATATTTAATTTCTTCCGCAAGTCACTCTTCTTAAAGTAAGCCAAATTTGTGAACTACCTAATATATATCCTTAAAAAAAAAAGATGTGATAATTTTTTTTTGCCTACTTGATGTAATTCTAATTATTACTTCGATTATATCTAAATATGTACCACTTGATGTAATTCTAACTATTACTTCGATTCTATTTAAGAATTATTCCCAAGCTAAATATTTATAGCATGTGTTAAATACCACAAAAATATATATAGCAAAAGATATATTATTTTGAGAATTATTGATAATTATGACATTATATTATTTTAAATACCACGAATTGGTTTTTATTTTATTTTTTTGAAAATAGTATTAATAAAAATTTCGGGAAATAAAGCTCCTCTAATATGGATGCTTTCTAGGATCCACGTCAGCAAGAATGGTTATAGTCCCTGCGGGATAAAATCGGGTGACTCATTGTATCCTTTACTTTTCTCTTTATAAATCGTCCTGTCCCAGCTGTCCATTTCGGCCCCCTCCCTCTCCCTCTCCCTCTCTCTCTCTCTCTCAATAAAATGCTAGCATCAAGTATTCTCCGATCCAAGGCCTCTCAGAAGGTTATTTTCTTCAATTTATTTTGAATTTCTAGTCGCATGTTACCAGCTATGGCTTATATAGTTATATTTACCGTTCACGTTCCCTCTCTCTCTTGAAGCACCACCTGGAGCTAATTACAATAAATTGTTCCTTCAAATTAGCACTGCGTTACAAACACTAACGTAATAGCTTGTTCGTGCTTTATAATTCCTTGTCTGATACGATAAAAATTAATTGTGTTTGTAATTTGATGATGATGATGATGATTAGGTTATATTTTATTGTCAACTTTTTTTTTCCACCAAACATGACTATTGACTATATTTCAGTATTTTGGACAGACCCAAAATATATTCAAAATATCTATTATAGACTTTTCGAATTTTTCATATGTTCCATTTATGTATTTCATAGGCTGGTAGTCTGGCAAGATACTTAGTGGGTGCAGCCTTCTCACAAAATGAGGCGATTAATTGTACTGGTACAATTTCAAGGCATTTCAGTTCACAAACTTCTGTGCAACCCGAGACGGAAGAAAAAGGGTATATAGTGATCTCTTTTATGTTTTGTGTTGTATGGTTTTGTTTTATGTTTCTATAAATTAATTAACTACATTTATTTATTTATTTTTGTAATAGCATTTGTTCCTATTAAATGTCTTGGGCATTGGATACTACTAGTCTTCTTTTGTCTAGCGGGGTTTCAGTAAACTTAGTGTTTTTGTATTGTTAATTTCTATTGTTCTAATATAAATAGGTTCAAAGGCCATGGCATGCTGGCACCATTTACTGCTGGATGGCAATCCAATGATTTACATCCCTTAGTTATTGACAAATCTCAGGTTATTTTCTTTTTGAAATGTGTCAAAGATAAATAGTACCCTCTGATTATATTTTTTAGTTTTAATTAATAGTAGTGTTCTTGTGATTTTCCAACACCTTCAGGGTATTTATGTATATGACACAGAAGGGAATAAGTACCTTGATTCTCTTGCTGGATTATGGTGCACTGCTCTAGGTAAAATAGTAAAAAATAGTCAACCTTTACACTTTTTCAATTCAATTCCTCAATTTATCTATATATACTTTTTCAAGTAATAATATCAAAGTTTATCAGGTGGTAATGAACCTCGGCTGATCAAAGCTGCAACTGATCAGCTAAATACTCTTCCTTTTTACCACTCTTTCTGGAACCGTACCACCAAGCCCTCATTGGTATGTTCAAATTATCTTTCTAACTCTCTCCTCGAAAATGCTGCTAAGCAAATAAACAAATAGATGAATACAACAATGAAGCTTCCAATAATGTGGTAATTGGTAACATCCTGAAATGGTCTCTATCCAGAGCGGTCCATAAGGTTGACACATGTGTATATTTTGTCTCCTGTTAATTATTTATTCACTTGTTAATTTTTTCAGGATCTAGCAAAGGAACTTTTAGACCTTTTCACAGCAAAAAAAATGAGTAAAGTTTTCTTCACCAACAGCGGCTCTGAAGCTAATGATTCTCAGGTTACTTGTGGCTTTTACTGGAATAATTCACATACACCCTTTAAAACATCAAAAATATCGTGTATATTACAGCCACTATCACTTGAATATCTTCTCTCCAAATTTCTTCAAAAGAAGGGATTCCCAAACTGCTATCTCCTTCATCTGTCTAGATAAAAATGAGAAAAGGGAAGTTTGGATGTTTCTCGAGTGAAATGGGAAAAGGAGAAACATTTATGATTGAGTGAGGCTATGGTACTATGCATAGCACGGATTGGTCCGTGCTACGGCTCAATATTTGAGTTTTCAAAATCCTAACGGTCGATCCGAACCGTTCAACATGATTATATAATGAATATGTACTTGCAAACCAAATTTTACATTTTTTCAAATTTTTTTACTACTTTTTTAGATAGGTAGAAAATCACTGTTTTTGGATGGTCCAGAATTTTCAGATCAAGTGATTTTCTACCTATCTAAAAAAATAGTAAACAAATTCGAAAAAATGTAAAATTTAGTTTGCAAGTACATATTCATTTTATAATTATGTTGAACGGTTTGGATCGACCGTTAGGATTTTGAAAACTCAAATATTGAGCCGTAGCACAGACCAAACTGTGCTATGCATAGTACCGTAGCCTCACTCTTTATGATTTATTTTGGTGTTTTAGAGGGATAGTATCAGCTATGTTTTTCACCTTCATAATAAATGATTCATACTTATGAAAAAATTCCAAGTTTGTTAGATTTTTTTGAAAAACAATGTAATTCTTTTTAGGTAAAACTTGTGTGGTACTACAACAATGCACTGGGGAGGCCAAATAAGAAGAAATTCATTGCCCGTTCAAAGGCGTAAGTGTTGTTCTTCAAGAAGTCTGGTTCCACTATCTATTGCAAACCTCATTTTTGTACCAGCTCAAATATGCTGATTGTGACATCAACATCACCAAGGGAATTGTGCAAAAGCTATTGCCAGATTGATTTTTTTGTTCCCCATTCTTCATTCTTTTTTTCTTTCGGTCAAATTTGAGGTACCCTTCCTCTAGACCAGCAATAGTTTTGAATTGAACATCAACTTATATGTTACTGTTACAAGTGGTGGTTAAGTTTGGTGCTGGAAATTAGTTGCAGAGTTATGCATACTTTGTAGCATCTCTATGCATTAATGTGTTTATATATTGTTTTTATGAATTATCACAGATATCATGGATCAACTCTAATATCTGCCAGTCTCACTGGGTATGTAATACTTTTTCGTTTCGAGTAAAATCACCAGCTTGCATATGTTATTAGACTTAATTCTTACTTATTTGTTCATATTCAGGCTTCCAGCTTTACATCAGAAATTTGACCTCCCAGCCCCATTTGTATTACATACTGATTGCCCCCACTATTGGCGGTACCACCTTCCTGGTATGATAGTTGATATACACTTGCAAATAATTATTAGTGTAATATATGGGAAGATTGTTTATGTGTTCCCCTAAAAGACCTCAAAATCATGCACATGCCTGCAGAAGACATCTAAAATATTACAAGTACTCTCTGAGAGGAGGCAGGACTACGTTGATGTTTTGTTGTTTGATCCTGTCTTCTGTCTTTTTTATAAGAATATTTTAATGTAAGAAATATACTCATTGCAAATGACCTAGTAGCCCAAGTGTTAAGTTACTAGGATGGCCTCTATGTTCTGAGAGGCCATTGGTAAAAGCCCCCGTGGGCCTTTTTCATTCAATAAAAGATAAAAGAAATAGAATAAACATTGTCTAATACTGATGCTGGTGGCTAAGCTCTCTTATGCAAAATAAAAAGTAGCCCCTCATAATTTTTTTTAATTAAAGAAAAACATAATTGCCCCTCAATTCTACTTGACTTTGAGTTGCACGATATTTTTAGAAATGATGATAGCTCGTATATCTCTGAAAAGATGAAGAAAACAGGGAACATCTTGTTTTTTGTATTTTGCAGTAATAAACATGGTTTGCATAGAGTATATCATGCTATTTATATATTTTTTTAATTATTGAGGATTTACAGGGTTTTCATGAAATATTCTCCTAAAATTTATGACCGTTTTTTACTGAACCAATAAAAGTGAACCTAATTTGATTAGGTGAAACTGAGGAAGAGTTTGCAACCCGATTAGCTAACAATTTGGAGAATCTTATCCTTAAGGAAGGGCCCGAGACTGTGAGTTTGATTACCAATGTCAATTTTTATTTTTCTAGGGACATTATGTAAATGAGTTTTATTTGTCATTTTAAGGTGCAACTTGTGTGCTGTTTTAGCCATGTTAAGTGAAAGTTTTTTATCAGTGGTTTCACTTAATCTGAAATATCAGACCCAGGCATCATTGTCTGAAAACATGGCAGCAAATTCCCTTCATTGTATTTAATTTCTTACTTGGCTCTGTTTTTGCAGATTGCAGCTTTTATCGCTGAGCCGGTAATGGGGGCTGGAGGTGTAATCCCTCCCCCAAAAACCTATTTCGATAAGGTGAGGAAGTTCTCAAAATCCTATCTTCTTAAGCAAACTTTTTCAGTACTTAATTTTCTGTCTTTATGTGAACTTGTGTTAATTATTTGGAATATTTGGAATTCTGACTTTTACAGATACAAGCTGTGGTAAAGAAATACGATATTCTTTTCATTGCAGATGAGGTACAGATTTACCAAATTATCATTGTGGAATTTGGGTATTTACAGTATTGTTGTAATAATGTATTTTTAACTTCTTTTTTTCATTTTGCATTTTAGGTTATCACAGCATTTGGAAGGTTGGGCACAATGTTTGGCTGTGATAAATTTAATATTAAACCCGATCTTGTTTCTATAGCTAAAGTAAGCACAATATTTTTTTTTACTTTTCTATATATGAGTAATATATTCTTTTTGTTCATACCTATGTGTTCTTTAAATTATTTTAAACAGGCTCTTTCATCCGCCTATGTGCCAATTGGTGCAACCCTAGTCAGCCCAGAAGTTTCTGATGTTGTTTATTCTCAGAGCAATAAACTTGGTACAAGTTCTTTTCTGATGTTATCTATTTGTTTCAAGAAGCATGTAAATTCTTAAATCTATAAGACAGTGGTGTTTTTCTTTGCTAATTTATCTCTTTGTATAGGTTCTTTTGCACACGGATTCACATACTCAGGACATCCTGTGTCCTGTGCTGTGGCTCTTGAAGCAATTAAGATTTACAAGTAACCTCTTAACTTGTCCATTTTTTTCTTCTTTTATTTCCTTGATAATTTCTTAAAATTTTGAAAATTTTCACCATTTTTTAGGGAAAGAGATATTCCAGGGCACGTTAAAGAAGTTTCTGGAAGATTCCAGGAGGGACTAAAAGCCTTCTCAGATAGTCCAATTGTTGGAGAGGTACCTTCCTCTTGTTAAACTCTTCATTTTGTAACTTCCCAAATATGCCCTTCCATGCTCTGTAGTCTGTATTTTAATTCTGAGGCATAGTACATGAACTTGTACATGCAGTTACCCCATGCAATGACTACTCTTTGTGATTACATACAAATAGTATGTTCTAAAAGACATTTATTTATGTGTAATATATTCAGATTCGAGGTGACGGATTGGTGCTTGCTACAGAATTCACAAATAACAAATCCCCGACGGATCTATTTCCTCCTGAATGGGGTAAATCATTCACTTAAATTAAAATATAGTTCTTTATATACTGTGGATGTTGACTGGATTTACCGATGGACATATCTCAATAAAATTCAGCGGTGGGATCAATATTTGGAGCAGAATGCCAGAAGAGAGGGATGCTTGTTCGGGTTGCTGGTGACACAATCATGATGTCACCACCTCTTATCATTACACCCTCAGAAATTGACGAAGTAAGAATAACATGACTCTAGTGTAATTATTATAAATAATTTTGAAGAAATTACTGGTTTCTCTTAAACACTAACATCCTCTCTGTCTTTCTTTGTTAGTTGATTAGCATCTACGGAGATGCTCTCAAGAGTACAGAGGAAAAGGTGGCAGAGCTCAAAGTGAAGAGCAGCTAATTAAGGGGATCTCTTGTATTAGAGAATGTATATAGGGACTATTTATTCTCCTAATGCACAATGAATGCACAAATAAATGCGCAAATTCAGTACTTTCTTCCAAGAATAAGCATTTTGCAATCTCCAACTACCGCAAAGAGTGTCCTGTTTATATCCTTCTACTAGAGCGACCTAAACTCCTTTGATGTTCTAAAATGTATGCATTGTAATATTATTAGTGCTGGTATAGATTATCTTTGCTGGAGTAAATTATTGGAATAATTTGTGTATCTATATGAATTTGGTTTAGTTTAAAGTTTATTTCTCATGTATTGATCTAAACAAACTCTTTGGTACCTAAGTTCTGCAATAATTTGGAACTTCTGACCTGATCTGAAGTACAATATCTAAAATAACTTGCACTTTGCATTATTATGATTTTTTGTTGATAATTTGTAGATAATTAATTTTTACGGGCCGCATTATTATGACCTAATGCTGAATCTAGAGATGGAAATCCAAGGGGTCCAGATTAGGCCCATTATAGGCTCATCAGCAGTCAGCTCAATCCGGTAATTTCTCTTTATGCAATTTAATCCTATTAATTTTAATTTCTGAAATTATGAAACTTAACCAGAGTACAATTTAGGCATCGCTTAATCTGTCGGCTTTCACTGGTTAATATTTGAAACCTTCAGTATCACAAAAGAGAAGATCATTATTTCTAGAATGTTATTCTTAAGATTAAGCTAACACCATACCTTTTCTTGTTATTTTCATTTAGTAGGCCATAAACTTTAAGCTAATACCATATTTTTTTTGGTGAAGTACGGTCAGGTTCTTGAGTTCTCACCTAATATAGTTTGATTATTTAGCGACATGGAGAAGAAAAAAACAACAGTCCTTCCTTTAGGGCCCGGAGAGAACCATGTAATGGGCCTAATTGTCACTGTGCGTCACATGCAGTTTCTGGTAAGGCTCTGAAAGATGCGTATGCGGTAGAGGTCAAAATTCTAGGGACTGGTGCTTATTCAAGTTTGAACATAGCAATCAGGGCATTTTGTTTTTTCTAGTAAGGCTTATAGCAGAGAGGAATAAAGATTTTGGAGCCGAACATCATTTGCTCCGGTTGTTAAAGGTTTTCATTTGGGTTGAATATTTATGCAAACGAAACCAAGCATCGTTTCCAAACTTCCTTTTTCATTCCAATCTCTTTTTATTTCAGTTATGCAATTGAATCTAGTACAGTTCTAATATATTACAATTGTAGAATCTATAAAGATAACTCGATAACCTTCTCTTTTTGCTCCTATATTTCTTCTGAGATAGGCGCTGTATAATTTGGTTAGATGTGTTTGCAAGTATACTAGCTTATCTAATTTCAGTACGAAAAAAAAACCATAAATATTCTCTGCCGTCAGACCATTGAATATTTTTAAAATTAGACGCATAAATAAGAAATGCAAGACGATATTTATAACATAACTTAGCCAAGTAGACCGGGATACATAAGAACGTACAATTAAATAAAGACATCGTTATACACATCAACATACATACTATTTACAAGCTACACAGGGCGCTTGAGGGGAATTCAGATCCAGTGAAGTAACCTAAAAATTGGGTTTTGGATCGGAACCGTCCGATTCAAATCCGTGACCATCCAACTAAAGTGGAGCGCACGCATCCCGAGAGGCAGGTTTGAATCCCGAAGCAATCTCGAGCGACGGATTTGATTCGAACGGTCTTGATCCAAAACCCAAAAATTGGGTTACTTTAGGGGATCTGGACCCGCTTGAGGGTACCCTAACCAACTAAACCCCACATAATAAAACTTGGCCTACAAATTTACAATGGACTGTCTTATTTTAAATATTACAATGAACCTCTCAAGCCACTGCTCCATCACTGACCTCTATTGCTCTGACCTCAACCTGTGCACCACAGTCTGTCTGTTGGACAGCCACAGTGACCTGGGCCCCATCAGACATGCTACTCATCCCCTCACATGAAACAGACAGGGAACCCACCATGGCTAGTAAATCATCGTTGTCATTGCCATCACCGTTGTTTTGGGATAGTAATTGCCAGTCCTCCTTTACTGAGGTCACATGTATGTCAGTATCTTTATTATGATTACCTACTTCAAATGCAGTTGGCAGAACTACAAAATCGTTTAATGGATTGTAAAATGGATCGGGTTCTCCAGCCTTTAGCCAGTGTTTTAGGATCCGAAACACATGTCTGTTGCATATTATGCCTCGGTGGTCAGCTGGGACCCCTATCCTTGCAACTGCATCAAAGCCATCAGCCTGACAAATGCACACAAAAAAAGGAACAAGAAAATTTGTAATTAAAATAGGAAGAAAAATAATGCTATACACAAACAGGGAGATCAACAAGTATGCCAATCTACCTTAGCTGACTCAACTGGGACAGTTCCATCACCATTGACATTGATATATCTAGGCTGCAAACAACAAATAAAGAAAAATAGCTCAATAACAAGGAATAAGTCTATCAATCAAATGAGAAAGGGGGTTTCTTGTAGTACTTTGGTCAATGGTACCTACCTCCATAAATAACAATTGCTTGAGATCTGAAACAGGATCACCTTGACCTCCATAGCTGCATAAAAAATAGTTAGCATCATCAGAGGGAGAGAGGGAGAGAGGTAGAAAGGGGGCGAGGGTGAGGGGAGAGATAAGAGTACCAAACACTATGAGGTGTGTCACAATTAGTGCCATAAATATTGTAGAATCTCACTGAAGAAGGGAGCTTGGCACTAGACAAAAGCTCGTGAGTTTTGTTTGCCCATTCCAAAATATCAGAATTAAGTGGCAAAGGGATGTGCAGCCCACCAAATTCAACCTGATATTACATATTCATAACCATTTTTGTATTTATACCCAAATTTTCTGAAAATGCACTCTTGCATATGGATATATTTTTTTTACAATTCATGGAATTATTTTAATGTCACTTGGCATTTTCTGAGGGAAAATCATGATTTCCCAATCACTGATATTTGAAAACACGGATTTTATATTTAGTTCTTCAAGAAATTAATGATTTCACAGACAGCTCTTCATATTTTTTCAGATATTTTGAATTTTAGCACAACCTAAGCCCGCAACAGAATTCTGCATGCATATATAACACTTTCTTTTGTTTAGAAGTAAGATTAAACAAAAAATAAAACATGAAAACTAACCGCATTATTTGAAAGAGCTTTCATCATCAGCGGAAGGGATTTAGACGGATCATAAGATTCAAGAAAGATGCTAGATTTATCACTTTCACCATCTCTCTTCTCTGTCCACAGTTGCAAAAGGGGCGTATTTTCCCATTTGTAACTCGGGGCTGCCATCAGTTCATATATAGATGGGCACTCCAACAACTAAATAAAGACAGCTTCAACAAATTAATTTCTTAATTAATAACAAAAGGATTGCCCATATGATTGGGAAAAAATATACCAGTTGTTGCATGCTCCATTTGGAAATGAAAAAATAGGCTTCTAATCCTTCAACAAAAGAGCATCCATTCAATAGGCTTGATGTTATATACCCTGGTGCACCTGTACAAATACATACCAAGAACCTTAAGAGAGAAAAATCTTTTTCCCGAGGGGAAGGGAAAGAGAAAGATAGAGATAGATGGATAGACAGAGAGAGAGAGATTTTAATGATATACAATACAACCTTGAAATGGTGCTGCTATTGCAATCCAGGATTTCACATACTTCTCAAAAACCTTACAAAAAGTAATTTACTCAGTACCATGATAAAAAAAATATAATAATATGTAGTATATAAAGTAAACCTACTTACATCAGTATGTAAAGCCATGAAGCATTTGACTAGCAAACCGCCCATTGAATGTGTAACAACATTAATCTTCTTTCCACCGGAAGAGGTATATGCAAATTCTAATTTCGAAGCAAATCTGTCTAAAGTTTCTTGAAGTCTAAAATTTAAAACAAAACAACTGATGGAATCAATATGGCATTCTAATAGTCTAATACCAGAAACAGAAAAGAGTAATTCCTTGGCTAACTCAACGTGACGTTTTCTTTTCCCGTAGGTGAGAGTGTGCCTATTTGCGTGTGTTAGGGCAGGTTGGGTTCAAATCTAAATTAGTGAAGCACATCAAAGAGTTATATTGCTCTACTCAATGTTATAAAATGGAGCATATTTCACCATATACTTTTTTTTCTTTGAGGAACAATTATATGGTATTTTTTAGTATGGAGCATTAGGTAAAAATACCAGCTATTATATAGGAACAACGTGTTAAATTGTTGAGGCATTACCTGTTACTTTGGCGAAAATCATATCCAAAACCAAATAAGGTTTTTCCCTCTTGATAGCCCCATTTTATCATCTCCACTATCATGTCATGGTAATAGCACACTCCCTCACTTTCAATAATCTACAAATATATTTTGAAAAAATGAATCAATTTTAAGAGAAATTGGGAGTATATATATTAACACATGAGTGCTCATCTATGCCAGGAACTGCAGTACAAATTTTCTGTACTATCTGGAAGTTTAATACAGTTATGTACCGGTAGTAGTGTAGTAACCAGATTTTTAATTGCCTTCTGAGCACAATTATGAGACTACGAGGAAATGTGTTAATTGATAGCTAATACATAATTAAAGGCTAGTTATGCAACAAGGACAATTTGATGGTTGGAGACACAATTTGAACCTAATTGAAACTTTATGAGGCAAAACCTCGTATACAGTTTCTAGTCATGTTTCTGACAGAAATGATACCAGAACAAACCAATCGCTGGGTAAAAGTAATTGATTTCCTGATTTAAGTAGAATCAGCTGTTTCTTTGTGGTTCTATGCAGTTCCCTTGATGAGTAATGCTATAAATTTAGTATGTTAGTTATAGAGGAAGGATGTTTTGGATAACGATACCAACATATACCAATATAGAAATACTATGCTCTTTGATCTGTTACAATTTTGATGTCACGTAGTGCCAGAATGATGGGTAAAATTTGGCTTCTTAAAAGACTAATGGTTTCACATTGTATCTGGTAAAATTTGACATTTATAGCCCTGCCTGCAATAATCCCTTTATTCTTAATTGCAGCCAGGTTTTCAAGGGGGTGTGCAGTTTTTATTCTGAAGATTTTGGACTCTTGGGTTAATGCCAATGAGGCATCTGACAAAATTGAGGCAGTGGTTAATTTCAGATAAGATGTCCCATACAGATTGAGATAGTTGCTAGTAGTTGGGGGTCTTATACTAATTGGCATACTCCTCTGGGAAGAAGCTTTATTAGATGAGATGCTGCACAAAAGTGTTATACGCAGACAATGGTTAAAAAAGCTTGCATTGAAAATGCTCAATACAAGAAAAGGGTGTGATGCAGGTTTGATTTTTTTTTTTTTTCTGATTTTGTATGTCTTTGTATGGTTACTAATTTTGATTTCTCAGAGGGTTGGATCAAGAAATGATGTAAGATGGGAAGTTACTGCTACTGGAGAGATCGGATGGTTGCCAGCTTACAGCTGCTTAGGATGCTTTTACAAACTGATGCTTAGGGAGATTTTTAAGTAAAAGTTGAGGGCGTACAGAGTAGATTAGGGCTGTCTTTGGGTAATTGTAATGGGGTTTTAGTTTGTTTTGTACAGGCCAACTATTCAAATTAGAAAACATAACAAGTTATAAGTATGTACCATATCCGGATCAAGCACATCAATGGCATACAGCCCATGCCTATCCTCTGGCACTTCAATTTTAATTTTTTCATCGACTGATATAGTTTTTCCTGCACCGAGAGTACACAAGTGAAAATAAATTTTGTTAATTGTCTCAAGAAAAATGGAAACTAAAACTACTTTCTAAATATCAGAATTCGTTCCAATTTGTCAAAGAAATTTTTTTTTGAAAATGGTCACATTGTCCACTTCCAATTGAAGTTCGAAGACTTAACACTAAAACAAAACATGGTTTGGTTTAAAGGAATAAGCTAAGTATAATAAGACAGAAAGGCATAAAATGCTACCAGAGGAGGGATCAAAACGGGGCCAAAGTTTAGTCCGAAATTCATGATCCGCACCCAAAATCCGAACCCAGACCCGCTCCGTCTTTCCATTTTCATCTATAGCGTTGAGCATCGACCCGCCGATACCAGGTACCAGGAGAACCGGGTCAAGATTCGGATTTGCCGCATTTTCTTCGTGCTTTCTGGAAGCTCGAACCCACAGCTCGATAGATCGGATTAGCTCATCTAGAACCGCCATTAATGGGTGAAATCTGAGGTTCCGTGAAGAAGGAGAATGGCAAAGTCAGAAGAAGAGATTTTGCAATACCCCACAAGGAAAATGAATAATTGATAAGGACAATCTGTAATAAACAAAAGTTTCAGAGATAATGGGAAAAAGACTTTGTACACAACTTGCGTATACAACTTTTTACTTTGATGCACTGAGAGAAAATTTAGACGTCCGCGTCAACGGACGTTTATTTAAAAAAAAAAAAATCAACGCCCTAATTAGTCTAACAAAATTTCTATTTACAATAAAAACAAGAACTTACGTTTAAACGAAATTGCTAATACGAGACAAACTTTTCTACGCAACTTAACATGTGTGCTCTTTTTAAGCAATATGTGGTAAAAGCCCCGATTTTTTTATTAATAGAAAATAAATAAATAAAATATCGAAATAGGGGTAGGATTTGATGAAATTTTGAAATATAGAAAGAACGAGATGGTTTATCCCGTTTAGTGGACGGGATAAACGATCACGTACAGCTAATTCCGTCCCTAACCACGCAAACTCGCTAATTAAAAAAAATTCCTAGACGAAAAAATCAATCTCGTCCAGTGTTGTTCATTGTTTTTTTTTTCTTTGGGTTAGAAGAACAACATAAGAAGAAGAAAAATTATGAACAGTACTGGACGGGATGGACTATCCCGTCCAGGAATTATTATTTTTTTAAGCGACTTTGCGTGATTAGTGACGAAATTAGCTGGACGGAATGGTTTATTCTGTCCAGCAGACGGAATAAACCATTATGTTCTTCTTATATTTCGAAATTTCATAAAAACTTACTCCTATTTCGATATTTTTTTTTCTATTAAAAATAAAACCGGGGTAAAAGTCACCGGTTTTTATGAAAAGAAGTCTTACAACCATAGATATGAGCAGAGGCGGATCTACATTCAAGAAATGGGGGTCAATTGACCCCCATTTATTTTGAAATTTTTTGTACTTATACACGATTTTCTATATAATGTAGGGTAAAATGCTATAGATATGGTAATATTAACCCCATTCGTAGCATGAAAATTTTATATGACTGACCCCATTCATGTTTGATTCCATAACTTGAAAGTCTGGCTCCGCCCCTGTATGAGTTATGAACATATGATTATGTGCTATCAGCTAGCTTATATGTTAACGGATTAAAGAAAAATCATGTTCGAACTGTCAATTCAAATTATTAAATAAAATTTACATGTCAAAATCATATTAAATATCAAAATTCAGATTTCTTTTTATAATACCCTGTTTGATATGCAAATATTATTTTCTTTAATTATTTTAAGTTCATCTTTCAAAATCATGAAAGTAGTAAAAATATTCAAAATAAAATAGTAAATTTATATATCATACAAGATTTTGATATGTAGATTTTACTTGACCATTCGGATATGAAAAGGTAAAAATTTAATTTGACATGCTAACTAACATTAGTACATTAGTATAACTCATTTACTTTGTATATGTTTGTAAAATTTGATTTCTTTTAATAAAAGTCGGTTGCTCTTGCCACGTTATTGCAATACTACTATTTGGTTGATCTTGAAATAGTCAATTTTATATTTTGAGTGGATCAAATAATGAGTTCTTAAGACATCTGTTAACATGTGTCATTATCAAAATATATTTTTAGTTAAAAATACATAATTGTCAATAATTGTTTTATTTTGAAACAGATCAATGTGGGCCCCCGAAATAGAAATTTGCATTCAATAATAATTGAGTGAGCATTGTAAAAGGAATTGGATTTTGTCCAAAAAGCTTTGGACATAATCTCATTCAAAGCTGGACCTTACCGTTGATTTGTTTTAAGATTTGTGCCAATATATTTAAAACTTAATGACTCTGCATGGCTCTGTAAATCTAAATCATCCGTGTAAATTTTAACACAAATCGGAAAGTTTTCGACTGACTTTGAATGAGGTTTTATCTCATAGGGTTAATAATTTTCTATTTACCCTTCAAAACTTGTTCAGTTTTCTATTTATCCTTCTACTCTTTATTATATCTAATATATCTCTCAACTCTGATTTTCTTTTTCTATTTAATTAGGAAGTTAATTATTCATAGCTGAATACTGTCTAATTTATTTGTTTCCCATCATGCCCTTCAGGGGCGGATCCAAAATTTTCATCAAGGGGTGCAAAAAAATATCGAATCGGGGTTAAATAGCTAATTGAGTTTAAATCGATTAACTAATTAGGTACTCGATAAAAATAATGTTTTAATTTATACTTTCCAATACTTTGACTTGTAATTTCGGATGCTCTAACTTATAATTCTAATTACCAATCAAAAATCAACAAATTTATTTCAATTTTACCTCTAAATTTAACCCGAATTACAAATCAATATTTCAGAGGGTGGCAAAAAAAAATTTAGAAAAAGGCAAAGTCGGTCGGGACCGATAAATCTCTACTAAAACTCAAAATGCAAGGGAGCAGCTGCCCCCCGGGACCACGTGGGTCCGCCCCTGATGCCCTTGCCCTTTCTCATGTAATGTATCGTGCAACAAAAAACCACCTAAAAGGAAGCAAATAGAAACTTGTGTGTCTTGAAATTAGGACCTCATCTAAACATCGATCTTTGCAGGTGGGGCCTTCATTTAAGCATCTGACTGAAGGCTCTAACTAAGAGAGACGCTACAATGCGGACCCACCCGTCAGTTCAGGACCAGAGACAAAGCGCAGGAACCGGAGAAATCGGAGAGCTGGGCTGTTAAAGAGTTTGTTGCACAAATCAGCAAAGAAATGCTGATTGGGCACTAAGATGGCAGCACATGATTCATTAGAGAGATCTAACCACTGTATTAATATTCGGTTCTCATGCGGTATTCGGAAGGCCGCCGCATACCGTATATACGGTATGCGGCCAAATATATGGATTCTTATTCGGATTTATATATGCGGATTTTTTATTAAATATTTAATCCCACATTACTTAAATATAATAAGACAGTATGTAGAGAGGTTATAAAAGACTTCTGAGTGGGACGCTTGAAGAGAACACTTATCTGACGGGTCTGTAACTCATTTAATGGGTTATGGATTCGGGTTCGGAACTCTTTTTATGGATTTTGAATGTTTTTTAATTTTTTTAAAGCATAGATTCAATATTCGGTCTGAATAACTATTTTCTATTCGGCCGGATACTGAATAAGAATATACGGCCGAATATTCACCGAATAAAACCGAATTTTACTACACTGGATCTAACCAATCAAATTAGGATTTCTTTTCTGTATTAATGAAATGACCTGATTTTTATTTTTCGTTTTGCCAAGTGTTAAAATTTGACATGATTTTAGTTGGAGTGAGGCTATGGTGCTATGCATAGCACGGATGGCTAGTGTACTACGGCTCAATATGGTACTTTTTAAAATCCTAACGGTCGATCCGACCGTTCAATGTGATAACCATATGAATATGTACTTGCAAACTAAATTTTATATTTTTTCGAATTTTTTTACTATTTTTTCAGATAGGTAGAATTTTAATGGTCCAGAATTTTCAAAAAACACTGATTTTTCTACCTATCTGAAAAAATAGTAAAAAAATTCGAAAAAATATAAAATTTAGTTTGCAAGTACATATTCATATGGATATCACATTGAACGGTCGGATCGACCGTTAGGATTTTAAAAAGTACCATATTGAGCCGTAGTACACTAGCCATTGGTGCTATGCATAGCACCATAGCCTCACTCTTTTAGTTGCTCTAAAAGTTCTGTAATCTGCTTATGCTTGGAGCCTGAACACTATAAAACTTCGGTATCTTTCAGTGTTTTCCATAATATATAGTTCATGGCTTAATGCTTTTATAATTGTTGGAATTTTTTTTGAACTAATTAAGTCTAATTGGAGGCTCAATGTTGCGCAATTAATTAATTCAACAACAAACCCTATTAAGCACAACTGGAGATCATTACATGTGATGGAAGATATTTATTTTTTTTCCTTAAAATACACAATCCAGGTCTTTTCTCAGGCCACTGGTTCCATCTTCCTCTCTGTTATCTCTATTGATTTTCCTTGCTTCTTTTACTGATCAACACAATATTCCAATCAAGAATTTTATTTGAAGTAATTGGTCAACTAATGCAATAGTATGATTGTAGTAGTGGATCTATTTAGTGCACCATCAAGCATGTAATTTCTTACAACAAAATTCATATTGGGTTCAGAAACAGAGAGTTTCACAAAAATTGCGACCTTGATATTCTTCTTTCTCACCATTAATCTAAGCCAAGCCAATTAGAAAAGTAGATACCTGACAAATGGGTTTACCAATTGCATGTTTATTCTAAAACACATATAAGAGAACGAGTACCTTGTTGCATCATTTCATACACTTTTGCAAAGTCTTAGAGAGTTGTCTCTTAACAATTGTCCCCAATCGCCTACTAATTTTGAAAAATGGCTCACCCGAAACCAACTACCCGAAAAGAGAAGTTATATCTCAACTCCTATATACATACAAAAGCTATCTGCTCTATAGAGTGGAATAGAGGCGATGGCCGTAGAGATGATTCCTCTTGAACCAATTTCCTAGGTATCTCAACTAGGGGTTAATTTCCTCCTTTTCCTTTCTGGTAAGAAGAGATTAAAAAAATGAGAGAGAACAGCGAATCGAAGGAAACTATTTCTTTAATATGTTTTTTTTACTGATACAATGTCAATCTTTTCAATTCGTTTAATATGGTTGGATACAAGGGGATTAATGAATTGAAATAGGACTGGTCTAGTGTAATTAAAAAAAAAGACCGATGGAGAGTAATAAAAATCCGAAGAGTAGTGCAAAAATACGGAAAGCACCAAAGCACAGGCAAGAAGAGATCTAGACGGATGAACTCGCAAATACAAAAAAATAGAATAAAAGAAAAAAGAAAAGGGTATTTTTGTCTTTTTTATTTTAATCATGGATTTAAGTATTTAACTATGGTTAATTCTATAGTTATTGTGTAATAGGTAAAAAAGAAAGAGTTTTCAGAGTTAAGAGATAAATTAGATAAATTGAAGTATTTAGGGGTAAATAAGAAATTAGAAAAGTCTTTAAGGGTATACAAAAAATTAACCCTATCTCATATTTTGCGTGTTTTCTGGAAAATTTCAACCGTTCAGATATGTTCTGCACGAATCTCAAAGCACAAATAATACTGGCCTCTGCGCTATCCCCGAATAGACACCGAACACGTCGGTCACGCAAAATATGAGATATCTCAGAGGATACGCACTCCAAAAAAGAAAAAAAAAAGTGCTATATATTCAAGGGAATGATTGTTTTCGTCGAAAAAGCCCCTAGAATCTACTCCAATTTACAATTAATATATTTTTTTAAGAGTGAGGCTATGATGCTATGCATAGCATCAATGGCTAGTGTACTACGGCTCAATATGGTACTTTTTAAAATTCTAACGGTCGATCTGAACCGCTCAATGTGATATCCATATGAATATGTACTTGCAAACTAAATTTTATATTTTTTTGAATTTTTTTACTATTTTTTTAGATAGGTAGAAAAATCAGTGTTTTTTTTAAATTATGGACCATCAAAATTCTACCTATCTAAAAAAATAGTAAAAAAATTCGAAAAAATATAAAATTTAGTTTGCAAGTACATATTCATATGGTTATCACATTGAACGGTTCGGATCGACCGTTAGGATTTTAAAAAGTACCATATTGAGCCGTAGTACGTTAGTCATCCGTGCTATGCATAGCACCATAGCCTCACTCATTTTTTAATATAACATAATTTGAATTATTTTTTATATATCCTTCCAAACGCTTTTTCATTCAATGATTTAATTATTTCTATTTACTCTTCCTTCACGATCCTTCTGTTCATCTGTTTTTAATTGAATATAAAATCACAGAAGAAAAAGACCAAGCTCATAGAATGGATTAAAATTTCACTAATTTCAGGGTCCTGATCAGAATCAACTTGAGAGAAATTTAGTCCCAGGTGCAGGAGAAGAGGGGCCCGTATCCTCCCGTGTACCTGACAGACTAAAATTAGCTCTTATTTAATGTACTCAGATCTAAATATAGGGGGCTTGTTTTGAGATTCGTGTCAAGTTAGTACTCAGATCTCATAATACCAGATACCAGGGATGTAGATGTCAAGTTAATACTCAGATTTCATAATTCCAGAGATGTAGATGCTCTAAAACAGTTTTAGAATTCATGCAAATCTTATAATACCAGATATAGATGTCAAGTTAGTACTCAGATCTCATATACCAGATACCGGGATGTAGATGTCAAGCTAATACTCAGATTTCATAATTCCAGAGATGTAGATGCTCTAAAACAGTTTTAGAATCCATGTAAATCTTATAATACCAGATATAGATGTCAAGTTAGTACTCAGATCTCATAATACCAGATACTAGGGATGTAGATGTCTAAGTTAGTACTCAGATTTCATAATCTCAGAGATGTAGATGCTCCAAGACAGTTTTAGAATTCATGCAAATCAATTGTACACAAATAAGATTTGCAGATAAATATGTTTTCCACCGACCCCCACCAACTTTTAATCAACATGCTCTAGAAAAATATGTGATAGGAGGATGATATCTCGTCTAATTCGCATAAAACAATATGTGAAAATTCAACTCATGGAAACCCTTAAATTAAACGAATCAAACTTATCTGGCATATTTACCTTGGAAGGAGCCAAATTGAAGATTAAAAAATAGGAAGAAAATAATATCTCGACGAATTTGACAACTATACCCTGCATATCCTCTACATGAAATCAATTACAGGATTACAGCATGCAAAAATTTGCAGGGCATGACACCCTCTATTCTAACATAACATTTCAAAATGGGGAATGACAAGTAGTAACATCGAAATAATCAAATGTCTCTCCATAAACTGTTTTTCCTACGTCTAAACTGTTTTTCCTCGTCACTTATCCAAATCTATATCAACTTTTGAGTCACGCCGCTGCCTCTTGGGTTCTCTATCACCCAAATGGAGTGACACTGAGAGATCCTCGTCAGACAAGTTATTTGCCTCCAAATTAGCAGCTGCTTCTTCGCTAACCCGTACCGGGGACAAGAAGTTGGAGATAAATTGATGTTCCTCCACTGCCTTATTGTTATTAGTCTCCACTGTTTCTACACGAAACTCAGGCTCATGATTAGGTGGCAATTGCTCAATGTTTATGTCAAGTGGCTCATAAATCTCACCGACTCGTTCTTCTGGCATGCCAGGGCCCACTGGAGAGGATTCACCAATTATAGAATTGGCAGCTACAGCAAGCAAACTTTTTTGTTCCTCCACAGCACCTTCAGTTCAAAAATAATAGCATTATTGAAAATATTAGTCTGTTGTGAAAGAGAAAAATACCACTCAAACACCTGATAAAGGTTTGGAATCAGCCCATACATAATGATTCTGTTGCAATAGCATTATAAAAGTTTATCACATTCACAAAATAACACCCAAAGTTTTTAGAGGTTCAAAAATAAAACCGACACCAAAGGGCAGTGAACGTAAATTCCAACAAAATCTACAATGTTGCTTCTAAATATTTACAAGTTCACTTCTTTCCTAAGCACAAAATGAACACACACCAAATCAAGCTTATCAGTCCCACGTTTATTTAAACTAGTCAGGAAGGAATTCATTTCACATGAAAATACTCAAGGGCAGTTTAATATGTAGGACTTAACATCTGCTTTAGTGGTTGGGTGTCATTTGCAAATTCCAAAATGTGTTGAAAAACACACAAAAAAATAGAAGCAAAGCACAAAACATGCAATCCTTCAATAGTAATTTTGCAACTTCTATTAGTTTAGCTGATGTTGCAACAACCCAAAAAAAACTATGGTTGGTTGATTGCAACTATCACAGAGTAATAATTTTTTCCTCATCTCTAGATTTGAGAGATGTTGAATCTTATTTAGTGAAAAAATAGGATATTGTTTATAATTCCAAATAATAAAAGAAACCTCGAAATCCTTCATTAGTAGTTACAATATTGAGCTCCAATCGGTCGAGAAGCCGCCCCAAATCAACTCCACTCGTCCAATTCTCAGGCCCATGATCGCCCTTCAACTTCAACCTCCCCCTATTAGCGGTGCCGCCCCAAATAATCCCAATCGGCCTCGGTAGTTCCCCATTTTGACCAGTCAAAATTATCAGGCTGCCACTATCCCCCTCCAAGTCAAATGTCTGCTGATTCTCTCCGACAACCAACAAATCGGTGAAGAAACAAATACTTTTTTCATCATTATATTCCAGTGCATATGCCATGATGGTACCAGCAGTAAGACCAGAGCTACGGCCCACCTTCGATACTCGGCAGCCAATCACTGAGCTGATTGGGGACTGGAGGTCGATTACCTTTACGTCACCGATTTCACCCACGCCTTTTACATGGGTGGTTATGGCCGAGAGGTCGAAGTCATCAGCAAAGGGGATAAAGGCGCCATCAGCTCGCACAAATGTCTCTACGTATGCATCGCAAGATGCAAAGAGATGTTTGGGATTCAAAATAATTACAACAACACAAAGCACATGGATCGAGCACCAATTTTTCTCCAATAACAAAAAATCTATTTACACATCATACCTTTCTTTTACCTTTTTAAGGTTTTAGCGGTTTCTTGGGCAGTCTTGCTTCTCATGTACCGGTCAGGATTGGCACAGGTACAATTGGTAGATGCTTGATTTCTAATTTCTTCGTATCTCAAGGGTTATACATTTGTTTGCTAAAAAACAGTACTGATAGGTGACCAGTGCTGGTATAAACCAGTCGGTTCCGGTCCGCTCCAGTATGGTTAT
The DNA here is from genome assembly GCA_025461125.1 of Carex kokanica. Taxonomy (NCBI): domain Eukaryota; kingdom Viridiplantae; phylum Streptophyta; class Magnoliopsida; order Poales; family Cyperaceae; genus Carex; species Carex kokanica. Next base: position 557,973 of record JAJGRX010000923.1, on the reverse strand, counting down.
GCAAGATTACTAAATTCATGACAGGTGAACAAAAAAAATACAAAGAAATGAATGTACCTGGGTTAGTACCGGCAAAGATACCATACCAAACATCATCAGTAATGAAGGAGGTGGCCCTCTCGACTGCACCGAGATATACACCAGGTCCAAGGTTAGGCGGTAACGGGTGGTACATTTTTTGGTTTGGGTAGTCTAGATCCACTGCCACATGGCGATTTGTCAAAAATCCAACCTGTTTGTTTCCTGTTCGCCTCTTTACTATCGCTCCTAGTGTGCCATATGTCTCTTGACTTGCCACCTGGACATTGTTTGAAAATATATTTCTTTTTTTAATAAGAAGAAAAGCTTGCATCTCCATAACAGTGTTGACAGGATACCTTACACCTGACGGGTTCAGTGAAAGAGCACATAAGCCCTCAAATATAGAAACTAATATGGTCATTACCTCAGTACTGACATATCCTGGATTTACTACCCGTACTTTACCAGTAGTAACTAGCTTGCACTGGTCAGTACCAAACAAATGTTAGAAGATCAGGTCAGTAATAGAATTCTGGCTAGTTTCAACAAATCATTGTAGTTAATCCTTTCAACAAAAATATCTGTAAAGAAAAATTGATATGATAATCCCTTTGTACCTGAGATCCAGGACCAATGCAAGGATCACTACCACGCAATCCATCAAGTAAATCATCATACAATTGTTCTTTAGGTGTTGCTGCTGGTACACCATAATACGAAAATTCCACCACATCTACATCACACCACACTCCCCCTGGTCCCTGATAAATGTACACATAAATCAATAAGAATTAGAAGGCCTCTAATATGAGATTAGCTAGTACGCAAAAACAATGATAACTTGAAATTTGAAAAATATGAACCAAAGAAAAATAGCTTGTTTCGGCAGCCATTGGTTAATAGTGGGCTTTCTGCATCTTTTGTTGTTTTTGTTTATAGTAACTATTAAGAATAGGGTAAAAATAGCCTTAAATACTTTATTAGCCCCAACACTATGTTGCAAAGGATACAGATATGGACAAGGATACGACGACAAGGCATTTTTTCAAAAACTTAGGCTATGGTGTGCCTACATATTATTAATCTGATTATTCTTTTACCTAAGAAAACTACTTTTCTTACAAAATGTAAAAGTTGTCTAAGAAAGTACACAATATATATGAGATAGGCTAATATGCTTTTAGTAGCATTTCGGCCGAAATGTTTCCAATTCAAAATCAGATTTTCAAAGTCCAAACAGTCGATCCAAACCGTTAGATGTGATCTCTATATTAAAATCTGCTTGGAGACCAAATTTTACATTTTTTGGAATTTTTTTACTATTTATTAAGCCACTTTGAAAATTGCTGATCACATGGTCCAGAATTTGGTTGCACTGTTTTTACTGTTCACCCGGATCAGCAATTTTCAAAGTGGCTTAATAAATAGTAAAAAAATTCCAAAAAATGTAAAATTTGGTCCCCAAGCAGATTTTAATATAGATTGAACATCTAACGGTTTGGATCGACTGTTTGGACTTTGAAAATCTGATTTTGAATTGGAAACTAAAAGCATATTAGCCTATCTCTATATATATATATATATATATATATATATAGAATGGCTAATATCAAAACGTTTGCACCAAGGCCCTCGTGCAACCAAGTCGTTTTCGGATTTTCAAAGTCCAAACGGTTGATCCAAACCGTTAGATGTTCAATCTATATTAAAATCTGCTTGGAGACCAAATTTTACATTTTTTGGAATTTTTTTACTATTTATTAAGCCACTTTGAAAATTGCTGATCCGGGTGAACAGTAAAAACAGTGCAACCAAATTCTAGACCATGTGATCAGCAATTTTCTAAGTGGCTTAATAAATAGTAAAAAAATTCCAAAAAATGTAAAATTTGGTCTCCAAGCGGATTTTAATATGGAGATCACATCTAACGGTTTAGATCGACCGTTTGGACTTTAAAAATCCGAAAACGACTTGGTTGCACGAGGGCCTTGGTGCAAACGTTTTGATATTAGCCATTCTCTCTATATATATGTATATTTTTTTTTTTAATTCAAAGGTTTATTTTAAAGCGGTAGTCCAAAAATTTGCTATTTTATATAATAAACACTTCTCCATATGTATTAAATGATTAATCAGGTAAAGGAATGCATGGAGGAAAAGACATAATTTTACAAGGGGTGTATTGTAAATTTTTTGAACATGAGCTGGCGCAACTGAGTTTCTCTGAATTGGAGAAGTGCTAAAGTGGGAGTTTAGATTTTGGCACTGCATTAGTCCCACAACAGCTACTATTTTTTTTTTTGAGCCAATCCCCTCTCTATAATTCAAGGCATCGGCACTAATAAAGGCACACCCAACTGTGGGGACCTCGGCGAGCCTTCTCCATGTAGCCATTTGTGTGAAGATATGCATATCAGATTGTATCTTTAACTGTATCCGGTTAAAATTAAATATTAAAATATTTAGATACCACATCTGGCATATCTAATATGTCTCATACGTGTATCTATACTGGATACATGTCAGAATGTGCACGCCAGAAAAAATAAAAACAATGGTATATACCTCCAGCGCAGCAGGAAGACATTGGCTCTTGGTTAGCCACTTTTTGTGGACCTTTCTGGCAACAAAAACAAGAATAGCAGGTATATTTGTAAGTGTGCCCTTCCTGATTCGGAAACCCACGGCTGTCCCCAAACTGTACCTCCTTAAGATCTTGCTATGAAATGCTCTTATTGTCATCAAATCAAGCAATGTCATTGCCTGTCCAACAAAACAAGGCATGTCATCAGAGAAGGTGAGACACAATTAGGAGCCATTTTAAAGACCCATGGGAAGGACAAACATTTGCAATTGGTGACCAAGATGGCAAAAACTGGAAGTTCAGGGGCCTGTACGGCTCTTTTGGCATGTTGTAGGGCGGATAACCTGAATTCTATCTACTTATTTGAACTCTCATAATTAAATTTATATACACCCAAGATTAATCTGGAATTGGGATGGCAAAAGTATGAAATTACCATTGAAGTTGAAGCTAAATTTTATGCACTTAATATATATTTTGACAGTCGCTCAAAGACTTGAACAATTAATTACCCGGGCATTTTATTTATGTTTCACTGTACATATAAATCACAAATGGATACTACAATATACTTTTATTTCATATTGGATATCCAAATATGTAAATGCCCACGAAGAATGTAGAATACAATGGCTAATAGTAATTATATTAACAACTGTAAGGATGTACCTGTTGACCTTTGGGCAGGCAGCCCAAGTGCACTGGCAAGACTCCCTTTTGGAGGTTACCAAAGTAATTTGCACGCCCCTCAGCGGCCCCATGTAGAAGGGTCGAGGTGGGCCATGAGAAATAAGCAGCACTACTCTCTGACAGTTGTCCCCCTGACGCGACAGGTTGGAGGGATGATGATGCAGGGCCCATATATAGGTGGTGATGGTGATGGTGGTGGTGCTGATTGTGGTTGTTGTTTTTGGAGTTGGAGTTTCCCTCCATATCTAAAACCGACTCTTCTGATTGGACAGAGTACCTGTCATCAGACTGCCTCATGATGTGAAATATATTTTAATTTACAGCCATCACGGATCTGAATTGACCTATACAAGGAGAACAAACGAATTAATTGTTTTACTAATGATTATTTCAAAAGTTCTAAAATAATATATATATAATTTTTTTTGACCCAATTGCGTGCCATGTTGTTCTTCTTCAGGGCCGATTTTTTATTTTTCCAAAATGTAAAAAAGCTTCAGGTGAAAGGAAATGGCCAAACCTTCTAACTGCCTCTTCAGGTGCATTGAGTCCTATCTGTTGATAATTGATTTGAAATAACCTGTAGAAGACAAAATAAGAAATAAAGAAAGTACTTATAGTTACAATTGTGATGACCAACACATTTGATGATTGAAAATGTAAGGTGAACAACATTAGTATCACAAATGAGTTGGTCAGAATATAATATCTTCAATTTTATACTACAGCAGCACGATAATGATTGGTAAAATGAATGTGTTGAGCTCCTAAGCGGCTCTAACCACATCATCTCTAACCACCTCATCATGCATGGAGAACTTAAAAATTATTTTTTGCGGTTCAAAGCTACCTATATAATGTTAATTAATATAACAGTGATAAGTGACCAATACATCCAAAAGTTTGGTGGGTCCTTAAGATTTTCAACCAAAAGCTCATGGAAACTAGTATTGAGTTAGAATGAATCGAGTATGGTGCTATGGTATGTACAACTGCAAATTTTTCTCTTTTTTCTTCAAATAAAATAAGGAGCTTTAACAAGCATGGCAAACATCTATAAGAAGAAACACAAAGAGCAAATTACGTATCAAGTATAATAAATTTACCAATGGATAAGACTAAAACAAAAGATTTATTCGGAGAATCATTTTTTCATAAAAGAGGAGAGTTGTGTGGATATTCTGCTCCTCACCTTTGCATAATAAAAGGCAGAATATTCTTCCAAGATATGCAAATTCTGACATTAATAAAAAAGGGAGGAAAAAGTGTAAACGCATATACAGGAAGAAAGAACAGAACTTTTAGGTTTCTGACAAACCGTCCAGCTCGCGCCATGGTCCTCTGTCAGTACAAAAATAGGAGTGTATTTCACATATTGTCGTGCTTTTAGATGCATCTTCGAATAAAACTAAGCTATCAGGTTTGTTATTAATTTTAAGAGTTTACTATACAAAATGATTTTCCTAACAAGTCTTTATTTCTAATGGTGTAGCAAGTAAAGAACTAGTGCTCCAAGTAACAATTGGTAATAAACACATTTTTGACAATAAATATCAAAAAGTTTATCATCTGAAAAAGAAGTGACCGAAACTCTTTATCGCAATAAAAAATAAACTGAAATTTCAAATGTACAAATGCTGTTGGTGTATACCCATCAAGCTATTAGGCATGGTATAACAAGGTAACATGTAGAACTTTAATAAAAAAATCTACTAAACACTGCTTCCCAATTTTGCATTTAAACCCTGCTTGTCGCCCCAGAAATGCAATTACTGCATAGTTGACTAGAGAAGATTGAGAACAGGTAGCACCAAAAGGCTAAAACTAAACATTCTGGTGACAAATAACCATATTTGTGTACCTTAAAAAGGAAAACCGAGGAGAAGAAAGAAATAGAGATCAAAGGAGGGTTTGGTGAGCATAAAACCCTACCAAAGGTTGTACCTATTGCTAATTAAACCAGACGGGTTTGAAATTTTTATTACGGATTTAATAACTCGAAACCAATTGAAGTAACAAGGAGAGGCAGCAGTCAAAACTTACCCCAAAATCATCGACAATGGAGAATGGAGCGGATAGAGCAGAGACTAGCTGGTAGTACCTTAACCATGTTCTTTCTGCAAGAGATCTCTGTGAAAGGATTTAGGGTTGAGAGAGAGAGAGAGAGAGAGAAGGCAACTTGACCAAATTGGAGCAGGAATCTTTCACTGTAGCGAGAGAGCAACAGAGGCTGCTGACAACTTGCACGGACAGAGAGAAAGGGGGGGTCGAAAAAAGGATTCATATCACCTCAGGTTACCTGACTGAAGACAATTACAATCGGACGGTTCTTTTAACATGGCACGAATCTCAAAACAGACACTCTACAGTCTCCAAAGGCACCGGATTGAGTTTGACCCAGATAGGTTAAATCTGGACCGTCCGTTTCAATTTGCTTGAGTCAGGTACCTGGGAGGATACGGATCCTCGAAAATATTAGAGAGAGAAAAATATAGTTTTTTTTTTTCTGGTGAAAATGCCCGGGGGCAAATTGAACGGGAAGTGGAAGAGATGGGATCATGGGAATGACTGTTTGCTTGTTCTCTAAAAAAAAAAAAAAAAAAAGGCAAAAAGAGACTGTTTGTGGGGCAAATTTTATCAATGTCACTCTTCCTATTCTATCATTTTTTAAGTATCGTCCAATTGGTAGGAGATCTCCAACCCAGCAATACGTAAAAAATAAAAAATAGCTGTAAATTATTACTTAAAAATTATGTTCTTTTTAATTTTTGAACTCCTCTATCTCAGAAATTGAGTCAGAATCAATAGGAAAGAAAACAAATGAGTCAGAGCCAATAGGAAAAAGAGAGAATACCAGCATGTCCAAAAGAAATCATTTGCTTTATAAGCAAATTTGTTTTTCTAGAAATCGGCGTACAATTCAGCAATTATATTAACAATTAACACATCAAATTAGTAATTTAAAAGAAATTTCCATTGGAAATGCTCTAAGAAAGGTGTCAAAAATAAAATAACAACAATACAGCGAAGAATTATTGAGCCACTTTAAATGGAAACATTGGTAAGTTTATATTCAGTTTATGCAAATTAATATTCAGATTATATGAATTATTCACAAAATAAATAAATAAAGAGAAACCAACCACTAAACAATAAATCATTGGATACAAATTGTTTGATTAGAGTGATTATCCTACCAAACAATAAATTTTGAAGAAATGCAGTGTCATGTGTCCAAGTCAAAGTCAAAAGATTCCGTTACCAAATCGTTTCTTCTTTGACGAACACTATTTTTTGGATTAATGATAAACTTAATAGAATATCATATCAAAAGAGTGTGGCTATGCTAGTATGCATAGCGTGGATTGGTCCGTATTACGGGTTAATATTTTTGTCTTTAAAATTTTAACGGCCAATCTGAACCGTTTAATATAATCTCTATATAATTTATATTTTTTATAATTTTCTTACTATTTTTCTAGATGGATAGAAAATCACTCTATTTGGATGATCCAAAATTTTCGGATCAAGTGATTTTTATCAATCTAAAAAAAATAAAAATAAAAATAAAAAGATGTAAAATTTAACTTGCAAGTATATATTCATATGGAGACTATGTTGAACGATTCAGATCGACTGTTAACACTTTTAGATCGAAAATTTGATTCCGTAGCATGAATCAATGTACACTATGCATGGTACCATGGCCTCACTCCACATCATAAGGGACGATTCAATTATTCTAATTTTAATATTTCCACTGCGTTTGAATTATAATTTTTTGTAACTTAAAATTTCGATAAATTCATTTTTCCCGAGAATTACATAAGAACGCTTGATGCCGAACAGACCCTTAAAGTTAGACTTTAGCCGTTAAGAATGTAGTCTAACTGTTGCATTTGTTTTCTTAATATATTTCTATGTACTTACAATGGAGAATTTTTTTTTATAAACCATAATTAAAATTTTGTTTTTTACAAAACCAATATGATTACTTTTTTTTTTTACAAAAACCATAAGAATCGAAATGTCATTTCAGTCCGAATTTTTTTTTATACCGGACTGAAATGGCATTTCGGTCCGATCCCCTTTTTGAATTTTCAGTGGTAATTTTTCACTAGGAGTGAGGCTATGGTGCTATGCATAGCACGGATGGCTAGTGTACTACGGCTCAATATGGTACTTTTTAAAATCCTAACAGTCGATCCGACCGTTCAATGTGATAACCATATGAATATGTACTTGCAAACTAAATTTTATATTTTTTCAAATTTTTTTACTATTTTTTCAGATAGGTAGAATTTTGATGGTCCAAAATTTTCAAAAAACACTGATTTTTCTACCTATCTGAAAAAATAGTAAAAAAATTCGAAAAAATATAAAATTTAGTTTGCAAGTACATATTCATATGGATATCACATTGAACGGTCGGATCGACCGTTAGGATTTTAAAAAGTACCATATTGAGCCGTAGTACACTAGCCATTGGTGCTATGCATAGCACCATAGCCTCACTCTTTCACTAGTTTTCATATGAGCCGCAGCATAAAATCTTAAAAGGAGACCGGACTGAAATGACATTTCGGTCCAGAATATAAAAAAAAATTCGGACCGAAATGGCATTTCGGTTCTTATGATTTTTGTTAAAAAAAATAATCATGTTAGTTTCGTAAAAATATTTTTTTTAAGAGGGATGCTTCGGTAGACATAAGGACCTATTTGTAAAATGAACATATTTTCATTTTCAAAGTTCAAACAGTCGATCCGACCGTTCAACATTATCTCCATATTAAAATGTACTTGGAGGTCAAATTTTACATTTTTTTGAATTTTTTTACTATTTATTAAGTATTTTACAAATTCAATGGTTTGAATTTGACTAGTTTTTGTAAAATACTTAATAAATAGTAAAAAAAAATAAAATAAATGTAAAATTTGACCTTCAAGTACATTTTAATATGGAGATAATATTGAACGGTCGGATCGACTGTTTGAACTTTGAAAATGAAAATATATTCATTTTACAAATAGGTCCTTGTGTCCACCGAAGCAAATGCCTTTTTTTAATTATGGTTTATAAAAAAAAATTATAGAATGGAGTGACTTAGTTTGACTGTTTCTTTCATTGTTAAATTAGTTGTGCAAGAGCTCGATTTTCAATTTCAACTATTCCACTTTTTAATTTTTGCAGAACGAAAAAAGCAAAATGTGCACAGTAAAAGCCAACTTTTTTTTTTGGTCACTTTTCATTATTTCCTCCAATTGTTCAAAGAAGTACTTAATGACAAACAAGGAAAAATAACGGTACGGCAAAATAACTATAAAAAAAGAGAATCAGATAAATAATCAAACCAATTTGTTAACCATCTTTTTGTTTCTTGTCAGGTGGCTAAAACCATTTGAAGTTGGATTGCATAATATAATAATTTTGTTTTTGATTGTATAGTTGTGGATAATATGCGAGAACTTGATTATTGTATTCCTTTGAAAAATGAAAATCTAGTGGAAATTATAAGAGGAGCAGTATTGTGGTCTATTTGGTTGGATAGGATCAGAATTGTTTTTAAAGATGGCAATATTTTGAATATTCAAGCATTAGGTTCAAAAATTATTTTTCTTGCTTATTTTTGGACATCACAACAGAAATGTGATCTAACTGATCAACTTAAGCTAATTATGCCTTGTGATGTGAAGGCCCTGTCAGGTACCATGTTGGCCATTTCTATGGTGGATTTACAGGATACAATCCTTATGAGTGGAGGGACAACTTTGGCTGGAGAGGATGAGATGCAAATGGTGCCTTTGGTGATTTTGGAAGATGCAGGGACTTAAATGCATTTTTTAATTTTATAGCTATATGCTCTGTTTTGTAGATTTGTGAATGTTTTGTGCTTTTATCTGGGCTAAACTGTTATTTTAGTTGTTGGTGTTGAACTCTACGGGTATGTTTGGTTGTAAAACAAGAATAGCTAGAATAGTCAAATAAAAAATAACTATTGTTTGTCTTATTAGAATAGTCAATCTCAAAATTCTTAGGAATAGCGTATTCTAATAAGACAAAAAAATTTAAATTAACTATTCTAGCTATTCTAATCCAACCAAATACCGAATAAGCTATTCCGAATAACCTAACCTCAAGAATAACTTATTCTCATTCCAACCAAACATACATAGGATATTGCAGGTTAGTAGTTGTCGGTATTTGCTTAATACCTATGTAGGTTATTGGTATGCTTGTCATTGGTACCGGATTGGTGGTACAAGTAAAACTTTGTAATACTTTGGTTTGATTTTCATTCTAATGAAAATCGGTGGCATGGTCACTTCTATCAAAAAAATAATAATAATAATCAAACCAATTTCTTTATAAATTTTTGGGGTAAGATGACACCGAAGTTAGTTTAAAATTCACCAGTAGAAACATGAAGCCAATATAATTATCAATTAATTAAATAATTTATTTGAATATTCTACTTTATAATACTATGTAGACATGTACATAAATTTTCATTGTATTTCCATTAACGAAAATACCTAATAGACATGAAATCTTTCAAGAAATTTTCAAGGTTTCGTCTGATATAACATTATACATCATATTTTATATCTTCGTTTTCAAAGTCTAAATTGCCGATCCGAACTGTTCAACATGATATCCATACTACAATATGGTTGGGGATGAACTTTTATAATTTTTGAAAAAAAAAAATTACTATTTTTTAAGATGGGTAGAAAATCACTGTTTTTTGAACGGTCCGAAAACAGTGATTTTATACCTATCTTAAAAAATAGTAAAAAAATTTCATCTCCAGACATATTTTAGTATGCATATCATGTTGAGTGGTTCGGATCCACAGTTTGGACTTTGAAAACAAGAATATAAAATATGAAGTATGATGAGGTATGAAAATTGTGAGGTATTGGAACCCTCCTCCTTTTCAATTATATTTTTATAGTTTACTAATAAATAAAAATGAACACTAGTAATTAATCTAGTAATAAAGATAACGATTTTTGTATAAAAGATTGCAGGTTCGAAATCAAATTAGAAGATTTCTAGTGGATATTTAAGCCAACAAATTTAATTCCAACCATTACTTAAAAAAAAAACTCATAATATAAAAGGGAATCTTTTAAAATTAGTGGATCCAAACTGTTTTTTTAACTTTGCACGAATCTCAAAGGCCAAATAATATTGCTATCTCAAACCGTAGAGTGAATGGAATCTTTACACATATTGGAGAGGATACTCTTCCCGAGAAGGGAATGCCTCATTTGCAATTTTCTGCGCCCAAGTTGGAGACGCGTATCTAAGTGTGTTCGTTGGCAGTGCCAGTACCCATTCAAATTCTGCGGCCATGATGGAGACGCGTATCTAAGTGTGTTGCTAGTGGTCGGAGTTTTTTATTTAAGCTTGGCGACAACACCGTCCATAATTATATTGATTAAAGAAGTTATATTGATAAAGAGTAGAACTAGGGTGTTCCTAAGCTCACCAAGCCTCACCAAGCTTCTCGTGAACTCAATTCTAAAATCTATCGAATTGACTTCAAACGACATTTCCAAACCGTTAGATGTTCAATCTATATTAAAATGTGCTTGGAGACCAAATTTTACATTTTTTGGAATTTTTTTACTATTTATTAAGCCGGTTTGAAAACCACTGTTTTTATTAAAATTCTGTACTATTGGAAAACAGCGGTTTTCAAACCGGCTTAATAAATAGTAAAAAAATTCCAAAAAATGTAAAATTTGGTCTCCAAGCACATTTTAATATAGATTGAACATCTAACGGTTTAGAAATGTCGTTTGAAGTCAATTCGATGGGTTTTAGAGTTGAGTTCACGAGAGGCTTGGTGAGTTAGGAACACCCTAGTTCTACTCTATATATAAAACTTCTTTATAAGACAGGACCATGCATATACATAAGAACATGAATTGAATATTGAATAATAAATTTTGAATTTTTTTATCTAGTAAGAAATATAAAATTGATGATATGATATAGAGTGAGTCTATGGTACTATGCATATCACGATTTGGTCAGTAATACGGATCAATATTTTTGTTTTCAAAATTCTAACAGTCGACCCAAACAGTTCAAAATGATTTTCATATGAATATGTACTTGAAGACCGAATTTTATATTTTTTTTTAGAATTTTTTTACTATTTTTTAAAGTAGGTACAAAATCACGGTTTTTGGATGGTCCAGAATTTTCAATCGAGTAATTTTCTACCTATCTTAAAAAATAGTAAAAAAATTCTAAAAAATATAAAATTGGGTCTGCAAGTACATATTCATATGGGGATCATGTTGAACGGTTCGGATTGACCGTTAGGATTTTGAAAACGAAAATATTAATCTGTATTACGGACCAACCCGTGATATGCATAGTACCATAGACTCACTCTATGATATATATTAGTTATAAGACAAAATTATACCAAATGTCTTATTATATACATTCGTATACACTATATATACGTGTCCTACACTCCTACATGTATATTTGAGATGATAAAATTGATGATATATATGATGGAGTTGGCTCCGGTGCTACATGTAGTATAGAGGGCCTCTTTGCAATGGCTTAATATTTGAGTTTTCAAAATTCTAACGGTCGATCCGAACCGTTCAGCATGATCTCCATATGAAAATGTACTTGCAAACTAAATTTTACATTTTTTAGAAATTTTTTACTATTTTTTACTATTTTTTTAGATAGGTAGAAAATTACTTGATCTGAATGGTACATAATTTTCAGATTAAGTGACTTTCTACCTATTTAAAAACATAGTAAAAAAATTCTAAAAAATGTAAAATTTGGTTTGCAAATACATATTCATATGGAGATCATGTTGAATAGTTCGGATTGACCGTTATGATTTTTAAAACTCAAATATTGAGCCGTTGCACGGAGGCCCTCTATGCTACATGTAGCATATTAGTCAGATTCTATGTATGATATCTATTAGTGATCAGCCACACTGGATAACATAGCTTGAGATGATCACGTGTAACACTGTGTAGAGATTTCAATCCTTAAACTTTCAACGTCTATATTTTTTATCGTTTTTTTTTTTCATCCATCCCGAGAGTGCGAGCAACTCCACGTTATAAGACAGTGTTACATATGGATGCTCAACTGGAAGTCTGGAATGGCTCTCTCTCTCTCTCCGTTTTTTTTTTTTGGATAACCTGACATGAATGCTCAAATGGGCTACTTTAAAAGTCGAAATTATAAGATTTACATTATTTTTAGTCGTTGAGGGAGGCGGAGGCCGGCAGCGCGTTGTGGTGTCCAAAAGCCGAAAGGTACCACGTGGCATCGTACATACGGGAAGTGGAGGCTGACAGCGATTCGACGTGTCTTACAGAATGGACATACAAACTTTTTTTTTTTTTTACATTTTATCTTTCCTTTTTCTGGGTGTGTGCAGTACTGCAGTGTCGCCACTCGCCACTCGCCACCAACCACGCAAAATTGGATTTCGAGAAGGAATCTTTAGAGACGAGTATTCTGGCCTCTGGGTAGTAAAAAAAAAAAAAAATGAATCCGAATCTCTCAGGTACCTGACTCAAGTAAATTGAAACGGACAGCTCAGATTAATAAAGCAGGAGCCAAGTATTATTTGTGCCAAGTTAAAAGAACAATCCTGGACCGTCCGTTTTCCAATTTGCTTGAGTCAGGTACCTGGGGATTGGGTGATCCGAATTCCATAAAAAATGGAGGAAAAATACATTTTGAAGCAACTTGTCTGAGTGCTATAGAAATATCACGTCATAAATACGACACATGGACGTAATACACAATTTTAACCCTATGTATATCAATTTTCCGGTTGCATAGTTTTATTAGAATTTTTTTATAAACCATAATTAAAAAATTATTTTTACGAAACCAACGTGATTATTATTTTTTACAAAAACCATAAGAACCAAAATACCATTTCAGTCCGTTAATTTTTTTTTATTCCAGACCGAAATGACATTTCGGTCCGGTCCCCTTTTTGAATTTTCTGTGACGGCTCATATGAAAACTTGTGAAACCAATACCACCGAAAATCCAAAGGGGACCGGACCGAAATGACACGGAATAAAAAAAAATAACGGACCGCAATGGCATTTCGGTTCTTATGGATTTTGTAAAAAAAAAAAAAGTAATCATGTTGGTTTTGTTAATAAAAAATTTAATTATGGTTTATAAAAAAAAATCGTTTTATTATTAACAATGACATGGGAATCTCAAATGATTGGAAAGGATTAATAGAAGCCATCTCAACAGTGGCGAAGCATCTCATAGAACAAAAAAAAAAATTTCATGTCCCATTCCAACATGCTATTGACAGTAACAAGCAATCAACTAAGCACAAGTGTGCTAATTTTTACAAATTCATGATGGCCCCTTCCAACATGCTAAACGAGAAACACTTTCCAATAAAACCAAGCTATAATCAACTTAGCACAAGTGTGCTAATTTATACAAATTAACTAAAATACATCCCAAATCAACATAAAAAATAAGGCTAGGAATAACCCAAAAAGCAAAATTCCCACCAAAAGAGTAATCAGGAGAAAGAATTACAATCATATAATCCATCATCTATGAAACTTCAACAAAAACCAAAGCTATATTAATGGATTTATTTTACGCTAGGGCTCTGAAACTTGAGACATCAACTAAACAGAAATATTGGATCGGATCTTAGTATTTCTTTCCGAGAAATATACCAATAATAATGGAGATAGCTGCAACTGCAATTATGAATCTGAAAGCCATGATTCCAGAAGGTTCTTTAGGTGCTTGGAATGCTTGATTTGTAGCAACTGTTGGTTCAATGCTACTCACATCCCGTGATCTCATCTCTACTTGTTCAGTTGCCTGAAATGGAAACAAGAGTGTTATTTTATTGCATAACTCGGAGCCCAAGCGAGGTACCAAAGTACTGGCACTTGTATCGCAAGTCCATTATCAAATATTAAAAACAGTTGCAGACTTAATTAGAAAAGTTGTACAAGGGGCAAGATTTAGAATTTAGCAATTATATGAGTCCCCTAATCATAGTATGGGTATTGAATATTGATATACAGGTAATAATAGATACAGTCAAGAAGCACTATGCTAAAAAAAAAAAAAAAACAAATGGCAGTAGAGAAAAGAAGTTGGATTAAAGTTTAACCAGAAAAAGCCAGCACAATACCTCAAGTACCTATTTGTGCCGGTACATTGTTCAAAACAGCATAAAGATTATACATTTATTTATTATTACTATTATTATCGTTATAATTTTTCTCTTTTAAGAAAAAAGGCACTAAATAGAACTAAATGGTCGTATGATTAGCAGACATCCAGTGGGGCCCTAATTTAGAATATAAATAATTCAAAAAAGAATTCTGAATTTCTTGTCCCATCTGGCCCACATTTGCATTAAATGAAAGGATAAGGGATTGCTTGCCTGAGACTGTAGCTTCTGCTCAAGTTCTAGAATCTTCTTCTCCATATCTGAAATTTGATTCTGTTTATGCCTCAATTCTTCCAGCTCAAAATCCTACAAAAGGGGATATTATTAAGTCAAACTTAAATAATGATCAGAAGTCGTGAGTACTACATGAAACAATTGTTTGGGGGTACAAATTTTAGTAAAAAAAATATATATATATATATTCCCTCACTAACCATACCCGCATTTATAGTTTATTTGAAAATAAGTCAAGCCGGTACTCAAGTAAAAAAAAAGACAATAGTCTTCTCTTATGAAAAATGCTTCGCTAATTAACCTCCCACCCCCCCCCCCCCCCCCCCCCCTCCCACACACACAACAGTTTCTCTATTAGCAGTTTAGCGCAACCAAATCAATTCACAACAAGGCAGAAAACTGTAATGAGATACTATGGTTGAGTAAGGATCCAATGACAATAGATTTGATTTGACAATGGCCATAAATTAAAAAATAATCTCATAATCAATCGCATGAAATGCAATATATGTTGTACATCCATTGCACAAATGAAAAATGAATGATATGACTAAGAACCACCTGTGAACTTTTTTTGAATATCAAATTTTCTTGAGCAATGTTGCAATATTCACATAAAATAAAACATGTCAAAAGCCAAAACAATATTGAAGTACAAATGACTAAATAACCCATAGTGTTTTTTTATTGATTCTACTAAATCTATCAATAGCAAGTTCAAACTTTTATTCCAAAATCTAAATCCCAAATCCTGCAAGACTTAGGTTAGTTTACATTTCAAGTTTAGCACATATATAAAAAGTTGATCAGTGTTAGGGTAAGAAACTCGCTACTTAAGAAAGTAAAGCTTTTCATTACAGAGTCTATCCTATTGGTGTATTCTCAAGCATCTAAACAAGAATCCGTCTGCAAACACAGACTTGGGAAATGTTGGTTCTATTTGGAAACTCAGCTCAATAATGAAATTTAAAAGAAAGAAAACTAGCGTGAAATAACCTTCTCTTGATGTTGTTTGTCAGCCTTTTGTAACTGCTCTTTAAGGGACTCAATTTGTTGTTCAAGAACAGATAGAGAATCTTTCTTAGACGTCTCCCATTCTATCTCCCTCATTGAAGCTTCTTCCTCCTGTAGACAAATGGTTTTGAAAAATAAATGAAAAGAGAACCAAACCTATGTGCCAGGGATATAATCCTCTTCTCTATTTTTTAAACAAGCAACCAAAATCTGCCAGTTTTATTTAAAAAATACTCAGAAAACTATATTACAAACCACCAGTAACATCATACAGAAAGAAACAGCTTTGACACCAACTACAGAGGGGGGGGGGGAATATAATCCTTTTACACAACATTAAAATTCAAAGGCTTCCAGCATTGCAAAACACAAATATTTAACAGCCCAAAGCAGAATAAAACTTAAGTAGGTGCAACTGGTACTCGAACATGAAAATGTATACTAGGCCAAATAACAAACCATTTCTTCGGAGGTGCTCTTAGATAGAGAGTGAGTGATACATTATAAGTAATTTGGTCATATTAGTAATCACAAAGAGAGGAATGCGGATTTCTGATGTTTTGTTGCGACATGTTTTTAGATAGCAATTTTATAGAAATGGACCATACAAAAAGCAAAGCAATGTTCCTAAAAAATTTTATACAAGTAAAAGAAGTAGACCTTTTGTTTAATGGCTTCATAAGCAAGATCAAGCTTCGGTTTAATTTCAGCTAACTGAGAAACTAAAGTCTTCTTTTCAAGAAGTATGCCCTCATGCTCCTTCAGCTGGGTTGTCAGTACCTCGTCCTTTTCAGCAGTTGTAATTTGCATACTTTTAATCTAAAAATTAATCAAAAGAAGCAGTGAGCACCCTAGAATTAAAATATAAATTATCTAGACTGAAAAAGGTAAATGAAACCAAGGGGTAAATCCCTGTATGTGCTGCTTGAAAGCTTCAACACACACATATCTCAGGAAAATGAACAAGAACATCAGGTGTATATATCCTTACAAAGATGGGGAATATCCTCATTTATTTAAGAATGCCCAAGTGGTGCTATTTTACGATTGCTAAAGGACAAATGAAAAGCTAAGAGTGATAGCAGTGGCATTTCTTGTGACTTAGGTGTATACAAGATATCGATAATGTACAAGGATATGATGAATATTTCTCAATCCGCGACAGGTCATTTGCAAAGTTGATTAAATGATGCAAAGTACATACTCAAGAGCACCTTTTCTCATATATGCTGGAAAATATTCCCTGCTCCCCCACAACGTGCGCCCCCATGGCAACAACACACACACACACAATGTTTTTGAAAGGGACAAATCACAGAATTACTTTAAAGATATGTAAATTCAAGAGTGGATGCACATCACAAATGTTTCTAGTGTCTTCTGCATTGAACTTTTCTTCACAGAACACAAAATAAAATATTGATAAAATTACCTCTTCCATGTATTTTTGCTCAGATAAAGTGTGCTGTCTCTGAAGCTTAGAGACGTGTAGTTCTGTCTCTGATCTTTGTACATTCACCTCTTCATTCAATTTCTCAATTGCTTGTTCAAGCTCTTCTTTTGTCTTTTCATACTTCCTAACCAGCTCTTCATTCTCTCCTTTGTAATGCTCCACCTGGAAAAAAAAAAAAAAAGTAAGTGGCAAGCTGACATTATTAGATAAAGTGGAAATGATTTTGACCCCAGAGAAAGAGAAAGGTATCGCCCAAGCATCATTATCTGTTGACTCGTTTGCCATTTCATGGCCCGCCATAGATAAACTTCTTTATATAATGTATCTTTCCTGGTCCGTTTTATAGATAAACTTTGGGCATCTTTGAACAAAGTGTCAAAACAAGGTTTACAAGGATATCCATCATGTGTGATATTACAGTAATTTTCATAGAATACTAACTGACTAAAGAAAAAAAATGGGAAATATAAACTGACCTGAGAATCGAGATCTCCAGATCTCTCAATCAACTCCTCTTTCTCTGCCATAACTGCACCAAAGGCCGTCTCCAGTTCGCCGAGCTTCTTCTTACACTCCTGTAACTCCTCTGACAAACTATTGTTGACACCCTTCAGATCTTCATTCTTTTCCAAATGGTTTCTCGTCTCCACCTCAAGCACTATGATTTTTTCATTTAAGCCCTTCGTCTCAACTTCTCTCTCATTCAGACCCCTCTCATGACTCTCTAGAGTCATATGAAGTTCACTTAACTTCTTCTCATGCAAATCCAGTTCCTCTCTCAGTTGGGTATTTGTTGCCGCCAAAATCTCGATTTGGGACAAATTAGCCTCCAGTTCGGCCTTCAACGACTCAACCTTTTCCTCCAGGTGTGTGCACACCACTTCCTTGGAAGTCAAGTTGTCCCCCACTTGTTGTAGTTTCTCTTGTGACTCCTTCACAAGAGACTCATACAAACCCTCCAAGTCATGTTTTTTTGAGCTAATATCCTCCAAGGCCCTTCCTTTATGCTCTAGTTCCTCTTTCAGACCCTTTTTCTCTTCACTCACTTGAGATAACATATCCTGGTATGATAACAGCTCTTGCTCAATGTCTTGCAACTGTAATTCCAACTCTGCAATTCGCTTCTCTGCAATTTCTACATGAGATCGGTATGAGTGGAGAGAACCTTCTAAGTGGAGGTTCTGCTCTTGCACAGACTGGGCCCACAACTGGTACTCTGAAAATTTTGCCGAGAGGTTCTCCACCTCTGATTCCAACTCAGTTGCTCGTAAGAGAGCTGCATGATAGGACGCCTCCAGTTCCTTGATTTTATTCTCATACTCGTGCAACCTGATTTCCGATGCCATAAGCTCCTCTTTTAAATGTGTGATTTCTCTTTCAGCATTTTCCAATTTTGCTACTGATTCACTCAGCTCGAGATCCCTTTTTTCATGTGACTCCTTGAGAGAACTTAAGTGCAGATCCAGTTTGTCAATCTCTGCAACCTTCTCAGTTAGTGCACTTACGGTACTTTCCAAACTTGCCTTTTCTTCCCTAACCTGACATAAAGCCAACTCTAAGTCTGCAATTTTCTGATCTGCTATTTCCTGTGCTGACTGTGCTGACAAATGATGCTCAGCGAGATTTTTAGAAAGGCCCTCCAGTTCCTTCTCCAATTGTGAAACCATAGATTTGGATGAAAGGAAAGAGGATTCCAGCTCTCTTGTCTCTTCCTGATAATTATGCAACTGCTTTTGCATTAGCTCAATCTCCTGCTCTCTCTTTATCGCTAGAGATTTTGCTTCTTGAATTTGCTCCTTCAACTCACATATCTCTCTCTCTGCAATTTCCAATTTTGTCCCTGCTGCCTCTCTCTCACTAGAAATTAGGGTTTCAAACTCAATACTTCTCTGGCCATGCGTCTCCTCGAGAGATTTTGCATGCAACTCAAGCTGTTCTCTATGTGATAATGCCTCTGAGAGGAGAGACCTTGTTTTTACATGATCATCCTCCTTTTCTGACAATTTTGCATCTAGCCCCCTTTTTTCTTCGTTTAATTTGTTCAACTCCTCGATTAACCCAGTGACCTCAGTTTCAAGCCTCCTATTTTCTTCTGTAATTCGGCTCACAGTTTCTTGCCACTCCTTTTCCTTCTCAGCTAGATTTTGCAGAGACATTTCAAGCTCAGAAATCCTAGAGAGAGATTTTTCAAGTGACTCTTCAAGAATTGTGCTGTTTTGTTGTACCGACTGGGCCCAGGTTTGGTTTTCAGCAAGTTTATCAGAAAGGTCTCCCAACTGTTGCTCTAATTGTGAAACCTTGGATTGTGACACATCAAGGGATGCCTCCAGCTCTTTAATTTTACCCTCATACCCCTCAAGCTTGCCTTGAGATGTCACATTTTCTCTCTCAGATGACTCAAGTTTCAACTCAGTTTCTCGAACTATGGCCTTAAGAACCTCTTCATTTGAATTTAATGCCTGCACCAGATCCTCAAGCTCAGCTACTGTCTGTGCTGCAGTCTCAGCAGCTGCTTTCAACTCCCCATGTTGTTCAGTAAGTGATCCCATCTGAAACTCGAGTTCCTCTTTATGGGAAAGTGCCTCTGAGAGAAGAGATCTAGTGTTGGTATGGTGTTCTCTTTCTTGGGTCAAGTTATCCTCTAAATGACCATGGATCTCCTCTTTTTGGGATAATTCCAATTTTAGGCCATTGATTGTGCTCTCTAGGGTTTCATTCTCCCCTTTTAAATCCAAAAGTTGTCTCTCCAGCTCCGCAATGTTCTCACTTAAATTATCTTCTTTGGATTTATAGAGAGTGATTTCTTTACTGAGCCCCTCGATGGTGATATCCTTTTCAATGATTTTCTCATTCAAAGTTGCAGACTCAAATTTGGAGACCTCTAAGGCCTCTTTAACCGACTCGAGCTCTGACAGGGTTGTTTTGAGAGACTCTTCAATTTGTTCTCTCTCTGTGACCTTACCATGAAATTCTGAAACTTGGCTGTCCAGTTCTTTCAGGCTTGAATTTGCCACTTCAAGCATCCTCTCCAATTCAGACACCTTCTTCGCCTCTTCCTCTGCCTTCTTCATTGAGTTCTCGTGCTCAGTTTGTGTCTCATTAAACAACTCCTTCACCTCATCTAACTCAGCCTCCTTCTTTTCTAGGGTATTCAAGGCCTCCTTTAAAGACTCGGCATTTAGGTTGTGTTTGGTTTCAGACTCTATTATCTGGTTTCTGAGTGTGTTTCTCTCTGATTCGAGTTCTTCGATTAACTTTGCCAATTTCTCCTGTTTGTCATTTTCTGTTACTGACAGTGGAATTGCAGTAGATGGAATGGTGGACATTTCTCTGCTTTGTTCAATGAGCTCCTTGTCCACCTTTATAAATTCATCATCTTCTTCTTTGCATTTTGAATCACCATTGCTTAAAGCTGGCTTTTCCTCTACCTCCACCTAAGATTATAATTTTCAATGTGTTAATAAGTTTTTTTATAAGAAACATTTTACCTACAAAAAGAAACAAGTAGGGATCTGAAACTGGATCATTTTTTCACTAACATAACCTTTTTGGAGTGTCACATGATTGTTAGGTATTAATGTAAGTGCCCCCCCCCGCCCAACTAGGTACTAATGTAAGCAGCTAGAAGAAATAACATCCATATTGCAATTTGTATTCAAATACATGCAGTTAGTGGACCTGAGTTTGGTCTGAAACAGTATGATAATGACACCGTCCAACTGTAAAATTAAACACATCTAAGGTTTCATAAGTAAGAAAAAGTATATTAAAGGTAGCTAGAAGAAATAACATTCATATTGTAATTTGTATTCAAACGCATGCAGGTAGTGGACCTGAGTTTGGTCTGAAAGAGTATGATATTGGCACCGTCCAACTGCAAAATTAACCACATCTAAGGTTTCTCAAGGAAGAAAACATATATTAAAACTTGATGTTTATTTTATGCTTATTCTGTTTCATGAAATAAGAATTGCAGCGCCGTCATGAAGTAACAAGCGCAAAATTAATCACAAATAATTTCCAAAAAAGAAAATGATTTAAGTTTGAAAGTGGCATCACCAGAGGCTTGTCAGATGCCTTGGAATTGGCCTCACCAGCGCTCGTCAGTATTGCTTCCTCCATTTTGATTCACAAAATAAAAGACCCTCTGAAAAATTAAAATTACAAATAAGATCAAGCTGAAATTAACAATTACAATTGCTGAAGCAGATTTAAGCACAACCAACAATATAGAGGTGAGTTCTACAGATGCTGGACCAACAGATGAACAGAAAATTACGAACTTCCACTTGCCCTCAAATTTATCAAATTGTATAAGCATATACGTATTAGAAACCTCTGACCTACAATAGTTCATAAATAAATCTCGTATAAAAGGGTAGATTTTACCTACCCCTAAAAGCATATATACGGCGCAACGTAAATCTTAAGCAAACTAAGCATAAGTATACTTGCTTGATGAAAGTAGCAAACTGATCAACTTTACCCGTCAAACAGATACCAGTAACTATATTTAACCAAAAATCAGTTCAAGCTACTAAATTTTAGTATAATTTATTGTTTACAGCTGACATCAGGATCAGCCATCTCTACCCTACATATATCCTTGTCAGCTAATCAGTAATCACCTATTTATTTTAAAATTTTCAAATAGTTGCGCCGTTGTTAGCTAATGCATAGAGAATAACTAAGTAAAATACAACGTTTCCTGTCCAATCAAGAGATCGACAAGAAAAACAGTTAATATAGATACATCGATCAAAATTGGAGGAAAAAAATGATATAACCAGTCCGATCGCCCATTGCTCGACTAAAAACATGATCGAATTATTACGAAAAGATTAGAGAAAAGTATAAAACACATAACTTTTCTAGAATGACGGCGCTGGAAAAGAAGTAACAAGCACAGGAATGATTCATTTAAACAAACGATCAACGATAAGTGAATAAACAAATCGGAGAAATAATAGTTCAAATCGAAACCTCACCTTCAAATCAATAACACCCTCAGTTCTATTGATGTTTTGCTTTTTGTTTATTTGATTGGGTTTTCTCTAGTGACTAGTGGTATTCTTGTTTGAAACAAAATAGAGAAAGAGAGGTAGGAGGGAATCTCCACTTTATATTACACTGTCCGTCGGAGCAGGAGGTGAACTGCACTGAATTTAGATGAACGTGGTCCACCATTAGTTTCCAGACAAAAGACATTGGTTCGAGCTGACTACGAAAATGGCTGCTATTTACACAATAATTGTAATGGAATAGGTTCACATGTCAGTTTGTATATCGTATATGGGTCCCGACGAGCTGGAGCAGATGCATCCGAAAAACGGCACTTTTGAAGCTCTCCAGTTGAGTCAAACGTAGATTCTAAGTCATAGTCTTGGTTCGATCAAGACCGTTCAACTGACAAAATGAGAGCTTCGATGAAAATAAGAAACAAGAGGTCATGTGCAGTTTCCATGTGGAATGGAGAAAATTAGTCAGAAAATAAATTGGAAATTAGCGATTACCAAACCATAGGCGGAACAAAAGGCGAGGTTACCGAGTGCGGAAAGACCTGTATTTGGAATTCGTATCCTCTGAGATATCTCATATTTTGCGTGACATTTCGGAATATCTCAACCGTTGAAGTACGTTCTGCACGAATCTCATAGCTCAAAAATACGGCTCCCCTATGGTATCCCCGAATAGGCACCGGACACGTCGGTCACACAACATATGAGATATCTCAGAGGATACGCACTCTGTATTTTGGCTTTCCGGTCATTTATTTCCGGTTTTACCCCTCCGTTGTCCCTTGGCTTTTCCTTTTTGCTCATAGAACCCTGTCAAACTGTATTTTTCAGCTTATTTGCTTCAGAATTTTCCCTTTTACTGTTTCTTGAAGATCATGATATTGACATCCGCAATCAGGAAATGTACAAAAATGGGATTACTCTTATCTATAATCATACGTCATTAACATTACTTTTGGGCAACACAATTATCTCAAGCAATCATGGAATAATTTTCCATAAGATCATTGTACGATAATTCTTTTTGGTGAGGAATAAATATTGATTGAGAATATTTAAAATGTAAGATATAAAAGTTTTGAATACCAAGATTTTCTTAAAAAAAATACATCTTTAAATTCTTATAAATTTCTGAATTTTTATATATTAAATGTGAAATTTTAATTAAACATTTTAAAAAAATATTAATCAATTTTCAAAGGAATGCCGGAATTTGAAAGTTCGTTCCTAACCAATTTTTTGAAAAAAAAATCACTAGAGTTGATTTATTAAATTTTAAGCCCTCAGACTTTTCTTCTTTACTTTTTTTTCTCAACTAAATATGTGTATGGGCCAGTATTTTAAGTTCTAATCTTTATAAATTTAATTTTTTTATATTTTCTATAAGTTTACTTTGAAAAATTGTATTATTGAGTAAAAAATATGGTTCTAATTTTTTTTTCATTTTTTTAAACATAAATAAATTATACTTATGTGTAGTAACCAACTTATGTTGATATCATCATAACATAAAAGTACAGTACCTAGAAAACTAGAAAAAAAAAACCTTCTATTTAGTTATCATATCATTGTTGAAATTTTATTAGACATTTTGAAATTTAAAATGTACGAAGATTAAATTGTAATTTTTAAAAGAAAAAAAAAACTTGCCAATACCAACAAGCAAGTAGCATGTCACTGTTGAATTTTAATAAAGGCGACTTTATTGTAACTTGTTGGATGAATAAAATAATAGGATAAAGATTTTTTTTTCTCCTGGCTCTTATTCCCCATTCATCCCTCAATCATTAATTATCTAGGGGACTACAACTTCAAGCACAAAAAGACAAAAGAAAACGTGTATCAATCATTAATTACATGGATGACCGCTTATATTTCAAAAAATTTACAACTGACGTGCACAAGTATTCATATATAATACATTGGTATTCATATCTAAGATATCAAGTATTTAAAAAAAAACTGGACACATCACTCATGCATCTTTTACACGTTTTTAGAGGTGATTTTTTTTTCTCCGTTCACTCTAACCAATATTTCTGACAATCTATGAAGAATTTTGAGAATCTAAAATCACAAACGTCTTCTACGCAATTTTCTCTTTCAAATGAGATCCATGATGAAGTACTTGTGAGTTATCCGTCGCGCAAGTATTCATACCTCATAAAATTATTTATATCTCGTCGTGCAAGTATTCATACCATGTCGAGCAAGTATTCATACCTCGTCGAAGAAGTATTCATACGTAAGATATCAAGTAAAAAATGATTGAGTGGTAATGAAATTTCAATCGGTAAAAAATGAGTGAATGATGTGTCTAGTTTTTTATTTGTGAAATACTGATGACGTATGAATACTTGCTCGATGACGTATGAATACTTGAATGACAAGGTATGAATACTTGTGCAACGGACAACTCGAAAGTATGTCATCATGGATCTCATTTGAAAGAGAAAATTGCGTAGAAAACGTTCGTGGTTTTAGATTTGCAAAATTCGTCACAGATTGTCAGAAATATTGGTTAGAGTGAACGGAGAAAAAAAATCACTTCTAAAAACGTGTAAAATATGGGTAAGTGATGTGTCCAGTTTTTTTTTTTAAATACTTGATGTATTATATATGAATACTTGATGTATTATATATGAAGAGGAGGGATCCAATTACACCTTTTTTGGTGACACATTTTGACACCTACCATTTTTAAAGTCCAAATAGTCGATTTAAACCGTTCAACATGATGGATATATTAAAATGTGCTTGGAGATCAAATTTTACATTTTTTTGAATTTTTTTGCTATTTATTAAGATGGTTACAAAAATCGTTGTTTTCAAACCATTGAAAAACAACGATTTTGTAACCATCTTAATAAATAGTAAAAAAATTCAAAAAAATGTAAAATTTGATCTCCAAGCACATTTTAATATGGTGATCATGTTGAATGGTTCGGATCGGCTGTTTGGATTTTGAAATCGCAAAATTGACCTATATAAAAAACGGTGTCATGATGTGTCACAAAAAAAAGTGTAATTGGATCCCTCCTCATATATGAATACTTGATGTATTACATATGAATACTTGCACTCGCCGCGATAATGACGCATTTTGTTTTTTTTTTAGTGCTGAAATTTGTGGTCCCCTCTTAATTAGCAGTCAACAAAGACAGTTATTGACCAGTGAATGAATGGAGGATAGGAGCCGGGAGATAATTAGTCGGTCCCAAAATAATAATAGAGCTCAAATAATTTAGTGAAGATAGGAGGCAATTGAGTGATGGGAAGTAGAATATATATATTAAATAAAAAAATTTAACTGCTTCCGCAATCTAATAAGAATTATTATAATTATTATTTTATTCTCTCGCTGTTAACATGATCCTAACATATAACTTCAAAGTGAACATAACTTTAACAAAATGATGCCCCTAAAAGTTTTGTCTCTAATAATTTTTCTATTAAATAGGGTCAAATTCGTCATTTATCAACAATGCAGGCGTCACCTTTCTCATACCATACCAGTTTACAGGGCTGCCCAGAAAACAAAAATTAGGTCCTTCTGTTTATATTTCCGGACAGAGGAATTTGAAAGTGGGGCCCGGGTGATGGAGAAAGAAGATGGCTGCTTTTTGGTCTGCGGAAGTGGGACCCAACAAGGGACCGGCCAAACCGACCACAGCAAGCCTTTGCGAGACGGTTTTGATCCTCTCCAGTTCAATCAGTTTGTGATGTTTTCCTTAAAATTCGAGTTCGTCAACTTACAGACGCAGTGGTCTTAACTATGGAATTCACACCCAGTGCATTACCTAGGGGTGAAAACGGTATGGATAATATCCGATCCGTATTCGATCCGTATTTGAAAAATTAGATGTGGATATCTGATATTTGAATATCCGTGTGGATATGATACTGATATGGTTTTACGTTTCAATTATTTGTATTCAAATAGTAGATATATATCATATATTTTAATATATATTATGAAAAAATATTGTTATTCACCATTAAAATTAGATAAATATTATGAACTTTGGTATTTTTTAATATTATTTTAATAAATATCTGATCTGATTTGTATCTGTATCTGTATCCGGCTGATATCTGATCCGTATATTTATCCGGAAAATTAAAAAGGATATGGATATGGTTTTTACCACTATCTGCTCCGTATTCGCTCCGTTTTCACCACTAGCATTACTTGAAAAGGAAATCTTTTACGATTAGTAGATTCGGACCATTCTTTTAACTTGGTACGAATCTAGAAGCTTAATAATACTGCTCCCTGTGGTAGTCCGAATCCCAAAACATCTGAGAGTAAATCTCAAACCGTAAAAATGAGGAGAATCTTTTACGGTAAGACTCGGATATTCAAAATATTCAAAATATCAAAATAATAAAAAAGAAGAAAGAAAGAAATAGTTGGCCATAAATTTAAGATATTCGTAGCGAAAAGGAAATTTTTTATTCATTTATAGTACAACAAATTCTGTGATTTGAAAGAATTCGATAATTTATTTTGTTTGTGATAGTTTATTAGAACGTCTTTATTGTTATATTTGTTGGATTTTTTTTTTCGTTAGTTTTATTTTACAAGTATTTACATCGATTCATTATTTAATATTATATCATATACTTATTTACTTTTATACCTTTTTAATTTTTAAAAACATAATACAGACTTAACAAAACTAGTAGGATGCAGTTTTGTGTTAATAGACAAAAAAGTTAATTTAAATAAAAAAAATCTTCGAGTTATGGTTGAAATTTTCGCAAATTATTCGTGAATAATTCATTTTTTTTTGTGACGCCGAACCGAACACCGAATTATTCGCGAATTTTTTCCAGAATTTATTTTTTCTTTTTTTTTTGCTCCCTTGTAGGACTGAGATCTCTGATCCGGATATTCCAATTACACCCGAATCACAAAATTTTGATCTTGTGGAACCGAACCCGAATAATTCATTTGCCACTAACTGTTATAATGCGCTATGGTGTGCCAACAATGCACGATGGCACTTAGTGCTGAATTTGTTTTAGTTAGTATTTAAAAATAAATTGTTTATTAGAAACTTCATTCATTATTATCTTGGATCCAACAAAAAATAATTATTTATTAGACGCTTCATTCATTATTGAAACTACAATGCAAAAAAAATGTTAAACTTGAGTCCACAGTACAAAAGCACCGTCTCTAGGTTATACTATTCTATTTAAGAAAAACTTTGTTTTAATAAATTTACAAAATTGTTGGTATGTTCAATGAAATATATTACGTTGTCTATTTTTTTTTATCAAGATGTTCAAATTTCTTATTTACTCGTTTTAAATTAGACAATTTAGAATGTTTCGATGAGTATTTTACCAACAATTATTCCAATTTAATGTATATTATGCAAAGTAATTTTACTAATCCATGAATCGATTCAGAGAAAATTAATACCACACTAAGAAATAGTTTAATTTTTTTCAGTAACACACCGAGAAATAGTTTATTTTATTTTACAATCAGGAAAAATCTTGTCTGAAAAATATTTCGGAATCATTCTAGTACATATAAATTATAAGATGTTTTATCTATTTTATTTAATTTTCTTTCTAACATATTTAAATTATTAATTATTCTTTTTATTTCTGAAATGATTAAACAATTAATATAAAATAAAAGGAATGTTGAAATTTTGAGATTATTTTTGTTTTGTCGGTCCGCATGGCTATTTGGCGGCCCTCTATTTTTGCGGCCACAGATTGACTTGGCGCCCGGGTAGTTTTGAAAATCCTTAAAATCAAGTTGTTTTGGTTTATTATTTTTTCATTATGGTATAAATAAAAATTTCGGCTATATTACTGGTGTTTAAATGCACAGCTGTGATTGGCCCGTTTGGCTGCATCCGTGCATTGAAAAGACTGGACCTCTCCATTATTTTCTGAAACGGCAAACACCAGCAATAGAGGAGGCATCGCTGACGCAATCCTGCCAACCCAATTGTTTGCCTCCTTTCGGCTTTTGGGTTCTTTTATTTTTCACCCCATTCAAATTTAAGTATTCAATTGACATCTCACTTTCTAAGTTTCTATTCGTTATTTTTGGTTTTGGAAATTTGAGCACCGGTGGCGTGTCTTACTCACACCTCCCTGTTAGAAATATTCCATTTTCATTGGCTTCAAAAACACTTTTCATCTTTGAAAATTTGAACGTTTCAAAATAGCACGCTTGAATAGATATCGACCCGTTGAGAAAATGGATTAAATGCTTTGTTGTAGATATTAGGTAAGAGATAATAACGAATATGTATTGTGAGAGAGACTTGAAATACAAAGTAGTAAGTAAGAATACTTAGTTGGAAATCGTTTAAATATTATGATAAAGTATATAAATAGTCTCCTTGCATTCACCAAACTAGTCTTACTTATTTCAAGCTCATTAGAAAGTATAAGAAACTAATAGAATAAAAATATATATAGGAAATGCTAATATGCTACGCGTAGCATAGAGGGCTCTGTGCTACGGCTCAATATTTGAGTTTTTAAAATTTTAATGGTCGATTCGAACTGTTCAACATGATCTCCATATGAATATGTACTTGCAAACCAAATTTTACAGTTTTTTACTTTTTTTTAGATAGGTAGAAAATCACTTGATATGAAAATTATATACCATTCAGATCAAGTGATTTTCTACCTATCTAAAGAAATAGTAAATTTTTTTAAAAATTCTAAAATTTGATTTGCAAGTACATATTCATATGGAGATCATGTTGAACGGTTTAGATCGACCGCTGAAATTTTGAAAACTTAAATATTGAGCCGCAGCAACTCCTATGTATATATAATTGTTGTAGTATAGCTGGAAAACATGATAATGTTTTGGACAGAAACCGCCTCAGAAGCGACAATTTATGGTCCAGAGATTGTATTACTGTAATGATATAGTAGCCAATTGGCAAGTAGTATAATTTATTTATCTATTGATCTGGACAGGAGCGCCTGTCGTACAAATAAACATAGTTTTCAGTTTATTGGATCTTAAATCTTGGCTTTATCTTCCCTACTAAATGCTGACAAAGAATGAAAGCGGGCGCACATCTCAATACGATCCACTGTCGTCTGCTTGTTGACTGAAGAAAATAATTTTATAACAAGGAAATAATTTTCAAGGAATGTGAGGATGAAATTGCAAAGAATGCAGGACGCTTGTGTCAGTTGTCTGAATCTCTGGTCTCCGCCAATATGCGCTTTTGGGGTGTAAAGCAAAAGTGTGCTCCAGCGTTATGTTATGGGCTTCATAGCTGTCAAACGAGGCCTGTAAAAGTAAATATATCCTTTTCCAAATGGGCCCCAGAAAGAATTGTGCGTTCATTCCTTTAATTTCTTTCTTCTAAGGAACGGACTCTGCTGCTTTTATTTAAGATTTGTGCATGAAAAAATAAATATATTCTTTTTCAAATGGGCCCCAGAAAGAATTGTACATTCATTCCTAACTATTCAAATTCGTTGAGATTTGTGCATGAAAAAGTTTCTTTATCGAGATACGTGAATGAAAAATTTTGAATGGTTGGGATCGGAAAAGTAGGACCTAAGAAAAGTAGTAGAGTCGGATCCCTCTTCAAATGCTGAGCAGCGAGCACTAGGCAGTAGAGTGCAAAAAAAATGTGGTGCTGTGATCAAGTTAATTTTTCATGTATCGTGTTGTAATCAAAATGTTAAGGAAGTGGTTACGATACGCGAATAGTCACGTCGTATATAGACGTGCCGTGACTAAACGTGACTCGTGTGACCATTTAATCATAATTCAGATTAGTTTATTCAAGATTCACCCTAAACCCTAAAGCCCACCACATTTATAGTACAACAAAAAATAGTAAATTTGAATATAAACCGAAATAAAAACTGGCCGTATAATGACATACAAAGAATAATAATGCTGTTATAGACGAAATTATTACTAATGCTAATTAGTTAGATTATAAATTGGACAGTTCTATATTTGCCTAATGCGAACTATATACTTGCATTTACTAAATCATGGAAGAAGCTACTTAGAATATAATTTCCAAATAACTAAAAAAACATCAATTAGCTTAATTTTTAAATTATGAATAATTACTTCAGTACCCACGCTACAGTACCCGCACTGTACGCGCTACAGTACCCGCATTGTTATTTTAGAAAAATTCATATATCATATGTAGTTCATTGTATAGGTATAAATACTTGTTCTGTTTGAGCTATATACTTCACAGTTTTACTATTAAAATTTGTAAACAAAATTACAGTTTTGGAACAGTTGCGGTCCCCACATGTCGTTTGAGTGGTCCCCTAATGCGGGTACAACACAAGAATTTTTCAAGAAAAGGTGCAGGTACAGTTATTTTAGAAAAATTCATATATCATATGTAGTTCATTGTATAGGTATAAATACTTGTCCTGTTTGAGCTATATACTTCACAGTGTTACTATTAAAATTTGTAAAACAAAATTACAGTTTTGGAACAATTGCGGTCCCCACATGCCGTTTGAGTGGTCCCCTAATGCGGGTACGACACGAGAATTTTTCAAGAAAAGGTGCGGGTACAGTTATTTTAGGAAAATTCATATATCATATGTAGTTCATTGTATAGGTATAAATACTTGTCCTGTTTGAGCTATATACTTCACAGTGTTACTATTAAAATTTGTAAACAAAATTACAGTTTTGGAACAGTTGCGGTCCCCACATGCCGTTTGAGTGGTCCTCTAATGCGAGTATGACACGAGAATTTTTCAAGAAAAGGTGCGGGTACAGTTATTTTAGGAAAATTCATATATCATATGTAGTTCATTGTATAGGTATAAATACTTGCTTTGTTTGAGCTATATACTTCACAGTGTTACTATTAAAATTTGTAAAACAAAATTACAGTTTTGGAATAGTTGCGGTCCTTACAAGCAGTCATGGCAGTTTAGGTGTAGGTACAGTGCGGGTACTCATATCAGCTTCCTTAAATTATAAGCTATGAATTACTTGATGTTGAAAAAGAGAACATCTCCTTAGATTCACCAAACTAGTCTTACTTATTTTCAATTCATTGGAAAGTAGATAAAAATAAAAGAAAGAATAACAAAAATATTATTCTGGTATAGCTGGAAAACATGGCAATGTTTTGAACAGAGAAAACATTGTCATGTTTCCCCAAATTGGCAAGTAAATGTAATTTATTATCTATTGATCTGGACATAGAGAAAAAGTTTGGGTTCGATGAACATCAAAAGCAAATTTCGGTCTGATTGCATTGGCATCGGAGCCATCTGATCCGCTTTAAGATTCGGATGCACAAATCTTAAAACTGATTGGATGACTCCGATATCCATCAGACCCGAACTGCACTATTGGACATGAGCCCCAGTCGTACAAATAAACATAGTTTTCAGTTTATTGGATCTTAAAATTTGTTTTTATCTTACCTACTAAATGCTGACAAAGTATGAAAGAGGAGAAAATCTCAATATGATCCTCTGTTCTGTTGTCTATTGTTGACTAAAATATTAGAGAAAAAAATTAATAACATGGAAATAATTTGCAAGGAATGTGAGGATGAAATTGAGGTATGTTAATATGTTATGGCAGAAGTGTGCTACAGCCTACAG
Source organism: Carex kokanica (assembly GCA_025461125.1). NCBI lineage: Eukaryota > Viridiplantae > Streptophyta > Magnoliopsida > Poales > Cyperaceae > Carex > Carex kokanica. The sequence continues at coordinate 526,095 of JAJGRX010000923.1, read as the reverse complement.
CGGTATGTTATGGGCTTCATAGCTGTCAAGTGAGGCCCGTAAAAGTAAATATATAATTTTCCAAATGGGCCTCAGAAAGAATTGTACGTTCAATCTTTTAATTCGTCTCTTGAAAGGCTGAGCTGCGCAGTGAGCAGTAGCACTAGCCTTAATAACTGTATAAGAAACCATTTTTTTTTTGTAATTTGCTTTTGGCTTCCCCCACTCTAATAGCTAGTTGTTGTTTTTTTTTTCTCTGATTTGTTACAAAAGTAAATATGGAGAGCTAATAAAATAGTACAGTTACATTACAGCGCAACAATACTAGAACAACTCTTAAGAGGAAGATATTGTAGATTTTATTTTTGAGCAAGGTTATGGGTGGAAGCTATGTTACTCGGATACTTTAATATAGGCTCCGTACCCGTATCGGACACGTATCGGATACCGATACTCGCCCGATACGGCACCGATACGGCACCGATACGTATCCGATACGCCAGCTGGCGTATCCTAACTCGACCGATACGGTCGCCGATACACCGCTGAAACGGCTGGATACGGCTGAAACGGTCGATACACTCACCCGTGGACCGCGCCCGCACCCATGAACCGCGTCCGTGAACCACTCCCTGTGGACCGCATGTGAACCAGCGAAATTGACATTTTTTTTGCCCCACGCGGGACTCGAACTTGGGCTTCCCGGATTTGTGTCAAAAGCTTTATCCACTACACCAAAGCTTGGTTTGTGTTATATACTATATATTATAGTATATATTATATTCTTATGTTAAGCCTTTAATATTTTATACAAATTTAATTTAAGTTATGATTATCTAAATACATTAATACAATATATAAAAGTATTTAATATTTTATACAAATTTAATTTAAGTTATGATTATCTAAATACATTAATACAATATATAAAAGTCTTTAATATTTTATACAAATTTAATTTAAGTTATGATTATCTAAATACATTAATACAATATATAAGTCTTTAATATTTTATACAAATTTAATTTAAGTTATGATTATCTAAATACATTAATACAATATATAAAAGTCTTTAATATTTTATACAAATTTAATTTAAGTTATGATTATCTAAATACATTAATACAATATATAAAATAATAAAAAGTAATATATATAATTGACATATCGTATGCTTGATTTTTGAAAATTGCCGTATCCGAAAATTGCCGTATCCGATACCCGTATAAGTCATCGATAATAGGCGGATACAGATATCTAGTTGTATCTGGATCCATTAATCCGTCGCACCAAATTGTCCATTTACTCCTCTCTTCGTTTTCAAATTTCTCTAGACAAGATCTCTTCACTGTCAATATATACTTACAAACTCAGCGTCTTCCTCCCTCGTGGGACTAAATTCAACCGGATGGTCCGGACATATCCTTTTGTGACTTTCTTTTTGCGGACCTCTCTTTGAATCACGGGTGGTCTCTACACACGTGACCTCTTCTGAATTCTGCAAAAGATAATAATAAACTTCCTTCTTTATTTTTTTTTTGCATCGGTAACGAATCAATATATTTTTCTAATTTATTACAAAACGTGATTAGATTCAATCGAGCGGTTTTTTTATTCCCTGGGTTTTGCACCTAACCACTCGTTCATTAATTTAACAAACTTACAAAGTACTCCATTGATTTTTTTTTTTTACATATTTTATATTTAATTGTTCATTCGTTTATTTATTTGAATTTTGGTAATTAATATTTTTAATTTTATATCTTAAAGTTCATATGACTCAATTATTCATTTCGTGTCCGTATTCGAATCCGTATTTGTGGATTATCCGCTCCGTATTCGTATCCATTTAAGGTGGATTTGGTTTTACATTTTGACATCCGTTTACTATTCGTATCCGCGCTCACTGAAATGTGGATATGGATTTGGTATTAGCATTATCCGCTCTGAATTCTCTCTGTTTACACCCGTGCATCCAACTATTTAATATTTATAAAAAAAATTCATTTGATTTTCCAACCTATGACTTTTCATACAGAGATTATTATTTTTATCACTAGATCAAAAACTAATTCTCAAGATAGATATAGTAGATTAGATCTCAAATCTTCTAAAATGTAAATAGACATTACAACAGTCCAGACCTTGTCAATTTTGATTTTTTTTTTTTTAACAAAATTCATGTTCTTAGAAAATGCCAATAAAATAAACACTTTTAATTGATTTCAAAGTATTATTTTTAGATAAAATAGGTTAAGCTATCTATTAAATTGTTGAATCAACGATCACAGGCGACAGAATTATTTGTTCATAACCATTATGTTGAAAATAAATAGAATTAGAGACTAATAATAGCCTCAGAGACCCATTAACACCTTGTTTGGATGGAGAATAGAGGAAGGAAGGGGAGGTGAATGGAATATAATAGAAAGGAAGATTAATATATTTAACCTCTTCGTGTTTGGATGATTAATGAGGAAAAATAAATTTAACTTTCTTTTTCATCTTATTTCTTGTTTGATTGATTAAAATTTAGAAGGTTAATAAGAAATTTGAAGGCTGTTGTAGATTTGTGACAAAAAATTTGTATGAGAATTATACAAGTAAGATATAGAATTTGACATTTATGTTATTTTTTCTAAAAATATTTACAACAAAATATTTTCCATCCGTTACACCCCAAATCGGAAGGAAACCGATTCTGTTGATTACAATGATACAAGGTTAAACCTTTCACCTCCGATATTATTTTGTCAACCAAACACGATTTGACGGAAAATTTTATTTTCTTTCCATTCCCTTCCTTCCTCTACTCTCCATCCAAACAAAAGGTGTAAGGGTTTTAGTTCATCATAAGCTATTTTAGGAATAAAAGAGAGCAACTAAATGTAATATATAAAGTTACTCAATTTTTTTTCTTTTTTTAGAAATTATAGGCGACGGTACAATTAGAATTTCCAACAACTCTTTTTTCTCTTTTGCTATATAAACACCATTGTAAATATTTACTATTCAGATTGATGAATACAATTTACAATCATCATTTCACTGGTTTATTCTGCAAAATCAACGCATTCCATTCCAGATGTCATAAGATTTCTCATTAGAATAAAATAGATGCTATTTAAAAAAAATTACAAATATTTGTTCTACAACTCACTTTGTTTGACTATGACAATTCTAACATCTCTTCTTTAAAATTTATGATTTATGAAAGTATTCTGACTATTAGGAGAAATGGTCAATTTAATTTTGACCATGGCAAAAATCAAGATTTTGTCAGTTTTGAAAAACTAATATTTGATCTAGTGACAAAGACAGTGTTTTTTTATATGAAAGGTTACATGTTCAAATTTGAATTGAAATATCTTGTAAAGTTTGTTGGCTTGATTTCCATTATTATCTCAATTTTTTTTGCCAAATTTAACACAGGATATTTTTAATATTATTGTCTATGAAATTTTTGAGAGACATACAATAGTTTGATTTTTAATATTATTGTCTCTTATTTTTTGTTTAATAACAGAATAGTTGTTATTCGGTAATTTCAGAAGAAATCAATAACATTAAAAAATTTCAAGACATAAAAAACGAAATATATCTACATACAGAAAACTTTACAAGAAACTTTACAGCAATAAGAATTCACACAACTAACTCCATGTAAGGAATCTCTATGAAATAAATGAACAATAGAAAAATCAAATATAATTACACAAAATAATTAACCAGATATGATGATTGATATTATAAATGCTGGTAACAATGGCAGCTCTTCTAGTGAAGCCTCAGAAGCACATGTCAACCATGCAACAACAACACAAGGCTGCGCAGCTGTATCACATAAGAAATCACAAATTTAATTAGGAAAAAGAAAACAGAGAGAAATGGGTACAGCAGAAACTTCAATGAAAAAAAAGTGACAGTAAAAGCAAAACATACCATCCTTTCCAAAAGCCATCCCCACGGCTAGTGGTCTTAGTAGGAATAACTTGTTGAGCATTAACAGTATCGTTTGTTGGATAACCGGCCGGAGGCGGGGCGGGATAACTCTGTGTCAACGAAGGGTTTGTAATTTGTGATGGTGGTGCAAAAACTGTACATAAATTAAAATAGTTTGTTCAGCAGGAAAAAGAAAAGAAAAACTGAAAATAGTTTTTGGGGATACATCTGAAGGCTCTGTTTCTCCATATGAAATAATATGAAATGAAAGTCTCTACAACAAGTTATCACAAATTAACAATATTTGTTTATTTTCATTTCTTTTGTCAAGTTTCAAGGTAAGTTAGCAATTCTGAAAATTAAAGACAAAAGCCAACAAAGGATTTAACAAAGGAAAAAAAAAATTATGTAGACTATTCTAGTTTTCTAGTTTCTGAAATTGGAGAAAAACAGAAAATGATTCACCAAACAAAACAAAAAAAAAAAAAAAGAATTAATGTGTTTCTTGAGAACAATGTATCAATTTTAACTGGGAACACATTTATTTGGGATATAAACAGGGGCTAATTAGTAGAGCAGAAATTATTATTAAGGCTAAATCTAGAATTCTAGATATAAAAAAGTACCTGGTGGAGCTTGCTGCTGATTGTAGTTGCTCATACTGATATACTGTTGAATGTTAAAAGCGCTAGCTAGCTGTTACTTTGGATAGAGAAGAGAGAAGAAAGTGGTTATGGTTAGATAGAAACAATTGATGTAGAATTGTAGATGAAAGAATTCTGATTGGTTTGTCTCCTAATTTATAGGCAAATATTTAGAAAATGATAAGTACGCGTATATATTTAGTTTTGTTTAATATGCATGGACGCGTATACGGTACACGTTTATACGAAATTATGGATTGCTTAGGCGCGCAAATGTTCTATCTTCAACGCGCTTTAAATAAATATTATTTTGCAATAAAATAATAATCTCAGATGACACGTTTGTTTGCACTTTGAATACCAAAATGCTTCGAGAAAAATAAATTTTTGTTAATTGAGTTTTATATATAGCTTCTAATTAACTATCTAATTTTCACAAACGTGATAATGGATAAAACGATTAGTAAAAAATACAAATATAAAATACAATTTTTTTTAATATAGTTTAATTATATAAAGTTGCATATCAATTTTAGTGTAATTTAAAAATTAATTGGTTATTCATCAGTCTGAATTAATAATTCAATTTTATCGATACAATCTAAGAAAATTTAATGACTAATTTATCGATGGTGACATTAAAATGGTTTATGCCATTCTAAAACGATTTAATCTTTTGGTCATGTGACATTATTGTGCTTATTTATTTATTTTTATTTTTGGAGGGCTCAAATGCCACATTGCTTCATGCCCCAATCTTACCCCAAAATCTTTATCTTCGATTTCAAAGTCCAAACAAAAGATCTGAACTGTGAACTGCTCAACATGATATCCATGTTAAAATGTGCTTAGAGATGAAATTTTATCTTTTTTTGGAATTTTTTTACTATTTTTTAAGATATGTACAAAATAGCTACTTTTAGATGGTCCACAATTTCTTGAAAAACAATAATTTTGTTCCTATCTTAAAAAATAGTAAAAAAATTCAAAAAAAGATAAAATTTCATCTCTAAGCACATTTTAACGTGGATATCATGTTGAGCGGTTCAGATCTTTTGTTTGAACTTTAAAATTGAAGATAAAGATTTTGGGTTACGATTGGGGCACAAAGCACTGGGGCATTTGAGCCCTCTTCTCTTTTTTTGACATAAAATAAGGGCAAAAAATAATTCAACTAATTCTTAAAAATGACACTTCCCATTAATTTTTTTTTTGGCAATGTGAAAAGATGGTGACCAAAAAGGTAAGTTAGGGAAATAATAAATTGATTAGTGTGATGCAAACGGTGTACATGGCTGCGTCACATCTCCAACTGCTCCACCGAACCACATATAGACACTAATAAGAACCAACATACAATTTTGACCTCGTTTCATGGAAGGGCACTTAATTATGGGCTTCTCAGAAGCAACTCAAGCAAGTACCCACATTTTTGTTAGCATTGTTTTGCAAAGAAAGTTTCTTCTGAGCAAATAGTAATTTACTATCTAATTCAATGTCTTTAAATAAAGTGAACAATGATTCATTTATTATTTTGCAATGGATTTGACGCAGTTCAACAAAACACACATGAGGACATTATCTAACACGAATGTAAAAAAACAGGTCACATTTCCTATTAATTTATCAGAAATTAACAAAGTTCGAAATTCAGTCAAACTATGTTAAGGAAACTTTATTCTCTGTCTCTTTTGTTTTAGTTGGGAGTGAGACTCCGATACTTTGCAAAGAACGGAACGGTTCTTGCTATGAATTAATATCTTCAATTAAAATGTTCAAACATTCGATCTGAACAATTCAAAATGATCTCCATATAAAAATGCTTGGAGACCAAAATTTACATTTTTTTATAATTTTTTCCTATTTTATAGGATAGGTAGAAAATCACCTGATTTTAAGAATTTTCCAAAATAGTGATTTTCAATCTATTTTTTAATAGTACAAAAATTATAAAATATATAAAATTTGACCTCTCAAAGTACATATTAAATAGAAGATTATGTTAAGCGATTTGGTTTGTTTATTTAGACTTTGCAAACGGAGATATCGACGTAGCCTCACATATATGTTTCATTTGGGTTGCTTTTCGGAGATGTTTAGCATTTAGGTGTTTAGAGTATCTCCATTCCATTATTAAGCACGTTGGGTGTCCGATCCGCCAACGGCTACGATTGAAAGATTAATTTTTAGATTTAATCTCAGCTCTCTAATCACATAATCTATCTTCTTTTGATTAAATGCATCTGTTTTATGTGTAGAAGTTTACATTTAGTTACAAACATACTCGCCACACATATCGCCACACGATGCGTTACAATTAAAATTAAACAGACTCTAAATTTTAGCAATATAATTATTCGTTTCCTTATTTATTTGTTTCTTTATTTATCCCTCTCCAATTGATATTTTCTATACGGCGGATCACAATACAAATTAATTTTTTGTTCACTTCCTTATTTATCCACTTCCTTATTTCTATACATATTACTGTGATAAATCTAGAATATATTTCTAATTTTTTTTTATAAAAATTTGTCATTTTGTATGAGAATTTATTTTTATTATCTTATCATATATTCCGTTGCAACGCACGGCCACGATACTAGTAAGACATTAAGACCGTTATTTCAGCGTAGGAGATTAGGAGGTCGTTTGTTGACTTGGGATTTGGTCATTTGGAAGCGGTGGTTTTCAGACATGGGCTTCTGGTCTACTTTGGTGGGCTGGAAGTTACTTTTCAACTGCTCTTTATGTCGGTTTACATTTTGGGCTTAGTTTTGTTTTTATCTGTAGTAAAAACAAATACAGTTCATCTCTAATTCTATGGTCCTACGTAGGGGCAGTTTATTTTAGACCAGACGAGCCAATTAGGTAAATCACGCAACTACTTGGATACTGCCTGATCTTTTAACCGTTGCATCTAGAATGGACAGTCTAAATCTACCAAACAAAAGAAAAATCTTCAGAAGTGGATTCAGGATTTTCGTCGGGGTAAAAAAATATCGAATCGGATTTAAATCTATTAACTAATTGGATACTCGATAAAAAAAAAATATTTTAACTTATATTTTCCAATATTTTGACTTGTAATTTCTGATGCTCTGACTTATAATTCTAATTATCAATCAAAATTCAACAAATTTATTTCAATTTTAACCCTAAATTTAACCCGAATTACAAATCAAACGTCCAGAGAGGGGCAAAAAAAATTTCAGGAGGGAGCAAAGTCGGTCAGGACCGATAAATCTCCACTAAAACTCAAAATTCAGCGGAGGGCAACTGCCCCCATGGAACTATCTGGGTCCGCCCTTGAAAATCTTAGTAATAGAACAATCAGAATCATAAAATGAAAAGTTAACAATTGGATTCCCTTTGTTTATATAAATATTCAACCGCAATTTTTATATATAAGAAAATCAAGAAAAAAATATTAAAAATAAGAAATGGATCAGGAGAATTTGAAAAATGAAAAGGTAGTATGGTGCCATGGCGTTCCTGTGAGATGCCATGGCATACTCAAGACCATCGGAAAAAAAACGAAAAAAAAAATTCAGAATGGAACGCCATGGCTCAATACAACCCGGAAAAAACAAAAAAAAAATTAAAGTGGGCCGCCATGGCCCAGGCCAACCCAGAAACAAAATTCAATTTTTTTTTATGCTATGTTCAGTGAGCAGTGCAATAATTTTGACCATATTCAAAATTAAATTTAGAGAAAATGACTACATGAATTTTTGTGTTCTTTATATCAAAATAAAAGTATGAAAGACTAGTTTCCAGATAATATAATTTCTCTATACAAAATTTTTAAAGATTGGTACAGTTTTAGCGATTAATTGACAGAGGTCAGAAATCAGAAAAGCTGAAATTCCAGTGAGCAGTCCAATAATTTTGACCAGATTCAAAATTAAATTTAGTGAAAATGGCTACATGGATTTTTGTGTTCTTTATATCAAAATAAAGGTAAGAAAGTGTAGTTTCCAGATAATATAATTTCTCTATAAAAAAATATTACAGATTGGTACAGTTTTAGTGATTAATTGAATCTGACCTCTGTCAATTAATCGCTAAAACTGTACACATCTGTAATATTTTTGTATAGAAAAATTATATTATCTGGAAACTAGACTTTCATATCTTTATTTTGATATAAAGAACACAAAAATCCATGTAGCCATTTTCTCTAAATTTAATTTTGAATCTGGTCAAAATTATTGGATTGCTCACTAAAATTTCAGCTTTTCTGATTTCTGACCTCTGTCAATTAATCGCTAAAACTGTACACATCTGTAATATTTTTGTATAGAGAAATTATATTATCTGGAAACTAGACTTTCATACCTTTATTTTGATATATAGAACACAAAAATCCATGTTGCCGTTTTCTCTAAATTTAATTTTGAATATGATCAAAATTATTGGACTGCTCACTGAACATAGCATAAAAAAAAATTGAATTTCGTTTCTGGGTTGGCCTGGGCCATGGCGGCTCACTTAAATTTTTTTTTTTTCGGGTTGTATTGAGCCATGGTGTTCTGTTCCGATTTTTTTTTTTCATTTTTTTTTCTGATGGTGCAGGACGCCATGGCGCCATACTGCCTTTTCATTTTTCAAATTCTCCTGATCCATTACTTATTTTTTAATATTTTTTTTATTGATTTTCTTATATATAAAAATTGCCGAATATTCAACCTCAATTTAGAAAAAAAAAGAAAAAGAAAAAGAAAAGAAAAACGATAGCACTGGTCGGTCTCTTTTTAAGATTCTTCCACATTACCTCAAAGCAAGGACTGCATCAGGTCCATTTCTCATGAAACGAATGGATATCTTTATACTGATAAAAAAGTTTGATATGATCATGATGCCATGTGTAAAGTTCTATGTAGGAACCAAGCAAAGAATCTATTATTTATATCACAGAAATTGATCTTTAATCACCTACCATTATTACAACACTGATACAAAACACATACACACAGTGATACAAAACACACACACAGAGATGAGCCACCAAGGGCATGTAGACGACCATGCACACTGGAGAGCTGACTTTGATCATGTAAATTATTATTTAGTTTCCCAATAAACTTATTATGGATTGATTATGTAATAGTCCTTTCAACTTTGGGAGCTAAAAGCCTAAAACACAACATAATTGAAGGAGGTGTTTGTGCAAATGTGCAGGAGAAATGGGTGAAGAGCAGTGATGGTACAATACACATATCAGCCAAGGCAATGAACATAATTTGGGGCAATGATTCCAGGTTCTGGCAATGGGTTGATCTTCCTGAATCTGAATCATGGTACTCAAATTGAAACTCTATGCTTACAATTTCTTTATTAAATTTATCCATAGTTACAAACATAATCCCTACTTAATTCATTACCATATTTTAATTTGTAGCTTCAAAGTTGGTGCAGAGTTAGTTCAGGTTAGCTGGATTGAAGTAAGGGGGTTGCTAGACTTGGCCAATTTCAATATCTCTCAACCAACATGGTATGAAATAATTTACCTGATCAAGTTCAAGGCTGATTCATTTGGGTGGGGCCAGGCGCCGATCTCTTTCGAGACCGGCACGTCGAACACAGCCAAGCAAAGGAAGAGTATCTCGCTAAAACCATACAGAGAGGAGTACGACAAGTGGCACGAGCTGAGTGGTGGATGCGTGGAGATAAAGCCTTTCATGGCAGGGAACTTAGAGTTTGGTATGTTGGAGGTGGACACACAGTGGTGGAAAGGTGGTATGGTGTTTGAAGGTGTCAAAATTAGACCCGTAGGCCGTAATTAATTAATTAATAAGGAGGGTTCCAATACCTCATGTCTTTCATATCTCATCATACCTCATATTGTATATTTCTGTTTTTAAAGTCCAAATTGTCGATCTGAACCGCTCAACATGATATCCATACTAAAATATATGAAATTTTATAATTTTTGTAATTTTTTTACTATTTTTTAAGATAGGTACAAAATCAATGTATCTGAACCGTTCAAAAACAGTGATTTTTTGCCTATTTAAAAAAATAGTAAAAAATTTCCAAAAATTATAAAATTTCATCCTCAAGTATATTTTAGTATGGACATCATATTGAGCGGTTCGGATCGACATATTGGACTTTGAAAATGAAGATGTAAAATATGAGGTATAATGAGGTATGAAAAGTATGAGGTATTGGAACCCTCCTCTTAATTAATTACTTAATAGTTCAGCTTAAGAGGTCTCATCTCAATAAAAGAAAGTCTGTTTGTTCTGCATGAATAATTAATGAAATTGGGTTTTATCCCAGGGGTTTGAACAAATTTTATTCGAAGTCGGATCTAAACCGTCCGATCTATCTTAATATTTGTGCAAACAGATTTAAAACTTAATAATTTAAACTTTCCCATGAATCTAAACCATCCAATTGGCTTTTACTATTAATATAGTTATGTTTTTGCGTACTGCTTGTTTTACTATACTTTCTCTACAGAGATGTACACCTTTTTATTTTTAATTTGAAGAGAATCAAGAGAAATGCTAATGGCAAACTTTGATTTATGTTTGAAAGGAAGTTTGTCCGTGAATAATTTTTAATCTTGTTCTTTCTTTCCATTTTTCTTTTATTTTTTTTGAGGAAAAATGGACTTTGACCCCATTTGATTATATTAAGTCACAAAAGTTTTGTAACTGCATGAAAACAAAGAAAAGTGACTCAAAACAATTGAGTCTGGTAAATGAGTAAAAGTAAGAAGAGTAAAGAGAAAATCAGAATGAAACAAGCAAAAACCAGAAAGCAAGTGAAGCTATCCTAAGGTTAACAAAAGAAATAAATTGGAGGTAAATTCGTTCATCTAGCTGTTGACATGTAATTCCATTGTGTACTGATGCTTCAGTCAGTGTCGTGTTGTTCTTTTCTATTCCCCTGAAAACTCTTCAACACCTCTCTCTCCACAATATGAATCAATTTCTCCCTCTTTGTATAGTCGCTGTTGTTGTGTATAGCCAATATCGAATCTGTGGTGTGTTGGGGAATCATAAAGGCCAAACAATTACGACTTATCTAGAGATCAAACAATTACATCTCATTTAGGGGTAAAACACTTATACTCCAGGGAAGAAGAAACAGTTTTTCACCTTAACCTAAGGACCGTCCTATGCTAAAGCCGACTCATAAAACATAAATCTTAAGTGCGGAACATAATACCTGATTCCATGGATGTTTCCATAGAGTAACTCGATCCTTTGAGAGATCACCAACCGTCTCTGTGAGCGCGAGGCTAGACTCTAATGGCAAGAAGTCTAGTTGTTTTGTCGTATGGTCGTAGGAATAAGTCTTTCAAGACAACAAGATATGGCCCTTGAGAAATTCTCTCCAAATTTCTTAATGGATTTCTTTTATTATCTATTATTTGATAGTGGAAGAAGAAGAGAAGGCACACAGAGCTGTGTTTTTCTAAAGAGAAAAACGTATGTCCAGTTTTTGTGTTTTTCTATGTTATCTTGTGCTTCGGAGATCAATCCTTATATATAGTAACCTATCTTTGTGCGACTGCATCAAAGTGGCATCAAAAAATATTTTGTGCGACTGCATCAAAAACCGTGCTGTCACATCAAAATCTGTGCGGCTATATTAATATTCGTGTGGCCCACACAATCCTCTTAAATGACAGTTTTCTAAATTGCAAATCTTAGAATCAATCCATCAATGATTTGATCTTTTGCTTAAATTGTTCTACACATTTATAGACCACATCCTAATAAATATATTGATTGTCTATTACCTTATTTGATTACTTTAATTGACAACCATATATGACAGTAAATAATCCATAATTAGATTACATATATGCTCAATGTTGGCATTAAATTCAACGAGGTTGACAATAAATTCAACACATGCAGCATCTGTTCACTAATCACCATCCCCTTTTCATCAAATTGTCGAGGGTGAGAATCTTATTGCGCAGCATGAGCCACCCAAACACCTTCATTCTCGGTGGCACTGTCAGAATCCAAATCCTGCTAATGACGCCCTTGCCCCAGTTATGAAAATTTGTACTTTAGTTTCTATGCTCCTTTTGGTTTGGTTCGGTTTAGAAACTTTTAAAACCGGTTAAACCGAATCAACCGAAAAGTCAAATAAAAAATAACTTATCACTCTTAACTGGTAGTGGACCTGACAGGGACATATGTCTTCTTACAAAACAAGGAATAATTAACACTGGAAAGTGTCTGGCTTGTTGCGAGATTTAGCTTAAGTCTTGAGTCACTGTCAGTTTGTCACGAAGAAGTCATGAAGAAGTCAAGAGGAGTATAATTCTTTTGAGCCTATAAAAAAAGTAATTATGAACGATTTCTTTCTCCTTGAGTATGAAAATCACTAAATCCTAATTCAATTATGTGTATTGAAATAAGTAATTCTTTTGAGCCTATAAAAATATTCAAAAAATTAACAAAAACTGTTAATTTTTTTTATTAATTTTCTTATTTCGGTTCAACTGAACAAACCAAAATTTAGTTCGGTTTTGTTTGGTGCAGTTTTAATTCGGTTGATAAGTTTATTTCGGTCGATTTGATTGTATTTTTGAAAACCAAATAAAATTTTAGTTTGCTTATTTTATTTCGGTTTTAACCGAACCGAACCGAACCTATGAACACCCTAGATTTAACATTTGTAGTTACTAAAAAAATAAAGTTCTTTCTGTTCTTTCAAAGGCACCAGCATACTGCACGCATCACCAGCAAAGAGGCTGATCTTTGATTACTTTTCAACTTAAGAGCAAAATCTATTATATCATTCACAGAGTACCATTTCAGAAAATATTCTTGACATTATCCCATCCAAAATCAAATGGTTTGAGCCAAGGAGGAATTTACCATCATGTGACCACACGAAGATTTTTATCTTACAAGGAATAGGTCACCATAGTAGTGGAGTTAGTGTATAAACTCCTTTGAAATTCAAAAATTTGTGCAGGGGCTTAACTGAAAATTTCCCTTGTAAGTCCCATCTCCACTTAATTTCATCTTTTTGGTTTATGCAAGACATGCTCCTTAATTATTAATTGCATAATCTCAGTCCATTCTTGTGGTAAAACCCCATTTAATTGTCTAATGAAAAGCATCCCTTCCCTTGGGACATAAGCACCTCCTGCAACAAAATATCAGTACCAGTACATCTTGTGAAAGAATTGAGACATAAACCCCATTTAATTGGGATCCGAATCTGCTGCTTTTCTTAAAGAAAAGCAGAATCCTGCTTTTCCGATCAAAATCATTAAAAAAATTTCATTTCCGTATCTCGATAAAAAAAAATTTCATGCACGAATCTCAACGAATTTGAATGGTTGGGATCGGAAAAGTAGAATCCTGTTTTTCTCTGGCAGTGTCTGTTCCATTTAATTGTCTGATGAAAAGCATCCTTCCCCTTGGGACATAAGCACCTCCTGTAACAAAATATCAGTACCAGTAACAAGGTATGAGATTCCTTTTGTCTTTTGTTTTGTCCGGCATATTGCTTGCACCATGCATGATTTCAAGAATAGTTTCAGGACAAATGTTTCTGTCGGCAGCTGGTTCCGTCTGTCAATTCTACGGGATGGGAAAAGCAGGACCTTGCTTTTGTCTAAGAAAAGCAGCAGAGTCGGATCCTATACGGAACGGTTACAATTTTTTTTGCACTGAGCATAATTTTTTTTTTTAAATATTAAAGTATGTATAATAGTAAAACAACACTACATTAATTAATATAAAGAAAGACAAAAATGTTATATTGCTTTAGAAGTTGCATTAAATCTTACTAACTTAGGCACATTAAATTTGTGTCTTTTAAATAAAAGAGAAAAGTATGATGCATAAACTGTATGATATAACAAATGCAGAAAGAGAAACATAATTGAACACATGAGAGTACAAATAATGCGTGATGGCTGAAATACTTGAAAACTTAAAAATCTTTTTATGAAATATTAATTTTGATGTGCTCTTCTGAATGGAATATTTTCCTGCTTGCTAGAAAAAAATGAATATGGAAGAGGGATGTAGTATTCTTTGATCTTTTTCTAATAGTAATAATATTTTCGTTTTAAAATGTTTGAATACTCTAGGGTTCCAATGCCTCATCTCCTCATACCTCATCCATACCTCATGTTATATATCTCCATTTTCAAAGTCTAAACTATCGATCCGACCGTTCAACATGATATTCATACTAACATATGCTTGGGGATGAAATTTTATAATTTTTGCAATTTTTTTACTATTTTTTAAGATAGGTACAAAATCACTGTTTTTTGAATGGTCCAGATACAGTGATTTTGTACCTATCTTAAAAAATAGTAAAAAAATTGCAAAAATTATAAAATTTCATCCCCAAGCATATTTTAGTATGAATATCATGTTGAACGGTCGGATCGATAGTTTAGACTTTGAAAATGGAGATATATAACATGAGGTATGGATGAGGTATGAGGAGATGAGGCATTGGAACCCTCCTCATTTTTAATTTTTGAATGTATAAATTCACTAGTAATTTAGATGTAAAGTTCAAATTGCTACAGAATTGTTTCAGAGACAATTTATCGGAGGAGGCAGCAATAGAAAAGACAAAGTTTGAAAGGCAAATTGTTACTAGTTCGGTACAACTATCAAACGTTGAAGATGGAATAATTTGGTTATGGACATCAACAGAGAACTTCACGGTTAGGTCGGCATATCAAGTATTCATGAACGCTCCAAGACTAAAGAATACAGTAAGAAGAATATGGAAATTAAAAGTACCCCCAAGATTTAAAATCTTTGCATAGTTGATATCCTTCAATAAAATTCTTACGGTGGATAATCTAAATAAGCGTGGATGGAGTCTTACGAATAGATGCATCATGTGCAAGATGCAATCCGAATCAGTATTTCACTTATTCAACGAGTGCATTCAAACCAAGCTTTTATACAGATTGATAGAAATTAAGATGAAGGTTAAATTACCTGGAGGTTTAACAAATGACGATGAAGACAACATAAGAAATTTGAAGGAACTTAAGTTTAGCATGAAGGAGAGATCGGTCTTGTTAATCACACAATTTATAATTTGGAGAGAGAGATGTGCTAGAACTTTTAGAGATGAAATGTGTAACTTGATGCAACTGGCAGAACAAGTGTAGTTGCAATGGAAATACAGCTCGATTGCATGTGCTTGAGAAAAAAAGGGAAGACCAAGAATAATTACAGACTAATTCTTTTCTTTTGCTGTTATCTTTTCTTTTTTTCTTTTTCTTTTTCTAATTTTCATTTTCTATTTTATGCTCAAATATTTTGAGCATAATTGTTTTCCTATTTTGGTTACATCCCTCTTGTAACTACAAAATGATTAATGAAAAAGGGCTAGATCCTATTTTCTTTGTCAAAAAATAAAATAAAATAGATGTAGTCTAAAGATGAATTTATGGGAAAACTGCTGTAAAAATTATTATTCCAAAACAAATCTGGCATAAACGAAAAAAAAAATGTTCTACATTATTGCAAAAGATCAACTTAATGATCGTTTATAAGAACAAACATTACATCAATCATTACATCAATCGTAAAAACAACCCACCCAAGAAAAAATCTGTGTAAAACATTTATTCTTTTTACTATTTTATGAAGGTAATCAGAAGCTTATACTTCAATTTTTTTAGGGACAAGGGGAAATGACGACCTCCTCTATTACCAGTCCACCCTTCCACCTTCCGCTCCAGACCTCGTAAAGTCCAAATTTCAGTTCCTCATCCCCGTTATTGAACCTGAATTTCAAGGGTTCTTTATCATCCGGTGCCGAGAAAGTTACTCCGTAAGGATTCTTGCTGAGATTAACACTCGTCCAATTTGGCTTCCCATCTTTACCAACCTTGGCCATGATGTAAATTTTGTTCTCATTCCACCCAAATGCATCTGGCTTCAGTTTCAGTTTAAACTGTAATTTGTAGTCTGTGTTTGCATTGAGTTGTTTCAGACTGTATGATCCATTAACCTCTAGCCAACACACTTGTACCAGCTCAGCTGTGCCTCTGAAATTAAATTAATTTCAGATATCTTTATTATTAATCTCAATAGAAATGAAGTAGTTAATTAAACATGAAGTAGTAGCACATGAATAGAGAACTGAATTCTGTTAATTTACCCATTATTATCGAAGCGCCAGTAGCGTGGGTCGTTTCCCCAAATGATGTCAAGAGCTCGAGGCTTGAATTTTACCTTATTGTCTTCCTTTATAACCTGTCAGTGTAAAAGATTAAACATGGGGATTAAGAAAACAATTGTTTTGAAAGGGTGCATAGATAGTTTGTTCTAACAATATATCTGACATATATAGGTATGTCTTCAAACAAACCAGAAAAGAAAAAAATGGTTTTAGTTAAATCTAATTAACTACCAAGAAAAAAGTTTTTGATAGCGAACAAATGATTCTGTACAAACAAATAAATAGGCAGCTTATAGCATTTTTACATTCTTTCTCTTGAAACTCATTCATTCATTAAAACCTAACAAAAAGGAAAATAAAAATAAAAAGAAGGAACAATATTAAATTGGGGCTAATTATACTATGCATAATTACCTGAATATATGGAGCTTTGTCAGCAATTTCTGAACCTTTGTGGTGAGGATATGACATTTTTTTAATTACTAAGAAACACAGTAGAAAAGTTTCTCAATTGATTGGAATATAGAACTGGTAATGCAAGAAGAGAATAAATTATATGATCAATGGTTATGAAAGGTTATGACACAGTTGTCTCCTTTTTATAAGGATACAAAGAAGGCAAATTGCACAAGCAAGGAATCGAATTTTTTGCAAGATGTGCATGCCGAAAGAAAGGCTGCCGCATGAGAAAAATGTATTTTATTTATTCTCTCTAGAAAAGTTTTATGTGATTGTAGATATATATGAACAAAATCGTATACATATAACTTTAATTTTGATACGCATAAAATGAACGGATGAACTCTTGCGGATGGTAGACAATTTGGGAACGCCTTTCAATTATTGAAAGGTTTACAAAATTCATTTTGCTAGTACATATTTCAAGATCCGACTCTGCTGCTTTTCTTAGAGAAAAATAGAATTCTACTTTTTCAATTCCAACCATTCAAAATTTTCTATTTGCGTATCTCGATAAAGAAATTTTTTTATGCACAAATCTCAACGAATTTGAATGGTTGGAATCGGAAAAACATGACTCTCTTTTCTCTAAGAAAAGCAGCAGAGTCCATTCCCATATTTCATGTAACTAAACCTACATTGTTAATATTACAACTACACTTTTTGTTAATATTTCATTTGGCATATTACAATAACACTTTTTGTTAATATTTCAAATTAGAAATTAGAAAAATTTAATTGTTAATCTTGTTCAATGTTACTTGTTCACCAAAATAAATAAAATTTTCAAGTTTATATATTTTATGTGAGATTGATGCACCGAATTAAATAAAACTTTTTTGACGTGTTATTACTAATAATATTTGACACACCAAAATACTATTTGTATCCTTTTAAACCAACCTAGAAGTTCCAAATGACTGAATTAAATCTTATAGTTTTCAATGTCTTGATTTATTTTGAAATTTAATAAAAAGGAATAATTATGATTATAATTATAATTTTTTTAGTAAAGGTTGGTGCTCAAGTCACCAAACTGTTGAATATGTACTAGAAATTATCCATCCAAATTTGAAATATACGACTTCTCACATAAAGGATATTGTATACATCACTAAATTAAAAATTGATTCTCAATTATGATTATGATTACAATGAAATTCTAAGTTTGAGATATTACAATGAAATTATGATTATGATTATAATGAATTTATAATGAAATTCTAAGTTCTTCAAAATTGAATAAATTTGTGATTTTTTTAAATTAGAATGTTAAATATGATATTATGAATTTTAGAAGGTGAAATACGTAAATTTAAATTTTAAAAAATTATACATGAAATTATTCGAAATTTTAAGAAGTATTGAGAGATGATGTCCTAACAGATAACAGCCATCGAAAGCAAAGCAAAAAAAGAGGTAAAGAATAAAAGAGGTGGAGTCATCATATATCTTTGAATGAAACCAATGGAGGGCCGAACACGTCAAGCAAAGCATCTTTGTATGTTGGAAGTTTTGGACCGCAAAAGCATCTTTGTATTGGAAGTTTTTTAACACTTTTTGAAATATGAGTTGGAATCGAGTCATCGAACATATTTTAAACATTTATGTATTAATATAGAGAATTTATCTGCTTTATAAGTTTCGAACATCTTTTAAACACTTTTATTGAATTTTCAAACATTTTAGGATGCATACTTGCCTATTGTACCGAAACACTTTGATGCATACATGTTTATAGTATCGATACACACTTGTCTGATTTAATTTAAGACATAACCGATGACAGATGTCATACAACAAAATCCATATCCTTCTCGATATCGTAAAAATTATCTATTACAATTACTAAAAGAACAATCCAGATTTACTCTAGCCGGTGTCTATTCGGGAATAACGCGGAGCCAATATTATTTGTGCTTTGAGATTCGTGCAAAATTAAAAGAACAGTTCGAATCTACTAATTCTAAAAGATTCCCTTTTACGCTACCGGAGAAGGATCCGAAGTTGTCAATGCACACTTAAGTATTGCAAAAGTACACATTTAGCTATAGTCTCTTTTTTTTTTTTTGAAATACTTGGTAGAGACTACCAAGTTATATAAAATAAATGTGTTTACATCACATACTTGCACAATATAGAAAAATCTCTATTCTCACACATTCTAGTATCCCTCAACACTATGTTATTTGTTACACCAGTTTTCTTGCAAACCGCCCCATAGTGCCATCTCAATAATTTTAGTAGCCAGTAATGCCGAAGGCATAACCGAACCTCTGAAGATTGCCTCATTTCTCTGCTTCCACACATGCCACAGCACACACATGAATTTTGTTGCCCATTCTCTTTTCCCTTTTTCCCTCCCAATGTCATGAAAGAAGAAATGATCCATGTTTGCGAAACTGAGTCCCCTCTTCTCAACAGTGCCACACCCAACCCTACTTCAACCAAAACCTATACCCGTTTAGCATACTCACAATAGAAGAAAAGGTGTAGGGAAGTTTCTATATCACAACAATTACACAAGGGGAATCTTAATTCACACATCATCCCTCTCCGCAACACCAAGTCATGGGTTAGAATTCGGTATCTTAAGATGAGAAAAGCAAAACATTTAGCTATAGTCAGGAGCAGAAGAATGTGGAGCCAAAAAGGTGCTAAGCACCCCCTATTAATTGAAATTTGTTAGCTTTGCCCTTTAAAAAATTTAACATTTACAAAAGGTTATACTATTAGCCCTCTCATAAAATACAATTACTGAACACTTATTTATCCAGTCCTCCTCCATCTCAATTTTCTAGTTTCATCCCTGACTATAGTGTCAGTGCACACTTAAGTATTGCACCAATACACATTTAGCTATAGTGTCAATGCACACTTACCCATTTTTTTTAATAATATAAACATTTAACTAAAAATAAGCTTGTTTAAAAAAGTGAGAAATTAGAAACTACATATAATATTTTATTCATGTGAAAAGTTGAAAATAATCAAGGAACAATGAGAAGCAGGTGGATTAATCTTTAACGGGCGGCTCCGACAAGGTGATCGTCCAATTCACCTCCAAATTTTTTTTTTTACAAAAATTATAAGAACCGAAATACCATTTTGGTCCGTTATTTTTTTTTATTCCGGACCGAAATGGTATTTCGGTTCTTATGGTTTTTGTAAAAAAAAAAATAATCATGTTGGTTTCGTAAATTTTTTTTTTTAATTATGGTTTATAAAAAAAAAAATTCAATTTTGAGGGGCAAAGGTAACGTAATGGTCGTTTTTCCAAATTTTTTGAATTTAATTAACAGATTTTATGAGCCATAGATCTAATGTAAAATTTTCTGTATACCAACAGCAGCTATTTTATTTTTGGTAATTAAAAGAATCATTCTTAAATAACATGTATAATTGTATAATATTATTCGATTCACTAAAAGAACTGTCACATTACCGAATTAATTGGTATAGTGTATTCATACCGTATACTAATGATACCGTTGTAGTCTATATTATTTTCTCTATATGCACATAATTATCACTTTTCGGTTTTGTTATATGTGAATCAATAACTTGATAATCTTTTTTTTTTAAAGACTTGGTAGCAGCTACCAATAACTTGATAATCAACGTTCAGAAATTACCCGCATTAGTGTATTTTTGCAAACTCATGATAATAATTAAAATAAAGTTGAAATGTTATAATCTTTAATATATGTACATATAAGAAACGATGTATATCATATCTAATAATTTTATTTTGACAATTAAGTTTTAAAAACAGAGACATAACAAAAATAAGAAAATGAAGACATTTAATTTTAAATGTCATTTATCAGCATTATAAGAATGGATAAAATAAAATAAAATACTAACGTTGGTATGGTTCTTGCAAAATTTCTAAAGAAACTAGTGAATCGAAAAAATAATGCAATCATATTATTAATTTATGAATTATTAAAATATATAAAAAACTGTTCGAAGATCCTTTGCAAAGAATGCAAAAGAAAAAAAAAAACGAAAAGCTAATGTACAACGAGGGAGCTAGGAACAAGAACTGATCAAATTAAAAGCAAATCAAAAGATAATAAATCCAAAATCAATCAGCACAAACATATAATACGCTTATACCATAATATAAAAAGGGAGAATTGTACCACACTAAAATTAGCAACAAACAGTACATGTTCACTGAACTGCACACAACCACACGCCCACAAGATAAAAAGGGTTCAACATAACTGTTCAAGCAAATTCATCGACCATCCAGCAATGATCAAGCAATTAAATAAAAAAGTTTGACCAACTAAATAAATTAAATAAAAAAGTCTTTAACGGCTGTTAAAACAGTCTTCTTCTCACTTCTGATCACAATTGTCTCAAAGTACTCTCGCAGGATTGAATAATTTCCGAATAACTCTCCGTTTGTAGCTTCTTTGCTCGGCTTTGGTTGTTGAAAAATAAAAAAGTTCAGTAAGTAATTAACTGATCACAATATCCTAATGGAAGGTGTAAATAGATGAAATGGTTAAAAATTGAACAAGTCCATTAGTACTGGCACCAGATTTGCTATTCAAGCTACATTAATTGTACACACATACTGTTTACTGGACCTCAGTGTTAAGGTGCTTGAAAAAAAAAATCAACCTGAACTTGTGTTAATTTTTTGTTAGAGAAAGATGAATCTTTAACTCCCAATCAAGGCCCCGTTAAATAAAAGATAACCAAAGAAACAAATCAGAAACACAAAAAGAAAAAGAAAATTAAAATATTGATATGATATCAGAAAAGGGTAAACTTGAACTAGAGACCATACAGACGTAGTACTGAAATCTCAGCATCTTGCAGTACTGATACCCATTCCCTTTCTTAATTCAATAAGGCATGCAAACATTTCCTAAGTTTAAATTTGCAAGTCAGAAAACCATCATCATAACAAGAGGGAGAGAGAGATTACTGCAGTGAGCTGCAAAATGATCTTCTTTAGATTGGGAGCTTGCTGGAGGAAGCAACACACAAAATTAGCATCCCGCTTCATATCCACTGGTCCAAGTTCCAAGGTCCTCAAGTTTTCAAATGAGCGCCACTTTGGAACATGAGCTACCAATAATGCCTACACATGAAAACATATATTATCAGTTTCAATTTTAAACTGCAACCAGAAACAACTACTTATTTTTGAAACACATAGATGAAAACGGAAGAGTTCTATATGCTATGGAGTGCTGCCAACATGAAACCAAGGACGGTCATACAAGTCAAGTGACAGCCTTAACTCATGACGTGATGCACAGAAGAAAGATGACATGCACACTACCATGTGCCATGTGTGAGGACTGTGAACTGGAATCAGCAAAGCACCTGTTATTTACGTGCCAGTATGCAGTCTCGGTTTGGAACTCCATTAACACCATATCGGGAAAACAGTTTTGCACAACTAACATGTCTGAGTTCACAATACCTCAAATCTGGAGCACCTTAAAGAGCAGGGGTTAGCCTAAGACAGGGGAGGCAATCCATGGAAAGAAAGGTGATGATTTTATGCGCCTTCTGGCACATCTGGCTTGAAAGAAACTAAATTTTTTTAAGAGGCAAGTTGAGAAACCCAATCATATTGGCTGAAAAATATCTGTCAAGAGATTATGGTTGAGATACTGTTAGTGGATCGGGAGCGAATTCATGACAGGAATGGATGTCAGAGAGGAAAGGAATTGATGACAGTGAGGAAGAGGCTGCTTATGAAGACCGCATCATAGTACAGGGCAATTTAGGTGACAGTAGCACACAATTTGGATGTAATTGTATTTCTATTCATGTTTTTTGTACAACTTGGCATCCACTGCCAAGCTATAAAAAAAAAGACAATAAAGCCTTAATCTATGCAATAGACTTGTAACTTTACACTAATGGTATCAGATGCTTGCCATCGAGTATTGGACAAAAAATGGTAATCAATACTAATAATCAAACTAACCTTCACCACTTGTAAAGTCTATCAAAACAATTACAAATTACAACAAGAACAAAAAAAAAATTGTAGATAGATGTGCTTGAACTAGGTCATGATGGCCCCTATCACATACCAGGTACATGCTGAAGACTTAAAGAAGTTTATTTAACAACAAAAAAAAGATTAGATCATTAAAGTTTAGCATATAGAGAACTCAAAACATAGAATATATGTACCTGAAGTGCACGGCAAGTGGTATGAAGCCTTAGACTAGCAACATTTGAAAGGTCTCTGAGAACCTTCACATATTTGCCAATTGAATCATCTAATACTGCATCTTGAAAACAAATGTCTGCCCTTGCTAGAGGTGACACATTGTGCAATCTAATTCCTCCTTTTCTGAGATACTTAATGCGCAAAGAAACCACAGCAGGGCAAGAAATATGCACATCCCACATTTGAACACACATATCTAAAACAAGCTTCTTTAATTTATTGGAGCAAATCTCATAAACATCCAAAATGCAACAACTCATAACCAATTCTTCGAGGTTGGGACATCCCATTAAAATTGTGCTTACGAAACTGTCATCAACACAGAGACATGTAAGCTCTAGCTTTTTGAGAGATGGGAGGTTCATTGATTTGGGTGCAACAAAAGTGTCAGGGGCATCAAAAGACAACCAGATTTCCTCTATTGATGCACAAGTGAAAATTGAAAGAGGCAGCTCAATAAATTCAACTGTAGAGACATTGATAGACATTACCCGAGGCATGCACATGGCAGCACGACCCAAAATCCCAATGATATGAGGGAGATCGCTGCTCTTTACACCCTCAAATGACAAACCAAACTTTTCCAAGGGCACCGTCTCACGGTGGTCAAAGACACCATAGACGAATTGCACAAATTTTGTGTGATCTTGATCTCCAAGTGATATATTAGGTTGGCAAAACCGATCACTCTGAAAATATAGGACTGGTACAAAAGCCCAAATGTTTGTCCATCGTTTGGACAAAATGCAAGTGTTTACCGCCTCTTTGGTATTTGAAAAGGATAGAATGTGAGTTAGAAGTGGGTCGGGCAGATCACTAATCCTATCGACTGAAGAATCTGCATTCTCCATCACTAATCCTGTTCTACAATTCACGAAAATTATACAAAACTAAATGTTATTTCAAATTAAGGTTACATAAGTAATAAGAAAGATGTTTAATCCAATCTCTCTAATTGCTTCTAGCCTAAGGAAAAGGTAAACTGAGTAGGATGATACAGTCAAGGAGACCAATTTCAATTAAGATGTACAATTAAGATAAATCAACAAGGACCTGGAGGAATATTGATTGTAAAATACTCTTTTATTGGTCATGATATATCCTAGAATCAATTTTTTTTCTTAACACCAACTGAATAAGATTGGGAGAGAGAGTACTTACAACGCAAGGAATTCACCGAGGAGATCACTTCTCAGAAGTTCAAAATCTTCTCAGCACGCGGATAGAAGGAGAAATCACAGCAGAGATTCCTCAAATATTGATCTCTTAAACTTGGAAACGGCGGCCGCCGTGCTAAAGGGGAGGGAGGAGGATGGATAGATAGAGAGAGAGATTTATATATGTATGAAGTAGAGCTTTTAGGGTTTCACTTGAGTTCCGATGTGGAGAGAACTTTGTGAGAATTAATACGGATGCCTAGAAATCTTTTGATTTTGATTGCGTATAGGAAACATTTTCATTTTTCAATAATGTGTCCAAAAAAGGTCAAATAGTTTTCTCTGGAGTCAGAAGACACTAATTTGAAAAAGTGGATATAGCAACAAACAAGGAAACCTCAGTTGTAGAAAATAGTTATGCTGATTAGCCGAGGCATGCACTCAGCATTGTAATGAAGAATTCGAATAATGTAAGAAAGATTGCTGCTCCTTGTACCAAGATATGAGAAACAAAGTATCCAAGGGCAAGGGCTTACGAGGTTTAAGACGTCACTGACACATGGCACAAACTTAGCCTCAGATTGTTAACTCCTGTCACAATTACTAAAGCAACAAAACTCCAAGAACTCACCCGTGTCGAAATGAAAAAACAGTACAAAGCACAAACATTTCACAATCTCTTCGGCCAAAGTGCATTTGTTTAAGGCCTCTTTGGCGTGCTTGATAAGGATAAAATGTGGCTTAGAAGCCAGTTGGACAATTCACTAATCCTGTTAGCCGGAGAATTTATGAAGCCCATTACTCGCACTTTATAAAAGGCAATTTCTCAAACACCTGGTAGGCAAGATCATTGTTAGAATATTGCAAGACCACATACCCCCGATACTATCTTAACTTAATATATAAATAATATTGACAAAGCAGATCTTAATTAGTTCAAGTAAAGATAGCGTTAAATTCAACAATTAACATATTTCTCTTTAAAAGAGGGAGAGTAAAATAGGATGGTGCAGCTAAAGAACTCAATTTCCAATTACACATACCAATAAAAGCCCATGAACAATATTAAGTCAGTAAAAAGTACTTGATTGCAAAATATTACCCTGTGTTTCACGAGAGGGAGAGAGAGTGAGCGGGAAGGAGGGTAGAACTAACTCTACTGACAGTGAAAAAAATCGTCAGGGAATATCTTTCTTTTTTTTCAGAGCCTTGGAAGCGGGAGATCTGCGCCGAGATTTTTATTAATACCCTAAAAAAAAAAATATATATATTAAAAATACCATAACCGCCCCATAATGGGGCGGTCCACTGATGGTAGAAAACCGTCCTATTTCTGGGCGGTCCACCTCCTCCAGAAAACCGTCCAGAGATGGGGCGGTTCAGTGTTTTTTTTTTTTTTTTTTTTCAGATTTTATATATTTTTATAAGGAAATGTATATTGATGTATATATATTTTAAGATGTATATATTGTTTAGATATATTTTTCTTTTTTAAGATATATATATTGTTAAGATATATATTTTTCCTTCATGTTAAGATATATATATATCTTTTTAAGATATATATATTTATAAGGAAATACATATTGGTATATTTTTTTTTAAGATGTATATATTGTTTAAGATATATTTTGGTTTACTAAGATATATATTATTGTAAGGAAATATATATTGATATATATATTTTTATTGTAGATTTTATATAAAAATGAAGGAAAGTGCTTATTTTTTTTTATTGTAATTTTCAATAAAAGTGAGTTGAGTTTTGATGCGGTTATACGGCTGTTGTACTGATTGTCGATTTGGCTAACGTGATAAACAGTGAAAAATATGTAATATAAATCGGAAGTCAAAAAAAAAAAATCCAAACTACGTAAAATAAATGTCCACAACTCATGCAAAACAGTCCAGACCGAATACATAATAGTAGAAACCTATCAAACTACAAAACATAAAAAAACCTAACGTCGAGGGCGAGGGCGACGACCAGAGAGATCCAACCTACGAGGTGGATGACGGTCCTTAGGCGGCTGTACACCCCTGACGTGAACCTCCTCCTCCTGTGCGGCTGTATCCGCCTCGGCCCACGGATCCTCCACCAGTGGGGGGATAGGCGGCATAGTAGGCACCTCCCATGGCTCCCAGGTCGATGGATACGTAGGCGGAGGAGGCGGTGTGCCAAATATAGCAGATGCATATGCATCTGCATGCTGTGCTCCACTCCCACTGGCCTCGTCATCGTGCTGTCTGGCCTCCGGATATCGTGGCATGTGGAGGCTCCGTCTCTCATCCCCGGCATAATCTCCGATAAAGTCATCCATAGTGAACTCCGGAGTGGAATGTCGTGGGGGAGCTCCACCCTTAATGGAAACAATGTTAGTTTTGCTACATACAAATAAGTAGTAAGTTGAATAAATAATAAATTTTTGCTACCTGTCCAACCTGCACCGGAACTCCATACTCATTGTAGTAAGCGCTCCACGCATTGTTATTCAACACCCATTCGTGGAAGCCCCAACCTGATTCATCCACTGCATAATTGAAGACAAATTAATTAGAATAGTTTTTGTACCGAGAAATGACTGTGTACGACAAAATCAAATTACCTGGAGGAGGTGGCGGCATCTCATCACCGTATATAGCGACTCTGGGCTGATCTGGATCTAGTGGTGTGGGCTCTATCTCGCGCCAGTTTATGTTCTCCCCACTGTCATGCAACATGCCAACGAGGCGGCCGTCAAAGCCGAAGTCCTCCACCATAGGAACAGTGTGCTGGAGCATTGTACATCCCACTGCTCGCCAACCATCTCGTGCCATGCACACCAAGCTGTGTGCCACTCCTCTGATACCGGTAAGAATCTGCAAAAAGTGTATTTATTAATTTTTTAGGAAAAACTAAATAAACATTTAATGCTTTAAATATGTTAGTTTCGTAAGTAATTACCTGGCGAGTCTGCATCGGTCCGAAAGACATATAACCACTCGACCCTGCACGAGAAAGCCTCCGTCGAAGGGTCTCACCCCAATGGCCCGTGAGGTATACCGAGGGCATGCCCCACCTCTGGTACTAGACTAAGTACCTCAATCCTCCAGGCCCTGCGCCCAGTGTGACATCATCGGCCGTAGGAGGCTGCCACATGTGAAACTGTGGAGACTGTGCTTGGAGGTAATGCTCTGCGTGGCGCGTGCTGAACGTGTGGAATCCACAGAAGAGGGCTGAATGTATCAGCTACATGTGTAGCGTGGTCTGCACCGAGAGGCTCTGCACCGGATGCACTGGGAGCCTCTGTACTGGACGAACTACCGCCCCTCTCCATAGTATCTGCAGTGCACAATTTGCAAATAACTTAAATTTATAAAACCTAAACCCTAATTTAATTTATAAAACCTAAACCCTAATTTATAAAACCTAAATCTTAATTTAATTTATAAATCCTAATTTCATTTATAAATCCTAACTCTAATTTATAAACCCTAATTTATAAACCATAATTTATTTTATAAAACCTAAATCCTAATTTCATTTATAAATCCTAACTCTAATTTATAAACCCTAATTTATAAACCATAATTTATTTTATAAAACCTAAACCCTAATTTAATTTATAAATCCTAATTTAATTTATAAACCCTAATTTATAAACCCTAATTTAATTTATAAAACCTAAACCCTAATTTAATTTATAAACCCTAATTTATAAACCCTAATTTAATTTATAAATCCTAACTCTAATTTATAAACCATAAACCCTAATTTAAAAACCTAAACCCTAATTTAATTTATAAACCCTAATTTATAAACCCTAATTTAATTTATAAATCATAATTTAATTTATAAAACCTAAACCCTAATTTAATTTATAAACCCTAATTTAATTTATAAATCCTAATTTAATTTATAAAACCTAAACCCTAATTTAATTTATAAATCCTAATTTAATTTATAAATCCTAATTTAATTTATAAAACCTAAACCCTAATTTAATTTATAAACCCTAATTTAATTTATAAATCCTAATTTAATTTATAAAACCTAAACCCTAATTTAATTTATAAACCCTAATTTAACTTACTCGCGTCGAGAAAATCAACAACCCGCACACGGCAATTCAATTTCCAAACTGAACCATAAACTCTAATTTTTATCAACTTCATCGCGTCGGGAAAATCAACAACCCGCACACGGCAATTCAATTTCCAAACTAAATCCTCTTAATTCTACAAAAAAATAAATTAATAATTTACGTAAACGTACCAGAAAAAATCCGATCGAGAGAAAGTTGGCCGAGAGAGAGAGAGAGGGTGGCCGAGAGAGGGAGAGAGGGTGGCCGAGAGAGGTGGCCGAGAGAGGAAGAGAGTTTGGCCGAGAGAGGGAGAGAGGGGCTGAGGTGGGGGGGGCTGGTTCGGGTGGCTGTCGGGTGGTGGTGGCGGGGTGGGGGAGGGGATGGGCGGCCGGGTAGAGAGGAGGAGAGGCCGGGTAGGGGGCGGGGAATGGGAGGCCGGGGGTAGGGTGGCCGGGGAGAGGGGAGGCCGGGGGTGGGCGGGGGTGGGCGGGGGTGGGCGGGGCTGGGCGGGGGGGGTGGCTGTCGGGTCGGGTAGGAGGAAGGGTGGGGGGGCGGGTAGGTTAGAGGGGGGGGGAAGGGACCAGGGGGGTTAAGCAGAAAAAAAAAAAGGGCTTGAACCGCCCCATCATTGGGCGGTTGGGTATAGGGGGTGAACCGCCCAGTGATGGGGCGGTTTGGTTGAGGGAGTGAACCGCCCCATCATGGGGCGGTGTTAGGGCATTTTTAAATTTTTTTTCAAAATGAGGGTATTTTTATTATTTTTTTTTTTTTTTAGGGTATTAATAAAAATCTCGGAGATCTGCGGGATGGTGAAATTCGCATCCTCTGAGATATCTCAAACTTTGCGTGACTTTATGGAAAATCGCAACCATTCAAATAAGTTCTACACGAATCTCAAAGCACAAATAATACTGGCCCCGCGCTATTGCCAAATAAGCACCGGACACATCGGTCACGCAAAAGTTGAGATATCTCAGAGGATACGGACTCGGGAATCGGGATGGTGAGGATAAATAATGGAATTGATTAGGGCTTGGCTGACAAATTGACAAGAGCGAGTCTATCGTGTTTATACGTAGCGCGCAGATGATTTGTACAGTGAACAAATAGTTAAAATAAAGTTCAAACAATAAATCTAAACTATTCAACATAATTTTGAATTTTTTTTTAAATAGAATTAATTTAATAATTTGAACGGAACAAGCACAAGGAGTTGAATTTTATTTAGTACCATTTTATAGAAAATGGCTCCATAATCAGTGGAGCTGTTTTTTATAAAATCCAACTCTTTTGTATTTGTTATGTTAAAATCATTAAAATTAGTTTTATTTAAAAAATTCATAATTTCATATAAAAATATATTTGCAAACTATATTTTATATTTTTTTATATTTTTTTACTATCTACCTATCTAGATAGATAATAAACAAATTCTAAAAATTTAAAATTTAATCTACAAGCACAGTTTTATACGAAGATCATATTGCACGATTCAAATCCATAATTTATAGTACGGATCAATACTATGCAAAACCAGTAATTAAAGCGGAGGGTAATTGGTGAACCGTGAAAAATTAACAAAAAGAAGCTGATTATTTTTCGAGGCGAAGTTTTATAAAATGACATATTAGATTAAAATTTTAATTAAAACAAAAACTCATAAAAATATACAAAAATTTCGAATGATGGACATATA
The DNA here is from genome assembly GCA_025461125.1 of Carex kokanica. NCBI lineage: Eukaryota > Viridiplantae > Streptophyta > Magnoliopsida > Poales > Cyperaceae > Carex > Carex kokanica. The sequence goes on along the minus strand of JAJGRX010000923.1, from coordinate 495,778 downwards.
ATATAGTAATTAATTTCCAAAATTAAAATAGGTATATCTAATCATTGATGAATATTATTAGGCTAAATTAATTCCAGTTATATGATTAAATTTGACAATAATTCAGTATTATTCTAACGATTGAAAATACTTAATGGCGTAACATACCCTCACAAAACAAACTAAATTTATGTGGATATTTATTCAATAATGTTGTACCGAGAGGGGAACTTGAATAGATTAAAAGTTCCAAGTTTTTTTTATTATTTTCCAAAGTTTAGTATTTCAAGTTCTAACAAATTTATTTTAATTAATCAGTAAAAGAAAAATATCAATGATAAAAACTAAACATTTAATTATTCTAAATTAATTTAGAACTACTTTTGTAAGAAATAGTAATTTATTCTAAATTACAATAGATCTTATTCTATGAAAAACAATTAGAATAAAAATTAGCTAATTAATACGTTTGGATGGGCTTGGGAATAGCACTAATCCGGAATGCTATTTCATATTTGAATTATTGACAATTTCACTAACTCAATAAAATGTTGAATTAATAATTAAAAAAATAATGAGTTTGAATTAGTGGCTATTCTCGCTAACTTCTTATTTTATCAAGAGGGATGTCTCACACTTTGAGAAGAGATGCTAGAACTTTAATTTGGTGGTGGCTGGCTAAAACTCCAAACACCAAGCTAGGTGCTCTCTACTACTATCCACCAAATTAATTAAGGAAATTGATGTTTCTTTTGCTATAAATACTTCATCAATTTAATCCTTAGTCTTTACGTCTTTTAGTTTAGCATGGATTTTAGGTCATATTATCTTCTTTTTATTTCCTTAATTAATCCACTAATTATATAACTAATATTTCTCATAATATGATTGAGATATAAATTTATTCAACATGTCATACATGTTATGAATTTATTCTATAATAATAAAATTGTCATCTCCATGATATTTATTTAACACATGACGACTAAATTAAATAGTAACTCTTATAATTAATTTAATTACCATCATTTTCATATCTCTATATGATATGTCGGCAATAGAATTAAAACTCGTTTTAACTATAAATTATAAGAGATATCTAGCAATTTATATTATAATTATTCCAATGACACGGATAATATGTACTATCCAGTATCACAATTCTTAGCAACATTTGCTCGTGTCAATTCTTATGTCACATAATATTACAAATAAATTCAAGATAGTAATGTGTCGTTCTTTCCATTTATTATTTTCTTGATTCAAAGTGATTGTAAATTATAATTAATATCTTAATCATAATTGCACGCATACATTATTACTTCATCAAGGAGTCTAGAGATATCATCACTTGTATCATAAATACGAGAGACATCAGTAATCTTGATGAATACTTTTCCTCCGCACAAGTCATATATATAATGAGATATTATATTTATGGTTGTCTGTTACGGCGGTAATACCTCCGGATACATATTTCTCATATAAGAATAATGATCATCTCATACTATAGAATTTAAGACACAAATAAAACATGAATGATACAAATCCAATCTATATAATGTCTCATTTTCAAGTCAGTCCAACACCATATTCTCTAACATGTTTTCATGTGATTAACTTGATAATTCACAAATTATGTAGAACATAATAGTTTGTGATTCTATATAATATCATATAGTTTGTAGAACATAATCATCATTTAATCCACGTACTAATTTTATAACGATTAATTAATGTTCCATGCTAATTACCACAATTAAAAACTATGTAGAGTATTTATTAATTCAATTACGAAGTTATACAATTGAAGTCCTTAACTTGAATAATTCACAAATAATAAAAACTCAAAGAACAAAATAATTTATTAATCATCAAACTCATGAATAAATCTTAGAATAGAACCATCGAAGGTGCAATTGGTTTTTAAATCACTACACTAACACCTTGTATTACTTTCTAAGTTCAACAAGTTAATTTGCAAACCAATGCTCATCCCAACAACAACAATAAGAATATTTAGTTTGAAAAACAAAAAACAAAAAACAGGGGCAGACCCGAGTGTATCCAGGGGGAGGGGCAGCTGGCCCCCCTGAATTTTGAGTTTTAGTGGAGATTTAGCAGTTCTGACCGACTTTGCCCCCCATTGGAATTTTTTTTGCCCCCCTCTGGACGTTTGATTTGTAATTTGGGTTAAATTTAGGGTTAAAATTGAAATAAATTTGTTGAATTTTGATTGGTAATTAGAATTATAAGTCAAAGTATCAGAAATTACAAGTCAAATCATTGGAAAGTATAAGTTAAAGCATTGTTTTTATTGAGTACCCAATTGGTTAATGGATTTAAACCCGATTAGGTATTTAAATCCGATTCGATATTTTTTTTGCCTCCCTTGACGAAAATCCTAGATCCGCCTCTGACAAAAAACCAACAAAAATAATGAGTTTAATCAACAATTGAAACGTCTTAATTTTACTAATCTCCTCCAAGAACAAAAAAATGTTCAAGATTTAACAATGAATCTTTAATTGGAGGTAGAATTGGCCATATCTTTTTTTTTTTTATTTAAACTATGAAAATATCAATGGATCTACTATTTTCGGTAAATTATGTTTAAGACAGAATTATATAGCTTTGGCTAAACTTTTAGCATAATTAAACTTATTTTATACTCTGTGTTTTGTGGTTAATGGGAACAGCACCTAAACTTTTAGCATAAATTTTGAAGTGAATCCGACGATTTTCACCGGACGTTGCACCGAATTTGTGAATCGCACGGTGGACGCCCCCTTCTTCTCCGAATTCGTATCCTCTGCATTAACTCAAAAGAGAATCTTTTGAGTTAATGCATCTCGACCATCCGATATTTTTAAGATTCGTTCGAACTAGATCTGCACTAATATTAAAGGGCCCCTATGTTATAGGCACGAGTTGGATTGGCTCCGTTTAAAATCAGACGGTTGAAATTCATTAACTCAAGAGATTCCCTTTTGAGTTAATGCAGAGGATACGGATTCCCTTGTCTCCTCCATCGTAAATTCAAAAAAGTAAATAAATAACCGGAGAAAGCAAGAGAAATAGGAAAACGAAAAAGAGAATTTAAAAGCTAGAAGAGGGAATGTCAGTGTGGGGAGAGTCGAACTGGGGAGGCGCCGGGAGGAAGGCGCCGCCGGTGAAACGCCAGGCAGGAGGTATGGCGGAGGCGCTCTGTATCGCGTCCGATCTCGGTTTTTCCATACCCACCCCTCAGGTTGTTACATATTTCCAATTTACCCCCTTTCGTCCTTATGTTAGGCGTATACTCAAGTTCACTGGAGCTTTCTCAGCTTCAGGTAGTTTTGTTCGCAGTAACTCGTTCGGATCTGTTTTAGGAAGTGAATTGTTTACGGAATGGATTGTACTTCCCAATTCTATAACTCAGGGGAACAACTATTTATTTTTCCTTTTGCATCACATTTAGATTGTGTTGAATTTAAAAATCCGGATACTTCTATTCACCACTGAGGTATTAATTTTACATTCTTCAAAAATAGGAAGATCAAGCTAATTTTGACAAAGGGGATGAATTGGTGAAAATATTAAGGGAGCTAACCTCTGTGCAACGCAATCTTGCCAATATGCAAGTCGAGTTACAAGGAAGAAAGGTTCCATTTTTATATGCTTTTTTTTTTTTTTACTTGAATTGTTTATCACTTAGGGTCCATCTGGTAATTATTTATCCTGAGTCAGCACATATTGCCGCATGCCTGCTTTCTTTTATTAAAATTTTAACCTGCTGTTACTGGTACACTGACTTATCTGCACTATGTATATACAATATGCAACAAATGCACACTGGTAGGTATGAACCAACAAATCAGCATGATATTAATGCACTGGTACGGTCTGCTCAATACCACAATAGTTTGATACATAGGGTGGTGCAATGCTTCTTGAATTACTTTTATAAAAATTTACATCATCAATCCTACAGGATGATAAAAATATTGCGCACCTCACACATGTCAGTGAGATGGAGAAGAAATGTGACTCCCTGGCTAGAATAACCTCCATTCTTAAGGATGTGATTCAGAATAAGGTGACAGCACTATCCAAATTAAGTTTACTTAATTATCTCTCGAATCAGTTTTTATGTATATTCTACTTTGATTGAATATCAATTATTCTTTTTCTGTAGGATCGAATAATTGCTCGGCTCCAACAACCATACTCAATTGATTGCATTCCAGTGGAAGCTGAGTATCAGGTAACTTCACTTACAATAATACGATTGAGTGACTATTTTTTTTTAAAGCAGAAAATTAAATATTACTGGCATATTATGTCAATGAGGAACATGTTTTACTAGAACAACCTACATCACATATATATGCATGTTTATTCTAGCTGAGCTGTTTAAGTCATGTTGCAATAACACCTTTTTTGTTTTATTTGTTTGCTTAATTATTAATACATGTTTTTTGTTTAAAATGTGGCATAGAAACAATTCTCTGAGCTATTGCTGAAGGCGGCTGGTGATTATGAGGCGCTAACAGCATCAGTTTCTGATTTTCAGTGGAGTCAAAATTTCAGAGAATCCCCATCTGTTTGGGGCGTAAGTTGCAAAATACTTCTTTTTGTAATTTTTAATGTATCCATAACTAATTCATAAGATTCTCAATATAAATGAAAATGTTTTCATTTGCCATTTACCCTCTATGCTTGGAGAGTTATCCAACTGCAGGAAATGTTACAATTACAGTCTGTGACTGTTCTGCCCCTGTACCGTTATCTTAGGTAGGTTACTTGAGCGATCCATACTCAGGCATCTTTATCATAGTGAAACTTGTAGAATCATGACTTGTTTGGATAATATCCATAAATTCTCATTACCTAAGACTGTCTGGTGGAGAGATAAAGTGGAGGGAGAAGAGACAACTCTTATCCCTTGTGCCCTTATCTCTCCACTATTCTTGCACTAAACATGGCCTAATTTGAATTCTTGGGTTTTTCTCATCTCAGTTTTCTGGTTGTGGAATACTTGTCAATAACACCAAATGGCAAATAAGATTGAATGTTCCAATGTTACAAGTCTGTTTCATTATTTTCAATAAAATTTTGCATTATTAACTTAATTAATGTTCTTGTTTTGCAAAATTAGGAAATGTTGCGTCCCATCCCGGCTGCACTCTCATCATGCACACGCTTTTTTGAGGCAATGTTTGCCATGCGAGAATCTTTCGTGACACTTCAGCAGCTGCGTGTGGGTCCCCATGACCCATCTTCAGCCTCTCCCAAGATCCCTGGTGACTTTTCTGATAGAGACTCGAGCTTTCTGTCGCCGGCAGAGAGCTTTATGATTGATGGTTTCAATGAGGCCAAGGATGGAGCAATTGATCACAGAAGGCTGTCTTGGCCTAAGAGAGGCATTTAGATTTTATGTATTATGTTTCTTTATTCTGTTTTGTTTCTTGTGTGCTGGGGTTATCGTATACTTAGAGCTGTTAATGTATCTTCAGCTTTGTATGTGTTTTCCTTGTTTTTCTTTTTTGTTAAGAAAGAAAATTGACGAGTGTGTGACTTTATTAGCATTCAATAATATGTCCGCCAGATGCACACCTTGCTTCAATGGATTTGCTTTGACGTAATAGAGTGTGACTCTAAGAGGATAATACAAACTAAGAACTCCACAGCAAAATAAAATCTCTGGAAAATGGGGTGAAAATAGCATTAAAAGGAACACAAGAGGAACAGATTTAACTCGAACAAGTCTTTGGGGCGCAAGTTTTATTTGCCTATCTTGCGCCTCTAAAAGAAATTGCTCTTCTTCATATTACATATTTACAATCAACCTAACCAAAAACTGAAGTAATTTACATAAGATGCACAACCACTTTGTAAATATAAACTTCGAGCACACTTTCAAACATTTAAGCTTTGTTTCAACCAGAAGCTGCATATTTTCAATTGGGTTATCCATGTTAAGATATATACAGCTCTTCCTGTTTCAAATTCCTAAAATTAATTCTCATGCACCATTGGAAGACCAAGGGATTTCTTTTTTTAATCATTGCGAAATGCTATCATGTAACAGCTACAGCATCATCACTTGGTTTTCAAATACTGAAATTACTCCTTCCACACTACACACCTAAGGCAGCAGGGGTCTCTCATTTTGCCCCATTTCAGAGCAGTCATGAAGAGGGTCAATGGAATGATATTTATTTCTCCACTTTTCTCATGTTGTGATCAAGGAGGATTTGATCTAACCATTATATCTCTACATTTAAGGAGGGGATGCTCGCTGCTTAGCATGAGACAAAAAATGGACATGTCCAGTTATGGCTATAGGAAATCCCACACTGGAACAGAGCCCTGTGGTTGGTTGGTGCTCTGTGGATTGGAACCCGCAAAATGTAATGCTTGCATATCAGTTGCCATGTAACCCTGCATACATGTGACGCATTTCTTTCCTCAGAGTAAGAACCTTTTTATGCATATAAGATAAACAAGAAAATTAAGATCTGAAAACATAGGAATAACCAAGGGTGGGGGAAAAGAGCTATCTCTAGATGTTGTGGCAATTGAGATGTCATGCCTTGTTTTGCAGGACTACAAGTCTACAACATGAATGATAATTCTTCCGTTTGGTTTTTTTTTTTGGGGGGCAGTTATGGACAACTCTCAACTCAGAAGCTAAATTACTTGAAAAGCACGAATGATTAGTGACCATATATTAGCTCCGTAATAGAGATTACCTGAGATAAGTGATTACTAGAAGGTAAATGTGTTTGCGGCAATGAGGAAAGTGAACCTCCCTGGAATGAGTAGATTGGCGATGTTAGTCATTGCAATGAACATAGAAGCCATTAATTAAGTAAACAAAATTTTGATGAGACGTAGCTTGGTAGAAGCAGAACAGACCTGACCAAATTGGGAAATATTTACGGTTTGTGCTGCACCAACTCCAAATCGAGGCGCAAGAAAAAATTGACCCTAAAAATATCACATTATTCAACCATGATTTCTTTTATCTATTACTTATTTGAGTAGAACTAAGGTGCTCTTAAGCTCACCAAGCCCTTTGTGAGCTTAACTAAACAACCTATCGGATTGACTTCAAATGACATTTCCAAACCGTTAGATGTTCAATCTTATATTAAAATGTGCTTGGAGACCAAATTTTATATGTTTTCAAATTTTTTTACTATTTATTAAGCTGGTTTGAAAACCGCTGTTTTCCAATGGTGCAGAATTTTAATAAAAACAGCAGTTTTCAAACCAGCTTAATAAATAATAAAAAAATTTGAAAAAATGTAAAATTTGGTCTCCAAGCACATTTTAATATAGATTGAACATCTAACGGTTTGGAAATGTCGTTTGAAGTCAATCCGATAGGTTTTTGAGTTAAGCACACAAAGGGCTTGGTGAGCTTAAGAGCACCTTAGTTCTATAATCTTTGTTTGCAAGTATAGATTCGCTCTATTGAGCAACACCATAAGGAATAAACGTCTCATATAATACATAGGAGTTTCAAAATGTCTTCTCTAGCATTATTTGTAAATTTGGAAACACCTCCTAAGGAACTGGAAATAAATTGCAATGTACAATTATGGATGCTATCGATGAGATAGTTCTCATGAGTTTAGTTTAGCATTACGAAGTACCCCATATTTTTATTAATTCATTTTTGAGAGACAAAGGGTAGTTTGGGTAATTCTTGAAGAAAACTGGAAAGGTGTTTCCAAATTTTATAAGCATGCATCCAGTAGAAGGACTACATTAACTTCTTTATATGGGTTTTGGTATGGCATGTAAAGCCCCAGGACATTCTCTACAAGTCCGTATGACATGAGAATTTCTGAACTATCACTTATTTCTAATCCATTGAGAGAACAAAGAGGTAGTTTAAAAGGGTGGTTTAGGTTCAACAGATTTCGCATTTTCATAAGCATCCAACATGGGTTCTTAAATAAACCCAAGGTTACCTGTATAAGATGAGTAGGATTAAGAAAATGATTGTTGTTAGTAGTGGCACTCTGAGAATTTGAGGGTGCAATTCCCCGTATCTCATCTTCCCTTGGTTGATATTGAGCTTGAGTCTCCAGTTCTTCACTCTGTCTTGCATCTGATTAAGGGATAATAAGCAATCCAAACATAAGAAGAAAGGAAGAAATACAAATTTTTATTGGTTAAGAAAATATCTCATTTTTGAAACAAACAACCAGCATTTGTATGAGAAATCTCTATCACAGCTTGTATTATATAATATATATTAGAGTGAGGGTTTTAAAAAAAATTATACATGAACGAGTTGGTCAGGTTAATTTTTAACTTTGGGTGTTGATGACTCAAATTTGCAAAATCCAAAATGTTATGTCAGATGTTTTTCTTTGCAGATGTAGTTTGTGTTCAATATACAAACATAAAAAAGAGTAGAAATACAACATAAAAGAATCAACATCAAACGAACCTTTTCTCCCTTTCAATCTTTTAATCGCCTCAAATTCAGCTCGAGTTCTTTTTCTTTTTACCTTCCCAATTTCATCAGCATTTCTATCAATGATCAAATTCTCATTAGGCGCCAAATTAGTTTGCACCTCCTTTGTCAAATTCCCAAGATTCTGTTTCTCAGAGGTGCTTGCTTGTGAGATCCTTTCTACTTGTGCAAGCATATGATCTGACTGGTTCATTACTAGAGAGAAAATTTCGTCATTTTCAGAGGCCTTTAAAGCAATTTTGTAAAAAAATTGGTACAGGGAGATACAATGGTCTTGTGCAGACAAAACCACCCTGTTATTCTTGCTATATTCATTTTGACCCCCTGTTTTTGCATCCTTCCTCCAACGGCTCAAGATTAAGTTTGCAGGAATTTCTTTCAAATTTCTCAATTCAAATACCTTCAGCACATGACAACATATCATACCACTGCGTCCGAATTTCTTACAGGTACACAAAACCGTACCGTCAGACGAGTCAAACCTCACAAGGTGCTCCTTGGGTATACCTTTCAGGGTCACCACATACTCAGACAGAGACCCATATTCGTCACATGTATATGCAATACAGTCTATTAATTTTTCATATTCTCCCATGAAATTTCCAAGAATTGCAGGGGTGTACATGCTTGCTGCTTGCCATAGAATTCGAATAGGAGGTACTCTCGGTGTGTTGTGATTTGATTCATAATCAGCTTGTTCTTCTTTTTGGCGTCTCTCTTCTAACAGAAGTTCAAAAAAGCCCAGAAAACTTGAGAAACTCTTGTCAGGTTCCAGGGGCCCTTTTAGTAAATCACACAAATTTTCATCTCTTAATGAGGTCTCTATATCAGCAGAAAACACATGCTGGTTGTATGGAGGGGCCCACTTTTCTCTCTCTTCAAATAATTTACACAACCATGTATTATCTTCAAGATTTTCCCTCGCTAACATGGAACCCCAAGTGGTTATAAAATCTTCTTCTTCTTCCAAATAGAATAAACACTGCGTTAAATCACGCAAAAGATTTTCTGAAACCACAGGACTATACCCTAGCTCCTTGACAGCAGCCAGGTATATCTGATACGTGCAAAAACGCTGCACCGAATTGGTCCAGATGGCTGCCACTATCTGACTAATGTTTTCACACCTTTCAGTTAAAACTGTCTTAGGTATCTTCCCACCCATAGACACATTAAACGTCTCAAAAAGCCATTTCAAGGACTCGCTTGAATCATCATACAGCAACGCTGTACCAAAAATCACAATTTGCTTATGGTGGTTTTGACCTAAAAACAAGGTCAAGGGCCTCCCAAAATTAGAAACCCTAAATGTGGTATCGAGACACACTACATCGCCAAAGTATCTATAATCCATCATGTTTTTTGAATTGGCCCAAAAGAAGTTTGTCATTTGGTCGGACTCATCCACTTGAACTGCGTAATAAAATAACGGATCTTCACCTTTCATCCTTCGAAAATATTCTAATAATGCCCCTGAGTCCCCTTTTACTGTATTCTTTGACCGTTTCACCCTTATATAGTTCTTGTATTCTGCAGGGATCAGGCTGGCAGCGGTGTCCAATCCAGGTCTGACTTCAGTCTTAATCAAACTCTTTTGTGAATTTAACAGCTGCATATCTAATGGGGTAGACAATGGGTGGTTGTGATCGGGTATGAAATCAGAAACCCGGTATCTGCCCCTTGAATCAGTCTTTATAGCCATGCGGGCCTGGCAACCAGTACGAGTCTCAGGTCGCACCCGCTTTGACTCATTTTTTGGCTTGAAGCCCTCACGGGAGCAGACAAACATGCGTGAACGAGTTGTGTTTTTTGAGGTTTTATCCCACCAACCTTTACGCACAGCAAAACCAATATTGCTTGCATAACTTACATAATATTCATAAGCTTTCTCTTCTGATTCAAACACCATGCCAACTAACGGGGCTCCACTTGCAATTGCCTCTGCAAGTGCTTCTGCAGGTAAGTTGGTTTCTTCTTCTTCTTCTTCAACTTCAACTTCTTGTAATTCTTCAGTTGTTTTCTCATCTTCTTTGTGTGAGGTCTGCAGAGCGGATCATAAAATATATAATTATGCATATATCACCCCCAAAGTTCTAAGCCACGATCATATGCCCCCCAAAACTGTTCAATTTGCGTAGATGTCCCTGCAAGACATTTTTCGTATAATATATATACCAGTATACTTTTGGCAAGGAATGCATATAAGTATGTGCCATGAAGCACACATGGGATACACCCTGACTAGCGGCCAATGTGGCAAGTGTATGGTATTGTAATGATAATAACAATCCTCATCAGTAAATACCAGGAACCAATATCACACAAATTTACCAGGTAGCAACAGCATCTCGGTAGAGCTTTTTTTCTGACAGAGGAAACTATTTAGGCTTCCACTTCCACATATAATGCAAATATGCATCTTACAATCGAAGTGCAAAATTCCTACATTCTATTCTACAACGAAAATCACTTCAACCTGAATTTCTTCTTTACTGAGAAACTTCCCTCCAATGCCTCTCAGCCTTCTTTCAGCAAGCGCCTGCCGGGATGGTATCTGCAAAAAAAAGGTAAATTTGAATTTAGTACAGAAGTTTTCTGAAAGCAGCACTTTCTAAAGCCCTTGGATTTATTCATATTCATAGACCACCTTAGTACTCCTGTTTACAACTTGACGGCTACTCCTCTTTTGCATGTATTTTAATATTATATCCCTCCTTTCTTCATGTGTATATCTTGAAACCCTAATTCCAAGCTCTCTTAAAAGCCTTGACTGTCCGGGGTTATTCACCAATGGCTTATCTCCTTTTCCTCTCAAGGAATACAATTTCTCATTATCTTCACAGTCGCCATTGTTACTGTGACCACCGTAATTGACCATATCCAAACCAATTTCATTTTGATCTCTCTTTTTGCACGTGCCCCGTTTTTTCTTTACAATTTCACTCTCCTCGTATTTTCTTTTTTCGCAAATAAACCCTTGCATCAGCAAAATTCGGGAACCTTGCGATCTTTTACCATTTCCCATTTTGACCTTAAAACCCAATTTCTCGCCATAAGCACTGTAGTAAGCTTTAGCAGCTGAAACAGAATCGAATTCCATACCAACAGCTGGGAGCAACCCAGCAGTGGGCCCCTCTTCCAGTGAGAGTAGGTCATCGTGGGAATGTTCCAAAACCACCTTCGATACGGTCCAGCGACTGTCGTCGGTACGCACCACCTCCATTCCCGCCGGGCACTGGACGCCTCCTGTTCCGACCGAGGACGCTGGTTCGACTTGCTTGCTTCCATCATCTATCCCGGTTTCGGCCGGTTCTTCTATCGGATCCCGGTTCGGTTTCGGATTTCGATCAGGGGGGTTGTTAGTGTATTCGGGTCTTGCTTCTGAGATCTGTACCATTGGAAGCGGATTCGGGTTTGATCGGAGAATTTTGGGTGGTGGCGGCGGTAGAGAGGAGATTTGGGGGATTGGGGATCCAGGGTCGAACAAGGGAGACGGGATGAGAGACGCGTCGATAAGCGACACGTAACGAGGGGCAAGAATGTGGGGTCCAGATGAGCGTACATGGCTCGCTCCTATTGGGTGAATCTTGTGTAATATAGAACACAGTGACAGTTTGGGCAAAGTTATGTGCTTGAGAAATTGAATATATTCGAGAGACTATTCTGTCAATAAAGTAACTTTTTCATGCACAAATTTCAACAAATTTGAATGGATCGGATCGGAAAAGCAGCAGAGTCGGATCCCTCAAAATATATAGTTAGGTTCTCATACTTTGAGAAGTAAATGTCTATTTTATTTCTTATTTTTTATAATTTTCTAAAATCTTTGTTTTTAAGAATATTTTACTAATTTTATACTATATTAAAACAACGATTTTAAAAAATTCTAAAAAAATAGCAATAAAATTCCAAAAAAATGTAAATTTAATCTCTAAGCACATTTTAATATGAAGAATATGTTGAATTTTTCGAATCGAATATTTGAACTTTGAAAATAAAGATTTGAGTAGGAAGTAAAACAAACACTTTACTTTCCAACAGCAACGAGTCTCTCTCTATATATAAATATAAAATTTGGTCTCCAAGTACATTTTAATACAGAGATCATGTTGAGCAGTTTGAATTAGCTGTTTAGATTTTGAAAACGAAATAAAATATATGAGGCATGATGAGACGAGAAAGACATGTGGCATTTTAACCATCCTCTATATTGTTCCTCTGTGCACATAAATTATAATATTTTGACTTTGTTTTGATTATAATTAAGTATTTCAAAATGCAATGTCCAAAAATTTTTGCACCTCATGATTTTTTTATGAACTTTTGGTCGTATCAAAATACAATAAAAATGTCATTATCTTTGATGTTTGAAGAAAAAAATTAGAGGTCAAACCTAATGTTTTTATTTTGATGTTTAAATTTTAAACTCTTTCTTAAATTTTTAATATAAAAAAACTAGAGTGAAGACACAAAAAGTTAAACATATTCTTTTATTAAAATGTCATTAGCCAGACATATATTTTACACTTAAATTAGTTGGTTATTGATTTTTTTTGTACATATTGGTAACAAAGAAGAGTTGTAGTTTAACAAAAAAAAAATTAGATATTCCAAGAAGGAAGAATTGTACAAAACATGCTATATGAAAGGAATTTTTTTTCTTATGTGAACTTCTTTATGAATGACAACTGCATATTTTCCAATAGGGTCCGACTAATTGTACCCAAGGAGTTGTACCCAGTTTATACCCAAAAAAACTGTCATTTGACTTGCACGAATACTGTAAAACTCTATAATCAATACTGTAACTTCAACAAGAAATCATGTATAATACCTAGTTCAAAATTCTAACAACCCAGGTGGTCCCAAGTTAGTTGAAAACTGTTAGCAACTTGAAAACTAACTGTACTTCCAGCTAGTACTTCAAGCTTCTAGAAGATTCGTCATTTTTTTTAAATTTTTTTAAATTTTAGAAAAAAATTTGTCATTTTTTTCTTCAATTATTAATATTTATATAGAGATCTATATCATTAAAATAAGACTTCAATACTGTAAAATTAGCAGATGCAAACTATAAAACTAACAGATGTGAACTACAAAAATTCAATACTGTAAAATTGACACCTAAAACTATAAAAATAACATATACAAACTATCTAATTTCATTAGTCACAAAAATAACTGTTCACAAGCATAAACTAACTGTAGCAAACACAAATATAAACAATGATTGTTGACACGTATAAACTAACAGTAGCAAACACAAACAACTACAAACAATAACTGTTCACTAACATCAATACAATAAAACACATTAGAATTTGTTACTTCATAACTCTCTGGTGCAACTTATTTGGATGAGTGAGAAGCTTCATCGCTAGAACCACACGTTCTTTCAAAATATCATCTTGCAAAAAGAAAATAAACAATTGTGTATATTACATAATGTGAAACAATTATTAAATATATATCTGTAAAATAATACTCATATCTTGTAAAACTATTAAACATATCATGTAAAAACAATACACTTCAATACAATGCATATATCATCTAAAATAATACATATATCATGTAAAACTATTGAGTATACCCTATAAAATACTGTACATAACCTTTAAACCTGATTGATAGATCTTGTAAAATAATGTATATATCCTATAAACCAATTGAATAAATACTGGAAATTAAAATCAGTAAAACCGTTAAACAGATTTTGTAAATTTTCCATAAATCCTGTAAAACACAATATATATCCTGTAAATCCATTAGATATATACTGCAAATTTAAATGAGTAACACTGTTAAACAGATCCTGTAACTATTGAATATATGCTGTTAAAAAGATATACTGAAGTATAACAATATGCCATAAAACCACTGTAATTGTCTATATTACATCATGTAAAACAATTGAATATATCCTGTAAAATCAGACATTCATATAACAAGATATCAGTGAAAACAATTGCATATATCATGTAAAATAATAGCTATATCATGTAAAACTATTAAGTATATCCTATAAAATACTGTACATAACCTTCAAAATTGATTTATCCTGTAAACACTGTATAATATAGATCAGTGAAAATAATTGGAAACTTAGTTTGCTGATTGATAAATCTTGTTAACCTAGGAGATAAATCCTGTAAAATATTGTATGGATCCTGTAAATCTATTAGATACATTCTGTAAATAGATGTTGTAAACTAAAATTTTCAAATATTGATCGAGAGAATTGTCATTTGGTCGAGACGGAGGCGATTGCTAGAAACATTCAATGATTTATGGAGAATATCGCAATTATATTAAAATACAAAATACCTTTTTAATTAGTTTGATAGTAAATTTCTTGACGAAGATCGGTGAATAAGCCCAATCATCAATCCCTGAATACACTTTTTGGAATATATCGCCAACAGTAGAAACATTCACCAAATACTTGGAAAGGACCCAGGAGGAATGGGAATAGGTGCGGTGGAGTAGATTGGGGAGGGAGGATGGATCGTCCAGTTCTCTGTAGTTGACGAAGTTCTCGTGCGCGTACTTCGAGTAGTAGGCTCTCGTCTTAGGGGGCAGCTGCCGGATCAGACACAGCACCTCCATGTATACTCAAAGCGCTCTCTCCATTCTCCTCTCTTGTTAAGCGAGCGTCTATTTGAGATCTGAAAATTTGCATTTCCGTGAAGGGAGAAAGAGAGATTGGGAATTATTTTCAAAACGGAGAGATAGGAGAGATAGGAGAGATAGATTGAGAAAGTTTATAAAAGGAAAGTTGGTACAGTGGAGTTCGTTAGAAAGGCGTTAGAAGGCGAAATGGATAAGGTGAGTACAAATTGGGTACATAGCTCTGGATATAAAAACCTTTTCTCTTTCCAATATTGATTTCAAGTCAATGGTATATACTTATTTTATTCAACATAAATTTTAAGAAGAAGCTGTAAAAGTGAAGAAAAAAAAAATGGAAGAAGATCCAGGAATTCAGGCGCCATAGAACCCACAAATGTTGGCCACTTCAAACAATTTTATCGTAAAACAACTACAACAAAATAACGTGCTAAAATAACTACAATAAAATATCTTAATTATCAAGTACTGTTAAATGACCTACATACAGAATTGCTTCGCAATTTATTTAAAGTTGAATCTCTTCCAAGGCTGCTCTTCCAATTAGCAATTCAATTATTAACAAAAATGAAGAATTACTGGATCTATACATTACACTGTTATAATGTTTTTCCAATTTATCAAAACTTACCTGCAAAGTTGGGAAGTCATGTTTGAATTTGATCAATTGTCAACTACTCCACTGATGAATAGGTTGAGAAGTAAGAACCATTACCCTCAAGATTGGTTTCGATTAATCATGTTTTGAAATAAGATAAACAGGTCCTTGTTCTCCAAACCAAATATATCCTCTGCCTTTTGCAATGTCTCCTGTATTATTCGCAATTAAAATCCATAAGTTTCAATTTAGCTTCCTTGCTACTTGATCCCCATTCCATTGCATTTTTTATTTTAAGTATTTACCTCTCGTGATTGTTTACTGGAGTTGAACTCCTTGACGATAGCTAGAAAGGCGCCAAATTGCTCATACGAGAGACGACTCCTAAATAATCAACCAATTAAGTAATATTTCAACATGGTTACTTGATTATCACACTGTTTTAAGTAATATGATAAAACCAGTATTAATAGTTTTTAAAAGCAACACCAGCAATTAACGGCAAATGAACTCAAACCTGGCTAGGCGAAAGAACTCCTTTCCATCCATACGAGGGCGTTCTGTAATTACAAATATTATTTATAAGTTTCATATCAAGCCAAGTAGCATAAAGACAACAAAAAATAAGAAGAATAAGCCCCACTGTTTTACAAATTGATTATGCTCAAATCAGCCTAGGCTCCCTAAGAAATTTGCCCAATTTCAACCCAAAAAAACCCCACAACATAAAACAAACAAATAAAAAAGGAACGCTAATAATAAGACCTGACAAGCAAACAACTGGTACTAGTTCAGTGTCAATTATTAAAAATAAGCAAAAGATCTGATCTATGCAAAACTAGAACCCAGTTGCAGTGTTTGCCAGAGCGCAAATATGAATAATGAAATGTAGGATGTGCAAGAAAAGATTCCAGAAAAAAATGATACAAAAGAAAAGATGAACAACTCTAAACATGGATATATCACCTAATTCTCCTTTCTCAATTTATTAAAAATAAATACCCAAGCTATCCTCCCTAAATTCATAATTCGAACAACAATTAGAGGAGAAAAAGTGCTACATGGCATAGTATATATGAAACAGGATTACAGGAATTATGTTCCCAACAGCACACCAACTTTTTCTCTGTGCAGGAAGCCTGCATGATATCTTACAGGAATTAAGGGCATGCATAGTATTTGAGGTTTGAGACAGGTAAATTTTGGACCTTGGAAGGGCCGCCTCTTTGGAGGGGACACTGGAGCAGAGATTGGTTGACTGGACCGAGAGTAAGATGCTAATACGGTGGGGTTCCCATCTAGAACAGACTTCCTTGGTGACGTGGTGCCAGATAAGGTTCTTGGAGATGATCCAGTGGTGGAGAAGCCTCTTTGAGAAGAAGCAAAGGTGGGTGCTGGAGTGATGTACTGTGTGATGGAGAACTCGTTATCTGAACAACAATGTTGTTTTATTATTACTAAATATTAATTTTGATCCAGCAAAATATCAAATAATGGTTATATACTCCTGAGTCCTGACAAAGCAAAAGTATGACACACAGAACTAAAAATCTAGGCTCTATGTGCCTTCGCATTCTCCAAGAAGCACAAAACAATGCTTCTTTATCCCTCAGTCAAAAGAGAGGAGAAGTGAGGACAGTATGTTCGGAATTTCTTTTTCTTTCAAGAAATGTAATAGTATGCTGTTGTCTTTTAGAACACAAGGAACTAAATCTCATCAATTACCATTTTGAGTCGAACCCCAAGTGGCTGTAGATCCACTAGCAACATCTGATAAAGCGTGACTGCTTGAGATTTCGTCTTCATTTAAAATTTATCACAGAACAAAATACACTAAATAAAAGAAAATATAATGCTTGTAAACTTATTTATGACAACTACAGACAGTTCTGTCACCTTGCAATGAAGGGGATCGGGCAACAAAATTCTGATAAGTATCTTGCCATGAAGGAATTCTGGCTACCAAATTGTCAGAGTTGTCCACAGCGGCTATTTCTGACAGTTGCTGTGCATGCTAAAAAAGTATTAACTATTTTTGTCTTTGTAAAATTTGCTATTATGCACAAGAAAAAATATCAAAGGTAAGGGTATGCTCACATTTAAATTATCTTCACTTAATGTTTGCGCCAGCTGCTTCTTGAATGTCTCCAGCTACAAACAGAAAAAAATATATATATATGTTGCTAGTTAGCAAACAGGGTGTGCTTGTCAGCACAAAAGAGGAGACCAGAAAAGAAATAACATTTGCAAGTCTATGTGGTATTTCTTTTGGTTTAGTTGTTATCTACTCTGAAGAAACCGATAATTTGAGGATTAATTAAGGAAATAAACTGAAGTCCTGGCAGAAACATCAGTGAGATATCTAAAGATGTTGATAAAATACGTAGATATTTCAATTTACACAAGCAAGTAAATAGTACCTTAGCCAAGTTCCTCGCCAATCTTTTTGCTGTACCAGAAAGCATATCCCTTTCTTTTACAAGCTTGGCCTGCAGTAACATAAAAAATGTATATACAATAAGATAAGCAGATTGAAGTCAAAAGGTCACAAATTTTGTTTTGTATAGGTTGATTTGATTTTGATCACAAGGTATAAAAAGATAAATTACAAAACTATAGTCTGCACATTGCCAAAGGAAACTAACCTCTTGACCATAAAATAAGATTCCAGGACCTGTTGGTTTTACCACATATTAATTGGTTATTGGTAGAAAACTAGAAATTATCATATCTTTTGGTAATGACATGTTCAAAACTCTAACATGAAAACCATACCCAAGTACTTAAATAGTTTAACTACCAATCACTGGATATTTCCCTTTTTTTTTTTTTTTTTGCTTCTTGAAATATGTTTGCTCAAAAAAGAAGGTTGTCGTCACCAGGGTTTTAGGTTACTTATGTCAAAAAAACCTATGCGATTCTACATTGGTGACAAACACTTTCTCACGTTTTCCTCCAGTGAAATATTCAACTTCGCACTATACTCTTGCGCCACTCGATCCAATCTCGCCACCTTGTCTTGCAATTCATCAATTGTCCGGTCCCGATCGGCGATCTGTTGCCTGAGACGCGCCGAGTCGGACTCCAGGCGGGTCACGCGCGAGGCGATCGCCATGGAGGTGATCTTGCGCGCTACGTCGAGCTGGTCGTACGGGTCGGTAGGGATCACTGCCAGTATCTCGTCTGGTAGATGGAAATCAACGCCGTCGCGCTGCGCCATCTAGGGTAACGGTTGGCCAGGAAGGCGGGTTGCTCGCCGGAGTTTGTTTGGAAACTTGAGAGAGAGGAAGAAAGAAACTGTGTGTACACCGAGTAGCCCCTCAACTACTACCACATTTCACTGAAAATGGGACCTACATGAAAACGGTTGCAGGTTGCTTTATTGCTTTATTGATACGGTTGTTTTAACTTTGCTCTCATTTTACATAGTGAATAATTAATTTGTAAGGTGTGTACTTAATAAAGAAAGTTATTTTACATTTTAATTTTGGAAAGTAGAATAATTTGTCCAATAAAAAAATAGATATGTACAGTACATCTATTTAAAGTAACTTTTAAGTTTGTTGAAAATATTTAATTGATTTGTGCTAATAAGACATCAATTTATTCCTCAAATTATATATTTATTTTTTCTGAAAATATTTTTCTATCAATTTAATCCATATCTATAAGTATATTAAAGTACAAGATTATTTAAATAGATGTTAATTGTCGAAAGAATAAGAAACTATCAATAGTACAAGTTAGATTTCTATTTGTTATCTCCATATTTATATTTTATTTAATTAATTTTGACCGATTAACATTTGTATTTTGTAATAAAAAAAAACATAATTTAAGAGGTAATGGAACTTCTATTTATTTGATGTTCATGGTGGTGTTCAAACTATAAATAAATATTTTTGTTTGATTTCGATGACGTAAAAAGACTATTTTTTTATTATCTTATTAGTTATTACTCAATCGGACAATTAATTAACAAGCCTTTCCGAAGAGATATAGTATAAAGAGATCACTATTTCTTTCGCAACCATTCAAAAAATTTCATGCACAAATGTCAAATTTTTTTTTTTTTGCCCGAATTTCAATAAAGATCAACGACTGGAATCAGAATAACAGTCTTGTTATCTCTTTAGAATATAGCAGATTTATTTCCCTTTGCATATGCTGCTGTCTTTATTCAATTAAATATCTTTATAGAATTCGGTCAATGCAAACCTGATTTGTCTAAAGTCACATGGCTTCATTATTTCTTATTATCCTGTGCAATAAAAAATATAATACTGTGCATTACCTTTCGAAATTTTTATTAATATAAAATAATATCAAATTTCAAAATTTACACTCTATTCTGAGAAATTTTAAAATCTGTCCAAACCGCAAATTATTTTGCAAAAATTCAGTATAAAATTGCAAAATAATTTTGCAGTTTTGGAATAAGTTGGCCCAAAACTGCAAAATATTTATGAAGACGAGGAGTATTATATTTTTTGCGGTAAGTTGACTCAAAACTGTAAAATAAAATTACAGTTTGGATATTTTTCTAAATTTTATTAAATAAGGTGTAGAATTTGAAATTTACTTTTTTTTTAGATATTAATAAAAATTTCGGCATTATCTTTAAGGTCTAAAGTCAAAAAAATATAATAATCCTTGTCTCCATAACCATGGGACACGTGGTTGAAATGACAAGAACAAATATAATACTATGACCCTTTCATCCCTCCTTTGATAATTTCTTTTTATCCTATGCAATATAATACTCCTTGCCTACAACTGCAAATTAAAAATATATATAATACAGAGATATTCAAGCGAAAATGAAAGGGTGCGCATGACCCTTAATCCTGAAGCTACGTAGGTGATATTTTTTTAATTTCTTAAATACTGATTGTAAGGTCAGAATTTTCAAATATTAAGATGGTAACTAAAAAATGAGAAGGGTTTTAATATCTCATGTCTTTTATATCTTATTATATCTCATATTGTATATTTTTATTTTCAAAATTTAAACTATCATTTCGAACTGCTCAACATGATATTCATACTAAAATATGTTTGAAGATGAAATTTTATAATTTTTGTAATTTTTTTACTTTTTTTTAAGATAGGTGCAAAATCACTGTATCTGGATCGTTCAAAAACAGTGGTTTTCTGTCTATCTAAAAAAATAGTAAAAAATTTCTAAAAATTATAAAATTTCATCACCAAGTATATTTTAGTATGGATATCATATTGAGCGGTTCATATCAACATATTGAACTTTGAAAATGAAGATACAAAATATAAGATATTATGAGGTATGAGATGCATGAGATATTAGAACCCTTCTCCTCCTAAAAAATTCCGGTTAAATAAATGAGCCGAAATATCGTGAGGCTTTCCACCTAATCATTTTTTAATCCTACTATTAATATTTAAGAACGCCAATTGGTTGCTATATTTTTTCCTCATCCTCATTTAATAAATTTTTTGAATTCTAAAACTTTCATTTTGAATTAAAATATTAATAACTAAAAAATCAGATTGTGCTCTCCAATTTTCGTTCTCACAATGCACCCTTTTAAAGTTCTTTGTTTTTTTTTCGTTTCTCAGGAAACTGCTAAAGAGACATAATATAAGAGAGTTCGATGGCACTGAGAAATAAATCCAAAGATGTAATATAGGTGGATGCATTCTCCATTGTCGGATCAAATTCGGTATGATGTCTGATCTTAACCATTTGATCCGTGTTGAATATTTGTATGGAACATTATAATTATAAACCGTCTCGTGAATCTAAATGGACAGTGCATATCTCGACCGGATCAAACAGTCCGGACCGGACATCGACCAATGTCCATCGGATCCCCTTTGCTCCCGAAGGAGCTGGAGCTCCTTCAAAATTTTTGTTGATGTGTTATACATTAAAAATGGTTTAAGAATTTGTATAATCACTATATGTCAAAATTAATGAATGAATATTACAAAATGTCAAGAATCATTCTGTTTCGTAGAAGAAACACAAATACAAAGTCATTTCAAACATTTATTTAGAAAAAAAAAAGATATACCAAAAATAAAATGTATATGCGCTCTTAAGCATCATTTTCACCACATGAAGTAGAGCGATTGACGGTTGTCTCACCTTCCCTCAGGAATGGATGAATCCAACAATATTTCTGACGAATGTGACTGTATACTGCCAGCAGGCACACCTCTGCTTCCAGTGCTTTGTGTGACCCGACCAGTAAATTCTTCAGTTGAGAAATTATTACCCGTTATTTCTTTAAACTGCCAATCAGTTAGGTAACTTGGTCTAGAACTAACTTTGCTGACTTCCAAATCACCAGTCAGCATTGACACAACACGGGACATGGATGGGCGTTGCAGAGGAGACGCCTGGGTGCACAGTAGAGAGACCCCTATCAGCCTCAAAGCTTGATCCTTATCATATGAAGCCAGTTTCTGGTCTAATATCTCAATTGCGTGATCCTGCTCATATAAGCTCCAAGCCTGGAGATAGAGTGTTAGCCTTTACATATCGCCCAATCTCAGATGTCACTACTGTTACTATTATGTCAGAACTGGTACAATGCCCAGTACACTTGAGTGTCAGTAAAACTACTGAAACCATACTAAGAAGGATCCCATCTTTCCTATAAACAACATATTTGAGTTTTTATCTATTTTTGGTTTTGAGTTTTGGACAGGCAGGTACAAAGCTAAGTAGTAAGCGGGTCACTATGGGCCGGGTCAGGGCAGGGATGGTCCTACACAAGTTTGCTATTCTTAATTATTTATATTTTATGAAAAGCTGGAATTATAAATGTGTAGTACCCATTCAAGGAGATATATTTTATCCGGTGTTAGTGTCGAGTCTGAATTTGGGCGACCTGCTACAACCTCCATGACAACCATACCAAATGCAAACACATCCGCCTTTTCTGTCAAATGGCCTCTCATTGCGTATTCTGGTGCAAGGTAACCTCTGTATAATTTCAAAATAACAGGGATAACAAAAATACATATCATTACCTTCAGTCATTGAATTATTAAGGATCTTTATCATATTTACTGTTTGTTGCTCCAATCTATATGAAAAACTATATTATCAATATAGTTACTCTTGGTTTTCGCCTCTCCAATTTCTTAATTTCCAGGAGCAAATGCAATATGAGAAAGAACTAATGAGTGATCAGTCAATACACAGAATACGGATTTATCATGTATTTATTTGTTATTGGGAAGATGCAAGTAGCAAGTAAAAATATTTATTGATTGCACTTGAACCCACGGAGAATCTGATTCTAAGGATGGATAATTTTCTAGAAGTGTAACAGGACAAGTCTAAGGGACAGACTCTTACATTGTACCGGCCACTCTTGTGCTGATATGGGTTTTCTTGTCATCATAAAGCTTGGCCAACCCAAAATCAGAGATTTTGGGGCTGAGATCACCATCTATTAGTATATTGCTTGCTTTAATATCTCTATGAACAATTCTCACACTAGAGTCCTCGTGCAGATATGCTAGGCCTTTCGCCACACCAAGACATATCTCAAACCGGGCCGCCCAATCAAGGAACAAAATGCCCTTCCCTGAAATTAAATTAAGAAAAAAATATTAGGAACACTTCTCATTGAGGAATAGAGTATAATAAATGGATACGAAGCCAAGGCCCAATTAGATAATTGAAGGTAAGCAGAGGTAAAATTGGGCTAAGATGTTTATTGAATTATTGAAAAGTTCTTATGGCACAATTGTGTTCATCTAAGATTTAGTTGCAGAGTTTCAAAACATGGAAAGTTTGGTGTAATTGATGTTAAATGAGGGGTAATGGAGGAAAAATTGGATAGAAATAAGGGGTAATAGTCTAATAGAGGGGATATTTGATTAATGGAGGTTAATTGCAATACTGAGTTTAGGGTGCATACTCCCACCAACTGCTAGTTAAGGAGAATTAGCTCACGAATAATTGTGAAATTTTGAGTGTCAATACTGGCTGGAATTTGAAAGCATTTATACGCACCAAAGAGAGCTTGGTCAAGACTTCCATTCTCCAAGTATTCATAGACCAAAAGAGGAGTATTTCCTTCAATGCAACAACCATACAATTTAACTAGGTTTTTGTGTTGCACAGTTGATATGGTGGCTATTTCTGTCATGAATTGTCGCTTTCCTTGGTGTGACGTAGCTGATAATTTCTTCACTGCCATAATACGGCCATCACACAGTTTTCCCTACAAAAAGATACAAAAAAAGATGGACAACATAAATAATAAGATTTTTCCCGCTTTCTCACAAGTACAAAACAAATTTGTATAAAGCAAAGGATAAATACCTTATAAACAGTGCCATATCCACCTTCTCCAAGAATATTACTGGCATTAAATGCTTCAGTAGCAGTTCTCAGCTCATTATAACTAAAGATATCTGGTCTATCGACTATCGACAATAAATCTGACAGAATAAAAGAAAAAGGAACTGAAAATAGAATAAACTAAAATAGAGTCCCACTGAACGAACCCACATCCGACCCAATGTTGGTCATCCATAATATCTAGTTGAATAATTCAAATGAAAATGTATATAGTAATGTACCTTTGTCTATTTCTGACATCTTCTTCTTATGTCTCCAATATAAAACTGCGAGTACTGCTATTAATCCTAAAACTGTCACTCCTACTCCTACTACAACTCCTACAATGAGACCTGATTTGCTCTTACTCGAACTTGGTTCTCCGTTTGACACCGTAGGCTGGAAGTCTGAATGTTATATAATTGGAACGTCAAGAAAAATGGGAACACAAATTATGTTAATATTGCTTTGACAGTTTAAAGGATCATGAAGGTGCACGCAGACAGGAGAGAGAGAGAGTAGCAGCCCCTGCCAAGGTTTCAAAAAAGAAGGAGAGAATAAAAAGAAATGGAGATGGTACCGAAAGGAGAAACACTAATAGCTGAGATGGCAGGGCCATAATAGCCTTGAGTCGGTACGCAACAAGTGCCTTTGCCAGCCCAAAATAAATGTATCTCAATGAAGTTATTTGTTACCGGTATAGTGTAGTTTCTCACGACTGCTACAAAGGAGCTTCCGCCGGCATTTTTCCTTATATCAAAGTCCTTCTCTTTTAAAGCTCCCTACAACAATTAGTTAAAAATCGTGCAAAAACCATTAGTTAGAAGCATGTACATATCTTTAACATATGATCAACCAAGGAAGAACTTCCAGAGTAACCAAAACTGAATGGCTTTGCCAGAATTGGATGCTCATACCGGTACATCTAAATTAGTCTCTGTACTGGTACAAGCAAGGCTTTTTCTCCATGTTTTGTTATTCAAACTATAATTTCAGAAAACAGTAAACACTTAAAACACCCAATTGAACCCATCACACAGACGTGAAACAATGTAAATGTATGTTGCACTGGTACCGGGAAGTGTGCACTATCATCATGATGGCAGCAGTTACTAGAAGAAGACCCCACCCACCAAAAAATATATATATATATATATATATATATATATATATATATATATTTTGTTTTGGTTTAACTGCTGTTACAAAATTTCTTTTGCGGTATGTTACCATACAGGCAGGCAGCTTTTGCAGTATGTTACCATACAGGCAGGCAGGTATCAAGTATAAACTAGTACCAGGTGGTACAATAATGTTTGGGAAAAAAAATGGTATTGCAGAAACCTGGATAAAGATATCAAAAATCCTTCGCCCTGTACTCTGCCAAGTAAGTGGAGGTGGATCTGGGTATGCAATCTCAGCAAATTGGAGCTTAACAGTGTAGTTTCCATTTTCAAGTCCGAACCCATAATATCTCAAAGAAGAAGGTGACATTCGTGCATTCTGAAATAATTCAGAATCAAGTGTATTTTGGAATTGGGAGAGACTTCCAATTTTGTAATTGTTACTGGGCGCTTCTAGAAATGCACCCACGTTGCTCACCCCCCATTGGGTTGCATCTGGAAAAAGAAGAAAAATGAAAAAAAAATGTAGAATGGTCTATATGTTTCAGTACATTTGTAAAAATCTTTGTGCATGACTGGTACATAACTGAAGGTACCAATACGCAAGAATGTTATTCTTTTTTTGAAGGGCACAAGAATGTTATTCCTGTAATTCAATTATCAAATTATGACTATTATATTCCCATTAACTATTTTGAATTATGGTATGTGGCGGTGCTGGAAACAGAGAATGGCAGCATATCGGTATGGAGCACATACCTGTAACATAATAAGAAGCGGCTGACAGGTTGGCATCATCTGGTTGGTACTCTGTTGTATCTTGAGCAGTCAATGACCTAGCTGCACCACATCTTATTGCGAAGGATGAATCTGTATTTAGTTTTTTCTGTAAATATTTTACTTCGTTTTAAATGTATTGTTTACCATTTTGGTCAGTAAATTTTAGAAATATTATATTGGCCTTTAAAATTATTACATTGCACCGTAGTCCTGCTATCATCAGTTAAAAATTTAGATATACCACATTATCAACTATGTCATGATAATTTTCAAAATGAGGAAGCATATGAATATTGTTTTTAACTATTTATGATGATATTTATGTCAATATTGGTATCCATTAAACCGATACTTGATGCTGTGAATAATAACATTATTATTTATGTTATTTGCATTGTTTGTGCTACTACACCAGCATTATTTGGAGTGCTAAAATGGTGCCGAGATGGATGAAAATATTATTATTTTTAAAGGTAAGATCAATTTGGGACAAAATGGAAATCTTGAAGGACTAAATGATATTTTTTTGAGAAAGAAAGAGGGTCAAAGCCCTCATTTCATTAATATGGGGATCAAATGATATTTAACGACCATTTGTGTAATTTCAAAACTAAAATATGAGCATATTATTTTTATTTTTTAATTTCTTTGAGCATAGGAGGGACTCTTAGTAACTTTGGCAGCAGCTGTTAAGACTTGAAAAAAAAAAGAGGGAGAGCGAGAGAGAGAGAGAGGGTTACAAATAGGAGAGCCCTTGTGACAGGGAATATCTCGCTGAAGGCATTCTAAACCAGAAGGCAAGAAACTGTAATTGTAATTATGAAAAAGGGTAAATATTGAAACCCAACTATAAATAGATTTTAGTAGTAGAAATCAAGAGAGTCGATTTATCATATGGAAAGCTTGAAAAGAATAAACATTCCCAGCACCTGCTATTGGAGTTCTGTATGACAAAGTTGTTTGCCACCAAGTTCCTGGAAGAAAAAATAAAAGCCAAGTTTTCATAAGCGGTGTTGAATGACGGACCAAAGGTTCTATTGGGTTCATGAATTTTCAATTATAGGGCTCAATGTAAGTAATAGAATTCCTTGGATAATATTTATAAAATAATAAAGAAGCTTTTTCAGATATAACATTACTTACAGTTGTAAATTGTCATTACGATTAACCCAAGAAGGAAAGGCTCCTGAGAGCAGATTGTATGACAAATCTCTATGAACAAAAAGCAATGGGTAATCTTGAACTATATAGGACATCAATAATCCAAGTACCTTTTTTTTTCATGATAAAGCCAAAAGAAAAGAAAAAAGAAAAATACAAAACCAAGATAGCATACATGTTGAGGAGTGAAGTGTTTTTCTGAGATGGCAAGCTGCCACTAAGACTATTATTCCCGAGAAATCTGACTCAAAATACAATAACATAAGCAATAAAAATCAATAAAAAATAAATCTACTTGAAGTTATAAAAATAAACAGGAAAATGATTCTCACAAAGTTTTCAGAGAGCTTAAACTGAAAAGAGACTGTGGCACCTCTCCAGTTATATTGTTGAAACTCAAATCTCTACAAAAAAAACATGAAAAGAAAACACAAATTTAACACAACTGCAGGCAAAAATAGTAAAAACATTACCTTCATTAGAAGAATAAACAAAGTTGTTGAAATTCATACAATAATTGTAAACTTTTGAGCTTAGAGAAGTCTGTCGGGAGAGTATCTGATATCTTGCAATTCCTTAAGATTCTACAATGTAAACTTCAATATCAATATACTGAAGGAGCTGCATATCTAAAGAAATGAAATCCTGAAATGTAGCTTGGCTTGAATTTAATTAGGCATACAAAGTGCTCAAGGATGTCAAGTTGCTGACAAAAGCCAATGTAGAGCTAGTGCCATTTGCTATGTCCCCAATCCGTCTTCATTCATATATACACAGAAGAGCACAAATAAAAGTTTGCAATTTAATATATTTATTTTAATAAAAAATAATGTTCAACAAACTTGAACTAGAAGAAACTTACAGGTTCGTTAACATGACAAGGTTTGCAAAATTAGATGGAATTGGCCCTTGAAAAGAATTTCCTTGAAATCTCCTGAAAATTTAATACTCATGGTTGTTGAAACAATCACAATGACACAGACAGATAGAAACTATATATATTGGTCCCTCGGTTTATTGCATCTCACACTTATGGCCCGTAATTATCCAGCTAGTTTGGGTGCCAACTCACAAAACTACTTGGCATGCAGAGGTGGCAACCAGCGGGTCAAATTTCACTAATCTTGGGTGAAACTGGTCAACCGATGTTTGGATACTAGTCTCTGCAGGTCTAAATCATCTTTGATCAGTTTCTTGTTTATTCTTTTCCTTTTTTTTAATTTGGGTTTTTCCAAGTTGAAGGTCAACCTGGAGCTTATTGATGGGTTCCAGATCAATTCCATTTTTTGGGTTCATTTGGGTCATAAGGCACCTCAGCCTTAGCTTGAGTCCTTTCCACATGCGAAGTTTGGTTGTTTCAACTGCGTATTCTTTTGGAGGGATAATCAGGTAATATTTGGTACCGGTAGAATCCATTTAAAGTTTTGATCAGTCATATTAGCCACTTTATGCCTGTTCCAAAACATCCAGGGTTCAACTTTTGTCTGGTAGACATTATTAAATTCTAGAGATTATTGAGTCATGTTCAGATACGGATTTATGCTTTCAGCAGCACACATAAACCTAATTATGTTTTCATCACCGAGACTATAGTATCTGCTTAATATACATATAAATATAACCCTAGACCCCAGTTTGCCAAACAGGAAAAGGTGCTTTAAAGTAGGGTTATCCTTCAGTAAAATTAAAGGAGCTTGGTAGGTGCTTTAAAGTTTAAACTTAAAGCACCATATATCTAACTTTTCAACTTCGCTACTTCACCTTCATAACATAATACCACGGCTATTTTGGACCTTAAAAACGACAGTACATTTAATTACTTACTTGCCAAACACCAATGCTTTAAAATTGAAGTTATTTAACCTCTGCTTTGCTTTTACTTCACTTGTCCCCTTGGAAGGATACTGATGGCACATACACACAAGCACAAAGATAGAGATAGAGAGGGGAAGAGAGAGAGAGAGAGAGAACATACAGGACTTGCAAACCTGTCCAGGTACCAATATAGTCAGGCAGTTTACCAGTGAAAGCATTGTCTGATGCAAACCTGACCATATAAAATAAATTATTAACTCACATTCAATATAATTAAACATGAATTATAGGAAAAGACTTGATAAAAATTACAGGGTTCTCATGTTTTTAAGATTGGATAGTGTTTTTGGTAATTCACCGCTGAGACCCGAACTATCAATATAACTGCAAAACAAGAAACTACATTGTTAGTTCATTACTTTTGTTTCAGTTTTAATATTTTTAAAATGAAATTAAAAAATGATAACAGTTCTTGAAGATTCGTCAAGTTCCCAAATTCATCAGGTATCGACCCGCTGAAGTTGTTTGTTCCCATTCCCCTGCAATATAAAGTAACCGGACATCAAAAGTTAGTTTTGGAGATCTATTACATTCTTGGAGTTCTATATTAGGAATCAGGGAAGAGAAATCTTACAGCGATATGAGGTTTTTAAGATTTCCCAATTCCTTTGGAACTGGACCCGATAATGCATTGATGCCGAAAGACCTAATTTGTGTAATACCAATAGGAAACTGTATAATGTTAATATAACGTATATAATATATTAAATTTTTTATAATTTACCACTTAGCAAAGAAGATGACATTACAAGTATTGCATTTGAGTCATGTTCCCCATGAACCCAGGTACAGTACCTGTTAGATAGTTTTGTCCCAAGTTCCTGAAAAAATTAGTGAAGTTGAAGTCTTACATAAATATAAATAATAATAGCTAAGAAAATAAACAATTAAAATAATTTACAACAATCAGGTATGCTCTTCGGTATGCTTCCAAGAAACAATCCAGTTATAAAACATTGGTAGGGTGTCAAAATACTGTAAATTATTGACTTAAGTCTATGTAGTATAGTATCAAACATTGGTAGATAGTTGAAAGTAGAAAACCTTTTGGCTGTTTTTCACTCTTTGAGGTAAATAAAAGAAATAGATATTGGGTATAAAAACATGTTTCACGATACAAATTTTGTGTTGTAAAGAATGAGATGAGGAAGAACTAAGGTCTTGTCAGTTAAATTATTACAAGCCAGAAAGATAAGTAAGGTTTTGGAGCTCATCTGGTATACTTCCCTCCACATCTAATGCGTACACCCTCCTGTGTTAATTCAAAAAGAAAAACCAAAAAGTAAAAGTCATTAAACAAATAAATAAGCATCTAGTGCATAAACAAAAGATTACAAAAATAATTAAAATGAAATTACAGTTAAAAAAAATTTAATATATGTACAGTTGCCATAAAATGATATAATTAATATGAGAATGTCATAGATCCTCTATGTCAGACTGTCAGTGAAATGCAATATATTTTGTGTGATCAGGAAAAGCCATTTTCGATTGGTCTTTTTAGATTGATCTGATGAGATCAAGCCTGACCAATGCTACTGGAAATAAGACAGTTTGTGTATGGTTTAGACTTTTGATTAATCGTTGTCTGACACATCCTAATGAAAAGTGCCTCCAAATCTACTGGCCTCTCCAATCCAAACCCATATGGCTATAGAATTTTGTGTTAGTAAAATGAGGAACATACATACAGTTGAGAAAAAAGTATACTTTTGTTTCTCCTTTCACATATATTTAGTTTTTCTATGTTACCAAAATATAACAAGAGTAACCAAGATCATAATAAGTTTTGACTCTGGTGAAAAAAATACATATCCAAATATATACGTATCCAAAAATATACACTCAGTCAGATGTGGGTCCAAATGCTTTGCAAATCCATGTACAGTTGAGAAAAAAGTATAGTTTTGTTTCTCCTTTCACAAATATTTTAGTTTTTCTATGTTACCAAAATATAACAAGAGCAACCAAGATCATAATAAGTTTTGACTCTGGTGAAAAAAATACATATCCAAACATATACGTATCCAAAAATATACACTCAGTCAGATGTGGGCCCAAATGCTTTGCAAATCCATGCTTTTACTTTAGATCTCCATTTCCCAAATTCAAACGCTCGATTTGAACCGTTCAATATAATCTACATATTAAAATAATATAGGGGACCAACTTTTCCATTTTATAGATCTGTTTACTATTTGTTGGGAGGGAGAAAATTCATAATTTTAATTCAATAATTATGGCTTTCCCCACAACCCAAGAATAGTAAATATATATATAGATATATATATGAGTGAGGCTATGGTACTTCGGCTAGTGTACTATGGCTAGTGTACTACGGCTCCATATGGTACTTTTTAAAATCTTAACGGTCGATCCGAACCATTCAATGTGATATCCATATGAATATGTACTTGCAAACTAAATTTTATATTTTTTCGAATTTTTTTACTATTTTTTTAGATAGGTAGAATTTTGATGGTTCAGAATTTGTATAAAACACTGAAAATTCTACCTATCTAAAAAAATAGTAAAAAAATTCAAAAAAAATATAAAATTTAGTTTGCAAGTACATATTCATATGAATATCACATTGAACGGTTCGGATCGACCGTTAGGATTTTAAAAAGTACCATATTGAGCCGTAGTACACTAGCCATAGTACCATAGCCTCACTCTATATATATATATATAGATGGGCTAACTTGCTTTGGGAATTTATATATGAGGAGGGATCAGATTACACCGTTTTTGGTGATATCAAATTACATCGTCCATTTTCAAAGTTTTCAAAGTCCAAACCGTTCAATATAATGGATATATTAAAATGTACTTGCAGATCAAATTTTACATTTTTTTGAATTTTTTTACTATTTATTAAGTACTTTACAAAATCGTTGTTTTCAGACCATTGAATTTTTGTACCCATCTTAATAAATAGTAAAAAAATTCAAAAAAATGTAAAATTTGATCTCCAAGCACATTTTAATATATCCATCATATTAAATGGTTTGGATCGACTGTTTGGACTTTGAAAATGGACGATGTCACCAAAAAAAGATGTAATCCGATCTCTCCTCATTATATATATATATATATATATATATATAGAGGTTGGCTAATATCAAAACGTTTGTTCCGGAGTCATAGTGCAACCAATTGGTTTTTCGATTTTTAAAGTCCAAATGGTCGATCCAAACCGTTAGATGTGATCTATATATTAAATTGTGCTTGGAGACCAAATTTTACATTTTTTAGAATTTTTTTACTATTTATTAAGTCAGTTTTAAAATCGCTGATTTTAATAAACAGTGAAAAAAATTGGATCATTAAAAACAGCGATTTTAAAACTGAGTTAATAAATAGTAAAAAAATTGCAAAAAAATGTAAAATTTGTTCTCCAAGCATATTTTAATATAGATTGAATGTTGAACGGTTTGGATCGACTGTTTGGACTTTGAAAATGTAAAAACCGAAGCATTTGTTCCACAAACTAGGAACAAATGTTTTGATATTAGCCAAGATTTCAAGATTTCAATATGTAAATTAAAATTAACCAGTTCAGTCAGATAAACTTACAACTTGATAATGTGACAAGTTTTGTTGGAATTGTAAGAGCAGTCACACTTGATTCCTGGGTTGAACTCTTGGTTGTTGTCAAGGTCCGTGGAGTCTATAGCCCACCCGCTACACGGTTCGCCACTTATGTTCCAATTCGAATTTGCACTCTTTCCCCATCTTCCTAGTATGGTATTCAATGCCACCACTGCAGGAAAAAAAAATATGCATAAATTGGCAATGTTTTGCAAAGTTTCTGATGGTGCAAACTTCTGAGTTTTATTTTTTATTTTTATATCAGAGCATGCCACATTTCTTTTGCAACCCTGTTTTATTGGTTCATCCTCAATAGTACATATTTCATTTAATTGTTTTCAAAAATCTAAATTTCCCTCCTGTTTGATTAGTGAAAAAAGTTAAAAGCAGAATAAAAATTAATTCACTAAGTTCAATTCTAAAACATGGTTGTTAGAGTGAAAAAATTATAGTAATTAGATAAAGTGTGTAAAATAAAAAAAATAAAAAATATGGTATTAAATATTAAAATTTCATTCAAAAGACCAAACAATCCTTATATATTATGTTGGAATGTGAGATGGATGATTAGGGTGATAATTATTTAAAAAATAAAAATAATTAACACGAAACAAAAGTAGAACTATTACTTAGTCTAAAACCATGTGGAGTCGCCTGATTAGAATTGAAAAAAAAAATGATGTCTATAAAATATTAAATATTGTTGTCATATAACAGTAAGATTACAGCACACGATGACGTATTCGTGATTAAATAAATGACGGATTTGAAAATCAGGGTTAAAGATAAACACAATATTTTAATGAGTACAAAATTCAAAGGTTTTTTTTTTTTTCTTAGATAAGAACACCTTTTGAAAAGCCAACCACACGATTTTTTGACTTAGTCCGTAGGACCCAACACTAATAAATAAAAACAATAATAATCAATGAGTTGGAAGCTGCAATATTGCTTTGAAAAAAAAAGTCAAAAGCAACCTTGAAAAAAAAAAATGCTCTACGGAAGTATGGAGAGCAAAAATAAGTAAATAAAAGAGTTCATGAATAACCTTGCAAATTAAATAAAAGCGATTTAAACCAACAAATGGTATGTAGATATTAATTAGCATAACATTCTATTAGTGAAGGAATTTTGAAACATCTCTGAAAGGAAAAATAATGACTTAATGAGGTATTTAATGGGCTTTATATGTTCAAATTAAGGTTTCTTTTACATGCAAAGGACATATACACATTTCAGTATCAAATTAGTTTTACTAGCATAATTAATTAAATATTGTCCAAAAGGGATCATTCTTTATTTCTACAATTTAGGATTTCCCCTTAAATGTTGATCAGCGAAATCTTTAAAATAATAGGAAAACTGGAAAAGGCATACACCCAATTTGCACATTCCGATTTTGCATTTTGCAGTAGCTCCAAAAAAAAATTGTTTAAGCAAGAGCAACTAAATTGGCAGAGACTCTTGATCAATTGGAAGTATAGATAGATGGTTGTC
Organism: Carex kokanica; assembly: GCA_025461125.1. Classification (NCBI taxonomy): domain Eukaryota; kingdom Viridiplantae; phylum Streptophyta; class Magnoliopsida; order Poales; family Cyperaceae; genus Carex; species Carex kokanica. The sequence goes on along the minus strand of JAJGRX010000923.1, from coordinate 461,720 downwards.
AATGAAAGATGGAAGTATCGTTTAGAATATAAAGGTACTGCAGATGGATCAGTACATACCTTCAGTTTTGTTTGTGGTAGCTTGAGCAGTTGCTGTTCCAGCACTAGATAGGATTAAGAGGCATAGTATTAGTATCACACCAAAGTATCTCATTAATGGCGAGTCCGGCACCACCATCTCTCTCTCTCTCTCTCTCGCTCGCTCGCTCGCTCGCTTCGTCTCTCTATATGTCTGTGTGTGTGTGCGCGTGCGTGCGTGTGCGCTGTTTATACATAAACGAAAGAGGAAATTTAAAATTTGGAGAGGAGGAGACTGGTCCGACTGGAGAGTGGAAAGAACGAAAGAGGAAATTTAAAATTTATTTTTCTTCCGAAATAAAAAGGCAGAAATTAACGGGTCAAACACATAGTAGATAACCAGATCCAGACCCAACGGATTCAGATTCGGTGCAGCTTGTACTGACAGGTCCCATTGTGTGGCAAGTCACTGTCGGATGGCCCAAATAGAGAAGGTAATTGATCCTCTATATGTTTAATTTAAAAAATTAGCTATGGCAAATCATAATGCTTGATTTGATTTTTTTTTTTAAGATAGCTATTATACTTAAGTATGTCTTTAATGTTTCTAAGATGCTGTATAATTACTAAGAGCATCTACATCTCTGATATTATTAGAGTTTCTAATTTGATGTAGCAGTTTCCAATTCAGTTTTAGAAATATGAGAGAGTTTCTTATTTAGAAACTAGCAGTAAAGTTTCTTATTAAGAAACTGTTTATAAACTCCATGTTGGCTAAATGATTGGCTCAAATTAATTTTTTTTTTTAATTTGTTGTTGACGTGACTTAATAGAAACTCTAAAATTAATTTCAGGAATGTGACAGTTAGAAACTTTAGAGACCTTAATTTCTAAAAAGTGGTTAACAGTTATTTAGAAACTCATTTGAGTTGCTGGGATGTAGATGCTCTAAAAATATATGTCTTTTTCTGTTCAATTGTTGTACAATTAATCGCGTTGTTGAATATTATATATGTCTTAATATTAAAAAAAAAAATTTGTTAGTATTCTAAAGTTTCTGAACGTAAAACATTTTTCCTATAGAAATTACTATATTTTAAAAATTAACAGTTTCTTCAATTAATATGTTTATTTCCCGATGTGATGTTTGGAAAATAACAATAGTTATACTAAAGACGTGCTTCAGAACCGAAGGCCGTAGAGGAAGGGGAAGGGACAGAGAGGAAAAGAAACGAGGGTTCTCCCCCTCCAAATAGTAAATCCTACACCCCAAATCGAGGGTGACAAATTTCATTAAAAATCAACACCACGCCTCTCTCTCCTCCCCTCCCCTCCGCTCCCTCTCCGTTTATACTCTTCTGGAGTAGGTGAACGACGTGGGCAGTCCGACAATCAACATATTTCCCCTTCCTTCTCTTTAATGAAGGAGTTCTCCCCCTCTGTGGAGCACATCGGTAAATCTTGAATCCTAATATACCGCTCTAGTAATTGTGCACTTAAATCAATCAAAATAAACTAACTTTGGCTGAAAGTTTAATATAATTTTTTTTTTTTTGTAAAACACATGCAAGTTATGTCACAAAAATGATAAATACTTTACTTCAAGATAACATATGAATTCGTCTAAAATGTATATATGTCAAGAATTAAATTTGTTCACTTTATACTAATTAAAAATTAATACAATTGAACAATCCAAAATTAAATTTTGAAATTATACCAAATTTATATATTACTAAACTAGAGTAGAACTAGGGTGTTCTTAGGTTCATCAAGCATCTTTGTGAACTTAACTCTAGAATTTATTGGATTTGTTTCGAACAATGAATCTAAACCGTTGAAACCGATCTACCTTACGAGTGATGCATTTACATGCAAAAAAAAAATGAATTCTTTTTGTATAGAGTCGTGTGGTCAACAAATGTTCAAAAATGAATGTATTAAAATTAATTTATAAATCTTTGAATTTAGACTGCTTGATTTTATACCAAGTTAATTTTAAAATTTAAATTTTTCACATGTAGACGCATCACTCATAAAGTATATTGGTTTTATCGTTTGAATTCGTTGTATAAAGTCAATCTGATAAACTGGAGTGAATTAGGATTTCTAATCAAGCACTCTATTTGACACAAATCTTGGTGCACGAATGAGAAGACCAGATTTTGGGAGCTGATTGGGCAGAAATTGTTGAAGCATTTGAGCCCTCCTCAATTAATATATAGTAGAATTTAAATGCCTCACTTTTGGTGTATCCATAATTCTCATTTTTTAAACAACCAAACCGCTCCAGCGTGGGGCTGTTTGATAGGGAGAGCTGACCGCCCCCTTGCTGAGCGGTTAGGTTGGGATAGTGGACCGCCTCAAGAGAGGCAGTTAGAGTATTTTTTTAAAAAAAAATTGAGAACAGTTTTGATATATATATTTTTTAGGGTATTAATAAAAATGTCGGAAGAAAGTTCAACCCTCATTAACAAATCATACTCCAAGATAAATAATGATTCGGATGTCAGATGTCAGTAACATATACAGGGCCACACCCGTCAATGTCCACAAATTGGTAGCTCTCTAATAATAATTAATTAAATAGTCTTGGCATTCTAAAAGGTATCACGTTCACACATTAACCCATGTTGTCAAGTTGTGCTTATTTGGATTAATATTGTCCCGCTACAGCGCATACTAAGTCCATTTCAAGTTTTCAACCAGCGGACCGTTCATTTTTCCATATAAAATTATAGATTAATAAACACTGAATTTGAATCACCTAACGTAACCGAATACTTATGGTTAGATCTGGACCGTCCAGTAAGAATCTGCACGACTATAAAGTGGCCCCATGTGTGTTCTATTTCGGATCAGATTGATTTGGATTCTGATCGGACGGTTGTGATCCAAATATAAATATTGTGTTACCTCAGAGGATATGGATTCGATCACACTCCGGGAAAGTAAAAGGCATCTATTGTGTACTGTAAAATGGGATCTGATTTTTTTTTTTAATATTTGGCGAATTAGACTGAAGCGAAAAGTCAGGTCAACTCTGTCTCCGCAAAAATGCCGCAACTAGCTAACAAAGCAAGCGAACGCATTGCAAAATAAATAAATAAACAAGACAGCAACAATTCACAAAAGCTAGCCTTTTTTTCTGTTGGACTTCAGCGACAGGTTCGGCTCATTGGGAGAAAAACTGAAATTAATTATTGAGGGTCATTATGACGTAATAAATGTTATTTAAATTTTTGATCCATATATATACGATCAAGACCGGACGGGCAGTACATATATCGCAGCTAGTGTTATGCAAACAGGCCGGACGGTCCGGACCTGGTAAAACCCGTGGCGGGCAACAGATGGGCACGGACAACACGGGTCACGGGCGACACGGGTAGGGTAGCACGGGTTTTTTTTTTCAAAAACCCTACTCGGCCCGGCTCAACCCCCCGGGTAGCACGGTCCGGGTCCGGTCCGGTCCGGACCGGTTTAATTTTTTTTTTCTTTTGCTGTTTTTTTTTCTTTTTCGGTTTTTTTTTCTTTTTAAACCAATAAAATATAAATCAAAATTCATTTGAAACGGTCCGGGTAGCACGAGTATCACGGGTCAAGGGTACGGGTACGGGTTAGGCGGGTACACGGACCGGACCAGGTGGTCCGGGTTATCACGGGTTTAATGGCAAAAAACCGGATCCGGTCCTTTTCAACCCTTACCCGGGTTATCCGTGAACCTGTGTCAAACCTGGACACGGTCCGGACCGGACGAGTACGGGTCACGGGCGGACCGGACCGGGTTTGACCCGCCCGGGTAATTCAAAACACTAATCGCAGCGGCGCAGCCTAGTATATGACCGAGATGCCTAGATTTTGGATTTTTTAATTTTTAGAAAATTGAAAATTAAAATAACTGGAAATAGATTGAGTGTTTTTTTCCAAAGATAGAAAGGACCGAATCAAATTTTTAATTTTGATCAGGGATGATCCACCCTCCTGCCACAACGCTACAGGTAAGGCAGCACGGAAATGAGGTGGACTGAAGCAACTTTTTAACAAAAAATAATTATTTTTATTTTTATTGATATTTTTGTATTAGTATTGTCAGTAATTTTAATATTATTAATATATAATATTGTTATAATTTTTATTATCATTGTTAATTTTGTTGACTTTCTAATTATTTGTTTTTCTGATATCATATTTCATTCGTTGAATGAAATTAACAAAACATAATAATTTATTGGCAATTAATTTTTGTAACTAATTTATTGATAATTAATTTTTTAATCATCATAAATAAATTTGTACCTCGAAGAAAACCAACAAAAAATGCAAATAAAAATTCAAACTATAAACGACTAAAATTTTGATACAAAATTTTTGTAACTAATTCAGAAAAAGCGTAAAGAGATGTTGTGATTTCCAAGGCATAGCCCAGAAGTCTTCTAATTTCAAGTTAAACAAAAATATATTGTCTAGCACCTCAAAAATTGAGTCTTATAATAATACACATAAACAAATAATATTCAACATATTATATATACTAATACAAAAACAGAAAAAAAAAATTATTTTCACTAAAACTATTTATTTTTACGTTATATATATAGAGAGAGAGAGAGAGAGAGATGAACTTAGCTAAGTCATGGTGTAAAACGACTTGGTACTTCACGTCATATTTTCATTTTGAAAATCCAAACTACCGATCCGAACCGCTCAAGTTGTTCTTCATATTGAAATGTACTTGGATACCAAATTTTACATTTTTTGAAATTTTTTTACTATTTATTAAGCCACTTTGAAAATCGCTGATCCGGATGAACAGTAGCAAAACAGTAGAGCGATTGACGGTTGTCTCACCTTACCTCAGGAATGGATGAATCCAACAATATTTCTGACGAATGTGACTGTATACTGCCAGCAGGCACACCTCTGCTTCCAGTGCTTTGTGTGACCCGACCAGTAAATTCTTCAGTTGAGAAATTATTACCCGTTATTTCTTTAAACTGCCAATCAGTTAGGTAACTTGGTCTAGAACTAACTTTGCTGACTTCCAAATCACCAGTCAGCATTGACACAACACGGGACATGGATGGGCGTTGCAGAGGAGACGCCTGGGTGCACAGTAGAGAGACCCCTATCAGCCTCAAAGCTTGATCCGTATCATATGAAGCCAGTTTCGGGTCTAATATCTCAATTGCGTGATCCTGCTCATATAAGCTCCAAGCCTGGGGATAGAGTGTTAGCCTTTACATATCGCCCAATCTCAGATGTCACTACTGTTACTATTATGTCATTACTGGTACAAAGCCCAGTACACTTGAGTGTCAGTAAAACTACTGAACCCATACTAAGAAGGATCCCATTTTTCCTATAAACAACATATTTGAGTTTTTATCTATTTTTGGTTTGAGTTCCGGACAGGCAGGTACAAAGCTAAGTAGTAAGCAGGTCACTATGGGCTGGGTCAGGGCAGGGATGGTCCTACACAAGTTTGCTATTCTTAATTATTTATATTTTATGAAAAGCTGGAATTATAAATGTGTAGTACCCATTCAAGGAGATATATTTTATCCGGTGTTAGTGTCGAGTCTGAATTTGGGCGACCTGCTACAACCTCCATGACAACCATACCAAATGCAAACACATCCGCCTTTTCTGTCAAATGGCCTCTCATTGCGTATTCTGGTGCAAGGTAACGTCTGTATAATTTCAAAATAACAGGGATAACAAAAATACATATCATTACCTTCAGTCATTGAATTATTAAGGATCTTTATCATATTTACTGTTTGTTGCTCCAATCTATATGAAAAACTATATTATCTATATAGTTACTCTCAGTTTTCGCCTCTCCAATTTCTTAATTTCCAGGAGCAAATGCAATATGAGAAAGAACTAATGAGTGATCAGTCAACACAGAATACGGATTTATCATGTATTTATTTGTTATTGGGAAGATGCAAGTAGCAAGTAAAAATATTTATTGATTGCACTTGAGCCCACGGAGAATCTGATTCTAAAAGGATGGATAATTTTCTAAAAGGATGGATAATTTTCTAGAAGTGTAAGGACAAGTCTAAGGGACAGACTCTTACATTGTACCGGCCACTCTTGTGCTGATATGGGTTTTCTTGTCATCATAAAGCTTGGCCAACCCAAAATCAGAGATTTTGGGACTGAGATCACCATCTATTAGTATATTGCTTGCTTTAATATCTCTATGAACAATTCTCACACTAGATTCCTCATGCAGATATGCTAGGCCTTTCACCACACCAAGACATATCTCAAAGCGGGCCGCCCAATCAAGGAACAAAATGCGCTTCCCTGAAATTAAATTAAGAAAAAAATATTAGGAACACTTCGCATTGAGGAATAGAGTAGAAGAAATGGATACGAAGCCAAGGCCCAATTAGATAATTGAAGGTAAGCAGAGGTAAAATTGGGCTAAGAGGTTTATTGAATAATTGAAAAGTTCTTATGGCACAATTGTGTTCATCTGAGATTTAGTTGCAGAGTTTCAAAACATGGAAAGTTTGGTGTAATTGATGTTAAATGAGGGGTAATGGAGGAAAAATTGGATAGAAATAAGGGGTAATAGTCTAATAGAGGGGATATTTGATTAATGGAGGTTAATTGCAATACTGAGTTTAGGATGCATACTCCCACCAACTGCTAGTTAAGGAGAATTAGCTCACAAATAATTGTGAAATTTTGAGTGTCAATACTGGCTGGAATTTAAAAGCATTTATACGCACCAAAGAGGGCTTGGTCAAGACTTCCATTCTCCAAGTATTCATAGACCAAAAGAGGAGTATTTCCTTCAATGCAACAACCATACAATTTAACTAGGTTTCTGTGTTGCACATTTGATATGGTGGCTATTTCTGTCATGAATTCTCGCTTTCCTTGGTGTGACGTAACTGATAATTGCTTCACTGCCACAATACGGCCATCATACAGTTTTCCCTACAAAAATATACAAAAAAAGATGGACAATATAAATAATAAGATTTTTCCCGCTTTCTCACAAGTACAAAACAAATTTGTATAAAGCAAAGGATAAATACCTTATAAACAGTGCCATATCCACCTTCTCCAAGAATATTACTGGCATTAAATGCTTCAGTAGCAGTTCTCAGCTCATTATAACTAAAGATATCTGGTCTATCGACTATCGACAATAAATCTGACAGAATAAAAGAAAAAGGAACTGAAAATAGAATAAACTAAAATAAAGTCCCACTGAACGAACCCACATCCGACCCAATGTTGGTCATCCATAATATCTAGTTGAATAATTCAAACGTAAATGTGAGAATATAGTAATGTACCTTCGTCTATTTCTGACATCTTCTTCTTATGTCTCCAACATAAAACTGCGAGTACTGCTATTAATCCTAAAACTGTCACTCCTACTACAACTCCTACAATGAGACCTGGTTTGCTCTTACTCGAACTTGGTTCTCTGTTTGACACCGTAGGCTTGAAGTCTGAATGTTATATAATTGGAACGTCAAGAAAAATGGGAACACAGATTATGTTAATATTGCTTTGACAGTTTAAAGGATCATGCTACAATGAGACCTGGTTTGCTCTTATTCGAACTTGGTTCTCTGTTTGACACCGTAGGCTTGAAGTCTGAATGTTATATAATTGGAACATCAAGAAAAATGGGAACACAAATTATGTTAATATTGCTTTGACAGTTTAAAGGATCATGAAGGTGCACGCAGACAGGAGAGAGAGAGAGAGAGTAGCAGACCCTGCCAAGGTTTCAAAAAAGAAGGAGAGAATAAAAAGAAATGGAGATGGTACCGAAAGGAGAAACACTAATAGCTGAGATGGCAGGTCCATAATAGCCTGGAGTCGGTACGCAACAAGTGCCTTTGCCAGCCCAAAAGAAATGTATCTCAATGAAGTTATTTGTTACCGGCACAGTGTAGCTTCTTACAACTGCTACAAGGGATTTTCCACCAGCTTCTTTCTTTATATCAAAGTCCTTTTCTTTCAAAGCTCCCTGCAACAATTAGTGAAAATTGTGCAAAAACCATTGGTTAGAAGCATGTACATCCCTTTAACATATGATCAACCAAGGAAGAACTTCCAGAGTAACCAAAACTGAATGGCTTTGCCAGAATTGGATGCTCATACCGGTACATCTAAATTAGTCTCTGTACTGGTACAAGCACGGCTGCTTCTCCATGTTTTGTTATTCAAACTATAATTTCAGAAAACAGTAAACACTTAAAACACCCAATTGAACCATTAAACCTCCATCACACAGACGTGAAACAATGTAAATGTATGTTGCACTGGTACCAGGAAGTGTGCACTATCATCATGATGGCAGCAGTTACTAGAAGAAGACCCCACCCACCAAAAAAAATATATATATATTTTATTTGTTTTGGTTTAACTGCTGTTACAAAATTTCTTTTGCCGTATGTTACCATACAGGTAGGCAGCTTTTGCAGTATGTTACCATACAGGCAGGCAGGTATCAAGTATAAACTAGTACCAGGTGGTACAATAATGTTTGGGAAAAAAAATGGTATTGCAGAAACCTGGATAAAGATATCAAAAATCCTTCGCCCTGTACTCTGCCAAGTAAGTGGAGGTGGATCTGGGTATGCAATCTCAGCAAATTGGAGCTTAACAGTGTAGTTTCCATTTTCAAGTCCGAACCCATAATATCTCAAAGAAGAAGGTGACATTCGTGCATTCTGAAATAATTCAGAATCAAGTGTATTTTGGAATTGGGAGAGACTTCCAATTATGTAATTGTTACTGGGCGCTTCTAGAAATGCACCCACGTTGCTCACCCCCCATTGGGTTGCATCTGTAAAAAGAAGAAAAATGAAAAAAAAAAATGTAGAATGGTCTATATGTTTCAGTACATTTGTAAAAATCTTTGTGCATGACTGGTACATAACTGAAGGTACCAACAGGCAAGAATGTTATTCTTTTTTTTGAAGGGCACAAGAATGTTATTTCCTGTAATTCAATTATCAAATTATAACTATTATATTCCCATTAAGTATTTTGAATTATGGTATGTGGCGGTGCTGGAAACAGAGAATGACAGCATATCGGTATGGAGCACATACCTGTAACATAATAAGAAGCGGCTGACAGGCTAGTATTATCTGGTTGGTACTCTGGTGTACCTTGAGCAGTCAATGGCCTAGCTGCACCACATCTTATTGCAAAGGATGAATCTGTATTTAGTTTTTTCTGTAAATATTTTACTTTGTTTTCAATGTATTGTTTACCATTTTGGTCAGTAAATTTTAGAAATATTATATTGGCCCTTAAAATTATTACATTGCACCGTAGTCCTGCTATCATCAGTTCAAAATTTAAATGTACCACATTATCAACTATGTCATGACAATTTTCAAAATGAGGAAGCATATGAATATTGTTTTTAACTATTTATGATGATATTTATATGTCAATATTGGTATCCATTAAACCGATACTTGATGCTGCGAATAATAACATTATTATTTATGTTATTTGCATTGTTTGTGCTACTACACCAGCATTATTTGGAGTGCTAAAATGGTGCCGAGATGGATGAAAATATTATTATTTTTAAAGGTAAGATCAATTTGGGACAAAATGGAAATCTTAAAGGACTAAATGACATTTTTTTGAGAAAGAAAGAGGGTCAAAGCCCTCATTTCATTAATATTAGGATCAAATGATTAACGACCATTTGTGTAATTTCAAAACTAAAATATGAGCATATAATTTTTATTTTTTAATTTCTTTGAGGATAGGAGGGACTCTTAGTAACTTTGGCAGCAGCTGTTAAGACTTGAAAAAAAAAAGAGGGAGAGCGAGAGAGAGAGAGAGAGAGAGAGAGAGGGTTACAATTAGGAGAGCCCTTGTGACAGGGAATATCTCGCTGAAGGCATTCTAAACCAGAAGGCAAGAAACTGTAATTGTAATTATGAAAAAGGGTAAATATTGAAACCCAACTATAAATAGATTTTAGTAGTAGAAATCAAGAGAGTCGATTTATCATATGGAAAGCTTGAAAAGAATAAACATTCCCAGCACCTGCTATTGGAGCTCTGTATGACAAAGTTGTTTGCCACCAAGTTCCTGGAAGAAAAAAATAAAAGCCAAGTTTTCATAAGCAGTGTTGAATGACGGACCAAAGGTTCTATTGGGTTCATGAATTTTCAATTATAGGGCTCAATGTAAGTAATAGAATTCCTTGGATAATATTTATAAAATAATAAAGAAGCTTTTTCAGATATAACATTACTTACAGTTGTAAATTGTCATTACGATTAACCCAAGAAGGAAAGGCTCCTGAGAGCAGATTGTATGACAAATCTCTATGAACAAAAAGCAATGGGTAATCTTGAACTATATAGGACATCAATAATCCAAGTACTTTTTTTTTCATGATAAAGCCAAAAGAAAAGAAAAAAGAAAAATACAAAACCAAGATAGCATACATGTTGAGGAGTGAAGTGTTTTTCTGAGATGGCAAGCTGCCACTAAGACTATTATTCCCGAGAAATCTGACTCAAAATACAATAACATAAGCAATAAAAATCAATAAAAAATAAATCTACTTGAAGTTATAAAAATAAACAGGAAAATGATTCTCACAAAGTTTTCAGAGAGCTTAAACTGAAAAGAGACTGTGGCACCTCTCCAGTTATATTGTTGAAACTCAAATCTCTACAAAAAAAACATGAAAAGAAAACACAAATTTAACACAACTGCAGGCAAAAATAGTAAAAACATTACCTTCATTAGAAGAATAAACAAAGTTGTTGAAATTCATACAATAATTGTAAACTTTTGAGCTTAGAGAAGTCTGTCGGGAGAGTATCTGATATCTTGCAATTCCTTAAGATTCTACAATGTAAACTTCAATATCAATATACTGAAGGAGCTGCATATCTAGAGAAATGAAATCCTGAAATGTAGCTTGGCTTGAATTTAATTAGGTATACAAAGTGCTCAAGGATGTCAAGTTGCTGACAAAAGCCAATGTAGAACTAGTGCCATTTGCTATGTCCCCAATTCGTCTTCATTCATATATACACAGAAGAGCACAAATAAAAGTTTGCAATTTAATATATTTATTTTAATAAAAAATAATGTTCAACAAACTTGAACTAGAAGAAACTTACAGGTTCGTTAACATGACAAGGTTTGCAAAATTAGATGGAATTGGCCCTTGAAAAGAATTTCCTTGAAATCTCCTGAAAATTTAATACTCATGGTTGTTGAAACAATCACAATGACACAGACAGATAGAAACTATATATACTGGTCCCTCGGTTTATTGCATCTCACACTTATGGCCAGTAATTATCCAGCTAGTTTGGGTGCCAACTCACAAAACTACTTGGCATGCAGAGGTGGCAACCAGCGGGTCAAATTTCACTAATCTTGGGTGAAACTGGTCAACCGATGTTTGGATACTAGTCTCTGCAGGTCTAAATCATCTTTGATCTAGTTTCTTGTTTATTCTTTTTTTTTTCTTAATTTGGGTTTTTCGAAGTTGAAGGTCAACCTGGAGCTTATTGATGGGTTCCAGATCAATTCCATTTTTTGGGTTCATTTGGGTCATAAGGCACCTCAGCCTTAGCTCGAGTCCTTTCCACATGCGAAGTTTGGTTGTTTCAACTGCGTATTCTTTTGGAGGGATAATCAGGTAATATTTGGTACCGGTAGAATCCATTTAGAGTTTTGGTCAGTCATATTAGCCACTTTATGCCTGTTCCAAAACATCCAGGGTTCAGCTTTTGTCTGGTAGACATTATTAAATTCTAGAGATTATTGAGTCATGTTCAGATTCGGATTTATGCTTTCAGCAGCACACATAAACCTAATTATGTTTTCATCACCGAGACTATAGTATCTGCTTAATATACATATAAATATAACCCTAGACCCCAGTTTGCCAAACAGGAAAAGGTGCTTTAAAGTAGGGTTATCCTTCAGTAAAATTAAAGGAGCTTGGTAGGTGCTTTAAAGTTTAAACTTAAAGCACCATATATCTAACTTTTCAACCTTGCTACTTCACCTTCATAACATAAAACCGACGGCTATTTTGGACCTTAAAAACGACAGTACATTTAATTACTTCCCAAACACCAATAATTTAAAATTGAAGTTATTTAACCTCTGCTTTGCTTTTACTTCACTTGTCCCCTTGGAAGGATACTGATGGCACATACACACAAGCACAAAGATAGAGATAGAGAGGGGAAGAGAGAGAGAGAGAGAACATACAGGACTTTCAAACCTGTCCAGGTACCAATATAGTCAGGCAGTTTACCAGTGAAAGCATTGTCTGATGCAAACCTGACCATATAAAATAAATTATTAACTCTCATTCAATATAATTAAACATGAATTATAGGAAAAAGACTTGATAAAAATTACAGGGTTCTCATGTTTTTAAGATTGGATAGTGTTTTTGGTAATTCACCGCTGAGACCCGAACTATCAATATAACTGCAAAACAAGAAACTACATTGTTAGTTCAATACTTTTGTTTCAGTTTTAATATTTTTAAAATGAAATTAAAAAATGATAACAGTTCTTGAAGATTCGTCAAGTTCCCAAATTCATCAGGTATCGACCCGCTGAAGTTGTTTGTTCCCATTCCCCTGCAATATAAAGTAACCGGACATCAAAAGTTAGTTTTGGAGATCTATTACATTCTTGGAGTTCTATATTAGGAATCAGGGAAGAGAAATCTTACAGCGATTCGAGGTTTTTAAGATTTCCCAATTCCTTTGGAACTGGACCCGATAATGCATTGATGCCGAAAGTCCTAATTTGTGTAATACAAATAGGAAACTGTATAATGTTAATATAATGTATATAATATATTAAATTTTTTATAATTTACCACTTAGCAAGGAAGATGACATTACAAGTATTTCATTTGAGTCATGTTCCCCATGAACCCAGGTACAGGACCTGTTAGATAGTTTTGTCCCAAGTTCCTGAAAAAATTAGTGAAGTTGAAGTCTTACATAAATAAAAAATAATAATAGCTAAGAAAATAAACAATTCAAATAATTTACAACGATCAGGTATGCTCTTCGGTATGCTTCCAAGAAACAATCCAGTTATAAAACATTGGTAGGGTGTCAAAATACTGTAAATTATTGACTTAATTCTATGTAGTATAGTATCAAACATTGGTAGATAGTTGAAAGTAGAAAACCTTTTGGCTGTTTTTCACTCTTTGAGGTAATTAAAGAAAATAGATATTAGGTACAAATACATGTTTCACGATACAATTTTTGTGTTGTAAAGAATGAGATGAGGAAAAACTAGGGGCTTGTCAATTAAAGTATTACAAGTTAGAAAGATAAGTAAGGTTCTGGAGCTCATCTGGTATACTTCCCACCACATCCAATGCATACACCTTCCTGTGTTAATTCAAAAAATAAGCCCAAAAGGTAAAAGTCATTAAACAAATAAATGAGTATCTAGTGCATAAACAAAAGATTACAAAAATAATTAAAATGAAATTACAATCAAAAAAATTTAATATATATACAGTGGTCTATATACAGTTGCCATACAATGATATAATTAATATGAGAGTATCATAGATCCTATGTGTCAGACTGTCAGTGAAATGCAATATATTTTGTGTGATCAGGAAAAGCCATTAACTGGCCTCTCCAATCCAAACCCATATGGCTATAGAATTTCTGTGTTAGTAAAATGAGGAACATACATACAGTTGAGAAAAAAGTATACTTCCGTTTCTCCTTTCACATATATTTTAGTATTTCTATGTTACCAAAATATAACAAGCGTAACAAAGATCATAGGAAGTTTTGTCACTTAGTGAAAAAAATACATATCCAAATATATACGTATCCAAAAATATACACTCAGTCAGATGTGGGCCCAAATGCTTTGCAAATCCATGCTTTAACTTCATATCTCCAATTTCCAAATTCAAACGGCCGATTTAAACTGTTCAATATGATCTACATATTAAAATATTATAGGGGACCAACTTTTCCATTTTTTTAGATTTGTTTACTATTTATTGGGAGGGCGAAAATTCATAATTTTAATTCAATAATTATGGTTTTCCCCACATCCCAAGAATAGTAAACATATATATATATATAGAGAGAGAGAGAGAATGGCTAATATACAAAAGTTTGTTCCTAGACTCGAGAACAAACGGTTCGGTTCTCCGATTTTCAAAGTTCAAACAGTTGATCCAAACCGTTAGATATTTAATCTATATTAAAATGTGCTTGGAGACCAAATTTTACATTTTTTTAGAATTTTTTTACTATTTATTAAGCTGGTTTGAAAACCGCTGTTTTTCAATGGTGCATAAGTTTAATAAAATCAGCAGTTTTCAAACCAGCTTAATAAATAGTAAAAAAATTCTAAAAAATGTAAAATTTGGTCTCCAAGCACATTTTAATATAGATTGAATATCTAACGGTTTGGATCGACTGTTTGGACTTTGAAAATTGGAGAACCGAACCGTTTGTTCCTGAGTCCAGGAACAAACGTTTGTATATTAGCCTTTAATTCCTTACAAGATTTCAATATGTAAATTAAAATTAACCAGTTCAATCGACTGTTTAAATCTTGAAAATGGAAAGTTTGGAATAGATCCATGCTTCAAAAAGTATGTGAGCCCAGTTCAGTCAGATAAACTTACAATTTGACAATGTGACAAGTTTTGTTGGAATTGTAAGAGCAGTCACACTTGATTCCTGGGTTGAACTCTTGGTTTTTGTCAAGGTCCGTGGAGTCTATAGCCCACCCGCTACACGGTTCGCCACTTATGTTCCAATTCGAATTTGCACTCTTTCCCCATCTTCCTAGTATGGTATTCAATGCCACCACTGCAGGAAAAAAAAAAATATGCATAAATTGGCAATGTTTTGCAAAGTTTCTAATAGTGCAAACTTCGAGTATTTTTTTTTTTTACATTAGAGCATGCCACATTTCTTTTGCACCCCTGTTTTATTGGTTCATCCTCAATAGTACATATTTCATTTAATTGTTTTCAAAAATCTAAATTTCCCTCCTGTTTGATTAGTGAAAAAAGTTAAAAGCAGAATAAAAATTAATTCACTAAGTTCAATTCTAAAACATGGTTGTTATAGTGAAAAAATTATAGTAATTAGATAAAGTGTGTAAAATAAAAAAAATATGGTATTAAATATTAAAATTTCATTCAAAAGACCAAACACTTCTTATATATTATGTTGGAATGTGAGATGGATGATTAGGGTGATAATTATTTAAAAAATAAAAATAATTAACACGAAACAAAAGTACAACTATTACTTTGTCTATATACATTATTTCCACAGACACGCATGCTAGTCTAAAACCATGTGGAGTCGCCTGATTAGAATTGAAAAAAAAAAAAAAAATGTCTATAAAATATTAAATATTGTTGTCATATAACAGTAAGATTACAGCACAACATGACGTATTCGTGATTAAATAAATGACGGATTTGAAAATCTGGGTTAAAGATAAACACAATATTTTAATGAGTACAAAATTAAAAGGCTTTTTTTTTTCTTAGATAAGAACACCTTTTGAAAAGCCAACCAAACGATTTTTTGACTTAGTCCGTAGGGAGATAGGAGTAGGTCCGATGGGCATCGGACCTACATATAGGTTCAATTAGGGGTGCAAACGGGTCGGATATTATCCGACCGTATCCGCATCCGTATCCGAAAATTAGATACGGATATCCGATATCCGAATATCCGTGCGGATACGGATACGGATATGGTTTTGAATTTTAATTATCCGTATCCGAATAGTAGATAAATATAATATAGTTTACTATATATTATGAAAATATTTATGTATATATATACGGATATCCGATATCCGATCCGTATCCGTATGTATCCGTCTAATATCCGTATCCGTATCCGAAAAATAAAAGCGGATACGGATATGGTTTTACCACTATCCGATCCGTTTGCACCCCTAGGTTCAATTAGCTCTAGGACCGTACGATTAGCATCATGCGCACGGAAATTGATACAGACTTGTACGGATTTTGATGCAGAGTACACGAATCGTGATGCAGATCGAATGGTCATCACCCATCGAACCAAGGTAGGTCCGATGGACATCGGACCTACTCTGATTCCGTCCGTAGGACCCAGCACTAATAAATAAAAACAATAATAATCAATGAGTTGGAAGCTGCAATATTGCTTTGAAAAAAAAAAGTCAAAAGCAACCTTGAAAAAAAATGCTCTACGGAAGTACTGAGAGCAAAAATAAGTAAATAAAAGAGTTCATGAATAACCTTGCAAATTAAATAAAAGCATAACATTCTATTAGTGACGGAATTTTGAAACATCTCTGAAAGGAAAAATAATGAGGTATTTTATGGGCTTTATATGTTCAAATTAAGGTTTCTTTTACATGCAAAGGACATATACACATTTCAGTATCAAATTAGTTTTACTAGCGTAATTAATTAAATATGAGTGAGGCTATGGTGCTATGCATAGCACGGATGACTAGTGTACTACGGCTCAATATGATACTTTTTAAAATCCTAACGGTCGATCCGAACCGTTCAATGTGATATCCATATGAATATGTACTTGCAAACTAAATTTTATATTTTTTCGAATTTTTTTACTATTTTTTTAGATAGGTAGAAAAATCAGTGTTTTCTGAAAATTCTAGACCATCAAAATTCTACCTATTTGAAAAAATAGTAAAAAAATTCAAAAAAATATAAAATTTAGTTTGCAAGTACATATTTATATGGTTATCACATTGAACGGTTCGGATCGACCGTTAGGATTTTAAAAAGTATCATATTGAGCCGTAGTACACTAGCCATCCGTGCTATGCATAGCACCATAGCCTCACTCATTAAATATTGTCCAAAAGGGATCATTCTTTATTTCTACAATTTAGGATTTCCCCTTAAATGTTGATCAGCGAAATCTTTAAAATAATAGGAAAACTGGAAAAGGCATACACCCAATTTGCACATTCCGATTTTGCATTTTGCAGTAGCTCCAAAAAAAAATTGTTTAAGCAAGAGCAACTAAATTGGCAGAGACTCTTGATCAATTGGAAGTATAGATGGATGGTTGTCAATGAAAGATGGAAGAATAGTTTAGAATATAAAGGTACTGCATATGGATCAGTACATACCTTCAGTTTTGTTTGTGGTAGCTTGAGCAGTTGCTGTTCCAGCACTAGATAGGATTAAGAGTAGTATTAGTATCACACCAAAGTATCTCATTAATGGCGAGTCCAGCACCACCATCTCTCTCTCTCTCTCTCTCTCGCTCGCTCGCTCGCTTCGTCTCTCTATATGTGCGTGTGTGTGCGCTGCTTGTACATAAACTAAAGAGGAAATTTAAAATTTGGAGAGGAGGAGACTGGAGAGTGGAAAGAACGAAAGAGGAAATTTAAAATTTATTTTTCTTCCGAAATAAAAAGGGGGAAATTAACGGGTCAAACACATAGTAGATAACCAGATCCAGACCCAAGGGATTCAGATTCGGTGCAGCTTGTACTGACAGGTCCCATTGCGTGGCAAGTCACTGTCGGATGGCCCAAATAGAGAAGGTAATTGATCCTCTATATGTTTAATTTAAAAAATTAGCTATGGCAAATCATAATGCTTGATTTGATTTTTTTTTTTTTAAGATAGCTATTATACTTAAGTATGTCTTTAATGTTTCTAAGATGCAGTATAATTACTAAGAGTATCTACATCTCTGGTATTATTAGAGTTTCTAATCTGATGTGGCAGTTTCTAATTCAGTTTTAGGAATGTGGGAGAGTTTCTTATTTAGAAACTATGCAATAAAGTTTCTTATTAAGAAACTGTTTATAAACTCCATGTTGACTAAATGATTGGCTCAAATTAATTCTCTTTTTTAATTTGTTGTTTACGTGGCTTAATAGAAACTCTAAAATTAATTTAAAAAATGTAACAGTTAGAAACTTTAAAGACCTTGATTTATAAAAAATGGTTAACAGTTATTTAGAAACTTATTTGAATTGTTGGGATGTAGATGCTCTAAAAGTATATATGTCTTTTTCTGTTCAATTGTTGTACAATTAATCGTGTTGTTGAATATTATATATGTCTTAATATTAAAAAAAAAATATTGTTAGTATTCTAAAGTTTCTGAACGTAAAACATTTTTCCTATAGAAATTACTATATTTTAAAAATTAACGGTTTCTTCAATTAATATGTTTATTTTCCGAGGTAATACTTGGAAAATAACAATAGTTATACTAAAGGCGTGCTCCAGAATCGGAGGCCGTAGAGGAAGGGGAAGGGACAGAGAGGAAAAGAAACGAGGGTTCTCCTCCTCCGAACAGTAAATCCTACACTCCAAATCAGGGGTGACAAATTTCATCAAAAATCAACACCACGTCCCTCTCTCCTCCCCTCCAAACAGTAACTCCTCCTCTCCGCTCCCTCTCCGTTTTTACTCTTCTGGAGTAGGTGAACGATGTGGGCAACCTGACAATCAACAGATTTCCCTCTCTGTGGAGCACACTCTAAATCGGTAAATCCTGATATACCGCTCTAGTAATTGTGCACTTAAATCAATCAAAATAAACTAACTTTGGCTGAAAGTTTAATATATATATATATTTTTTTTTTGTAAAACACGTGCAAGTTATGTCACAAAATGGATAAATACTTTACTTCAAGATAACATATGAATTCGTCTAAAATGTATATATGTCAAGAATTAAATTTGTTCACTTTATACTAATTAAAAATTAATACAATTGAACAATCCAAAATTAAATTTTGAAATTATACCAAATTTATATATTACTAAACTAGAGTAGAACTAGGGTGTTCTTAGGTTCATCAAGCATATTTGTGAACTTAACTTTATAATTTATTGAATTTGTTTCGAATAATGAATCTAAACCGTTGAAACCGATCTACCTTACGAGTGATGCATTTACATGCAAAAAAAAAAAAATTGAATTCTTTTTGTATAGGAGTCATGTGGTCAACAAATATTCAAAAATTAATGTATTAAAATTAATTTATAAATCTTTTAATTTAGACTGCTTGACTTTATACCAAGTTAATTTTATAATTTAAATTTTTTACATGTAGACGCATCACTCGTAAAGTAGATTGCTTTTATCGTTTGAATTCGTCGTATAAAGTCAATCTGATAAACTGGAGCGAATTAGAATTTCTAATCAAGCACTCTGTTTGACACAAATCTCGACGCACAAATGAGAAGACCAGATTTTGGGAGTTGATTGGACAGAAATTGTTGAAGCATTTGAGCCTTCCTCAATTAATATACAGCAGAATTTAAATGCCTTACTTTTGGTGTATCCATAATTCTCATTTTTTAAAACTTGAATAACTTACAACTTTAAAACTAAAATATTAAATTAAATCGTTAGATATGATCTACATCATTTTATTTTTGCACACAAAAGATTATTATACTTTGACTTTATTTTAATTAGTATAAAAATTTTGCAAAAATATATTTATATGGATTATTGATGAACGTTGATTTCTCTAATTGTCGATTCATATTGAAATAAAATCAAATGTCATAATTGCTTACGTACACATAAAAAGGTATATTTTGATGCATCAAGAATAGAGGCTATTTGAGAATAGTAATGTGCACACAAATAATATTTTTGCTATTCAAAATAGCTAGAATAGATGTTATTCTCTATTCTTTGAAAATGTTGGAATAACTACAGCTCAGAAGTGTGAAGTGTTAAGCATAAATTATATACACATTTGATCTAGTTTTTATCATGGAATAACCCTAATTATCATGTATTTTGAATATAAAAAGAATGAATTACACCTAGAATCAAGTTACTGCGGTAGTTTGGCTTTAAAATGCAGGAAAAGATGAAAAATGAGGTAATTAGAACTGAGTGCGGATCAACCACCCGCACTGAGATTCAGTGCGGACGCACTCAGTACTTAGCCGATTTTCCAACCTCTCAGCACAGCTAGAAATTTTTCCGAGCGTAATGCGTCCGCACTCACACTCTAGTGCGGGTCATCCACCCGCATTCAGTACTTGGTCGAATTTTTAGAAACTGCAAATCAACATAGAAGTTCAGCAGTGCGGGTCATCCATCCGCACCCACAGCCAGTGCGGACGCACTCAGAAGACTACGTAGGATTTTCGCCAAGTTAAAAAAGGAAAGTTCAATCCAGTGCGGATCAACCACCCGCACTCACCACCAGTGCGGACGCACTGAACACGCAGACTGCCAGAATTACCCGGTTTCAACACGGTTTCTGTTATTGGCACTCCAAGGACACGTTTTTAAGAAGCCAAAAATAGATATACTTGCCAGGAAAGTAATGTAAAAAGGGCACCCACTAACTCCACATTCTAGCCTCTAAATTGGGCATGATCTCTTGCTTTAAAAGGGGAGACTCATTCTCATTCTCTCATCCATCCAACAACACATCTCATTCTCTCTCTACACACAATTCTTAGCAATATTTTCTGAAGAAGGTGAAGCTTTCAAGCAAGAAGAAGAAGGGTTTCCTGAGCAAGATTTGGCAAGATTGAGGTTCTAGATTCAAAGGGTGTAATTATTCTTTATTTCATTTCCTTTTATTCTTTGCCAAACTTTGCAATGTTTCTCTCCAAGAGGGAGTAGTTCTCTCTCTAGGGGTTTAGGTCAATATGCATGAACTTGTTTAATTCTATTTTATTCGATTATTTGCTTTTATTATGATTGTTTTATCAGATTTGATTGTTAATTTCTGGGATTTTAAATAATTTGTGTTAAATACATAATTAGTACTTGAATTGTAGCATCTCGTTTTGGTTTCAAAAGAACCAAAATTGACTAGGATCAATAGGACAGTACCAAATTATGAATGCAAATACTTTAGGTTTTAGATTAAGATTCTAACCAATTTAATCTAAGCCGGAACTACAGAAATTAAGGTTAGGGACTTGGTGAAGAACCTAAACGAGAAGTCAAACCCTAATTAGGACATCTCAAATCGAATCGGATATTGGCATCATGGACTTGATTGTGAAATACCAATATTTGAGGAGATGAGAGACTAACAAGAGCTTATAATCTAGGTAGCTAGGGTGAAGAACCTAAAAAGTGAAGTCCGAATTACTTAGACACGTTATTAATTCATGAAAGTGACCATTAATGACATATTAGGTTAGAAACCTCATCAAATCATACATGAATTTAAGCAAATATCGAATAGATAGAATTAGCAAGGGATTGTAGACCAAAGACCCCTAGATTCTCTTAACCTTGAAAACAAACTGACTTTTCTTTCTCTTACTTTTACTTTTAATTGTTTAAAAACTCCTTTCTTCGGGTATTGAACCCAACCTTAGGATTTTTACTACAAAACCCCCCAAATTTACTTTATTGCACTTTACTTTCTTTCTTTTCTGAAATTTATCATCTAAAGTTGAAAATTAAGTATTTACCTTACTCCTTGTGGTTCGATACCCAATAATATACTACACGGTAGGATTGTATACTTGCAATCTAAACCGAAAGTGTATTTGAGGATAAAGCTTTTATATATCCTTTGGACGTATCATGAAGAGAGAAAAAAATATTTCTATCTCAAATTTTCGCCAATACAGTCCCAAAATGATAAAGTTGAAGCCACTTATTCTGTTAAAGCTATTTACTATTTCAAATATACAATCCAAACAACATTTTTACTAATCTAAATAGCAAATTTTTATATTAATATAAAAATTATTATTTTTCTCCATTCTCAGTAATATTTTAAAAACTTTATTATATGAAATTTAAAATTTAAAATATGACGAAAGTATGAAAACAAAAAAAGTTCAACCCTCATTAACATATGAGTAGAACTAGGGTGTGATGTGCTCACCAAACTCTTTGGTGAGCACAACTCTACATAAACTATCGGATTCACTTCAAACGAGATTAATTCAACCGTTGAAACCGATGTATTTTACGAGTGATGCATGTACATGCAAAATTTTGAATTTTTTGAATTCATTTAGTCTCAAGTCAAGTGGTCAAAATTGAGAATTTTTTGAATGAATTAAAACAACTTTATTTTGGATCATTCATTTTTCATTAATTTTGACCACTTGACTTGAAACTAAATGAATTCAAAAAATTCAAAATTTTGCATATACATGCATCACTCGTAAAGTACATCGGTTTCAACGGTTGGATTAATCTCGTTTGAAGTGAATCCGATAGTTTATGTAGAGTTGTGCTCACCAAAGAGTTTGGTGAGCACATCACACCCTAGTTCTACTCTTAACATATCATACTCCAAGATAAATAATGATTTGGATGTCAGATGTCAGTAACATATACAGGGCCACATCCGTCAATGTCCACCAATTGGTAGCCGAGATTTTTATTAATACCCTAAAAAAAAAAATATTAAAAATGCCCTCATTTCGGAAAAAAATTTAAATATGCCCTAACCGCCCCTTGATGGGGCGGTTCACCCTACCCGCCAAACCGCCCCCCAATGGGGCGATCCACTGTCAACACTATAAATACCCGAATTCAGCGCACTCTCTCCCTCACATTTCATTTTCACTCTCGCCTCGCCTCTCGCTCTTTACTGTGCTCCGCAGGTATTTTTTTTATATATATTTTTTTTATTATTTTTATTACTATTTATGTTAATGTTGTTACTGTGCATTACTGTTCATTACTGTTCATTACTGTTTTATACTGTTGATTACTGTAGATTACTGTTTATTACTGTAGATTACTGTTGATTACTGTTGATTACTGTAGTTTTTATTTTATTTTATATAATTTTAATTGTTGTTGTTTACTAATAATTTAATTGTGTATTATTATTTTGTAAGTGATAAAAGTTTGTTTATTAATGTAGTTATCAAAATGTTGGTTACACTGCATGCTGGCGGGAAGTTCGTGGTGGGTGTGGAGGGAGTATATTACACGAAAGATCCAACCCACGGCTTTGAGGTTAATGAAAACACCTCATTTCTGGAACTTAAGCAAAAGATATTTGAAAGGATTGGTGTAAACAACAACCGGTATGACATAGATTTAGTTACTCGGGTTGACACAGGAAGGGATAAACCTTACTATGTAAAGTATCCAATAACAGATGAGGATGGTTGGAGATGTGTTTATAATACTTTTCAATCTACGGGTACCCCGATAATGGAGTTATATTCCAGAAAGGTCCTGCGTCGGTCCAGGGTTGGACCTTCTATGGACAATACAAGTCATGATAGCCCGGTGCAACAGCACTCGGGTTTTGACCACTCGGGTTATGACAACTCGGGTGACCCAAACTTGGATCATGCACCACCCGTTCATACTGATTACACCGCTGATTATACCGCTGATTATACCACTGATTATACCACCGACCTACCACCACCACCACCGCCTCCTATTCAACCCGTAATCCAAGCCAGATTTCCTTCTGCACCACCGTCCGTACCTATAACTGTACCTGTTATTGTTCCCCGGAGAGATGCTATGCTGGAGGCTGAAGGGGTTGATGCCATACCGGAACATGAAATTAACTCGGGTGATAGTTGGGATGAGGATTGTGATTCTTATCACTTGTCAGACGGTGATGGAGATTATTTACCCCGGCAGGACAGATTTCCGATTAGAGGTCAAACAGACAGACATCCGGTAGCCACATTCAATGATACTACTGCTTTTGAAGAAGCAGACATCAGTTATTTTGGGAAGCGTGTCGTCTACAACACAGAACTTGCTCCGGATCAGGTTTATACCACCCTAGAGGAACTTATGAAGAAAGTCAAAGAAACTCATATTCACGGCAACTGGGAGTGCACAATACAGAAGAGAGATCGAAAGAGGTTAGTTGTTGTTTGCAAAGACTCACCGCGATGCGAGTTCCGACTGTATGCAACCCCTGTGGGTAAGGGGAAGACATGGATCATTAAGAAATGTGAACCCCCTCATACATGCAAGTCTGCGTCGTCAAGGACAGATCATGCACAACTTACGGCATCACTTATTGCCGATGTAATTGAGAGGGATGTTAAGGACGACCTATCGATCAGCCTTAAGGAGGTCGGTAGAGCGGTGAGACGCGCTTACGATCATGTAATCCCAAAGTACAACAAGTTGTGGAGAGGGCGTGAACTTGCGATTTGCAGATTGTTCGGTAGTTGGAAGGGTTCATACAACTTGCTTGCACCACTGCTCCAGGCCATATCAAGTACAAATCCCGGCACAAAGTTTGAATGTTGGAATGTCACCGATCTTGAGAAGCTCGACGCGATGCAGTTCAAGGCCATAGCATGGGCGTTTGGTCCGTGCATTCAAGCAGTGCTATATATTAGACATGTTATAAGTATAGATGCATGCTTCTTGTCTGGCCGTTACGAGGGGAGGCTGTTGATAGCATGTGCATATGATGCCGAAAACCAGTTGTTGCCTTTGGCATTTGCAATTGTCGAGAAGGAGAACGGTGAAAATTGGAGTTTTTTCATGAGTTTCTTGCGAAGAGAGGTGGTTGGGAACAGGTTCTTCTGCGTCATATCAGACCAGCACAAAGGAATCAAATATGTCTTTGATCGAACAGATTTCGGGTGGTCGACAGCTCACGGCGAATGTGTGCATAGGCTGTGTATGCAGCACGTTGCAGAGAACCTCCATAAGCATGTCGGACACGACCAATGGGTTGCAGATACATTTAAAATTGGATGCAGAAGGAAGAAGCCGAGAAGGATGGAAGAGATGTTCAAAGAGTTTGCCAAGGTATGTATATTTTAGATGAAATTTTAATAAACTAATTACTTATATTTTTCTAATCTGAAAATTTATTTCTGTGTAGTATTGTCCGAAGGCAAATTTGTACTTACTCAAGGTGGGGAAAAATAATCCGAGAGATCTGCAAGAACCACCCGCATATGAGAAAATATTTCAAGCAAAAGATGGAGGTTGGAGATGGGGAATAATGACAACAAATGGGTCCGAGTCCTTGAATGCTATTTTCAAGCAGAGCCGAATGTTGCCCGTGGCAGCCATTGTGGAGGACACTTTCTACAAGCTAAATGCATGGTTCGTTGACCGGCGTGTTAAAGCACGAGAATTACTCGACAGGAACCAGACATTTTCAACAAGGGTGGAGGGCAAACTACGTAAACATAGGGAGAAGGGTTCAGTTATGACCGTTGTCCCGTATGGGGATCGCACCTTGGAATTCGAAGTGCACTCTCCGAATGAGTATGTTCCAACCAGCCGTAGAGCAGATGGGACTATGGAGTTTATTAAAAGACCATACAAGTATGTTGTCATTATCGGAGATGACAATACTGTAACATGTACATGCCAAGGAATCTAACTAGCTCACCTACCTTGTTCTCATGTTATGACGGTGTGCCGAGTGAGAAACTTCCGTGAGGATGATTTTGTCACCGACATGTACCGTACCGATTACCTTGCGAGTACTTGGGGTGCATCCTTCCATTCTTATCCCAACCAGCATGCCTGGCCAGCGTACGTTGGGGATGAACTCAACCCACCCAAGAAGATCAGGTTAGGGAGAATACTTTGTATATGCACTGACCATCTTTTTAATATAGTTATTTAACTTCTTTTTATATCAGAAAAGGGAGAAGGCCCCACAAGCGTGCTGTAATGACAATGGATCAGATGCAGGGTAGACGAATGGGACATCAGGCTCGTCGTTCAACTTGTGACAGGCAGCGAGCAGGTACATTTCATTTTGTATTTTATAATTCATTTTATATTTTTCGATTTCAATAACATATAATTTTTGGTGAACTGGAATGCAGATGCCATCAACGAAGCCAACGAAAGAGAAAATGTTAGAGTTGTTGCTGAGGCCACCGGTAGCGGTAGTAGTCATGCAGAGGCATCTGGTAGCGGTAGTAGTGTCGCACAACAGACTGGAAGCAGATCCAGAACTCGTTGATTTCTAAATTTGTTCGGTCGTCGTCGATGAGTTTGTGAACTGATTTAATTCATAGTTTGTAACTATTTTATATGCTTCAGTTTTGTTATTTTCATAACGCAATTAAATATGCACAGATTGACAACATAAAACATAAATAAACAATAACTAGATGGAATAAATACTTCAAGGAATACAATATACAACATAAATCATTAATAATTAGTACAAACAACAATAAAAATACCTACATCTTAAAAATATATACATCTTAAATCATTAAAAATATATATATCAACGCTAATTTTCTTATAAAAATATATACCTTATTTACAAACAACAATACATCTTAAAAATATATAAAATTTGAAAAAAAAAAAAAAAATGGAAACCGCCCCACCGCTGGGCGGTTGGCTAGAGGCAGTGGACCGCCCAGCGAAGGGGCGGTTTTCTAGCAGCAATGGACCGCCTCATTATTGGGCGGTTATGGCATATTTAAAAAAAATTTCGAAATGAGGGCATTTTTAATATATTTTTTTTTTTAGGGTATTAATAAAAATCTCGGAATTGGTAGCTCTCTAATAATAAATAATTAAATAGTCTTGGAATTCTGAAAGGTATCACGTTCACACATAAACCCATGTTGTCAAGTTGTGCTTATTTGGATTCGCTACTGCGCACACAAGTCCACTTCAAGTTTTCAACCAGCGGACCATTCATTTTTCCATATAAAATTATACATTAATAAACACTGAATTTGAATCACCTAACGTAACCGAATACTTATGGTTGGATCTGGACCGTCCAGTAAGAATCTGTACGACTATTAAAGTGGCCCCATGTGTGTTCTATTTCGGATCAGATTGATTTGGATTCTGATCCGACGGCTGTGATCCAAATATCAATATTATGTTACCTCAGAGGATATGGATTCGATCACACTCCGGGAAAGTAAAAGGCATCTACTATTCTATTGTGTACTGTAAAATGGGATCTGATTTTTTTTTTAAATATTTGGCGAATTAGACTGAAGCGACAAGTCAGGTCAACTCTGTCTCCGCAAAAAAACCGCAACTAGCTAACAAAGCAAGCGAGCGCATTGCAAAAAAAATAAAAAAATAAATAAACAAGACAGCAACAATTCACAAAAGCTAGCCTTTTTTTCTGTTGGACTTCAGCGACAGGTTCGGCTCAACGGGAGAAAAACTGAAATTAATTATTGAGGGTCGTTATGACGCAATAAATATTATTTAAATTTTTGATCCGTACAGATACGATCAAGATCGGACAGGCAGTACATATATCGCAGCTAGTGTTATGCAAACAGGCCGGACGATCCGGGCCGGGTAAAACCCGTGGCGGGCAACGGATAGGCACGGGCAACACGGGTCACGGGCGACACGGGTAGAGTAGCACGGGTAGGCGGGTTGCACGGTCCGGGTTCGGTCTGGTCCGGACCGGTTTATTTTTTTATTTTTCTTTTGCTGTTTTTTTTTTCTTTTTCGGTTTTTCTTTTTCTTTTTAAACCAATAAAATATAAATCAAAATTCATTTGAAACGGTTCGGGTAGCACGAGTATCACGGGTCAATGGTACGGGTACGGGTTAGGCGAGTACACGGACCGGACCAGGCGGTCCGGGTTATCACGGGTTTAATGACAAAAAACCGGGTCCGGTCCTTTTCAACCCTTACCCGGGTTACCCGTGGACCTGTGTCAAACCCGAGCACGATCCGGACCGGACGGGTACGGGTCACGGGCGGACCGGACCGGATTTGACCCGCCCGGGTAATTTCAAAACACTAATCGCAGCGCCGCAGCCTAGTATATGACCGAGATGCCTAGATTTTGGATTTTTTAATTTTTAGAAAATTGAAAATTAAAATATATGTAAATAGATTGAGTGTTTTTTCCAAAGATAGAAAGGACCGAATCAAATTTTTAATTTTGATCAGGGATGATCCACCCTCCTGCCACAACGCTACAGGTAAGGCAGCACGGAAATGAGGTGGACTGAAGCAACTTTTTAACAAAAAATAATTATTTTTATTTTTATTGATATTTTTGTATTAGTATTGTCAGTAATTTTAATATTATTAGTATATAATATTGTTATCATTTTTATTATCATTGTTAATTTTGTTGACTTTCTAATTATTTGTTTTTCTGATATCATATTTCGTTCGTTGAATGAAATTAACAAAACATAACAATTTATTGGCAATTAATTTTTGTAACTAATTTATTGATAATTAATTTTTTAATCATCATAAATTAATTTGCACCTCGAAGAAAACCAACAAAAAATGCAAATAAAAATTCAAACTATAAACGACCAAATTTTTGTAACTAATTCAGAAAGAGCGTAAAGAGATGTTGTGACTTCCAAGGCATAGCTCAGAAGTCTTCTGATTTCAAGTTAAACAAAAATATATTGTCTAGTGCCTCAAAAATTGAGTTGAAATTTATTTGAATTATGAATACTAATATTATTATTATAATAATACACATAAACAAATAATATTCAACATATTATATATACTAATACAAAAACAGAAAAAAATAGAATTATTTTCACTAAAACTATTTATTTTTACGTTGTATTTATATATATTAAACATAAAAAACAAACAAGAAAAAAAAGTGTGGACCGAAGCAAATATTTGATCAGGGGGTGGACCGATAATTTGGTTCGGTCACCTCTATTTTTGAAGAAAAATATGGGTCTAGCCCGTATTTTCATTGATAAAATTGTCAGTTACAAAAGTTTTGTAACGCATAATAGGAACCTCTATTTGAAATAGAGTCTTTGGTGGTGTAATGAGCGGAAACCGAATCAAATTTTCGGTCACTCCTAGATCAAACCTGAATTATCGTTTGTTCCTTGCTTTTTTTGGAGGATAAAAACACTCAATATATTTTTTGACATCTTAATTTTTAGTTTCTAAAAATAAAAAGAATCTAGATATTTCTAGCAATTAGAAGTCCAGATTAATAATTAGATATGTTTACGATGACATTTTATTTATTTATTTTTTATATCCCGTTAATTTTAGCATTTTTAGCTTCCTTAACAATTAGTAAACACGCACCAAAATCACTACTTCAAGAGTGAGACTATGGATCAAGAGTGAGGCTATGGTACTTCGGCTAGTGTACTATGGATAGTGTACTACGGCTCAATATAGTACTTTTTAAAATCCTAACGGTCGATTCGAACCGTTCAATGTGATATCCATATGAATATGTACTTGCAAACTAAATTTTATATTTTTTCGAATTTTTTTACTATTTTTTAGATAGGTAGAATTTTGATGGTCTAGAATTTGTATAAAACACTGAAAATTCTACCTATCTAAAAAAATAGTAAAAAAATTTGAAAAAAATATAAAATTTAGTTTGCAAGTACATATTCATATGGATATCACATTGAACGGTTCGGATCGACCGTTAGGATTTTAAAAAGTACCATATTGAGCCGTAGTACACTAGCCATAATACACTAGCCGAAGTACCATAGCCTCACTCATGGATCAATATCTCCATCTTTAAAGTTCAAACAATTGGTCTAAACCGTTTAACATGATCTCCATATAAAAATGTACATGTAGATCAAATTTTATATTTTTAGTTTTTTTTTATTTTTTAGATAAATAGAAAATTTTGATCTAGAAATTCTAACCATTCAAAAGTAGTGATTTTTTACCTATAAAAAATTCTTAAAAAATTTAAAATTTAGAATGTAAATATATTTTCATACGGAGATTTGAATGGTACAAATCAACTATTCAGCTTCTGTTTCGAAAGAATTGATTCACTCTAATTATAATTTGTTTTTATTGGAAACGTTCAAAAATTGGAACCGATCTGAATTTGTAACTTTTTTCAATAAAGTTTTCCTCTCTCGGAATGATTGACTATTAATTTTTTTTGGTTGAAAGACAGTAGGCAATTGTATTGAATTAAAAAGTTACAAGATAACTGTTATATGATATTAGGCGACGAGTGTTTTTGAAAAAATTCAGCTATAAACAAAATAAACACATACGGGGTATGTGTATTATGCGAACACAATTTGATCATCCTTGCTTGATTGTAATGAAACGAGCATAGTGATTGTTTCCACTGTGCGCATATTTGTCTTGTTTCTTCTGGCATACTACACCGTATCGAACCCTTCCTTGTGCACGGCCGAGAAGGCAATAAATCATACCGGACCAGGAACTCAATCAACCGAACCAAGACAGTCACCGCTTAGAGGAATGCAATCAAGAAGGCACTGAATTAAACTGGACCAGAAACTGAATCAACCGGACCAGGACAGTCATCTCTCAGAATGAGAGCTGCTAGGGTTAGAGCCAGAAAAGTTTATTAGAGCAAGAAGGAGAGAGAAGAGGAAGTAGGACACAAACACACAACCAACACAAAACAACAACCAACACAAAACAACAACAAACATATAATATAAGTAACTATGTACAACTCATTCCACCTACTCTTCTATTGCCAAAGAGAGGAAGAAGAGCACAGAAGAAGAGAAGAAGAAAAAACAAACCGCTTAGACGAAGCAAACAACAATGGTCAGATCCATTAGGCGAAAACACCGCAAACAGTAGTCAGATCTATCAGGAAGAAGCACCTACTCAAAAATGGAGAATAAGTTAAAGCAGAAGGCAAGAAAAACAAGTGGAAGGGTGGATTGGATGGAGGATTGACCATTAATTAATAAGGGTATGTTTGGTTACAAAACAAAAATAGCTATAATAGTCAAATTAAGAATAGATATTGTTCGTCTTATTAGAATAGCCAAATCTCAAAACTCTTAGGAATAGCTTATTCTAATAAGATAAAAAGTTTGGATTCACTATTCTAGCTATTCTAACCCAACCAAACACCGAATAGACTATTCCGAATAGTCTAATTCCAAAAATAACTTATTCTCAATCCAACCAAACATACCCTTAAAGGTACCACCTACCTTAACCTTCAAAAATAATAAAAAAGTATGACATACCTTCATAAAAAAAAATTGATAACTGCCTTTCAGATTTAATTTTTGATTAAATATATTTTTACAGGACTACTTTTTAGAAAATCATTAATGCATTTATACCTTATACTAATTAGTGCATGTAAGTCTTTTATCACATGAAGTATTTAAATCTAATATATTAAATTTTTATACATAAAATATCAAGAAGAACAAAAAAAGCAGCTACACAAATATAATTCAAACTGTTTGGCAACACCTTTTAATCCGCACTAGGATTAAGTTTTAAGGAGGCATAAGGAGCCGATGTTCGGTTGTCTTAATTCGTGAGTAATAGCTAAGGAAGCTAAATGAAGAAGTAGATGTGCCTTAAGACTCGGACAGAGGATTAAGATCCGGGCATAAGAAGGCTAAATGAGATAATCTTAATCCGTGCTAAGAAATTGATGTTTGGCAGGATTAAGCAGCTAAGGAAGCTTAAAGATTTGAGCCAAAGATTGATTTATTGATTAATGGTTCGGGCTTATATAAGCCTTACAACTCACTCTTACAAATAACCCCCTAGACTATTACGTAATGACCTATTTACTCATAGGCCCCTAGAAACCCCGAAAACACGTAAACATACAATATATCTCAACACTCCCCCTCAAGATGGGCGAAAGATATCCACTAAGCCCATCTTGTCACATCCTCTCGCTAAGTCCAATGAATTGAGTCCTTTCGTCAGACAATCTGCTGCTTGGTCTTTAGTTGAAACATGGCCTAACTCCAGTAGTCCACTGTTCAACTTCTCCTTGATGAAGAACCTATCGATCTCGATATGCTTGGTTCTGTCATGCTGCACTGGATTGTTGGCGATACTGATGGCTGACTTGTTATCGCACCACAACTTCATTTGAGCCCCTTGGTCCATCTTGAGCTCCACCAACAGAGCTCTCAACCACAACATCTCTGCCACGCCTAAGGCCATGGCCCTGTACTCTGCCTCGGCTGAGGATCTCGCAACCACTGTTTGCTTCTTGCTCTTCCAGGAGACTAGATTGCCCCCTACAAACATGCAATATCCAGACGTGGACTTCCTGTCATCAGCACAACTAGCCCAGTCTGAATCACAATAGCCCTCAATGTTCAAATGCCCATTCTTCCTGAAGATCAACCCCTTCCCTGGTGCACTCTTCAGGTACCTCAGAATCTGGTACACAGCATCCATGTAACCCTCTCTGGGATCATGCATATAGCGACTCACCACACTCACAGCAAATGATATGTCGGGACGAGTGTGGCTCAAATAGATCAAGCGACCCACCAACCTCTGGTACCTCTCTCTATCAACTGGCTCTCCTGCCTCAGCACTCAGCTTGGACTTCTGGTCAATGGGAGCAACTGCGGGCCTGCACCTCAGCATACCTGTTTCTGTAAGCAAATCTAGCACATACTTCCTTTGAGATAAGACAATCCCCTCTGCACCATGAGCTATCTTAATCCCAAGGAAGTACCTCAATTGTCCCAAGTCCTTCACCTCAAACTCCTTCCCCAATCTCTTCTTCAGCAAAGCAATCTCACTCTCATCATCTCCCGTGATAATCATGTCATCCACATACACCGCAAGCACCGTAATGTGAACTCCATGTCGCCTGAAGAACAATGTATGGTCTGCATTGGTCTGCCGATACCCCATGCCTACCATAGCTCTCCTAAACCTGTCAAACCAGGCTCGAGGAGACTGCTTCAGCCCATAAAGAGATTTCTTGAGCCTGCACACCTTACCAACCGTTTGTTTTGTGCCAAAACCCGGTGGTATCTCCATATACACCTCCAACAAATCACCATGAAGGAAGGCATTCTTCACATCAAGCTGGTGCAACTTCCACCCCCCATTCGCTGCCAAGGAAACTAGTGTCCGCACTGTGCTCATCTTCGCCACGGGTGCAAAGGTCTCATCATAGTCGATGCCATAAGTCTGACTGTACCCCTTTGCTACCAATCGGGCCTTGTAGCGCTCAACCTGTCCTTCTGGGTTTTGCTTCACAGTGAAGACCCACTTGCAACCAACTGCCTTCTTGCCTGGTGGTAGTAACACAAGCTCCCAGGTTTTGTTCTTGTCCAGGGCCCCAAGTTCCTCTAGCATGGCAGCTTTCCTCTTTGGATCCTCCTTAGCAACCTGCCAACACTTAGGGATAGAGACAATGTCCAAAGATGCAATGAATGCTCCATGTACAGGTGATATGTGAGAGTAAGAGA
Source organism: Carex kokanica (assembly GCA_025461125.1). Classification (NCBI taxonomy): domain Eukaryota; kingdom Viridiplantae; phylum Streptophyta; class Magnoliopsida; order Poales; family Cyperaceae; genus Carex; species Carex kokanica. Next base: position 428,527 of record JAJGRX010000923.1, on the reverse strand, counting down.
CAAACTGGGCAATATCATGTGGAAAGCCATATCGATCAGGGGGAACTCCTGCATTGCTGCGAGAAGTCCTCCTTACCGATAGGGGGTGGGAGGAGTAGAGAGAGGAATCATATCACCTGTGTATTCTGAATCTGAGGTGGATGGTGTAGGTGTCTCAGAAGTCGAAGGAGGCAGGGACAAGGGACTTGGCACAAGTGGCACTGTAGGCACTGCTCCCTCATTCTGCTTTTTTCTTCTCGTGTACACCCTTAGCTCCCCCTGAGCCTGAGTCCTACCATTCTCTGGTTCGGTCCTCTCATGGTCCGACACCACAGCCGACTCCACAATCGGCACCACAGTCAACTCCACAAGCGGACAAGGAATATCCCCCACACTCACCATCCTCCTCTCACTACTACTATCATCCTCCCCCTCTCGCCTCATACCTCCTGTACCGAGCGAGTCCCCAAAGGGCGATGCGACCTGAGAGGAGTAGTATGGCTCAAGCTCTCTAAATGTGACATCCATACTGACAAACAACCTCCTCTCCACTGGACTCCAGCAAACATACCCCTTCTGAGTAGCCGAATATCCAACGAACACACACTTCACAGCCCTTGAATCTAGTTTTCCCACAGTTGGTCTGTTGTCTTGCACGAAGCACACACAGCCAAAGGTTTTGAGAGGAAGAATATCTCCATTCTTACCTCTTAGCATCTCAATCGGAGACTTCCAATCCAATACCCACGAGGGCATCCTATTGATCAAGTAGGCCGCTGTCAGGACTGCTTGCCCCCACAAGTATTTTGGTACCTTCATCGACATCATCATACTCTGGGTTACCTCAAGGAGATGCCTGTTCTTCCGTTCGGCTACCCCATTCTGCTCTGGTGTGTACGGACAAGTGGTTTGATGCTGTATTCCCTGGGATGACAAGTACTCTCCAAACGCCCTGTTGGTGTACTCTGTCCCATTGTCAGATCTCAATACCTTCACAACTGCACCGTATTGAGTCTGAACCCCTTTGTGAAAATCTTTGAAGCAAGCAAAAACATCACTCTTGTTTTTCATCAGATAAAGCCAAGTCACACGAGAAAAACAATCAATGAAAGAAACAAAGTATCTAAATCCATTCACAGCAGTTGTGGGACAAGGCCCCCAGACATCAGAATGCACCAAGTCAAAAGCAGAAGAACTCCTACTACCAGAACTAGAATAAGAGCTCCTGGTATGTTTCCCCAACTCACACGCATCACACACCAGCTTTTCCTTATTGGCCTTTTCAAACAAAGGCGGGTACAACCTACTCAAAACAGAGAAAGAAGGATGACCTAAGCGCCTATGATGAAGCAGCAGTAAGTCCTCCACACTCCTCCCAACTCCTCCAGTACCCTCTACAACGGACGAGAGTGCCGAGTCCATACTCTCCCTATCAAGGTACCACAAGCCATTCCATGTGCCAGCCCCAAGTCGCCTGCCGATCTCCTTCTCCTGAAAGATCACCTTTGGGATATCAAACAAAACGACACATTTTAGTTGTGATATAATGTCACTTATGGATAAGAGATTCACAGGAAAGGAAGGAGCATGCAAAACATTAGACAAGGTCAAAGTGTTGGTACATTGCACGGTACCCTTACCAACCACGGGCTGAGCCGTACCATCGGCAATCTGGATGCTCTCTGGGACTGCTAGGTGAGTATAGGAAGAAAACTCCCTAGCAGCACCAGTCACATGTCGAGAAGCACCAGAATCGACTATCCAATCTGGTGACTTAGTGGTGGATATCGATGCTAGAGCAAGTGTATCACAGGTACCTGTGGCTGAGTGAGCAAAGGAAGCAACGTTACCCCTGTTCCCTGTGTTACCTGAGTCAGAGTACACAAGTGCTGACTTCACCCCTGGAAGTCCAGCTGCCCCAGCCTGTAGCCTGATCCGGCTCTCCTCCTGTATCATGGCTGAGACCGCTTCCTCAAGTGAGGGAATCCTCGTCTGAGCCAGTAGCATAGCAATCCTCTACTCAAACACCGGCGCCAGACCCTGGAGGAACACCATAACCCTGTCCTCCATCTCAATCTCAGAACACACAGGGTCAGTGCAGCATCGTCGTCGGACCCTGAAGTGGTCCTGATCTAGCCATAAGCGATCCAGCTCTATGACATACTCCTGCACAGTCCTCTCCCCCTGTACCAAAGCTAAGATCTCCCTCTTGATTTGGTACACCCGCAGGTTGTTCCCAACACCATCGTATGTCCTCCTCAGCTTCTCCAAAGCCTCTTCCATGGGATTCTTGGCCTTCTCCTTGCCTGAATCCCGGTCAGCCATCGATCGACTCAATCTACACACACAGTTGAGTCAAATCCTCTTTCTTCTTCCTCAAGACTCGATCTTGCACCCTCAAGATCTAAATCCTCATCCCCTCTAACCTCTTCCTCTTCCTTTTAACCCGATCTTGATCTTATCTCATCAAGATTTGAGCTCAAACAATCCAATCAAGAACCCGATCAAACCCTCGTCTCGGGTATCGTGGGGTATAGGCCCCCCACACCGGCCAAATCACAACACAAGCAAGCCCTTACCCGGTGGTCGGCCTAGAGTAGGAGGAGGAGGCCGAAAAGAGGGGAGGAAAGCTGCTGGCGACCTAGAACAGCATCAGATCTGACCTGGCGGAGCAACCAGGCGGCGGAGACACCAGGTGACGGAGCAGCAGCGGCCCTGGCGGCGGCCTAGCCGACCAGATCGGAGCTGGCGGCAGCCTGCTTAGATCCGGCGGTGAGAGGCTGACTGCTACAGTAGCGGATGCTACAGTAACCGCGAAAATGCGAACTGCTACAGTAGCGGGTTGCTACAGTAACCACGAAAACAGTGGCTAACCCTAACCCTAGTTTTGGGGCTCTGATACCATAAAGATTTGAGCCAAAAATTGATTTATTGATTAATGGTTCGGGCTTATATAAGCCTTACAACTCACTCTTACAAATAACCCCCTAGACTATTACGTAATGACCTATTTACTCATAGGCCCCTAGAAACCCCGAAAACACGTAAACATACAATATATCTCAACAAAGCTAAATGAGGATCCTTTAGTCTTAAGGAGACTTAAGGAAGTCTTGCCGAACAATATCAAAAGTATTTTATAATGAATCTAATTTAAAAGAGAAAATCGAGTATAAAACATTCATAGTTTTAGATTTACAAAAAATTTATTGATAAACTAAATTAATAAATAAAAAGAGTGAGTGAAAAGATTTTTTATTTTAGTTTGAGAAACATATTGGAAATGGAAGCGTGAGGATCTGTGGTGCGATTCTAACGACAAAGTGACACCAACGCATACCGTTTTTAAAACGATTGCATTTGTTGGCCCACATCTATTTTTTTCCTCCTAAAATAATGTTTTTTTTGTAAAGACCGAATTAATTTATATACTTGAATCCATTCAAAAGTATAGGGCTTTGTGCGTGCACATGTAGGGCTGTCAATGAGCTGGCTCGGGCCGAGTTGGGTCCTAACTCAGCTTGTTAATTCTGGACCGAGCTCTTACCGAATGAGCTGGACCTAGGGCATCCGAGTTAAAATCTCAGTTTGAAATCGTAACGAGCCAGCCCGAGCTAGCTCGCGAGCTGACAAGCTGGCTCACTGGATCTGACTGGATCTTGTTTTAACCGAGCTAGACAGTATAAAATGCACACAAATTTTTACAAATTCACAAATTGATGTCTAGCCGAGCTAGCTCGCAGCTGGCGAGCAAGTTAGGTCCTAGCTTGAACTCGTTAATCTGGATCGAGCTGGCTCGTTAAGCTCGGTCCAGTAACGAGTGAGTTGTTAGCGAGCGAATCAGGTGTGAGTCACGATCGAGCCACGAGCTACGAGCTTTTTTGACACCCTACGCACATGCACATAAATAAAATCTGCTCGCTTAATTGCATTCTTTGAATGGCCTATTTAAATTACAGGTGACGTATAGGTTTGACGTTTCAATATGTCTTCGTTTGAATTCACAATCTGATTTACTAACTGAGCTGGAATAGGTTTAGCACAACATATAAATTAGACTTTTTTTATTTTACATTTCCATATTGTCATGTAAATAATCTCTTTCTCTTCTCTTACTTTTATACTTTCATTTTTCAAAAACTTTGTAAAATTGACACTATTTGTGTCTGATATATAGAATCTGAGAGCTTGACTTCTACATTTTTCATCAAAAAAAAAAAAAACGTCTTCGCATAATCGCATGGGACGCGGAGGGGGGGGGGGGGGGGGGCTGGGTTGGTTGAGTGCGTATCTTCTGAGATATCTCATATTTTGTATGACCGATAAATATGACCGACGTGTCCAGTGTCTATTCGGGGTCTAGTTTGGAGCTCGATGAATTCTCTCTTATTATAATGCCGATTTTGTATTCATAGTATTAAAAAAATAACAATTAATGGATCTGAAGTTGCTAATAATAATTATTATTAGGAACTTTAGATTTATTAGTCGGACCAATTGTAGTTATAATTACAAAATTCTTAGCAGATAAAGTTGCTATTGTTATGTCATCTTTAATAGATTCTTCTCAAATTGCTTACATAAAAAAATAGATTAATTTTACACAATGAAGTTAGTGCACATGAGGTTTTTGCATCAAATTAAATATAAAAACAAAAAAATGGATGTTTTCCAAACTTGTTTTGTTTTTTTGAGATGCTTGATAGTGGCTATCAAGTTAATACAACATAACCAAAAAAGAAGGCAAAAACAACCTAACAAAAGACTATCTCCCACAGTATTTCAGCCATAGCTCTGTTTGCTGTACCGTTCTTGGTACCAATTATTCGACTCGAGCAACTTTTTGTTTGAAAACTCGTGCGTTCCGTTCTTTCCATAACATCCAGCAAAACAGCTATAAATCTTGGAATGGACTCTGCTGCTTTTCTGAGAGAAAAGGAGGAGCCGAATCCCACAATTCAAATTCGTTGAGATTTGTGCATGAAAAGGTTTCTTTATCGAGATACGCGAATGAAAAATTTTGAATCGTTGGATTCGGAAAAGGAGGCTCCTTCTTTTCTCTCAGAAAAGCAGCAGAGTCGGACCCATAAATCGTGCACCCCATTCATTGTATGCCCATTGTTTCCTGCGTTTAACCACTTTCCAGGAGGTCCACCAAGTTTCTTTGATGGAATCATGGAATCTGCCGGAGTCATGAGTGTTACCCCCCAATGAAGAGACCGAGGCCTTTTGCCATAATCTCTGTGCAAAAATGCATTGAAAAAGGAGATGATATGCCGACTCCAATTGGTATGATGCACAGAAGACACATCTCAATTCACAGGGGATCCCCCTTTTCTGTAACTCTTCTCTTGTCAGAAGTTTATCTCTAAGTGTCAAGTAAATAAGAGAACCGAGTAGGTCTGATGCCCATCGGACCTACTTTTAGGTTCAACGAGCATAATGACCGTCTGATCTAATTTAAGATTTGTCTGCACGATAATTGAAACAGACATGCACGAAATTTAAAGTATTTTGCACAAATCTTAAAGCAGATCGACGGTGATTAAATTCAGCGAAACCAAAGTAGGTCCAATGCCCATCGGACCTACTCTCAAGTCAGTAAATAAATATCTTGACAGTTGGAGGAATCTTGAATTTCCAGGTTAGGATGAATTCCCATTTGATCTGGCCCTTCTGTTAATATTCTGTACACCGAATTAGCCGTGTATAATCCCATTTGATCTGGCCCCCTTCTGTTTTTTTATGGTCATTTTGTAAATCAAGTGTCAATAGAGCTTTCTTGCTACATTTGAGCGGATTGTGCATATTGTAAATTAACTGTATTGAACATTTGAAATTAATGATTAATGATCATGACAGATATAAAATTCTTGTATTATTAGTGGAGCTGCCTCGTAATATTTTAAAAAAACTGATACTTGAACACACAATAAGTTTAATTTTACTATTTGATAAGCCTAAAATTAATTAAATAAAATATAATTAGCCTGTAATTCATTCATTTAAATTTCTTTGAGAATCCGATACAGACAAAGTTTGTTGTTAGCATAACATATTCTCTTAAATTTTATTATTATCTGAATCAATACTTAGCATCAATGTACTTAACAAAGTTTGTAGTTAGCATAACATATTTTATGAAAAAATAAATTGTAAAGAGCAGAAAAAACAACTTTCCAAAACATTTTCCATATATTTGCCAAACACCTATATTCTAAATTTTCTCACAGATTTTTTCAAGTTGAGAATTAGCTAATTGATATTCCTATTCCTATATTGAAAAATTATCGTTCCTATAAATTTTTTGTTGCCCAAACATGCCCTAAAAACAAAAAAGTTGAAGAAAAGTCTTACCATGCCTTTATTTCTCCAATAAAAATCCGGAAAAGCTTTTTGAGCCTGCCGAAATATGGGTCACATACATTATATATTTAGCTAACAGATACATATGAGTTCTTAACCAGGCTTCTACCGTGCTAATCAACAAACAATTGTCTCTCCTCGGATGACTCAGCATACACAGCTGGTGTGGGGCCCCCAGAAAGTTCTCTAAACTGCCATTCCGTTATGTAGCTTGGTCGAGAAGTGATTTTGCCGACTTGCACATCACCACTGAGAATTGACACGATACGCGACATGGATGGCCGTTGCCCAGGAGATCCCTGGGTACACAGTAGCGAGACACCTATCAGCCTCAGTGCCTGATCTTCATTATATGATGTGAGCTTCGGGTCTAATAACTCGAGTGCATAATTCTTGCCGTACAAGTTCCATGCCTGTAGGATTAACAGTTTAGTTTGTATTGTCGTACTTACAGCTCTGATTTCGTTACTGTTAGTATCATGATCAGTACTTTCTCCCTTTTGTTTTGGACAGCCTGGAATGAGGTCCAGTAGGCCGGGCTGGTTTTACCAAAATTTGTGGGACTAATTGTTCCTGCTTCTGAGTTTATGAAAAGCTAGAATTATATATGACTATGAGCATACCCAGTCAAGGAGGTATACTTGATCCGGATCTCGGTTCTCATCTGAATTTGAACGACCTGCCACAACCTCCAGTGCAAGCACGCCAAATGCAAAGACATCTGTCTTTTCTGTGAGATGGCCCATCATTGCATACTCTGGTGCTAGATATCCTCTGTTTAAAATAAGCAAGAAATAAACATTAATTCATCCAATTATTGATTTTTAGAAAAAAAAATCATATCACAGCCTGTTGTACTAATTCCACATTGAAAACCGTAAGGTTTATGCTTGTTCTTTGTGTTCAAGAGAAAAATTAAGAAAGTATGAGAAATAATGAATGATGGTTGTATAAAATAAATATTCCTAGTCTAGTCTCACTGTGTTTATTTATTTTTGTTGTCGTACGGTCAAGCACGCGTATGGGTTCCATATGCCTAGGAGTGTATGTGTTGATAAGAATAAGGAGATAAATGTGTACAACAAAGTGGTATATTGTACAATTGTATTGAGAGTCATGATATAACATTTTGATTTTGAAATGGTACAGTAAATGCTGGTTTTCCATATGTACAACGATAGAGTAGAGACTTACATTGTGCCAGCTACTCTAGTACTGATATGGGTCTTCTTATCATCATAAAGTTTGGCCAAACCAAAATCAGATATTTTGGGGCTAAGATCTGCATCTAGTAGTATATTACTTGCTTTAATATCTCTATGTACAATTTTGACATTGGACTTCTCATGCAGATAAGTCAGGCCATGTGCCACGCCAAGACATATTTCGAACCGAGTCGCCCAATCAAGGTACAAACTATTTTTCCCTGGAATTAAGTAGAAAAAAAGAGTCAAATAAATATATCACTTAGGAATATTGTGGGTATCGATGAATGCCACAACCAGATAATTGAAGGCACTAATAGAAAATTTCAAATTTGGCTAATTAATGATCGGTGCCAATTTGGCAAACCTAAATTCTAAGTGCACAAGTGAGAGATGAGAAAAGCTTAATTACTTGATGCTGGATTACACAATACGAGTGTTAAGGGAGGAAAAAATTGGGTAACTTGAGATTGATTGTAAACCTTAGGATTAATTAGGTTAAGTTTCTTATTAGGAGTAGTTGAGAGGATTAGATTCAGGCAGAATTGTACTATTGAGATTTTAATAGAGAGCCAAGTGCGTTGCAAATTACAAGTACTGTTATATACCGAAGAGGGCTTGATCTAGGCTTCTGTTTTCCAAGTATTCATAGACCAAAAGGGGTTTGTTTCCTTCAATGCAGCAACCATACAATTTTACTAGGTTTTTCTGTTGCACAGCTGATATGGTGGATATTTCTGCTACAAATTGTTCTTTTCCTTGCTGCGATGTTACCGATAACTGCTTGACTGCAACAATGCGGCCATCTGACAATTTTCCCTACACAATGATTTTAGGAAACAACTCAAAACTTAGAGAAAAGACTATACCTGTTATTGTGTCATTGTAAAATAAATTTGTAAAACAGAGATACATACCTTGTAAACGGCGCCATATCCACCTTGTCCAAGAAAATTAGCTGCATCAAATGCATCAGTAGCAGCTCTCAGTTCGGCATAACTAAACACATTAGGTCTATTGATTATCCCCGATAATTCTGACAAAACAATAGAATAGGGTTACAAGATAGGAAAAGAAATATGATTTAAATCAAATCCGACAAACCTAACCCATGTCCCGGCCAATTTTATTGACCTTCTAAATATGATATGAAAATATAGCAGTATTGTACCTTTGTTTATTTCTGCAATTTTCTTCTTGCGTCTCCAAAATAGAATTGAAATTACTGTAATAAGCCCTATAACTGCTATCCCAGCTACAACCCCTAGAATCATACCCGTTTTACTTCTCCCCTTTCCTGAGCCTGGTTCCCTGTTCGAAACGGTAGGGATGAAGTCTGAAAAGTTTCACAATTGCAGAGTAAAAAAGAAGTGGAGATCAAGTAATTATAACAATTGCTTTGGTAAGTTTGAGACTTTCTTTCTTCATCAAGTAATTATAACAAGTGGAGATCAGTTTGTTTGTGCCGGTAGTCTGTGTCTAATATCTTATCCAATTTCCCACAAGAAAGGAGGAAGGAGAAAGAGAGAGAGAGAGAGACAAAGGGACTGGCAGTTGTTGCAAGGTTTAAAAAAAACACAAAGAGAGAGAGAGAGAGACCAAAAGGAGAAACACTTATAGCTGAGATGGCAGGACCATAATAGCCTCGCGTTGGTATGCAACAAGTGCCTTTGCCAGCCCAAAAGAAATGAATTTCCATAAAATTATCTGTAACTGGTACAGTATAGTTTTTCACAACTGCTGCAAAGGACTTTCCACCGGCCTCTCTTCTTATATCAAAATTTTTTTCTTTTAGAACTCCCTACAACAATTAGTTAAAAATGCATAAAATAAATTGGTCAAAAATAAGGAAGTATAAGTACATAAGATATAAGAACAGTTTCATGTCCTTTCTCTATTCCCAAATTACCAAAACTGGCTTGCTTTTTTACAGATATGGGGGTTTGTACTAATATCTCAAAAAAGAATTAGACTTTGTACAAGCACAGAGGACAAACAAGGCAGTGTCTGTATAAATGCTAATTCTAAATTTTTTTTTATGCTAATAGAAATATTTATAGCCTGAATTAAAAAATAAAACTACAACTAAACAAACAAGAGACCAAAACCAGAAGTATGGTACAGGGAGGTATGAGCTGTCATGACACCAGTATGCCCGTAGCAAACAATTATTTCCCATTTTTTTCTATTATTACTTGTAATTTCATTTTTTCATTGTTGTTATGCAGGAAGGTACCGACATCATATTTTACAAAAGTCAGATTGCACAAACCTGGATATAGATATCAAAAATCCTTCTCCCTACACTCTGCCAAACACGTGGGGGTGGATTTGGGTATCCAATCTCAGCAAATTGAAGCTTAACGGTATAGTTTCCATTTTCAAGACCGAACCCATAATATCTCAAAGAAGAAGGTGACATTCGTGAATTCTTAAATAAGTCAGAATCTAGCTTATTTTGGTCTTGAGGTTGAACTTCAATTATGTAAGTAGTATTGGGTGCATCTGCAAAGGCCCCCACATTGCTTACCCCCCATCGAGTTGCACCTGAAAATAAAAGAAGGAACAAATAATTGCAAAATTGCAAATATTTTAGAGTACGCCAGTTTGTTTCTGTTTGTATGAATCTTACTGTACTTGAAGAGACCGAAAGGACATACTATAATCCTTGTACAAAATATATAAATTTGCTATGAAATGTATCATCCATGTACTTCTGAATTGTCTCTGGTGAGGACAGTACTTGGTTTCGTTTTGTACCGGCACATCCAATAATGGAGTTGTATCTTTGGAGGGGCTGCATTACATACTATTAAAAAAATTTCAATGAGTAGCTCATCCCGAAGCACGATCAAGTTATGGGAGGACTTCTTACTATTTTTGATATATATTGGCTATAAAGTACTTGCTCCCCTTTTAATGCATATCACATACATGACTGAGAGCGTTTGGTATCGGGACTGAGGAGGCTCCATCCCCTCCATGTCCCTCTAAATATCCCTGAGCAATGCTAGTATGGTATCAGACAATGGTCATGTATGGGTATAGAGAACATACGTGTCACATAATATGAAGCGGCTGCAAGGTTGGCATTATCTGGTTGGTACATGATCCCATCTTTAGTCAAGGATGTCGATCCGCCACATCTTATTGCGAAAGATGAATCTGAATTGTGTCTTTCTCATAAGTTTACTGGTTTGGAAGAGATATGTGCATAATAATCACACGTAGAGAGAGAGAAAGAGAGAGAGGGATTACAAATAGGAGAGTTCTTGCGACAGGGTATATCTCGCTGAAGGCATTCTAAACCAGAAGGCAGGATACTACAATTTATTGTAAATTTGTAATTTTTAAAGAACTTAGTAAATATGGAAAGTGAAACAAATAAATGAATAAAATCAATCAATCATCATATGTAAAATTAGGAAAAAGAAAAATAGTATTGTAGATACCTGCTATTGGAGCTCCCTATGATGAAGTTGTTTGCGACCAAATTACTTCACAGAAAAACAAAAAAAAGAGAATTCATTTTAATAAAATCAAGGGAACTGACAGCAATAATAATTTAATTTGAATAATGAAACTTTTTATTGGAGGATCGAACTGTTAGTAATAGAAATTCTAAAACAAATCATATGAAAAGAAAGGACCCTAGGAGATGTGATAAAACTTACAGTTGCAAATCATCATTTTTAGTAACCCAAGAAGGGAAAGTTCCTGAAAGTTGATTGTACGACAAATCTCTACGAAGAAGAAACAGCAGAAAAATGAAATTATTATATATGTTGTTATGTCCAGGGATGGAAATAAAATTGAAATATTTTAAGGACAAATTTGAGAAATTTAAATTATGGCGAAGGGGGGGGAGGATTACATCTAACTTTTATGTATATTCACTTCAAATCTTGCAAAAAAAATATTCAAATTAAAAACTAAAATTGTATTTTTTATTTATTTCTGAAATAACGTATAGATCAAATTTGAACTGATTTTTAAAAAAAAAATTGATCTATAGTAAAAAAAATATAAAAAATTTAACAGCAGAAATTTAATGGTTTTATGATGAATGACCAATCGAGTTCTCAATTGGCTCAAAAGTCAAAACATCCTATCTAAATAAATAAGAATACATCTATAAGATTAGTTTTTTAATATGAACAAATATCTTTGATAAAAAAATATGTATTATAAAAACTTAGATATATGCTAGAATTGTATCCAAATATTTTATTTCATGTTAAAGCAAACAGAGCAAAGCAAAATAGAAAAGCAAACTAGAGCACACATGTTGAGGAGGGAAGGGCTTTTTTGAGACGGCAAGCCGCCACTGAGGCTATTGTTTCCAAGAAATCTGTACCAAAACAAATAAACATACATATTAAAACTAAGAAAATAAAATAAGTACTAATTGAAAATTTACAATAAACAGCAAAGGATAACTCTTACAAGTACTTTAGAGTGCTTAAACTGAAAAGGGACTGTGGCATCTCACCGATTATATTATTAAAACTCAAATCTCTGTGAGAAAAATGAAGTGCATAAGAAAAAATCGCAAGGAAAAACTTTAAAGGTTCAGTTTCGTCAGAAAAATTAAAATAATTTTTGAATTCATACAGTTTCAGCAAATTTTGGTATTTAGAGAAATCTGTCGGGAGAGTATCTGATATCTTGCAGTTCCTTAAGACTCTGCAAGGTTAACTTTGAGATTAGCATGCTGGAGGAACTGTATCTGGTATATTCATAGCATGTGCTAAGAGACAGATTAAATTGAATTTAAACACATACAAACTGCTCAAAGATGTCATGTTGCTGATAAAATCCAACGTAGAGCTAGCACCGCTTGTTATGTCCCCAATATATCTTCATTCAAACACATATGTTCGCACACGCGCACACACACAAAAACAAGTAAATAACATACTGTGTTTGTAATAGTGACCTGTAACAAAAAACTGTTGCTTATAAAAACTTCAACCTCGAAGAAACTTACAGACTAGTTAACTGGACCAGGTTTGAAAGACTTGATGGAATTGGCCCTTCAAAAGAATTTCCTTGCAACCGCCTGAAATTTTGAACACTTAATTTGTTAGAATACTTGCTTTGTCAAAACATCTTAGGTACCTAAAAAAGAACATATTTATTAAAATAATCCTTATGTATTATTAGCTTGCATTTCTATGGTAGATAGTTTTACTATCTGGTTATGGCATTTGGAAATACTTGGGGAGCAGAGGTGCAAAATGGTCGAATATGATTTGTTTGGGCAATTAAATTTCATTGTAATGCTTGCCGGATTGTTAAGGTCAGGTTATTGACAAAGTTTGAAGTATTCTTTGTCAAATTTCTCAGGTTGCGTTTAAGTGTAGGTGCAATCTACTTTGAACTTCTGATGAATCACATTTTTTGTCCACGTGGGTTTCGCATCATTCAGGTCCAATTCAGTCAAGTTTTCATTATTCAATTACAGAAATCATAGGGTTAGCTTAAGGTTCAAATTCAGATCTAGGCATTTGCCATTCTTTGTTTATCACATAGTTAGAGAGAGAGAGAGAGAGAGAGCATACAAGTCTTGCAATGATGTCCAGCTGGTACCAATGTAGTCAGGTATTTTTCCAGTAAAGTTGCAAGATAATGCTCGCCTAGAAATGATAAATGACACTTATAATTATCGTACAATAAAAAATAACAAATTTTAAACAATAAAAATATTTTAGAGAAATTACAGGGTCTTCATGTTCTTAAGATTAGTTAGAGTTTCTGGTAATTCACCGCTGAGACCAGAACTATCCATATAGCTGCAAAACATAGAAATTACGTTATTATTTGTATTCTAGTGTTTCTTCCTTTCATGTAATTAGAAAAAATATATAAGATATCACAAAAAAAATATATGCAAAAAAACTTAACAGTTGTTGAAGACTTGTTAAGTTCCCGAATTCGTCTGGTACCGAGCCACTGAAGTTGTTACCTCCCATTCCCCTGCAATTGGAAAATTAAAATTAATGGAATTAAATAAATTATTTAGTTGTGGAACTTAAAATTTTTGTGTGGTTTCTTTTCTCAACCAGGAAAGAGAAATCTTACAGAGATACGAGGTTTTGAAGATTGCCTAATTCCTTTGGAATTGTACCCGACAAAGCATTGATGCCAAAGTTTCTAGTATTTGGGATGTCAAGAGAAAACAATTATATACAAAGAAGTTTAAAATTCTTCTTTTAGAAATACATTGTTAATTTATTTAAAAAGTATCATTTACATGTATTGCATGGGAGTCATGTTCCCCACGAATGCGGGTATAGGACCCGTTAAACAATTTCGGCCCAAGTTCCTGAAACGTCAATGAAGCTGAATTCTTACAACATGACACAAAACAAACAATATAAATACATATATAATTTAAATATTTTTTTTATTAAAGGACCCGGTACACTCCAACATCTTTTAGATGTTATTCTCGAGAATTGAACATGCAACCTCTATGTAAAAAGACAGGATTTGTGGCACTAAGTCAGATGCTAATTTATAAAAAGCTATTTCTCGAAAGTAAACTCTCACTACTAGAATTTTCGGTTTTTCCATGCGCAGCCTCTGTTATTTCCAAGGAGAGGAAATGTTATTTCATGGAGTTGCCTACGGGAGAACAAAAGTAGAAAAAGGGGGACTTTCATGTATATCCCTCAATATATTCAAAATTATGAATTTTCTCCTCTAAATTTTCAAGACTCACAAAATTTTCCATTTTACCCTTTATTAAAAACATAAAAATATTGTAACTTATTTAAGAAAAATATCAGTCTTATATATGAGTGGTTTTTGAGGACAAAATGAGTATTTTATACAAGGTAAGGGTATTATGGGTATCCGATTTTTAAGGGAAAAATGGATATTTTACAAAAGGTAAGGATATATTGGATATCTTATAAGATTAGCATTTTTCTTAAACAAGCTACAATTTTTTATGTTTTTAATGAGAATAAAATGGATATTTTATTAATTTGATATAAGACAATAAAATAGATAAATTTGTGAGTTTTAAAAAGTTTAGAGGAAACAATATATAATTTTAAACTTTAAAGTTTAGAGGAGGGGATACGTAATTTTAAAGTTTTTTGAGGGGTATACGTGAAATCCCTCCTAGAAAAAAAGAAGGTATAATTAGCAAACTTCATTACAAGTCAGAAAGGTAGGTCAGAACTTGGAGCTCATCTGGTATAGTTCCCACCACATTCAACTCATACACTCTCCTGTGTTAATTCCAAGAGAAAAGGAAAAAAAAAAATAATGTGAAATGTGAAAACAAATATTAATTGAATCAATTCTTAAGAAAAGTTTAAACAAAACAATGCATGAACACTAAAACAAAAGATTAAACAAACTAATAAATTAAATATTTGAGAGTCATGTATAAATTAAATTGCACATGGTTCACGTCCTTCTTAAAATGCGACAACATGCATTTCATAAAAGTGGTTGGGCGTTAATACTTCTTAGCCATGCCATGAAATTAGCAATAAGGATTCATTAATCAGATAGCTAAATATTCGACCTAATCTAAATAGACATGTATAATTTGGATAAACTTACAACTTGACAATGTGGCATGTATTGTTGGAGTCGCATTGACACTTGATTCCTGGGTTGAAGTATGGGTTGTTGTCGATATCTGTGGAGTCTATAGCCCACCCGCTACACGGTTCGCCACTTATGTTCCAATTGGAATTAGCCTTCTGTCCCCACCTCCCCAATATGGCATTCAACGCAGCCACTGTAGCGAATAAATAATACAATCATAAAATGGACTCCTTGTTAGAGTATGGAAATATATTTTGTTTTGATGATAACATGTACAGTGGAAAAAACGTGTCGTGCCATGTCATGACTAACTTGTCGTGACTTTGGTCTCGTGCCGTGCCGTGATTAAGTTAATTTTTTACGTGCCGTGACCAAAATGTCAAGAGGTGGCTCCGACACGCGAATGGTCACGCTGTGCCTAACATGCCGTAACCATACGTGACTCGTGTGACAATTTATTTATAATTTAGGTTAGTTTATTCAAGATTCACCACTAAATCAATATCTAATGGTCCTAATTACACGTGACTCGCATGACTACGTGCCGTGCCGTGACTAAATTTTTCACGTGTCGTGCCAAAGTTTTAAAAGATGAACACGACACGCGATTGGCCACGACACGAGACACGCGAATCACGGCACGTAACTGACACGCGTGCCGTGCCGTTCCGTGACAGAGCCAGCTTCGCCGTGCCATTTTTCCCACTCTAATAACATGGATCAAGTTATGCCCTCGGTAGGAACAACGTTGATTTATAACAAAATCGTACTGAGTCCATTTATTTCCTATCAGTTATTTCCATTGTTTATAGATGAAAGTTTTTAGCATTCAATTTTTTCTTAAAATTAAACTCAAGAAATAGAAATAATAATCAAATCTTATTTAAGTGGCGAACGAATTTTACACGTATCACATGAAATAAATTTATATTACATGCATGAATATATATAAGAATTATCCTGAGAAAAAGAAAAAAATATATTTTTTAATTATATGGCAAATGAGGATAATTTTTTATTCATAGAAATTAATAAATAAAGTGGTAGAGAAATAGAAAGAATATTGCGGGACTTGTAACACATTAAGAAATATCGGGATTATTGGTCCCAATCCAAAGATTTTCTTTTTTTCATTTCACACATCTTGAGAATCAGCTAAGATCTGTTGCCACAAAAGATCCATCACTGTTTGAATCGAATGAGTCCGATCCGAACTAGGGTGAAATTATCTGAAACAAAATGGGGATTTTTAGGTTATTTTTCTTAGATTGAAGCTTATTCTAGCAAAAATATTTGAATTTGGTTAAGAAATAGAGAACCTTTTTTTTTTATTGAGAGAGAATCATGGAAGGAAAAAAAAGGAGTTTGAATCGGAGGAAGAAAAAGAAGAAAAAAAAAATATGGCAACGTTTGGTTTCAAATTTTTACTCTAGTTTGGATCAGATTCATTGGTCCCGATTCAAACAATGCTAGAACTTCTGTGGCAGAAGATTTTGTAGCTCATCGAGATGTGCAAAATGAAAAAAAAATTATCTTTGGATCGTGACCAATGAGTCCGATCCAAAGCTTTGAATCAGAACCAATAATTATGATATTTCTACAAATTTTACAATCCCTGCATAGTTCAGAGGCAGAGTCAGATTTTCGAACTATGAGGATCAATTATATAAAAAATTCTGCATAAAATAGAGATCAATTTGACTGTATCATGACATTTTACTATAATTTATATAAAAAATTATATATAAAAAAAATAATAAGGATCTTTTTAATTCTCTACCTCTTTTAGTATTATTTTCTATGAATAAAAAAAATTCTCCAAATAAGTTCTGCCAAAAACGCATGAAATTTTAGATCAAAGCTGAATAAGTACCTACCAAAGTCGTGAAGAAAATAAAGTCAATTGATCTATATTAAATAATTATTGGGACCATTGAATTTTAGTAAAAATATGAGCATTCCTAAGGTCCCGTGAATTTTACAAAATTAAAAATTTCAACTTGCCTCACCTACTACTAGTTTCTTCACGACTTTATTCAAAAGTTACAATAGTTTCTTCACAACTTTATGCAACTTTTGAATTTTTGAATTTTAAAATAATTCTTCACGACTTTACAAAATTAAAAATAAAGTTTGGTCCGTTCCGGTCCAAAACCTCCGCTCCCAAATAAAAATTCTGAATCCGTTTCTGCTCTAAGTAGTTTTATATAATTATTTTAATTTTTGTTTGTAATAATAGTACTAATAATAATAATTATTATTATTATTATTATTATTATTGTTATTATTATTATTTTATTATTATTAATTGTTACCTATGTTTGATAAGTCCACTGCGTGGGATGATGCGGACACCTTTTAATTGGGTACACTCATATAGTTGCAATGAAAGTTTTAAAGGGAAGAGACAAATGAGAGGAGGGGAATGATACGGACACCTTTTAATTGGAAATGAACTCTGCTATTTATTTATTTTTAGAGAAAAGTAGGATTTTATTTTTCTGATTCTAACTATTCAAATTTGTTGATATTTGTGCATGAAAAAATTTCTTTATCGAGATACCCGAATGAAAAAATTTGAATAGTTGGGATCGGAAAAGCAAAACTCTATTTTTTTCTAAATAAAACAGTAGAGTCGGATCCTTTTAATTGGGTACACACTAGTTGCAGTGAAAGCTCCAAGGGAAGAGAAAAATGAGAAGAGGGGGAAATGAGAGAGAGCGACTGTGTTGAAAATAATAAAGATACAGAAGGGATTTGATCTCAGTCGTTCATTATCGATCAAGCAGTTAGGATTAGATAAAAAAGATAACATCTAATTTAAACAATAATATCAATAGTACGTTGTACACATGTACCAAAAACATATCAATGGAAACTATTTTTTCATCACACTTTATCTTAGCTTCGAAACCATTCAAAAACAGCGTTTGTGCATCTAGTTTTGTATAATTATCATTAATTTATCATAGTAAAAAATCTTTTTGAAAATTTTGATATTCCTATTTTTTCTTCTATTTTGTAGATAGCTAGGTACCTATAATCTACATCGATCAAAGATATATAAAAAATGTTTATAAAGCCCTATAAATTTTATAATAATATAAAGAAAAGTGAAAGGAATAATAGAATCTTCAATGAAAGATCAAAGCCGGAGAGTAGGTCCGATGCCCATCGGACCTATCGAACCTGTGTCATGACCATCCGATCTGCATCAAGATTCGCATCAAGATTCGTGTGTTCTGCATCAAAATCCGTGTAAGACTGTATCAATTTCCGTGTACATAGATCCTGATGCTAATCGTACGGTGATAGAGCTAATTGAACCTAACTCTAGGTCTGATGGGCATCGAATCTACTCCTATCTCCAAAGCCGGTGCTCACCATCATCAATGAGACGGTCATGGATGTCAAACAGTGCATTTAGGACAATATTTATTGAGAAATATAGTTAGCTAAATACAATTACTGTACAGGGGATGTAAATTAAAGCAGAGACATGCCCACTTGGGCTAATGTAATTAACCTTCTTATCAATGAATATATAGAATGGCAAGTTGCCACCTACCCTCCAAAAAAAAAAAAAAAATCTCGTCTAAAACAGGAAAAAAAAAAAAAAAAAAAAAAGAGTACACGCCCCTTTCCCCTTCCCTGTGCCCCTCTGAATTTGTGATAAGATAACTCTAGCCATCAAATTTTGAAAATCTTTTCCTTGTCGGAATATTTTTTGTTAACTATTGTTATTCTAGAAGAAGCTATTAAATGTCTAATTAAGTAGCTCTGATTAAAGATTGTAATCCAAAATTTTGTTGGTCTTGCTTAAAGAAAGATTTTCAGTACATAGTGAAGCAAACCTTCAGTTGGGGGCGTAGCTTGAGCGGTTGCTGGTGCAGCATTAGATATTATCAGGAGGCATAGTACTAGGAACAGCGCAAATGGAGAGTCTAGCATTCCTAACATCTCTCCCAGATCTCTTTCTTTGAGCGCCTGTATGTATGATTAATACAAAGTGGTTTAAAGGTATATAAAGCTCAATAAGTTTGGATGGAGAGCAGTAGAGGGATGGAAGGGAATGGGAAGGAACCAAATTTAATAATTAATGTTCAGTTATCCGACATACATCCCCTTCAAAAATCTTGAAATTACATATTCCCCCCTCTAAAATTCTTAATATCATATTTACCCTTCTAAAGTTCAAAAACTCACAAATTTATCCAATTCACTGATTTTTCTAATTAAACTCATTTTAAATATATAAATTACCCATTTTACCCTTGATTACAAAAATAAAAATTCTTACTCCCCTCTCTCTAAGAGAAACCGTTTGATCCTTCTGTAAGATTGGTATCATCAGCTAGATCTCAATTTGAGGGAGCCCTCCCTTAAAATTCCGTCAGCAGCAATTGAGAGCCTTCTACTGGTCTTCTATCTTTCATCGATTCACTGCTCTCTCTTAGTAGCGATTGACAGAGCTCTCCCTTAAACTGGCAGTTAGTTACAGCTGCTATGTACTTTGTATCAGAGCCTATACTAGGTTGAGAGAGGACCAGATGCAATTCTGAATTTCAAAATTTGACAAAATGGGCACTGATGAATGCGATTTTTGCAAGCTTTCCGAAAAGTGTTCATTTGTTGAAATTGAACACTCGAGCGCTGTTTTATGACCGTTTGAAGTTTTGTCGTTGTTTTTCGCCTTCTCAGTGAAGATATCATCCCTATCCAAAGTTAATTTAGCATAATTTACCGTATTTTAGCATAATTTAACATAATTATTGTAATTCAGTGTAATTTAACATAATTTCAAGTAATTTAGCGTATTTTAGTACAAATATGCTAAGAGGAGGGATCGGATTACACCGTTTTTTGTGACATCGAATTACATCGTCAATTTTCAAAGTTTTCAAAGTCCAAACAGTTGATCCAAACCGTTCAATATGATGGATATATTAAAATGTGCTTGCAGATCAAATTTTACATTTTTTGAATTTTTTTACTATTTATTAAGTACTTTACAAAATCGTTGTTTTCAGACCATTGAATTTTTGTACCCATCTTAATAAATAGTAAAAAAATTCAAAAAAATGTAAAATTTGATCTGCAAGCACATTTTAATATATCCATCATATTGAACGGTTTGGATTGACTGTTTGGACTTTGAAAATGGACGATGTCATTCAATGTCACCAAAAAACGGTGTAATATGATCCCTCCTCATATGCTAATTATATATAAAAAAAAACTAATCTAACAAATATTTAAAAAAATTCAAATTTTTAGGGTTAGATTTCAGCATTTTTGCTATTTGTCTCTTAAAAAAAAAATTAGTACCGGCTATTTTATGGCCAGTACCGAAAACAATTAAAACCGGTCAGAAAATGGCCAGTATGGATAGTTTTATAAATTCCCAAAGTTCAATGGACACAAAATTGACACAAAATGGACCTTTATATACCTTTATCTACTATTTATAAAATGGACACAAAATTCAATGGTCTGAATTTAACAAATTTTTGTAAAATACTTAATAAATAGTAAAAAAATTCAAAAAAATGTAAAATTTGATCTGAAAGCATATTTTATTGTGGAGACCATGTTGAACGGTTTGGATCGATGATTTGAAACTTTGAAAATGTAAAAAATAGTTGTGGTAACTTTTTGTAACTCAAAATTGTGGTAACTAGATCCCTCCTCTTATATTAATTATTGCTATTGTTAAGTGCTAAACTGTGTATACTGCAAACCTGATCAAGGATAGACATCTCTGGTATAACTCTTGAATGGAGACGAATATAAAGGGTGGATCTTTGTCCAATTCCGACATTTTTAAAAATACCCTAAGTTCAATACAAATTATTAAAATTACCCACGGTCCCAAATCTTTATTAAAAATATCCATACCGGCCAATTATTGGCCGGTTTTTATTAAAAATCCGGACCGGCCAATTATTGGCCGGTTTCGTGATTTTCTTTTTATTTTTTATTTTTTTTAGAGAAAAATTGCTAAAATGCTGAAATGAAATCTAACACAAAAAAATTGAATTGTTTTTTTAAATATTTGTTAGAAAATACGCTACAATAGGGCTGAATTTGTGCTAAAATACGGTAAATTAAAATAATTATGCTAAAATACAGTAAATTTACTAAAATACGGTAAATTACAATAATTATGTAGAATTATGCTAAAGTACGCTACATTATTATACTTCAGCATAAATCAAGTATATTTAGCGTGTAACACGCTAAATTACTTGATTTATGCTGAATTACAGTTAATTACAATAATTATGTAGAATTATGCTAGAATACGGTAAAGTACGCTAAATTACGTACGAATAGGGATGATATATTCACTGAGAAGGGGAAAAAACGACAACGAAACTTCAAACGGCCATAAAACGGCGCTCGAGTGTCCGATTTCAGCAAATGACCACTTTTCGGAAAGCTTGCAAAAATGCGCATCGTCCGTGCCCACAATGTTGGATTGCCAAATTCAAAATCGCCAAAAAACTAAGAGAAGGGCCTCAAAACTTCAGTTGAAGTTTCCGATTGAGATTTTCATTTCTATTCTCCAATCTACGTGGCTCAGTAAATTAGTTATATAATGAACTTGTAGAGTATCAATTTTTATTATTTTTTGGAATTTTTTACTATTTTTTATGTTTTATGAAAGATGGCACAAAATCGGCCCTATTCATACGTAATTTAGCGTAATTTACCGTACTTTAGCATAATTCTACATAATTATTGTAATTTACCGTATTTTAGTAAATTTACTGTATTTTAGCATAATTATTGTAATTTACCGTATTTTAGCACAAATTCAGCCCTATTGTAGCGTATTTTCTAACAAATATTTAAAAAAATAATTCAATTTTTTTGTGTTAGATTTCATTTCAGCATTTTAGCAATTTTTCTCTAAAAAAAAAAAAAAAAAAAAAAAAATCACGGAACCGGCCAATAATTGGCCGGTATGGGTATTTTTAATAAAGATTTGGGACCGTGGGTAATTTTAATAATTTGTATTGAACTTAGGGTATTTTTAAAAATGTCGGGTCCAATTAATTTCCTGTGGCCATCTCTCTCGCTGACATCGCTGTTTACTTTTTTGTGTGAAAGTGCTCGGCAGCGGCTGCCAAGGAGACCAGGAGTCTCTATTAGTCTATATATAGGTAGCAATCAAATTGGAAATGTATCAATCCCAACAACAATTGTTAAATCCATTCTTATTTTTCTTTCTTTCCTTTCATACTTTCCTTGAACTTCTATTACATTGAACGAGTCAATCTGTTTGTACATGTGGCTTAGTTGCTCATAGTTGGGAGTTCAGCCTGTCTTGAGAAAGTTTTGAATAGATGTGCCGTAGTCATAAAATATGAGAAAGCTATATATATATATATATATAGAGAGAGAGAGAGAGAGAGAGAGAGAGGGGGTTGGCTAATATCAAAACGTTTGTTTCTAGACCATGAAACAAATGCTTCGGTTTTTACATATTCGAGATTCAAACAGTCGATCCAAACCGTTCAACATTCAATCTATAATAAAATGTGATTGGAGACCAAATTTTACATTTTTTGGATTTTTTTTTTACTATTTATTAAGCTAGTTTTAAAATCATTATTTTCAATGATCTATAAAATTTTCACTGTTTATTAAAATCAGCGATTTTAAAACTGACTTAATAAATAGTAAGAAAATCCAAAAAATATAAAATTTGGTCTCCAAGCACATTTTAATATAGAAATCACATCTACCGGTTCGGATCGACCGTTTGAACTTTGAAAATCGAAAAACTAATTAATTGCATCATGGCTCCAGAACAAAAGTTTTGATATTAGCCAATATATATATAGAGGAGGGTTCAAATGCCTCTATTTTTAAAAACTTTAATAACTCAAAATTTAAAACTTAAAAATTAAAATAAAACCGTTAGATGTGATCTATGTTATTTTATCTATGTGCTCACAAAAAATTATCACATTTTAATTTTTTTTTTATGTGAATCAATAAGTTGAAAAATTAACGTCTAGAAATTATCCACATTAGTACGTTTTTTACAAGCTCTTGATGACAACCAAAACAAAATTGAAATGTCATAATTTTTTATACGTTCATAGATAAAATGATGTAGATCATATCCAACGGTTTTATTTTGACTTTTAAATTTTAAATTTTGAGTTATTAAAGTTTTTAAAAATAGAGACATGGTGGAGGCACAAAAAATGGAGGCATTTGAACCCTCATCATATATATATATATATATATATATATAGAGAGAGAGAGAGAGAGAGAGAGATAGGCTACCATGCTTTGCAAATTAAAGGGCCTCTTGTGCTTTGGGCTCCTTTTCGGATTTTCAAAATTCAAAATGTCGATCCGACCGTTCAAGTTGTTCTCCATATTGAAATATGCTTGGAGACCAAATTTTACATTTTTTGGAACTTTTTTACTATTTATTAAGCCACTTTGAAAATCACTGATCCAATATATATATATATATATAGAGAGAGAGAGACTGGCTAAGCTCAAAACGTTTGCACCAAGCCCTTGGTGCAAACGTTTTGGTTCTCCTATTTGCAAAGTCCAAACGGTCGATCCAAACCGTTAGATATTTAATCCATATTAAAATGTGCTTGGAGACCAAATTTCACATTTTTTGGAATTTTTTTGCTATTTATTAAGCCACTTTGAAAGTTGCTGATTTGGGTGAACAGTAAAAACAGTGCAATAAAATTCTGGACCGTGTGATCAGCAACTTTCAAAGTGGCTTAATAAATAGCAAAAAAATTCCAAAAAATGTAAAATTTGGTCTCCAAGCACATTTCAATATGGAGAACAACTTGAACGGTTTGGATCGACCGTTTGAACTTTGGAAATCCGAAAACAATTCGTTTGCACCAAACCCTTGGTGCAAACGTTTTGAGCTTAGCCACTCACTATATATATATATATATATATGAGAATGGCTAATATCAAAACGTTTGTTCCTGGACTCAGGAATAAACGATTCAGTTCTCCAATTTCCAAAGTTCAAACAACAAATCCAAACCATTAGATGTTCAATCTATATTAAAATGTGCTTGGAAACCAAATTTTACATTTTTTGGAATTTTTTTACTATTTATTTAGCTGGTTTGAAAACCGCTGTTTTTCAATGCTACAGAAATTTAATAAAAACAGCGGGTTTTTTAAATGTGCTTGGATCCAATTACACCTTTTTTTTTACACATCTTAACACTGTTTTTTTATAGGTCAATTTTACGATTTCAAAGTCCAAATAGTCGATCCGAACCGTTCAACATGATGGATATATTAAAATGTGCTTGGAGATCAAATTTTACATTTTTTTGAATTTTTTTACTATTTATTAAGATGGTTACAAAATCATTGTTTTTCAATGGTTTGAAAACAACGATTTTGTAACCATCTTAATAAATAAAGAAAAAATTCAAAAAAATGTAAAATTTGATCTCCAAGCACATTTTAATATATCCATCATGTTGAACGGTTCGGATCGACTATTTGGACTTTGAAATCGTAAAATTGACCTATAAAAAAACAGTGTTAAGATGTGTAAAAAAAAATGTGTAATTGGATCCCTCCTCATTATGAGATAGTTAAGTATATATAGAGACTGTTTGGACTTTGAAAATCCGAAAATGAGTCCAAAGTAAAACATTCGTTTTGTTTTGCAAAGCACAATAGCCCATCTCTCTCTCTCTATATCCTTACTCCTTATAAAACTACCTTGAATTTTAGAGAAATGAGGAGGCTATCTTCCCATAGAAGATCTCAGCCTCACATTCAATTAATCTCAGCCATTGATCACTGTTTGATTTTATATATTATTTTTTATACAGTCTTTCGTGTAGAAGTTTAAAATTAAGTGGTAAACTAATCATTCCAACACGAAGCATATTCTCATCCATTAGTATCGCCACATATTTTCCATTTATTTTCTCTGTTGTTGCGCGTTCCCACGCGCCTTTCTCCTTCCCCAACACACCGACGCAGAATATGCTTTCCTATTTTTTCATTTTTCCTTCCCAACGCAGAACCGACCGACTAGGGGCTTCTCTATTCCTGCGCGCTTTCTTCCCGACGACAGAAGAGGAGGGTGTTGAGCGAAGAAAGGGAAAAAAAAGAGAGGGCATCAGCCCTAAACCCTCTCTGCAACATCCTTTCTCTCTCTCTCTCTCTCTCTCTCGCTTCAGACCTCAGCACCTCAGCACAGACCCGCCCCCAAGCACTGACACGCCCCGTCGCCTCCAGCATAGACCCTCGCCCCTTTTCGTGAATTGAAGCTTTTCTTCGGTAAATCCCTCTATGTCTCATTGTTTATTTATTTTGCTTCTTTGTGGTGCCTTGTAAGGCTTGAAATCTGAACTCGTGTTGAGTTAAATCTGTGCCTTTACGAATTGCTAGCTGATTTTGCTTGATTGGGGTTCAAATCTAAAATTCTTGTGTGCTCTGAAATTTAGTTTGGTATGTTATAGCTTGACAATGACGGTAATGGTTGCTTAAGTTTCTTTTGCTCTGAAATTTAACAAATATCACCTATATCCTGTTTCACTTGTAATTGGAGTGGGATGTTTATGCGACCTTATAGAGCTAATATATTCCTTGTGGGCTTGTAGCACTAGGAGACAGAAATTTGCTGGTTTTGAATTTTCATCCTTGAGATTTCTTAGAATGATGAGTAGCGAAATTAGTTAATTCCTTAATTACAAAATAAGTGATGCACAACACAATTGTGATCCTTCACTATTTTTCTTTTATGGTTTTTTATTATATATTCAACTGCATTGTTATGTATTGTGTTATTTGATAGCTCAAAGACAAGTTGGGGAGACACGTTCAAATAAAAGGAGCTCTAGGTCACACCAAATTATTAGAAAATCTGCGTTCCTTCCTCTGAAGTGGTTTACGATAGGGCAGTACTGGTGGTATGAAAGAATGAAACGGGGGAGGAGGAGAGAGCATTACCAATGGAACATGGATATTTTTGGGGTTTCTAAAGTTCGGGTACGAATAACTAATTTTTATCTAATGACACTTTATAATACTAATGAGTTTATTGATCAAGTGTTACTTTTGAGTTATAATTGTCATTTTCCTGGTAAATGCTGGCTGCACAGCCAGAAGTTCAGAGTTTCACATATATAACATTTTTTAAATTCAGTCAAAAGTTGAAGGTTAAGGCTGAGGTAAGCAAAAGTATTTCCAGCTGTATTTGACATGTCCAGTACAACTTATGTAATCCTTGAGGTCGTTAGTTTGAATATTCTATACAATTTTCTATACAGGCTGAGGCAGAGCTCATCTTAGCAGTTGTGTTATTATTTGAGCGGCTTGGGATAAAATCGTCAGATGTGGGGATTAGGGTATGTAGCCGAAAGGTACTTTCCTCAAGATCTTTTCATTGATCTTATGATTCATGTCCATGTTATCCAGATTTATTTAGACAGGTGTTATCTGTTCTTAGGCTTTAATTATCTTTTTGTACAGGTTTTACAAGCAGTGCTACATATGTATGCTATTCCAGAAAATCTTTTTACCCAAGTCTGTGTAATTGTTGACAAGGTAAGCTTCTGTCTATGCCATATTAAAATATTATATATTATCTATTCATGTTATTTGGTTCATGTACTTACCTTTTTTTATGCGTGCCAGCTTGGCAAAATTACATGAGAAGAGATGGAGAAGGAGTTGGTTTCATTAGGCGTTTCAACCAAAGCAGTTAATGGACTAATTGAGGTGCTTTCCCTCAAGTCATTATCGAAGCTTGAAGGTCATGCTCAACTTTCCTTTTATAATATTCTTTTCCTTTCTTTCTATTGAAGTTGCAACTTTCTAATTGGTATACAATTTGAGAAGTTTTTTGTATTTATAGAGGTGTTGGATTCTGAGGGAGAAGCTGTTTCTGAGTTGAAAAAACTATTTTCTTTTGCCGAGAGCTATGGTTATGCTGGCTGGATTTGTTTTGATGCATCTGTTGTTTGTGGCCTTGCCTACTACACAGGAATTATTTTTGAGGTTTAAACAACTCTATTTTTTTTTTACTCATTTACTTAATAGTGCAATGCTTCACCCTAATTAAGACATTACTGGCCTTTAAATGCCATAAACTAAGTTTACTGAGCACCAAAATTGAAGACCAAATGCAATAACGTAGTACTCATTGAGACTTTAAATTTAGGATTAGGAGCTTCTGACAGTCTAACATGTGCATATTTTATATTTATGATGTTGTATATGAAATACCAAGGTTAAGTCAGTGTTGGTCCAAAATATTTATTTAGAACAATATTTTGGTTGACTTGACCACCAGTGGGTCAATAAACCTGACAGGTGAATCTGCAAGTGGTAAGTCGGGCAACCCTGATATGGTAGCTGTTATAACCCAAACATTTGGGCTTTGTTTCTTGTTTTTCATGCTTTTTGTATCAAGGAGCTTCAATTAAATTAGGCCTTGGATTGTTTTGTTTTACCTTTTGTTTTCTTCTCTTTCCCTTTTTATTTTAACAAGAAATTATGATCAGCTAATCTTATTTTTATTTTTATGGTTGGCTCCGGTTAATCTATTCAGTGTTATATTATCCATAGATGCATTGAAAGAATCTCCTTTGAATTTTGACATTTAAGATTGGTCAAATCTCTTTGTATTGAGCCTCAGTTTATACCCTAATTAACCAAAGAGTCCGAATTTAACTTAAATGAAAGCTCAACGAGATATCTCTTAGTGGTAATGATGCATTATGCAACAGGATTTGTGCTTCCACAACTTACCAGTATTTATCATTATTTGTCTTAAGATGGGTTTTTGCTTGTCTCTCTTCTCATTCTCTTTGATCGCGTGTCTCCTGTTGCAATGCGCTAGATCTGATAATGATTGATTTCAGTCCATTTCTTCCAGAGGCTTATGCGGAACATCCGTTTCTTCCTCTTTTGATTGAATATTTTTTGAGGTTTAGGTTTGTTATGAGTTTGAGACTGTATTTGAAGCTTTTGGCGGAGAAGACAGCAGTGCCTTCTTTTAAGAGGTTGATTTCGAAGCGATGTTTTGACATTAAATTATTTATGACATTGTCGAATAACGTGACCAATCCTTTTACAACCCAAGCACCATTACTGCATTGTCGCCTCCGTTTTTCCGTTAGGGCTTGTTTGGCATAGGGGAAATTTATGGGAATTGATGGTTTTGGGAATGAGATTCTTAACATTAATTTGTTGATTCTCAAATTGGATGATGCTTGTTTAAATACTTTCTTGTATTGTTATGTTGCACTTGTTTAATTAATTTTAGTCTTTGTGCTTGATTTTTGCGTTTAAGAGTTGTTAAATTGTGTTAATTAAAACTTGTTGTACTGTTCAATTATGTTTTGTATAATTAATTTTAGACTAATCAAATAATTCAATTAATTTCAGACTTATCATATAATTAATATTAAGTTTATCAAATACCAAATATCTAAGGAGCCTCAACTAACAATTAATTTACAAAATTACCATAAAAACAAAATAGAGTTAATTGGAGCAGTGGAGTAAAGACGTTCAGGAGCGAAGGGGTCAATTGCAATATGTTCGTTCGCTTGTCTAGACCACCGGGTGCTCACATAAGTGAACAAGGTTTTTTGTGGATCGAGAGTTCAGTCAGGAAGAGGGATCAAAACAGACATTCAGTTTCATTACAGTACAAGCATCACATTTAAATAAAGTGAATAAAATAAATTTTTAATTCCCACGGCAACGCGTGGGGCACTTGACTAGTATATATATATACATGATACAACAATTCTAGTTTTGAAAAGTTCAACAACAAAAAATGTCTAATTAAGAATCAAACATTTGGTTTAGTGACAAAGACAATGCTCTCCGTGCGGGAGGCCACATGTTTGAATCCTAGAAAGATTAATTCTTTGTAGATATTAAATAAATAGTTGGGTGACTTGACTTTCAATATTTACTAAAAAAGATGTCTATCATAATATAGAAAATAAATAAATGATGTTTTGCCTACCATAATATAGAAAATAATATAAATTGTTATAATTAGACTAGTTACAAATAAAAAAGCAAATTTCTTATTACTCCATCTTATAGTGTTAATGCACCATAAATTGTTCATTATCTTGAAAATTACTAGGATCAACGTCAGAAAAAAAAAACACAGAGAGAACAAAATAGACTTCGAAGAAAAAAGACAAAAAAGATAGGGGCAATATTTTAATAGAAAAAAGATTGATGTTTGAAAAATTAACACTTTTTAAAGCCATTTTGAGATTCTTATATAGTCAAACTCTTATGAGACTGTTAGTGACATGAAAATAAAAATATTAAACACCCTAAATCCAAAAAGAAAAGAAAGCACAAATTGTTCAGGTTTCGACAAGTTTCGATCTATAAAATTATTTTTTGAGTCAAATTCAATTGGCCTCATTTTGAATTCAATGAAAAAACAAAACAAAATATGGAAAAGAAAATTTGGCAGCAAGTCAGCAACGAACATTTTATCCCTGATTCTTCGTAGCCATCAGCTCTTTTTTATTTGCTGACACTTTCTCAAATTCTAGAATATAATTTTTTTCTTAGGCTGACTAAAACAGATTTGGACATTCTGTTTTAATCCGACGGTTCAAATTAATTTGACTGGTTCCAACGTGAAACTAACAATCCAAAGTCCAGTGAAATTTACAGCTAAAAAGGGCTTAACAAAAAAATGTTGCAAAATTGAATTGTTTGGGCTTAATGACATTTCATTGGTGATCAAATTATCGTTAAATTGTACCAAATCTAATACATAATTTATCTAACTTTAAAAAATACATATATAATACATTTTCTTATGGTGAAGATTATTTTATTAGTTTTCATGGTCATTAAAAAATGTTGTTATCAACATATTCCTTCCCTCCTTTACAATATTTTGCTCATGAAATGCATGACACAGACCCCAGATTTATGGAATTTGGATCACTCCGGTACCGGATGTTTAATTACTAAATTCAAATTGTTCTTTAATTGTAGCACAAATCTCAAAAACATACCCACTATGTTTAAATAGACATCAAATTCCGATCGCTCGGTTGGGACTTAATCTCAGCTCATTGGACAGGATATGATACCACAGGATGAGATAGGAGTAGGTCCGATGGGCATCGGACCTACATTTAGGTTCAATTAGCTCTAGGACCGTACGATTAGCATCAAGATCTATGTGCACGGAAATTAATACATACTTGTACGGATTGATGCAGATCACACGAATCTTGATGCAGATCGAATGGTCATCACACCCATCGAACCAAGGTAGGTCCGATGGGCATCGGACCTACTCTGCTTCCCCACAGGATACAGACTCTAATTTACGAAATTCGCATCCTCCGAGATATCTCAAACTTTGAGTGATTCTATGAAAAATCTGAACCATTAAAATCCTTTCTGCACGAATCTCAAAGTACATTAACTGGCCCCCTCCATTTCAAATAGGCACCGTTTAAATCCACTCAAAGTTTGAGATATCTCAGAGGATACGGACTCTGATTTATGAGTGCAGCAGCTATTGGTTATAGACATTTGGGCCACAGCTTGTTACAAATTGCTGGGCCAATGGGCTTTTTAACTCATGAGAGTGGGCCACAGCTTGTTACAAATGCATGGCCGATGGGCTTTTTAACTCATGAGAGTGGGCCACAGCTTGTTACAAATGCATGGCCGATGGGCTTTTTAACTCATGAGAGTGGGCCACAGCTTGTTACAAATGCATGGCCGATGGGCTTTTTAACTCATGAGTCATGCGAGTGCTTTGGTTGCTGGTTAACTCGCCCGCTGCAATTTGTGAATACAAATTGTTTGGGATCGATTTACAAAAGTTTATGTTGATAATGTTAATCAGAATATTAAAAAAAAAAATTCTATTTTCTCACAAAGAGAAGAATATAACAAAATTTTAGTACATGAGAGAAAATTACTCCCTGATGCCAATTGCCAAACATCAATCAACTTTTAAAAGAAAAGCTCCCTCCCATACCTTCTAGAATTGCAAAACTCCACACTCAAAGAGATGCTATAACTGCAAGCTTTATCAGTATGTACAAACAAAATTGGTGTTTTGATATTGATATATTTTCTTTTAATTTGTTACAAGATCAATTTCAGTTGTACACAACCAATTGGGATTGCTTTCACAGTACAATCGATGAGAAGCTTCCTTGAAAATCTGTTTGGTTTTTCAGCATTCCTTCAATTTTGGCTCCCTTTCTTGTTAGAGGGTCAAACATGAATGTAATCAATCATATAAAATTTTCATACTGCAAAACAGTATTAGTAGCATTTTATTCTAAACTAAAGAAAATTGTCTAAAAGTACCCAAAAAAAAAAAATTCAATTGAGTTCAAAATCTATTAATTTTGATAGGTCTAAACCCATCTCAACCTGCTACTTCCAAAATTAATATACTCTTTTAAAAATAGTTTTTGAAAGAATTTGAAAATTAGATTTAAAAGGCGAAACGTAAAATACATAATATGATATTTGGGATTTGAACCAAGTCAACTATAAAGTGAAATTCTAACCACTATAACACAAACATATATTTAATATTTTATGAGCGAGCTGAATTGTATAAGAACTTCAGACAATAAAATTTGATTAAATTTCAATATACATAATTAAAAAATTTATAATTATAGAGAGGACTAAACATTAAGATCCCTTAGTTTGCAAGATCTGTCTCTGACTATAATTTAAGCAAGAAATAAATCTATGATCTTAATCTCTTGTTCAAGCTCTAGAAGTTTTCTTCAATTTCTCTGCATCTCATTTTGTTTAAAGTCATATTAATTAAAGCTTCAAGCTTGAAAATGTTTTCTTCAATTTCTCTGCATCTCATTTGTTCGGTGCTTCCACATTATTCGTTCCTTCAAGTAACCGTCATCTTTCCAAATTACTAGAATTAAATGAAAAAAATAGTACGCAAATACCAACATTTTTCGGGTAAATACGCAATGCAAAACCTATACTGCTATATCTAATATTCTAAATGTTCAGAACAAAATAATAAAAAAACAAAACAAAACAAAACAAAAAGACATCCTCCACATAAAAAATAAAGGGAGACAAATTTTCAAGAGAAATGGGGCGAACAAAACCCTAATTTTGATGTAGCTCGCCGGAGAGGATCTCGGCTGCGACGGCACCGCCATCTCCGCCAGAGGAGAGGGAGAGAAGAAGGCGGCGAAAGATCGACACGGCACACAGGATCCGGAGTGCGCCGGCTTGTTGATACCCAAGCTCTTGAGCCGTTCGGTCGAGCAGTCCGACAAAAATCGGCCGGTTCAGCATCTCGACTTGTATGGTGAACCGCTCCGGCGGCTCCATGGCCTCTCCCACGTGGACTGGCACGTGACCTGGCGGGACCTTGCTCGGAGCGGGAGTGTGGTGGGTTGCGTGGGTTACTCTCGAAGCGTAGCAGATCTGGAGCTTCATTAGTGCTAGTGCTAGTGCTAGGGTTAGGGTTACAGTTGGGGAGGAGAGGATTAGTGGGTTGTAGTGAGTGGAGGTTGCTATTTGTTTGTGGGAAGAGAGAGAAGGTACAGAGGAGAGGAGGACAACTGGAGTACATGGAAGAAAGTAATACCATGGAAGTTGGTACTTTCTGGATAAATTGTGGGCATAGAGCAATGCGGTTACTAGTGCTTTTTGTATATCTGACTAATTTCCTTTTTTTATTTGTTCAAGAATTCAATTTTACCAGTATTACTACCAATGCGGTTACTAGTGCTTTCTGATGTGGCTTTTTTATTTAAAAAAATTCTGATTCAGTATTGTTGACTTTGATATCAATTAACCTTATTCAAGTAATTATAAATCTAGTAATGTCAGGTCCATTTATTTCTTAAAGTATATTCTTTCATAACTATTATAAATTATAAATTATATATTTCAAGGAAATCAAGAAAAATATGATTCAGTGCAATTGAATGATAGGTCTATAATAAGGATCAAGGATTGCCTAATTCATTAGTATTGCAAATGGCCACACGGAAGTTCACAAAATTAGCAAAACAGACTTACGGAACTGTTATTTATAGCGGAGACAAGGGATTGCGATAAATTGGCGGTTTATTGTGGCGCTCGCACGATAGCGAGATAAATAAAGGGCACGTGTCATTCTCGATTCCGTAGTCCGGGCTTGTACGGTGAGTGAAAAAATAGAAGAAGGAAAAGTAAGGAGGAGGACAGCGTGTGGGCTCCACCACTTCTTTCTTGTTTAATGGCTGTAATTCCGACATAACAGCGAAGTTTGGAACATTTAATACGGAGAAAAAACACTGCCCATGTCTACGTCCAATTTTCTACGGCTCTCTACCAATTCAGTTCAAAAATATTTTATGGTTAAATATTTATTGGGTTTATTCGGCACAGAGAAATTGTGATAGAATAGAGAAAAAATTAGAGAATTGTGATGAAATAGTAATTGGATGTGAGTGGAATCGAATGAAATAGAAAAAAAAGTAAAAATGTGGAATTGAGATGAAAATGTGCAATCAAATTCTTTTCTTTTTCAATTTAGCTCCTCTCTGTTTCATTTCATTATTTTACAGTAGAGGTGAAATTGGAGAAGAGTGACTTTTCCACATGTTAGAATTGACTCAATTATACTTTTTCGATATAGTAGAATAAAATATTTTTTTAGCTAGGTATAATAAGAATTTTAAGTATTTATATTAATTACTACATTATGAAAAATGTCTAGAGCTTAAGGCTGAGTAACAAGTGAACTCTTGATCCACCCAAGTTACATAGGTTTTTATACTTTTAGAATCAATTATTTGTAATAAGATATTCATATGTTTGTAATCCGATCATTACGAGCAATGTGTGTTTAAACTAAAATTTATCATCTCTACATTAAGAATTTTTTTCTTAGTAGATTTGGTGGAGGTATAAAAAAATAAAGCATTTGAACCCTCCTCTTTAATTATTTATAATTTCAAATGTTACTCGGTGGAAATTCCAATGTTTTAATATTTCCGACTAGTTCAGAAAGTAGAAAGTAGTTAGGATTAAACTAGAATGGTACTAAAAACAAACCTGGATTTGTCAACAGGCAATAACCAAATGGGGCCACAGGTAGGAGACGGAAACGGTACTATGTCCTTTTTAAGCCTAAAAATATCTAATGCTAAAGTCACTCAATTACTACGAAATGCTCAATTTACGTACAATACTCCACGTAGTTTTTAAGTCTCCATTGGATCTTTCAATGGTAGGAACTAGGAATAGGATCCGAACTGTACGGTTATTGTAATTTAGTCTTGTGCTTTTATTTTTAATGCGACAGTGTTGCTTTAACTAGGTCCCCGTGTTGCCCCCCCCTCCACGTGCAAAGCAGTCAAGGACTATTACAAATTTACAATCCCCACCCCCTTGATAGAATTTTTTTACAAAACCATAATTAAATTTTTTTTATGAAGCCAACATAATTTTTTGTTTTACAAAAACTGTAACAACTAGGGGTGTAAACGGATATCCGCTCCGAATCCGCTTATTATCCGTATCCGGATTTAAACGGATACGGATATCACGGATACGGATACGGATAATTTTTGCATAGGAAAATTTGATGCGGATACGGATATGGATAATTTTTTGAAAGTATAAACGGAGCGGATATCCGCACTATCCGGATCCGAAATTTCAACTTCTCCGCTTCGCTGTAACTTGACTTTCAACGGTTAATATTCCCTAACTCCTCTCCATTCCTATATCTTCTCCATTTCTTTACCTTTTTTTTAATTTACTTTTGTTTTTCTTAATTGTTTTTAATTTTTTTTAATTTAGTATATGTACTTAAAGTTCATATGACTCAATTATCCGACAATTATCCGTGGATCATCCGCTCCGTATTCGTATCCGTGGATTATCCGCTCTGTATCCATATCCGTTTAAGACGGATTTGGTTTTGAATTTTGATATCCGTTTACTATCCGTATCCGTATCCGCTCATTGAAAAACGGATACGGATTTGGTATCGGCATTATCCACTCCGAATCCGCTCCGTTTACACCCCTAGTAACAACCGAAATATCATTTCGGTCCGTTATTTTATTTTATTCCAGACCGAAATGTCATTTCGGTTCGGTCTCATTTTTAGATTTTCTGTGGTACTGATTTCACACCGCAGAAATTTAAAAAGGGGACCGAACCGAAATGACATTTCGGTTCTTATGATTTTTGTAAAAAAAAAATCCCCTTGATAACACATTGCTACCCCTTAACAACTGAAATTTACTATCTCTACATTAAGAAAAAGAAGAAGAAAAAACAAAAAGGTAAAATCTACCATTGCGCCTGTGATGTAAGGCTTTAATTAATAATTAGTAAGGCCGTCGGTTGCAATTGTGTAGCTTTCCGTTTGGATCCTACATGTTTTAATAACTTGGTTAATAATTTCTTAAAATATGCATCATGCTTTTTTAAAACATTTATTATTGATTTAAGACCATTAAATTTTGTACCAATCTTAATAAATAATAAAAAATTCAAAAAAAATATAAAATTTGATCTGGAAACACATTTTATTGTGGAGATCATGTTGAACGGTTTGGATCAACGATTTGGACTTTGAAAATGTAAAAAATAGTTGTGGTAACTCAAAATTATGATCACTAGATCCCTCCTCATTTTTAAAATCACTTTAATTGTTACCTTAAAGATATATTTTGCACATTGCGTTTGTTTGGTTAAAATTATGTAAGCATCGAAACTGGATAATCACCTGTAAACTCATTTTATAAAGTTTCATTTATAATAATATAGGTTCAAAATATAATGATTAAGACAACTATTAGCAGCTATCAAAATAAGTTTCGATTTGATAAAAAATATGTGACAACCATCAATAATTATTTCATACTAAATAAATAAAGAGAGGGTTCAAATGTCTTTATTTTTTGTGCATCCATTATGTCTCTATTTTTAAAACGTTCATAACTCAAAATTTAAATCATAAATCAAAATAAAACCGTTAAATGTGATCTATGTTATTTTCTCTATGTACTTATAAAAAATTATCACATTTAAGTTTTGTTTTTACGTGAATCAATTATACGTTGAAAAAATCAACGTCTATAAATTATCCACATTAGTATGATTTTACAAGTTTTTGATACAACCAAAACAAAGTTCAAATTTCATAATTTTTTACACGTGTATACATAAAATGATGTAGATCATATCGATCTAACAGTTTTATTTTGACTTTTAAATTTTAAATTTTAAGTTATTAAAGTTTTTAAAAATGGAGGCATGATAGAGGCACAAAAATAGAGGTATTTGAACCCTAAATATATGTTACGCAATATTCATATATACATTTTAGAATGCATAAAAATAATCATTGAGATTTATCAGGACTCTTCAAAATGTGCACTCAACTATTGGACGATATATACTTACCATCTCATAATACATATTTGTTATTATTTAACTTCCATTCTCATTATTATCTGGTCATTCTAAAATGTATACTTGACTATTGTAAATGCAAATTTCACTATTACATTATGTTCACTTACAACAAAATACACATTTTTTTTAAAAAAAAAAGCTGGCCAGAAAAAATTGCACTTTGTTCAACTCTAAACCCTAAAACCCTAAACCCTAAGTATGTGTTCAGTAGTCTTGATTTAGCCTCCTTACTCTTCCTTGAGGCCTTAAGCGAGCCGAACATGTGAGGCTTAGATGGGTTTAAGGCTTCCAGCTTTAAACTTCTTAGAACAGAAAATTAAGCTGGCTTTCAACTCTTCTTAAGAAATTCACTTTCGTAGCGCCTCCTTAATTAGCACCCAAAAAAAGCCGTTTTTCACTTTCTTAGTGCCGAACAACTCTTTCTTAGCACAACTTAAATTCTTAAGCTGTAGGGCTCTAAGCTGCTTTGCCAAACACGACCTAAAGCATAAAAAACTTTTCCACTTTGTTCAACTCATATTCAATTAGAATGAAATAGATTCAACTGCATCTGATTGAAATATATCTTTTTTTACTTATTATTTTTAAAAGTAATTAATATTTATATTATTTTCTTATAATTTAGTTATTCTAATATGTTTGAAATAGGGGGAGTTCTAATTTTAATATTGAAGATTGATAATCCGGTTGTATTTTCCCCTATTTTTCAGCACCGTTACACTTTCACTTTCTTTCACTTAATTCTCTATTTCTCCTTCTTCTTCTTCTTGTTTTTTTTTTTTGAAAATCTTTGCAGAGACTACGAAGTTGTAGTTCTCTGTTTCTCTCTCTTTAGATGTTGCCAAACACTACAAATTAAGACAAAGAACTGCAAGATCATGAATATCAATTTTTTTTATTTACATATTCGGCAGGAACAGAAGAAAAATATGTAGGATAAAATGTATGGATGTGCATCATGAATTGAATGAATGTGGTATTGCTATCCAAATTAATATAGATTTTTGGATGTGCATCATGACATAAATATGGGGAGGAGTGGAACAGTAGAATTCCATTTCGGAGCAATGTTTAAATGTTAAATTATTGTCGATATTTTTATGAGTGAGCTTCAAAAAGGAAAAAAAAATATAAAATCAATCAATCAAGTAATCTATATAATATACTTTTATTTAATTAAATAAATCAATCAAGTTTAAAAATATGTATTAATTATTTTTGTACGTCAAGCAATCTGTTCTAATATAAAATAATGCCATCCTATAACAATTTAATCACTTATTAATTTCTTTTTAATCACTTATTTCAGTCATTAATTTTTGAGTAATTAAGGACTTTGACCAGTCAAATTGACAGGAATACTGATAACAATTGGAAGACTGAAATGTCTTAGAGGCATGAATAGTCAATAGCTAGACAGAAGGCTAGGTAGAAATTAAAGGGAGTTAGAAGAGAAGTCAATGTCAGACTTGTCGGACATTAATTAACTGCCAAAACTTGAGAGAAGTTTGTGGTTCCCTATCCGTATACTCCGCATCACGGGCCTTGTACTCATCTCATCTGTCCTTTTCGGTTTTTCCATTTTCTTATTCGCAATACCCTTCTGCCCTCTAGATTCTTCATTCTTCTCGAAATT
Organism: Carex kokanica; assembly: GCA_025461125.1. Classification (NCBI taxonomy): domain Eukaryota; kingdom Viridiplantae; phylum Streptophyta; class Magnoliopsida; order Poales; family Cyperaceae; genus Carex; species Carex kokanica. The sequence continues at coordinate 390,295 of JAJGRX010000923.1, read as the reverse complement.
TTTATTTTTACTATTTTTCCAAAAAAATAAACTAGTTTTTGGTTTTTTCAGATTCTACAAGGCTGCAGAACACCGGTGTGACGCCAAACAATGGGGTCCACACTCAGTGGCGAGGCCACATGAGAGCAGGGGTTGCCTACCTCTGAAATTGATTTTTTTTTTTGGACCAGGTCTATTTTGATGGTTTGCCTACCCCTGATTTTCAGGGTTGCCTATCCCTGATTTTCAGAGTCCAGCAAAGATGCGGAAAGCCCAGCAAAAAAAAAAAAATGCGGATCCCAGCAAAGATGCAGAAAGCCCAGATGCGAAGCCCAGCAAAAACGCAGAGCCTAGAAAAAAAACACGGAGCCCAGCAGCAAAAACGCGGAGCCTACCCCTGACGACAAGCCCAGACGTAGAAAGGAAAATCGTCGCTAGGCAAAATCGCCGCTGCGCAAAGGAAAAAAGAAATCGCCGCCTCCGCCTGTGCACGCCTGACGTGTTAATTTTTTGAATTGTGTCTTGAATTCGAACCCGAACCCGTTAATTTATTCGAATCCGAATCCGATTTTTGCCTACCCCTAGCTCAAATCCTAGCCTCGCCACTGTCCACACTATGCCGATGCGGCCTCTGGCACCGATTAGCGAGGGGTGTGGCGACAACTTCATCATGCCAGGGACGCCACTGCGGGCAAGAACTGGAGAGTCATGCGTGAGGATTACGTGGCCCAAGCAAGATCTGCAAACCCCCATTAACTGAGCAGCACCGTCCTATGGATGTCGCGTCCATGTAAGAATTATTTTTATAATTTGTTTCTTCACTATAGTTTTCTGATTGTAATATCTGACATTTTTTGAATTTATACAGACCTTATAGAGATTGGTACCATACACCATATATCGGGAGGGGTGTATTGCCGACAATCCTCATGAGAGGGTACCGAGGCCGAGGGATCAAAGAGGACGGATCCATGGTATTATCCTCGCCGGCTCACCGTTCGTTTTAATTTTAAATTTCAAATTAAAAACTAACAATATTTATATTTGTACAACATTTATATAATATTTTTTTGCAGGCCTTATATCTGGTGAAGAGTTGCGTCATGGCGGCAACGATGGCCACGATGAGGGGCTGGAAGAGGCTCGGGAAAGCCATCCTCAACTCTCAACTCTCAACTCTCTACTCAGATGCGCTGGCTTGGACGGGTGTGATGCGATCGATGACATATCCGATGAGCCTGATATCTACATCCCGTACGCTGGTGATGAGATGTTGTTTGTAGCCGTCCAGAACGCTAAGACCGTCGGTCAGGCGTTCGACTGAGGTACCGAGGCATTGTGCCGAGCCACAGACCAGGCCATGCCTACTCAGGATGCCGAGGTTAATTGTAATTAAAATACATAACTATGATTTTTTTTTTTCAAAATTCTTGATTAACTAATTTGTAAGTTATTGTAGGGTGAAGAGGGAGCCATTGGGTACAATATCTTCACAGATTTTGGCACAGAGGGAGATGGACTGTATTCTCAGGATTACAGTCCGACTCAGACGGTACCTCCTGCCTATCAGCCAGGGTATGTTCAGACAGAGTCCTTCCCGCAGTTTCCTGGGTCATCCTCACAGCAGGTATCGTACCCTTCGCTCCATGATGACCCCATAGCAGACATGCATTTTTATTCACGCAGGGTGAGTCTGGACAGGCTACGGCTTTTTGTCCTGGAGTCCAGCAGACATCCGAGATTGAGGAGGTTCATGACGAGCCGATTCAAGCAAAGGATGTCCAGGCGGAGGATGACGACTCTCCAGACTCATTAGATACTGTCGAGACGCCACTATCCATGCGGGGTCGGGGGTTCAGGAAGAAGAAGCAGAAGACGATATTTAGTCCTGACCCATAGGTTTTGATTTGTACTTTGTTAGATGTTTTGTCAGATACTGAAACTTATTTGTTAGATACTATCACTTATTTATTTTGTTGCTTTGTTATTTTTTTATTTGTTGTTTTGTTATTTATTTATGTTGTTTCTTATATCATTATTTCTTCGTACACAAACGATATTACAAACGAACGACATTTTCAAAATATTGGATTAAGCGAAAAATATTTTACCAATAAACAACATTTAAAACAAAAACCAAAACAAATAAAACAATTTTAAAAACTAAAACCTAAACAAATAAAACAATTTTAAAAACAAAAACCAAAACAAAAATAACATATTTCAGATTTAAAAAAAAAGGGGACCGCATCGGCATTTGGTGGACCTAAGGCTGCACAGGTGTTCTGCAGTTGGGTAAAATCCGAAAAACACAAAAATATGAATGTTTTGGTTTAATTATTTTTGGAAAAATGTTATATATAAAAATTTCGGAGATTCTTCACTTTTCAAATACGATAACTACTGTATTAATTCTTCCAAACCAAGATGCTCTTTCATTCATTATTAATTAATAGTTTAATACAGTCCGCTTGTGGGGACCCTTCGACGAAACGTACGTAAAATAATAGTCACTTATTAGTCCCAAAACCAATTTTCTAAGCACACGACGTGAGCAAATATGAATAATTCTCCTCCAAATCTCCAAGAATGCAGCATTCAGCATGGTATACACCAATTTGTGGTGAGAAATAGGTAGAATATTAATCACTTGGACTTTGACTCTTCTAAAAAAAACCAATTGGACTTTGACAAAATAAGATAGATATGACATATTTTAAGGTATTCAATATTTTGTACAATTTTGTCTTCATGGACGGTATCCCGCAGTCCATGACATGGATTTGTTAGAACATGATCTCCCGCACGTGGGAACGCAAGAGATCCAATCAACAGGACATTTTGGGATTCAAAATCATGTTGGAACTTTTTCTTTGCCTTCAGAGAGGAGGCATCCGTTTTGTAATTTATTTGGTTGAAACCCAATTGCATTGATGTAAAAAGTCATAAAGCTGTTGTTACATGAGATTAGACAACGAGTTGGAATGGATCTACACTATGTTCAGGGGTGCTTTTTAATCACGTATGTTAGAATTTAATTAATTTTTAATTTTTTTGAAGTTTTTATATAGTTAAGCCCCCTCATAAAATGTTTGATGTATACATGTAGTTTAATGGTTAAGATTTTATTTTGTTCTTGGGAGGTCTTTGGTTCAAATTCCATTAACTATAAATTAATATTTGTACATTTTAAGTTTTAGCCTCCTCTAACTAAATTTTCTAGTTCCGTCCCTGACAACGAGTGTCTGTGAAAACATACAGCTAAATAAAAATGCACATGAGTATGTGTATCTTGTGGATGCAAATTTGATCATCCTTGTTTGATTAGAGTAATAGAAGCCTGGTGATGGTTTCCTCTGTACGCATATCACAGCCGAGAAGGCACTGAATCCAAATCAGACTGGGAACTGAATCGACCGGACCAGGACAGTCACCCATCAGCTGAGAAGACACTGAATCAAATAAGACTAGAAACTAAATCAACCAGTTCAGGACAGTCACAACTAAACAGAAAGAGAAGAAGAAAGGCAGAGGAAGAGGCAGAAAGCAACACAAAACAACACACAAACATCAAACTAAAAACATAAGGTATACCTACTGTACACAGACGGGAGACCACTTGTCCTTCCATCACCGAAGAGGAAAAGACACCCGCGACTAATCCGTTACTTCAGTCCGACACCCTTTGAGGAGATAGGAGCGACAGAGGCGTGCATGGCTTTTTTTCCTTTCCCGATCGCCTCAGATCGCTTTTCTTATCTCACGGCTTGAGCGAATTCATATCCTCTACATTAACTCAAAAGAGAATCTTTTGAGTTAATGAATCTCGACTGTCCGATCTATTTTAAAATTCGTGCGAACTAAATCTGCACTAATATTAAAGGGCTCCTTAATGTTATAGACACGATCCGGATTGACTCCGTTTAAAATCAGATGTTTGAAACTCAAAAAGATTCCCTTTTGAGTTAATGGAGAGGATACGGATCCGGCTTGAGCACCGCTTTCCCATCCGTTCTGTAAATTTGCATCTTGGACAACACTTGATGAGCACTCAGAGTTCTTTTTGGGCTTGCAATTTGTCAAAAAGTTGCAGGCTGAGATTCGGCCCATATAAAATCTTAGATGGGTGAGAACGTAATAAAAGGCGACTTTCTAGAAGGGTCGGTTTTACTATTTTTTGCCTCCTAATCTAATTCGTCTAGTCCGATCCATCATTCATCTAATCCGTTGAATAAGCTTGGTTCCGAATAAAAAGTTAATATTGTAAATGTTTAGCTCAGTTCCGAATCCTGCCAATTGTTGTGCAACGGTTTCCTTATAAGCTTGTGCACTACATCCGCTCCCCATAAGCTTAGATTTTATGAAATATTTTAACCAATCAATTATCAAATAACGATCGGGATCATCTGTACCAAGCCATGTTAATATAATCAATCCTAAATTCTCAATAGAAAGAAAAGTTAGCGGCATGGCAGACCCCTGGTTTCCCTAATTTACGACGATTATCTCAGTAACATTCGGTGCATCTTTTGTGAAATTTTCATATAAATCACTGAAAGTCCAATATATTAACACGGATGGAGGAATACTAAAGAGTAGCTGTGACTGTGAGGGCAGCAATGATAGCAATGACAGCAATAGCTGTGTCCTGATAGTAGAGAAGGAAATACGTGACACGCCCGTGACGTAACATGACAAACACGTCGTGATTTGATCACGTGACGTAATCAAATTTTTTTTTTTTCATGTGACATGATGTGACGTGATCAAAATAGTAGCAGACGATCATGTCACACGAATGGTCACGTCACGTGTAGTCACGCCGTGACTACACATGACATGATATGACGTAAATTAATTACGTGAAACTTTTTTTATATTTTAATTTAAATTGCTGAAATTCAGAAAAAAGATATAAAAAAAAATGAAAATTATAAAAATTGTAAAATAAGTAAATAATGTTGCAAATTTCTTTTTTTTTTTTAGAAGGGTCGTTGAATATCTGACATTACTTTACAGATTCAAATTACAAATATTCATTGAACTAAACTAGAGAATAAAAACCAGTACTACATGAGTACTGGTATCACTAAACCTACACCATAAGAGAAACATGAATACTCTATGCGTACCAAAAAAAACTGAAAATTAAAAAAGACTGAATACTCTATGTTTTATACCGTGCCGTGATGTGACGTGACTGGTTCGCGTAATGTGATGTAATGCGTAATTTTCGCTCGAATGCAGTCGCGTCACGTGATACACAAGTCATGTCGTAATCGACTCACGTGACGTAACATGTTCCGTGACTGATCACGACGTGACAAATTTCCTTCTCTAGCCGACAGTGTTTACTCACTGTTTACCAATACTAGTTGGCAGAGGTGATGAACTGGCAAAGAGTTGTTATATGACTAAGATTGCTACAAGAACCCCGGGACACAGAGTGGTGATCTACATGGCTTCCTAAGAATCCAATGTGAAGCCGATCAATTCAAGGATAATTGGAACAATTTTGCAACCTAGGATAGATAATTTCTTTGCTTGCTTCAATTTGGTTGTTTGTTTCAATTGATTAAACAAATGCATTTTTAGTCATATGCTATCATTATTGTTCTATTTCTATGTTCCTCTTCTTTGTTAATGTTTGGAAGATATTGGAAATTTGAACTAAGGAGAGCATCAATAAAGCCTCTTCTTACCCGTCTTCTATCTTTTTTTCTTTCTTTAATCTGTCAAGCAAAGATAATATGTAAGGCATGCTGTGAGTCTACCAGGGGAATGCAAGCATTTCTATATATAAGTTTCCTCATTTTGGTGAAAATAATGTAAATCATTGAGAAATGAATGTCACTTGACATCTCATTTATTCCTTGAAACAAAACGAACCAAAAACCATCATGAAAAACCATAACCATCAAACAAAAGAGAAAACAAGGTACGATATTGTGTGGATTTTTCATCGAAGCTCTCTATTAGCTTAGAATCACACAAAGATGCAACAACATATCACGTCACTTGAAAAATTGGTATCTTAAACAAGAACAATTGCACCTTCTAAAACTTTTTTTTATTTTTTTATATACATATGCCAATATCAAGAAGCTAGCTTTGTTTAGTGAATAAAAGATTTGCCCAAGAAAAGATAAATTCTAAGGCTGTTTCCCCAACAAATATATAAGATCGCAATAAAGCGCTTGGACAAGTGAGGTATATTTTATCTATATCGAAATTTATTTCTGATTCTTTCTTAGAACAAAAGAAGCAAATTTAACTTACCAAATAAATATATAAAAAAGATGATCATACACTAGACTCTTTTGGAGGGGCCTTCAAACTTTTCTCTTAGGCGTTCATACTTTGCAATCTCCGACAAAGAGAGAGATGGTGATATCTCAGTCAACACCTGTCAAATTGTTTATAGATATATATAGAATAATAACCATAAAAAAATTAGAAGGAATATAAATGAAGCCAGTGGTATACAAAGAGGAGGTGTATTACCTTCACAAAATCATCAAATTCAACCACCACCAAATCATTTTCATCTTTACAAGCCGGAGAGTCCATGTTTTGTTCAGAGACCTATATTGGATAGATTTGTGCTCTCATTAATTGGCAAAATAAGGCAGAACAATAGCTAATTCCAAAAAGAGAAAATAGCTTCTCCAAGACAATATTTCATTCCTTTCCTAACACCTCCCAAATTTACATTAGAGAATTTGAAGAAAATACCTTCCGCTTGGCAGCATGAAACCAAGCATCAGCACACAATGCATACATATCAGCACCAGTAAAATTTGGAGGGCATCTCTTTGCTACTTCAAAAAGAGATACATCTTCATGTAATTTGAATTTTCGTGTGAGTGCTTGTAGAACCCTACAATAATTTATCAAAATTTATTTTGACTCTATTGAACTGAGGTCAAAGAGGATTGGTTTCCTTTTATGTTTGATCCAACCATCCGACCACCCAACCACAAAGCGCACACAGACAACTCAGCAACACACAAATGTATAATTGTTTCTTCACAGACCCAAGTTCATGCTAGAACATTCATTGGGATAATTATGAAAAACATGGGCACAGGGGATAGAACTCAGGACATGACTCTGATTTCATACTAACAAGCAAAATTCTCACCAAAACAAAAGATAAAGGCAGCTTTACTTTTCTCTATTTTATGTAAACTCCGAAGAAGCTTTTAGAACTCGATTTGACAACGGAAGGGAAAAGAACAAAGTACCTCTCACGATAAGATGGATCAGTGTTAACTCCCACATAAAGAAGTTTGTCAAAGCGACCAGGGCGGAGAAGAGCTGGGTCTATCAGGTCTGGCCTATTGCTTGCCCCGATTATAAACAGATCCTTTAAGGGGAAAGAAGAAAGGCAAAAATTTAGGAATGAAGACCAAATATCTCAATAGACAACATGCCACTCAAATGCAATCATATGGAGATGGGGCAGGGAGGGAGGAGAGGGGGGGGGGGGGGGGGGGGGGGGGGAGAGAGAGAGAGAGAGAGAGAGAGAGACCTGACTAGAGTCATTCAGACCATCAATTTCTGCAAGCATCTGGATTACGCAAACAAGAACAAACACACATTCATCAACCAAAAAACAGTTCAATTTCAACTAGCTAGTGTAAAACACAATTTTAGTGCAACTGGTTTTCTACCATAATCGCTTCAATACCTAGGCAGACTACAAACTGGTATATTTAAGGGTTAGTACCAAATATTGTCAAAGACTATCATATATAGGTGACGGAAATATCAAGACTCAGCTCTAACATTCTTGTAATCCATCATTATTTGGAAAGGATATGAAAAAAAAGAGAACTAGAAGCCAAGATGTACCTGAGAAACAACTCTATCCATGACTCCACCAGAATCACCAGCAGCACCTCGAGCTGGCGCTAGTGAATCCAATTCATCAAAGAAAATGACACATGGACGTGCTGACCTTGCCTAATTAACAATCAGAATGTTAATGTCAAGAAAATATTTTATGGTTACCATAACAGTAGGTAATAGCAAGTACCAGATGGCAAAATATCCCCCCAATTACAGGGTTCCTCAGGATATAAATGTCTATAAACAAAATACAAGTATTTTTCCAAACATAGTACCTTCTGGAAAATATCTCTGACATTCTTTTCTGATTCTCCTATGTACATGTTAATCAACTCTGGCCCCTTTACGCTTAGAAAGTTCAAGGAGCACTCAGTTGCAACAGCTTTCGCCAATAAAGTCTGCAACAAATTATTGGTGATTTATCCTCATTTTATTAAAAGAATTGTGAAATAAGAAACAAAACTGCAGAAAGTGATATGATTAATTATATAATGAAAGACTAACCTTGCCAGTTCCCGGGGGCCCATAAAGCAGGACTCCCGATCGCTTCCTCAATCCGGATGAGAACAGATGCTTGTGCATGAGTGGTAACTGACAGGATAAGCACACAACTTTAACAGTGTTATAAGCTATAACATATTTGAGTGATTAAGAATCACCACCTGTAAGTGAGACCTTAATTTGCTTATTGTTTAATTAATTTTCTCCCAAGGTATATCAAATCAATATTTATTAAATAATGTTTATCATTGAATTGCATTAGCTCAAAGAAGAACTTGTCCGATCAACTACTTACTAGTTTAATTACTAAATTTACTAATCACCTGAACTGTGTCCAAAATTGACTTCTTCACATCCTCAAGACCACCGACATCTTCCCATTTAACATTAGGCACCTGAACAGCAACAGTTGCCAAAAAGAAATTGCAGAAAAGTAATAAAATTTGAAAATGATGTGATAGCAAAAGAGAAAAACTACAGGAATAATGAAGAGAAGCTTTACTTTTGGTGCACCTAGTGCAGAAGCATTTCTTTTCTTTGACCTTTCAAGAGCTTTCAAAAAATCTTCCTTACTCAAAGAATCCTCTTTATCAGAACCAATGGCTTCATTGTCAGAGCTTTTCTCGTTATTTATAAAAGCTTCATGCACAAAATTAGCTGCAACATCTGCAAATAATGCATCTATGTCTCTAGGCATGAAGCCTGAAGTCTGTGCAGTTGCTTCTTTTATCAGCTCTGTATTGATACGCTGCAAAAGAAATGACAGCTCTGCATAAATTTAAAAATTTATATCTAATTCCCTCTAGAAAGATTTATGCAAATGAAAAGCTGATATAAGAAGTCAATGTTGCTGTAGGAAATAAAGCACAAGTTTTTTTTTTTAAGGAGTAACGAGGACAGAACATGTGTTCATGAGTTATGGAGGACAACAAGCCTCAAAACAGATAATAACACTAAGAAAGGCCATATAAAGAAAAAAAACCATCAAGATGTACCTACAAGCATGGAACTACAGTAGCACACAGCCGATTACCTGATTGGTTATCTTTATAAATGCGGTAAGCTTTTGCGTAATCATAGTAGACCTTTTTTCTTCAGTTAAAGATTCCATGCTGATCTCATGGCTAAAACACCGCCTGATTGCGGGATGCAGACCTTCTGCAGTATCAGCAGAGGCAACTAGGATTACCTGGTGTTGGCTTGAATGCTCTGGTTGAACTAGAAACTGCAAAAAACAAACACTTTAGTTAGGCAATTTCAAGACATATGGTTCACCGTGAATGTTGCTGCAATCAAGGATTTGCATATAAAAAAGAATGCCAAAAAAACTGAATTCTGAATATCCAACATATGACAGTCCAAAGCGAGGAACAGGGCAAGTTACCAATCTGACCCTGATACCTGAAACCCCCACAAGCTCACAAAAAGTACAAGGTTTTGTCTTCCAAATTAACCTGAATCAGAAATGACACAAAACCAAATATGACCTGACACGGATGATCGTCAACATGTTACTCTAACATGACCTGACCCAAGTGACCCAAGACCCAAAATAATCCTGACTGAGAATGACAAGAAACTGACCTAAGTTGAATGCCCTCAACTTCGGCCAACCAATACGACAAAAAATTGAAATAATTTGGACAGCACCCCTGTCTGACCTCACTTGCCTGTTTGCTACTTCCATAGATCAGTTATGGCTGGTTTCATGTAATTTTTTTCTTAATTATTTTAGTAAGCCTGAAAACCTGATGACAGTCTCAGGAAGATATGCCAAAAGTTGCTCCCATTGGATGGAGAAACGAAAAAAAAAAAGGCAGAGGTACCTTTGATCAGTAAGATACGACACATCAGAGAGAGATATCAGTCCAAAAATGTTGGTACCAAAATATGATATGGTTAGTGCTTAGCAGCAACCTTATCCTTATTTCTCTTATGGCTAAAACTTGTTCTAATGACTGACCACATTCATTAGGAGTGTGGCAAAAGCACACAAGTCCCTCCCCATTTTGTGCCCATTGGGGATTGAACCTATGACCTTCTGGAAGCCATCCTAATAGCCTACCACTTGAAATACTAGTTAACTGACTACAAACTCAAACATGAAAATCTCATGTTATGTTCATCAATTGAACCACTGTTAGTTATACTAAAAAAGCTTACAAGTTCTGCATTTACAGTTCCATTTGTATGTAATTCGTCATCCCTTGAGAGTGGTTCGGTGTACTCCCTGATGATTGATGAGATCTCCATTGTGACTCCAGCTTGGTCTGACTGTGGGCCCTCATTTGAAGAGAGACTAGCAAATGCCTCGAAGTGTCTAAGTAACATTATACAAGGCGAAAACCTGTTGTTTTAGCAATAGAAATATGTAAACCAACTTACTCATCATCTTTTAAATTCTTGTTGGATGACACAAGTTTACTTTCACTCTCTAAGAAAATGAGTCAAGAAGACTGAAATTGGTTGAAATTTTAGAAGCGAGGGCCTGTAAGGAACTAGATACCTAAAATCAATACCTATGAGCAGCTTTAAAAGCAGCAGCAAGTGCAACCGATGCGCCTTTTTCTGAGGAGGTTAGCATATCATGACAACTGTACTCCACAACATGAAGGCCAGTGTGCTGAGCAATGTACCTCACAACTGTCCTTTTGCCACATCCTGTTCGTAACATAGCAAGTTTTTTTTTATACTAAATTATGAACACATGCAGTTACAAAGAGAGCAGTAATGAACCATGATTACTGTATGGTCAAGTTGATGTACAGGTCAGTACCACTTACCGCCTACAAGTATATGCTAGTTGGTATTACCAGTTTGATCATGTTTCAACATATTTAAGTTTTTTTTTTTTTCCTTTCTATCCTTCTTTGTCTGGATTAGGGGTTAGTTAAGTCTTAAGGCATGCAATTTTATCAAGATCCTACAATCTAATATGTTTGGGACTGGAATAGTTTTTTACGGTACACCTACATAAATATTTGACACTAGAATCACGAAAGAAGACCAATAAAGCCTTATCACCATATTTTCCAAAGAGAAAACAAAAAATAAACAAACAGTTAAAAAGACAAACTTTAACACAAATTGAAAACATGCTGAAATTACCAGAAGGCCCATACAAGAAAAGAGCAACTCGAAATCTGGAGGACAGATCAGAGGAACATATTGCCGGTGCAATAACAGATGACAAAGTCTTGACTGTTTCACCCTGCAAAGGAATCTGATCCGATGAACTGTGTAATAAATTGTATGGAAGGATCGCAGATGGGGCAGCTCCACCCAGCACAAGTGCCGTTTGACTAGAGTTCACCCGAAGAACTGGCTCATCAGATGGCTCCATTGAGGTTACCTATAATTGTGACAGAAAAGAATCATGAACAATAATATACACCAAACTTGCAACAATGAAAGCTCGATGGAATGGAATTACATACGAGGATAAGGCTACAAGATTAGGTCCTTCATCAAACATGTTTGTCTTGGCTTAAAAGGAACCACCACATACAAGTATGCTAGCAGATACCATTGTTTAGAAAAATCAAAAGAAATACTAGTTATGTATAAACAAATAGCTCAGATTTATTGCTGCACTAGCTTAGTATGTTCTGGTCGGCCCTGTACCAGTACAACCAATACTATGGCACCGCAACCAAAAGTCGTATAATAAATTTGCAGAAAAGAGAGCCACCAAATTAAACAGTTAAATCAAGACAGCCAAAAAAAAATAGGATAGACATATACCTTAAAATAGATTAAATCTTTTGATCTCCTTTTTGCACTCTTGCCACTACAAACGATACACATTTCGGATCCGCAACTCCAGATTTTACGCACACAAAAAACATCCCCTTTTGTCAGAAGCCGGTCGACCTTGAAAAACTCATTTAGTGCTGAATCGATCATGTTCTGATAGTCACTCATCTCAATTGGTGAGTTTCCCTTGAGAGATGCTAGCATACCGCATTCCGGAATTTTAACAAAAGATACTCTCAAGTGAGAGGCATATTTCGGTAAATTTGGCCAAGGAGCAACCTCTATTTTTAGTGATAAATTTTTTTGAGTCATACTTTCTCCCTCTATTGCCTCTCCATTGCTTTCAAAATATTTGAATAAGTTATCTTCTTCAGTAAGTAGAAGCTTGAGGCATGATGTATGCAGCCGAAGATTAAAAGCCAATAAGGGGCTAATAAAACCAACCTCTTCGGCATTATTCAAGATGAAGTTGGTTTTTTTGGAGTATGTGTGAGAAGGTAGTACACCCATTACATGGTGAGAAGGTGGTTCTAAGGTTGAATCAAGTTCTTCTGCATTTTGGGCCGTTGGATCCAGGATTATGATCTTAGCTATTCTTCCAACATTAGTCTCTGTATTTTTAATGAGAACCTGCACATGGAAATAATGAAGTGGATTTGAATACAAATGTTTCATATTATATTGCCACCAATGCAATAGATGTTAACATTGTCTCTAATTTCACTCTAGTTATGGTTTCTAAGAGCATATCCATCGCACTTGCAAAGTAATTGCAAAAGCTGATGTAGCTAATTGTAATTATAATTGCAATTTCAATTAAAGGGATGTAGAGCGATTGCTAATTGAACTTGCAATTGACAATTAGAGGGATATAAAATTTGAAATTGTGAACTTATTAAATACGACTGAAATTGCAAAAAAGTATATAATATGAAACTTATTGAGACAATTGCAAAAATCTCCCATGTGCAATTTCAGGAATGAAGATGTTCTAAGTTGTACCCATTTGTAAACTGATTTATCTTGAAGCTCTTGAAACTCAACCAAACAAATTACCCAATTCTTTCCTGAAGCAAGCTGCACCCATATCATATTTCCATTATCCAAAGACCATAAATTGATAAGAATTTATTTCATTTATTATTTTGAAAAAAAAGTGATAAAGTGTCACCTGTTTCCATTTAAAACAAACATCTTACTGCCTAACTATATTCTACAAACACTGCATAGTTCATTATATGCAAAATTGCCGCCTTAAAAACCTACCGTCCAAGATTCCTAATACAAACCAAAAAGTGAGTATAATCCACACAACTGGCACAGCTCATCATAGATACTCGAACATGAGAATTCAATCATCGTCGTACCATTCTTAATAGACTAATTCTGTTATTTCATAAGAACTCTATCCAAGTCTTCCAAAATTTTGAGAAATGAACAACAAAAGAAAGTACCAGGGAACCAGTAACAGTCTCCAATTGCCTAAGTACAGACGTGGAGGCACAAACAAAAGAAGAGAGCTCGCTAAATTCATCACTGCACGAAGCATCTGTAATCTCATCAAACCGGAGAACCCCAGCCGTCAATTTGATGGACTCGCAGATCTCAAGGCACCGTCGGTTCTGAGCTGAATCGTCAAGCTCAGTTTCATCTAGCGATTCGGAGGGACTAAGAACCGAATCTAGAATAGCTCTTGTCGAAGCGAGTATCAATGGCTTGCGACGCATCTCTACCATGATCGGTCGAGATATAAATTAAGAATTTTGTACCAAATAAGGTAATGGTTTACTGTTTCGGAAATAAGGGTCGGAATTCAGCTCTGATCGGAACCAAATCTCTCTCCCTCAAACGCGAAACAGGATTCGCGATTTCACGAATTCGGCAGAGAAGAAATGATTCGGCGCCACATTTTTCCCCTCCAAATCGCGCGTCAATGGAATTTGAGGAGAAATGATTTGAGACTGTGAAATTCATTATTGTTTGTTTTTTCTTTTCTTTTTTTTATAAAGATATGTAGACTTTTTATTCATACTCGCAATACATATCTATAATTTCATCACACAAGTAAGATTCGATTCTATATTTTTTTTTTTTTGAAAAGTTATGTCACTATCAGCTGTGCTACCACAACAATGACACAGCTGTGAAAGAAAAATTACGTAATGATACCAAAATGCTTATTTAAATTACTGATAAATACTTAATTTCTTTCTCCTCTTTATCGTTAGTTTCTATATTTTTTTAATATTAGTTGGTGAATTTAATAATCTTTCAAAAAAGCTTAAGAGTTAAGTTTTTGACTATTTATTCATTTTTTTTCAATTGAATTCTCTCTCATCCCAATTTCTATTCTGAACATTAAAATTCAATTCAAATCTATTTTTATTGAAATCTATTCTACTGAATTCTTGTCAAGATGTGATTTGGATCAGAGCAGAAAGAAATTGACTTCTTACGTGCTATTCGATAGTTCTCGCCTTCTCTCGAGTCTCCGACATTTTTAAAAATACCCCAAGTTAATTACAGATTAATAAAAGGGACCGACTAACAATACCCGGGTTGCTATCCCCCATTCATCCCCGGATAAGGTTGTTAATTATTCTTTAACGGTAATTAAGAGGGGACCACGATTTCCGCACTAAAAGACAACCAAAAACGCTTGATTAACGGGGACCACTAATTAAAAACGCGTTTTCAACTGGGGGGACCGCTAATTATCTGTTATTTAGCATTTAACTGCCGGTGGGGACCGATAACCAACTTGGAATATTCGGCAACAGAAAAGGAAAAGAAAAACATACTACTTTTTCATATTCATTACTATTAAAAGAAGTATTCATAGTTGCATTCTAAAGTATTCATATATAATGCATGAAGTATTCATATCTAAGATATCAAGTATTTAAAAAAAAACTGGACACATTACTTATCCATCTTTTACACGTTTTTAAAGGTGGTTTTTTTTTCTCCGTTCACTCTAACCAATATTTTTGACAATCTGTGAGGAATTTTGTAAATCTAAAACCAGGAACGTCTTCTACGCAATTTTCTCTTTCAAATGAGATCCATGATGACATACTTTCGAGTTGTCCATTGCACAAGTATTCATACCTTGTCATTCAAGTATTCATACCTCATCAAGCAAGTATTCATACCTCATCAGTATTTCACAAATAAAAAACTGGACACATCATTCACTCATTTTTACCGATTGAAATTTCATTACCACTCAATCATTTTTTACTTGATATCTTAGGTATGAATACTTGTTCGACAAGGTATGAATACTTGCTCGACGTGGTATGAATACTTGCACGACGAGATATAAATAATTTTACGAGGTATGAATACTTGCGTGACGGATAACTCAAAAGTACTTCATCATGGATCTCATTTGAAAGAGAAAATTGCATAGAAGACGTTTGTGATTTTAGATTCGCAAAATTCTTCATAGATTGTTAGAAATATTGGTTAGAATGAACGGAGAAAAAAAAACCACCTCTAAAAACGTGTAAAAAATGTGTGAGTGATATGTCCAGTTTTTTTTTAAAATGCTTGATATCTTAGATATGAATACTTAATGTATTATATATGAATACTTGATATATTATATATGAATACTTGTGCGCGTCAGTTGTAAATTTTTCAAATATAAGCGGTCCCCCTAGTTAATTAGCGGTCCCCAATGTAATTAATGATTGATACACGTTTTCTTTTGTCTTTTTGTGCTTAAAGTTGTGGTCCCCTAGATAATTAATGATTGGGGGATGAATGGGGGATAGGAGATGGGGGAAAAAAATATTTATCCTTAATAAAAATGCCCACGGTTCCCGAAAAATTTTAAAAATACCCAAACCGGCCATTTAATGGCCGGTCCCGCAATTTTTTTTTTTTTTTTATTAAAGAGGGGAACCGGCCATTTAATGGCCGGTCCCCCATTTAATTTTTTTGTTTTTTTTTTTTTTAGATAAATAGATAAAATGCTGAAATCTAAGACTAAAAAATCGAATTGTTTTTTTAAATATTTGTTAGATTACTTTTTTGATAACATATTTATACTAAAATACGCTAAATTACTTGAAATTATGTTAATTTATACTGATTGACACTAAATTACTTTAAATTATGTTAAATTTTTTTAAGAGACAAATAGCTAAAATACTGAAATCTAAAAAATCGAATTGTTTTGTTAAATATTTGTTAGAAAATACGTTACGAATAGAGCCGATTTTGTGCTAAAATACGGTAAATTACAATAATTATGCTAAAATACAGTAAATTTACTAAAATGCTAAAATTACAATAATTATGTAGAATTATGCTAAAATACGGTAATTTACTGAGCTACGTAGATTGAAGAATAGAAATGAAAATCTTAATCGGAAATGATGCAATATGGGCCTGTGCATGCTTCATGAAAATGAGCGTAACTTTTGATCCGTCCGTCGGATCGGGCTGAAATTTTGACAGGAACTCCACAGCCCAAAACCGGTTCCGAAACCGATCTATGATCCGTTTTGCCCATTTTGCGGGCTCAGATTCGCGATCCGAGTCTTCCTTCATGGACTTTTGGACCTTTTTTTATAATTTTAAAGTTTTTAGGGTCTTTGATGTATCTTTTATATATATTTTCTGTATCTTTTATATATGTTTTCTATTTTATATATATTTTCTGTTTTGGGTAAAAATAAAAATCTCAGATTTTGCATATTTTAGCACAAAATCGGCCCTATTCATAGTGTATTTTAGTATAAATATGCTATGAAAAAAGTAATCTAACAAATATTTAACAAAATAATTCGATTTTTTAGTGTTAGATTTCAGTATTTTAGCTATTTTTCTCTAAAAAAAAAAAAAAAAAAAAAAAAAAAAATTAAATTCAGTACCGGCCATTAAATGGCTGGTTGGGCAATTAATTCGGTACCCGCCATTAAATGGCCGGTTTGGGTATTTTTAAAAATTTTCGGGAACCGTGGGTATTTTTATTAATCTTTAATTAACTTGGGGTATTATTAAAAATGTCGGCTCGAGTCTCTACTTCTTTCCGGATATCGAGGGACGAACAGAAAGTAACAAATTTATGAAAAATAAAATAAAGCAAAAACGAATTTTTTTTATAAACCATAATTAATTTTATTTTTTTAACAAAATCGACACGATTACTTTTTTTTTTACAAAAACCATAAGAACCGAAATGTCATTTCGGTCCGTTATTTTTTTTTTCATTCTAGACAGAAATGGCATTTCGGTCTGGTCCCCTTTTTGAATTCATGTGGTACTGGTTTCACAAGTTTTCATATGAGCTGCCACAAAAAATAAATAAAAAGGGATCGGACCGAAATGCTATTTCAGTCCGGAATAAAAAAAACAACGGACCGAAATAACATTTCGGTTCTTATGATTTTTGTAAAAAAAAAAAGTAATCATGTTGGTTTCGTAAAAATATTTTCCCCCTTTTTTTAATTATAGTTTATAAAAAAAAATTAAGCAAAAACTGACTAAAAGAGAACAATCGAAAAAAGGAATGGAAACTAGAATAAGCCGTTTCCACATACCACATTTGTTCGAAATTGAGAATATTAAAATCCAAATTGTGATTAAAAAATATATATATATACTTTATTAAAATAAAATAATGAAACCATAACATAAGATGACTACCGAGTACCGACTAGCACGCAAAAATAATCAGACGATATTACCTCAATTTACATCGAGATTTCTCTTTTTACAAGTGCGAATATAGTAAAACATCTCTAAACAATGATAACAAAATAAAAAAAAACCCTTAATTGTGGGGAATTAAATTTTTTGTTAGTTAGACTATATGCAACTAGCAATTTGATTTAGTTCAAATTAGACATACGAGTTTGAAATTCATGCCTCTAACAAATTGCAGGTATAAATGATTGTATGTGTGCAATGATAACAGAGTAGGTCCGATGAATATTAGATCTACTTTAAATATGATGGGTTCGAGGACTATCTGATCTGCTTTAACATTCGTGTCATTAGCAATAATATTCGTACCCGTTTGCGTTAATTTTCGTGTGTAAAGATCTTAAAGCGGATCGGACGGTCCTAAAGTCTATGAGACCTACTCCATTTCATATGTAATATTCCACTACCGTCGCAATCACAAGCTACATGTAGATTTGTCAATCTTAAAGCTGACTGTTACCACATTATTTTTTAGCAGCTTTATACACATAATAATGCTATTTTTTTTTATGGCTATTGAATCATATCTATAAAAAAAATCATATTATAAAAATCAGTTTTTGATCTAACGGTGAAAACCAAAAACTGATTCTTCACATTATTATTCTTCTTTGTGTAAGAAGTCGCAAATTCAAAATTAAAAAAATACAATCTTTTATAAATATTAAATAATTATATAACTTGACCTCCAACTTTTTACTTAAAAGAAAAAATATATCACAGCTATTTAATGGAAAAGTTAAATATAACAAATGGTTCTCGCCCGACATTTTTAAAAATACCCAAAGTTAATTAAAGATTAATAAAAATGCCCAGACCCACCAACTTTTATTAAAAATGTCCAAACTGGTCATTTAATGGCCGGTCCCCTTGATTTTTTGTTTTTTTTGAGACAAATAGCTAAAATGCTGAAATATAACACTAAAAAATCTAATTTATTTTTAAATATTTGTCAAATTACTTTTTTGATAGCATATTTATACTAAAATACGCTAAATTACTTGAAATTGTGTTAATTTATGCTAATTTACACTAAATTATTTGAAATTATGTTAATTTTTTTTAAGAGACAAATAGCTAAAATGCTGAAATATAATACTAAAAAATCGATTTTAAAAAAAAAATATTTGTTAGATTACTTTTTTGATATATAATGAGCATATTTATACTAAAATACGTTAAATTACTTGAAATTATATTAATTTATGCTGAATTACACTAAATTACACTAAATTACAATAATTATATAAAATTATGCTAGAATACGGTAAATTACGCTAAATTACGTATGAATAGGGGTGATATCTTCACTGAGAAGGCGAAAAACGACGACAAAACTTCAAACGGCCATAAAACGGCGCTCGAGTGTCCGATTTCAGCAAATTACCACTTTTCGAAAAGCTTGTGAAAATACGCATGCGTTAGTGCTCGTGATGCTAGATTTCAAAATTCAGAATCGCCAAAAAACAAAGGGAAGAGCCTCAAAACTTCAGTTGAAGTTTCCGATTAAGATTTTCATTTATATTGTTCAATAGCTCAGTAAATTAGTTATATAATGAACTTGTCGAATACAAATTTTTATTATTTTTGGAATTTTTATACTATTTTTTATGATTTATGAAAGATGGCACAAAATCGGCCCTATTCATATGTAATTTAGCGTAATTTAGCGTAATTTAGTATAATTCTACATAATTATTGTAATTTAGAGTAATCTAGTGTAAATCAGCATAAATTAACATAATTTCAAGTAATTTAGCGTATTTTAGTATAAATATGCTATCAAAAAAGTAATCTAACAAATATTAAAAAAAACTATTCGATTTTTTAGTGTTAGATTTCAGCATTTTATCTATTTGTCTCTAAATAAAAAATTAAATGAGGGACCGGCCATTTAATGGCCGGTTTCCCTCTTTAATAATAAAAAAAAATTCAAGAGACCGGCCATTAAATAGCCGGTTTAGGCATTTTTAATAAAAGTTGCGGTTTTATTAATCTTTATTTAACTTTGAGTATTTTTAAAAAAGTCGGGTTCTCGCAGCTTGACAGTTGGTAATTGAACCATTATTTTTGTCGGAGTAAATCATTATATATGTTATTTAGGCATTTAGCTCTTTCTTATTCCTTTCAACTAGGGCTGCAAACGAACCGAACCGAATCGAACTTACTCCCAGTTTGAGTTTGGTTTGAATTAATTTCGAACTAGGTTTGGTTTGAATTAATTTCGAACGAACTCAATTTCGAACGAACCCAATTTCAAACCGAATTTTTTACGAACTCAATTTCGAATCTTTACGAACTTTGTTACGACTTACGATTTATGACTTCTAACTGGGCCATAGTGCGAAATAACAGCACTACAATAAAAACTCAAGTATTCAAAGTATAATTTAAATAAAACCCAAATATCAATAGAAGTACAATTTAAATAAAAACTCAAGCACTCCAAAGTATTCAAAATACAATTTAAATAAAACCCAAATATCAATAGAAGTACAATTTAAATAAAAACTCAAGCACTCCAAAATTAATTACAACCAAATACCACACTCAGTTTGAATGTACGCAACAGGGGATTTGGGCGAGAGAGGAGTCTTTGTTGTGAGAGGCCACCAGAGAGAGAGAGAAGACGTGAGGGAGATTATTTTGGTACTTAGCGGGAGAGGAATTTGGGCGAGCGGTTTTGGCGTAAATTAGCGGGAAGAGGGAAAAAAATTGGAGGCAGTGGCGGAAAAAATAGCAGGTTCAGTGTTGTAAAAAACGGTCTTAACGGCCGATTAAACGGCCGTTTAATCGTTAACGGCGGCCAAACCGTTACGAATATGCTAAACGGATGCCTGTTTGCGGATGAGAACGATTAATCGGCCGTTTCTTCCGATTAATCGGCCGTTTATTCCGATTAATCGGTTCAGAATTTTCAGATCAAGTGATTTTCTACCTATCTAAAAAAATAGTAAAAAAATTCGAAAAAATGTAAAATTTGGTTTGCAAGTACATATTTATTTTATAATCATGTTGAACGGTTCAGATCGACCGTTAGAATTTTGAAAACTCAAATATTGAACCGTAGCAATGCCCAATCCGTGCTATGCATAGTACTGTAGCCTCACTCTTCTTCTATTATTTATATACCATATATTTTTTTTACTTACTAATGTAATTTTTTCAATTAGTACGACGTGTACATTTATGAAATTAAGTTGTTATCATAAACTAAGTTTAGTGATTTTATGTTGGAATGTTTCATTTATTTCAAATAATATGTTATTAGTATTTGAAAAAACTTAATTCTCAAATTTATTTTTTCATTAAATAAATGTGTTACTTACACATGTAAAAATATTTATGTGTTAAGAAGAAATAAGCGTAGTGTCGTGTTATAATAATAAAACTAAGTTAGATTAAGTTTATTTGATAAGTTTAATGAGTTCAATAAATTATTTTTAATAAATTATGATATATATACATAAATTTAATAAAAACGTTAAATTGTCCGCATAATTCCGATTAATCGGCCGCATACCGATTAATCGCTTGGCGGTACCCCATCCGTCCGACGACCGCATACCGTTATTTACAACACTGAGCAGGTTAATTGGTTGAATGGAAAGGGAGTGGATTGATGACATGGAAGAGATCTAGACGTTGGTAAGAGGATAGATCTAAGGGTGTGAAATTATTGAGGTGATCGGATTGCAGGATTTGTGGGGTCACTCCCTTAGTTAATATTTTATTTAACATTTTATTGAGTGAGTCTAAAAGTGTATTGCAGTGATACAAAATAAAATTAGACAGCAAATAATTTGGAAAAAAAAATATATATATATATATTTTCAAACTTTTTACATTTTTTTTTACTTTTTGCATGTTTTTATTTTATTTTATTTTTTATCAAATAAATAAGTATTTTTTGCATTTTTTGAATTTTTTTTTACAGCAATACATATAATTTTTTTTCTAAATGAATAGCTGATCAATAACATCATTTTTTGCATTTTTTAGACATATAAAAGAAATATTGTACCTTGATTATTTTTTTGACAGCATTTTTTTCATTTTTTTGACAGCAATACATTTTTTTGCATTTTTTTGGCATTTTTTTGGCATTTTTTGCATTTATTTTCGAACCGTTCGTTTTACTGCGGGAATTCAACGGTCAATCTGCAACAAAATCATTCCAAATCTGATCTAGAATGATCAAGGTGCAATATTGAACGTAACCAACATAAAAGTTCGGAAGTTTTATTATGTATGAGCTTTGATCCAACACGAAATGTTTATGGCCATACGATACTTCAATTTTCGATCAACTAGATGGATGGGTAAATCAAAACAAAATTTTATCAAACTTTCATGGAAGATGATAAATGCAATGCTCTTTGATTTCAACGGCCCCGATTGGTCAACGGACGACATGTTTACGTGCGCCTTCATTAACTTAGAAAGCAAGAGTATATGTTTCATGAGACATAAACTCTTGTCTTGTGAGTTAATGAAGGCGCACAAAATATATCGTCTGTGGTTCGATCGGGACCGTTGAAATCAAAGAGCACTGCATTTATCATCTTCCATGAAAGTTTGATAAAATTTTGTTTTGATTTACCCATCCATCTAGTTGATCGAAAATTGAAGCATCGTATGGCCATAAACATTTCGTGTTGGATCAAAGCTCATACATAATAAAACTTCCGAACTTTTATGTTGGTTACGTTCAATATTGCATCTTGATCATTCTAGATCAGATTTGGAATGATTTTGTTGCAGATCGACCGTTGAATTCTCGCGGTAAAACGAACGGTCCGAAAATTAATGCAAAAAATGCCGAAAAATGTATTGCTGTCAAAAAAATGATCAAGGTACAATATATATATATTTTTTATAATTTAATAGTTTCTTAAAGCTGAAATTAATTGAACAAATTTATCAAATTAATAATAACTTTATCAAAACAAAGAAAAAAACGAGAGAGTTGAGACTGGATTACCCAAAAAACTCAGAATCCTACCATAAAAAGCAAAATTTCTGGTATAAACATGTGAATTTTTTTATTTGAGCTTTGTTGTTGAATTTTTTTA
The DNA here is from genome assembly GCA_025461125.1 of Carex kokanica. Classification (NCBI taxonomy): domain Eukaryota; kingdom Viridiplantae; phylum Streptophyta; class Magnoliopsida; order Poales; family Cyperaceae; genus Carex; species Carex kokanica. The sequence continues at coordinate 367,409 of JAJGRX010000923.1, read as the reverse complement.
TTTGAGCTTGTAATTGGATCGGGCTTTCTGTTTCAGAAGTCAGAATTCAAAGCAATTATGGACTGGATGGCTTATATTTTCATCAGTGAACATAAGTTATCAGCAGAAATTAACGGTTCACGTTTGAATTAATTTCGAACTAAATTTGGTTTGCGAACCTATTTCGAACGAACTAGGTCCAGTTTGAGTTTGGTTTGAATTAATTTCGAACTAAGTTTGGTTTGAAATAATTTCGAACGAACTCAATTTCGAATCGAATTTTTTCCAAACTTTTTTGAATCAAACTCGAATCGAATTACGAACTACGAATTTCTTGTGCAGCCCTACTTTCAACTGTTTTTTTTTTCCTTTTTTTGGTGATACCTCCAACGCAATTTGTTTTCTTTGTTACATGTAAATTTCATGTCATTTCAAGCGTCTAAAAAAATTGTTCTACTTGTCAAAATACACTCTCTGGAGTATATATCTCTGTCGTGAAAAAATCTTAGTATTTTTCGTTGTAAACTTAATTGAAATTTTTTTATAAACCATAATTAATTTTTTTTTTATGAAACCAACATGACTACTTTGTTTTTTTTTACAAAAATCATAAGAACCGAGATGCCATTTCGGTCTGTTATTTTTTTATTCCGGACCGAAATGGCATTTCGGTCTGGTCCCCATTTTAGATTTTCAGTGGCAGCTCATATGAAAACTTGTGAAACCAGTACCACAGAAAATCTTAAAAGGGGACCGGACCGAAATGCCATTTCGGTCCGAAATAAAAAAAATAACAGACCGAAATGGTATTTCGATTCTTATGATTTTTGTAAAAAAAAAAGTAATCCTGAACGACAACCTTAGCATTTATGCTCGTCCTTACAAATCTACGTTGTGGATCTAATTCTTTCCTTCTCACGCCAACTCTCTGCCATCCATTACCTTCATTTATGAGGGGTCTCCCTGCTTGCCTTGCATTGAAGACCCTCACGATTGCCTGAATTCCTTTGCCATCTGGCCTCCCTTGATTCGCTCTCCATCTGTTATCCCAGTGAAGGTGTCTCCACGTCTCCTTTGTTGCCTCCGTAATTGCCCTAATCGCTTTCTCTTTTTGAGCTTCATCACGAACTCCCTTTTTTTAAAAAAAAAGAGAGTTCAAAATAATTAGATTAATCGACTTTGAATTAATCTTTTGCTATTATATTAAGCAAGCTAACAAGTCTAGCATTCATATTTTAAGAAAGGGTATAGGGTAGTTGTCATTTTCATTATTTTATTTTAAAATTTTCTTTCCTTCATATTTTTTTTATTTGTTCTCTTTCTTCTCCATCATCGGCCGTTTTCATTTCGGAACACCAACACTATATAACTAATCAAGATTAATATAAAATACTTTCTCAAAACAGGCTGAACTCACAACTATGAGCAACCAAGCCACATGTATAAACAGATTGAATCGTTCAATGTAATAGAAGTTCAAGGAAAGTATGAAAGGAAAGAGAGAGAAATAAGAATGGATTTAACAATTGTTGTTGGGATTTAACAATTGTTGTTGGGATTGATACATTTTCAATTTGATTGCCACCTATATATATATATATATATATATATATAGGGATGGGCTAGGGTGAGTCATACAGTAGTACTTCACGCTTCATTATTTTCATTTTGAAAATTCAAACAACCGATCCGAACCGTTCAACATGATGTCCATATTGAAATGTTCAACATGATCGAGCATTTTAAAAGAAAAAAGAGAGAGAGATGGCCACAGGAAATTAATTGGACAAAGATCCACCCTTTATATTCGTCTCCATTCAAGAGTTATACCATAGATGTCTTTCCTTAATCAGGTTTGCAGTATACACAGCTTAGCACTTAACAATAGCAATAATTAATATAATAAGATATCATAACTGAATATATTGAATTTAAGTTATGATAAAAAAAAAATATCAAAAACGTTGTGCCACGTCCTACCTCTTCTAATACAACATTTCATGATGAATTTTTATTTCCTTCTGTTTACTTATTTATTTTTAGATGATCTTGTACTCGATTTTATACGGAGACGAGGGTTTTAGGGTCTAAATTTGGGATAATGGACTTCTCCTCTTGTCCATGGACTGGAGAGGAAAATTCCAAGAGATCGAAGTCAAATTTTGGTTACCATGTGAATGTGCGCTTCGTTTTTGAATGTCAACCGTCAAAAATTATTAATCAAAGGATTAAGAAAGTGAAATTAGAGATAACACCAGACTCCAAATCTTTGATTAGGACAATGAAGCACTGTGTAGGAACCAGGGGTGTTCATCAGGTCCGGTTTAATCGGTTTTAAATTAAGCTGAGAGAGTTCGGTTAAAACGATTTGATTTTTTCGGTTAAATAGATTAATTTGGTTCAGTTTAGAAATTTTAAAACTGGTTATATCGAATTGATCGGAAATTTTAAATTCATTTCTCGTCCGAATCAAACATTTAAAAAAAATCAAATTATGACATAATGTATATCTCTTGGTTCGGTTTAAAACCGGTTAAACCGAATCAAACAAATTTTTTAAATCCATCTTTACAAATGTTAACAAAAAAATATTTTATTTTTATGATTAATATCCTATTTCGGTTCAACCAAACAAATCAAAATTTACTTTGGTTTGTTCAGTTCGGTTCGATTTGATTTTTGAAAACCGAATAAAATTTTGGTTTGCCTATTTTAACTCGGTTTGCACCGAACTGAACCAATAAACACCTCTAGAAAAATTTGATATCTATGATAACTTTTGAAGTAGAGACCAAAGAGTTACATTTATTTTAATAGATAGTGGAGAATATTCACGTCATGCAACGCGCAAGTCACGTCATGTGATTAACACATGTAACATAACATAACATTACATGATGTAACTGATAATAAGTTGACTAATTATTTTTAAAAATTTCACAAATCTGTCCCCCTCGAGAAAAAAACAAAAAACACGATCCCACTTCTTATTAAAAAAATATCATATTCCTCTCCCCAAAAACTAAAGTAAAAGGGAAGAAGTCTAACCTAGTGGATATATTAATCTTTCTGGTCCCCATGCATACATAGTCCACGGCCTGCTGTTCAAAATTAAAGTCTCCGATTTACATTACTGTTGAGAGAACATTTTTACGTAGTTTAGATTAAATATACGAGGACATATGCTTATAAGTTATTTTTATGTTTTTAAAGTCCAAATAGTCAATTTGAAGTGCTCAATATGTTCTCTATATTAGAATGTGCTTGGAGGCCAAATTTTATATTTTTTGAAAATTTTTTACTATTTTTTTAGAATTTTTCAAAACAGTGTTTTCAAAAAAAAATTTAAGATTTTTTGTCATATTAAAACACTGTTTTGAAAAATTCTAAAAAAATAGTAAATAAATTTCAAAAAATGTAAAATTTGGTCTCCAAGCACATTCTAATATGGTGAACATGTTGAGCGCTTCAGATCGACTATTTGGACTTCGAAAACACAAAAACGACTTATAAGCATATGCCCTCATATGCTTATGTAAGTAGAGTAGCCACTCACTTAAATATATATATATATATATATATATAGGGTCCGGCTAATTTGCTGCCGGCAGCATTTTAGCCGGAGGTGCTGCCGCCCAAACCGCTGTTTTGTGATGTCCAAACAACAAATTCAAACTGTTAGATGTTTAATCTATATTATAATCTACTTGGAGACCAAATTTTACATTTTTTGGAATTTTTTTACTATTTTTAAAGCTGGTTTGAAAACCGCTGTTTTCAGTAAATTTCTGCAGCGTTAAAAACAGCGGTTTTCAAACCAGCTTTAAAAATAGTAAAAAAATTCCAAAAAATGTAAAATTTGGTCTCCAAGTAGATTATAATATAGCTAAGCCATGGTGTAAAACGACTTGGTGCTCCACGCCTCATTATTTCTATTTTGAAAATCCAAACGACCGATCCGAACCGCTCAAGTTGTTCTCCATATTGATATGTGCTTGGAGACCAAATTTTACATTTTTTGGAATTTTTTTACTATTTATTAAGCCACTTTGAAAATCACTGATCCGGCGGTCCATAAATTTTTACTGTTTTTTACTGTTCATAAGGATTTTCAGATTTTCAAAGTGGCTTAATAAATAGTAAAAAAATTCCAAAAAATGTAAAATTTGGTCTCCAAGCACATTTCAATATGGAGAACATGTTGGAAGGTTCCAATCGACTATTTGAACTTTGAAAATGAAGATATGACGTGGAGTACAAAGTCGTTTTACTCCATGAAGTAGCTAAGTCCATCTCTATATATATATATATTTATATATATTTTCCATGTCATAAATGTTGATATGGCTCAGATTAAATACTTCCCTTCCATAATAGATGAAGTTAGACTTTCAAAATATGAGAATCAAATTTAAATAGAAGTTAATTATATAAAATTTTCATACTGCAAATGTGGATTAATTTTATAGTACCGTAGCATTTTACTCTAAAACATATAAAAAATTATATATTTTTTCAAAAAAATTGAAAATTAATGGGATCAATTGACTCCCCCGTAGTTTCTTACTGTATCCGCTACTGAATAGATCGGACGGTCTCTATTTGAAAAGTAACACCTTATAAATTTTAGAGTATCCGCCACTGAATAGATCGGACGGTCTCCATGTTAGAGGTTAAAAATGATTAAAAGAACCTCTCCATGAACATCATTCTCCTATTATATATTGAACATTAATTATAAAATTCCCTTCCTACCCTCTACTCCTCTCCATCCAAACTTATTCAGCTTTATATATACCTTTAAACCACTTTGTATTAATCATACATACAGGCGCTCAAAGAAATAGATGTTAGGAATGCTGGACTCTCCATTTGCGCTGTTCCTAGTACTATGCCTCCTGATAATATCTAATGCTGCACCAGCAACCGCTCAAGCTACGCCCCCAACTGAAGGTATGTATGTATTAAGATTATCACATGACTTTGCTTCACTATGTACTGAAAATCTTTCTTTAAGCAAGACCAACAAAATTTTTGGATTAGAATCTTTAATCAGAGCTACTTAATTAGAATAAAAACAGTTAACAAAAAATATTCCGACAAGAAAAAGATTTTCAAAATTTGATGGCTGGAGTTACCTTATCACAAATTCTTACTGTTTTTATTAATAGAAGCTCTATATAGATAACTCTAAATGAGAAGTCTAAATTAAAACCAGAGGAATTACTCTTCCTTAAATAATATTTTTACAAGTGCATACAATGATACAAATGCAATATTTCGTTTGTTGTTATCATATCTATTGTTTCAAAAGGATTTGATCTCTTTAGTTACTCAATATATAATTCCCCTGATCAATTTTACGAGGAATATATACATAAATCCAACTTAGTTTATTGTTTTGTTTTTCTCTTATTTTTTTTTTTTCTGTTTTAGACGAGACTTTCACTTTCCTTCATATTATTATAAAATTTATAGGGCTTTATAAACATTTTTTTTTTTATATATATCTTTGATCGATGTAGATTATAGGTACCTATCTACAAAATAGAAGAAAAAATAGGAATATCAAAATTTTCAAAAAGATTTTTTACTATGATAAATTAATGATAATTATACAAAACTAGATGCACAAACACTGTTTTTTTTTTTTGAGAAAAAATGTGAGTCAAGCCCACATTTGATTTCAACACAAACACTGTTTTTGAATGGTTTCGAAGCTAAGAAAAAGTGTACCCAATTAAAAGGTGTCCACATCATTCGGGTTCGGATCCCCTGAAGTAACTCAATTTTTAGATTTTCGATCGAGACTGTCCAATTCAAATCCGTCGCTTGAGATCGTCTCGGAATTCGAATTCATTGCTCGGAATGTGTGCGCTCCACTTCGGATCTCATGCGACAGATTCGAATCGAACAGTCTCGATTCAAAACCCAACTTTTAGATTACTTCACTGGATCTCGATTCGCATCATTCCCACGCAGTGGACTTATCAAACATAGGTAACAATTAATAATAATAATAATAAAATAATTATTATTATTAGTACTATTATTATAAACAAAAATTAAAATAATTATATAAAACTACTAAGAGCAGGTACGGATTTATAATTTTTGTCGGGGAGCGGGGGCTTTGAACCGGACCGGATCAGACTTTATTTTTAATTTTGTAAAGTCGTGAAGAATTATTTTAAAATTCAAAAATTCAAAAATTGCATAAAGTCGTGAAGAAACTAGTAGTAGGTGAGGCAAGTTGAAATTTTTTAATTTTGTAAAATTTACGGGACCTTAGGAATGCTCATATTTTTACTAAAATTCAATGGTCCCAATAATTATTTAGTATATAGACCAATTGACTTTATTTTCTTCACGACTTTGGTAGGTAACTTATTCAGCTTTCATCTAAAATTTCATGCGTTTATGGCAGAACTCATTTGGAGAATTTTTTTTATTCATAGAAAATAATACAAAAAGAGGTAGAGAATTAAAAAGATCCTTATTATTATTTTTATATATAATTTTTTATATAAATTATAGTAAAATGTCATGATACAGTCAAATTGATCTCTATTTTATGCAGAATTTTTTTATATGATCGACCTCATAGTTTGAAAGTTTGGCTTTACCTCTGAACTATGCAGTGATTGTAAAATTTGTAGAAATATCATAATTATTGGTTCTGATTCAAAGCTTTGGATCAGACTCATTAGTCACGATCCAAAGATAGTTTTTTTTTTCATTTCGCACATCTCGATGATCTACAAGATCTTCTGCCACATAAGTTCTAGCATTGTTTGAATCAGGACCAATGAATCTGATCCAAACTAGAGTAAAAATTTGAAACCAAACGTTGCCATATTTTTTTTTCTTCTTTTTCTTCCTCCGATTCAAACTCTTTTTTTTTTTCCTTCCATGATTCTCTCTTAAAAAAAAAAAAAGCTTCACTATTTCTTAACCAAATTCAAATATTTTTGCTGAAATAAGCTTCAATCTAAGAAAAATAACCTAAAAATCCCCATTTGGTCTCAGATAATTCACCATAGTTCGGATCATAGTGACAACTTAATTGTTCGGAAAAGATTCGGCAAGGTCAAAAATTCGTGATTCGGAAATAATTCGGTTATAATTCAGGAATGATTCGGAATAATCCGGATCAGAGATCTCAGTCCTACAAAGAAGCAAAAAAAAACAAAAAAAAATGTTCTGGAAAAAATTCGGGAAAAATTCGCGAAAAATTCATAAAATTTGCTAATTATTCGGGTATAATTCAGTCAAAGTTCGGTCAACCGAATAATTTGGCGTTCGGTTCGGCATCACCAAAAAAATGAATTATTCGGATATAATTCGGGTATAACTAGCGAATCTTGTCACTATGGTTCAGATCGGACTCATTCAATTCAAACAGTGATGGATCTTCTGTGGCAATAGATCTTAGCTGATTCTCAAGATGTGCGAAATGAAAAAAGAAAATCTTTGAATTGGGACCAATAATCCCAATATTTCTTAATGTGTTACAAGTTCCGCAATATTCTTTCTATTTCCCTACCACTTTATTAATTTCTATGAATAAAAAATTATCCTCATTTGCCATATAATTAAAAAATATTTTTCTTCTTCTTTTTCTCATGATAATTCTTATATTCATGCATGTAATATAAATTTATTTCATGTCATACGTGTAAAATTCGTTCGGCACTTAAAATTGAATGCTAAAAACTTTCATCTATAAATAAATAATGGAAATAAATGGACCTACCGAGGGCATAACTTGATCTATAAAACTTTCATCTATAAACAATGATGATTTTGTTATAAATCAACATTGTTCCTACCGAGGGCATAACTTGATCCATGTTAATATGTTATCAACAAAATGTCTTTCCATACTCCAACAAGGAGTTCATTTTATGATTTTATTATTTATTGGCTACAGTGGCTGCGTTGAATGCCATATTGGGGAGGTGGGGACAGAAGGCTAATTCCAATTGGAACATAAGTGGCGAACCGTGTAGCGGGTGGGCTATAGACTCCACAGATATCGACAACAACCCATACTTCAACCCAGGAATCAAGTGTCAATGCGACTCCAACAATACATGCCACATTGTCAAGTTGTAAGTTTATCCAAATTATACATGTCTATTTAGATTAGGTCGAATATTTAGCTATCTGATTAATGAATCCTTATTACTAATTTCATGCATGTTGTCGCATTTAAATAGTGTAGTCAGGCATCATCTGAAAATTCGATGGCATTGTAGTTTCATAACTACCTACAATTATCCTAGCTTGGATTCTTGCACGAATATTGATGTGCACTATAGAATTCGCTCTCACAAATTGTGATACACCGGAAAGAACGTGAACCATGTGCAATTCAAATATTTAGTTTTATGCTCTTTAATTTATTAGTTTGTTTAATCTTTTGTTTTAGTGTTCATGCATTGTTTTGTTTAAACTTTTCTTAAGAATTGATTCAATTAATATTTGTTTTCACATTTTACATTTTTTTTTTTTCCTTTTCTCTTGGAATTAACACAGGAGAGTGTATGAGTTGAATGTGGTGGGAACTATACCAGATGAGCTCCTAGTTCTGACCTACCTTTCTAACTTGTAATAAAGTTTGTTATTTATACCTTTTTTTTCTAGGGGGGGATTTCAGTATACCCCTCAAAAAACTTTAAAATTATGTATTCCCCCCTCTAAACTTTAAAATTACGTATTTTTTTCTCTAAACTTTTAAAATTCACAAATTTATCTATTTTATTGTCTTATATTAAATTAATTAAATATCAATTTTACTCTTTATTAAAAACATAAAAAATTGTAGCTTGTTTAAGAAAAATGCTAATCTTATAAGATATCCATTATATCCTTACCTTTTGTAAAATATCCATTTTTCCCTTAAAAATTGAATACCCATTATACCCTTACCTTTTATAAAATACTCATTTTGTCCTAAAAAACCACTCAAATATAAGACTGATATTTTCTTAAACAAGCTACAATATTTTTATGCTTTTAATAAAGGGTAAAATGGGTAAATTTGTGAGTCTTGAAAATTTAGAGGAGAAAATACGTAATTTTGAATATATTGAGGGATATACATGAAATTCCCCCTTTTTTTACTTTTGTTCTCCCGTAGGTGACTCCATGAAATAGCCTTTCCTCCCCTTGGAAATAACATAGGTTGTGCATGGAAAAACCGGAAATTCTAGTAGTGAGAGTTTACTTTTGAGAAATAGTTTTTTATAAATTAGCATCCTATGACTTAGTGCCACGAATCCTGTCTTTTTACATAGAGGTTGCAGGCTCAATTATTGAGAATAACATCTAAAAGATGCTGGAGTGTACCGGGTCTTTTAATAAAAAAATATTTAAATTATATCTGTATTTATATTGTTTGTTTTGTGTCATGTTGTAAGAATTCAGCTTCATTGACGTTTCAGGGACTTGGGCCGAAATTGTTTAACGGGTCCTATACCCGCATTTGTGGGGAACATGACTCCCATGCAATACATGTAAATGATACTTTTTAAATAAATTAAGAATGTATTTCTAAAAGAAGAATTGTAAACTTCTTTGTATATAATTGTTTTCTCTTGACATCCCAAATACCAGAAACTTTGGCATCAATGCTTTGTCTGGTACAATTCCAAAGGAATTAGGCAATCTTCAAAACCTCGTATCACTGTAAGATTTCTCTTTCCTGGTTGAGAAAAGAAACCACACAAAATTTTTAAGTTCCACAACTAAATAATTTATTTAATTCCATTAATTTTAATTTTCCTATTACAGGGGAATGGGAGGTAATAACTTCAGTGGCTCGGTACCAGACGAATTCGGGAACTTAACAAGTCTTCGACAACTGTTAAGTTTTTTTGCATTTTTTTTTTGTGATATCTTATATATTTTTCTAATTACATGAAAGGAAGAAACACTAGAATACAAATAACAGCGTAATTTCTATGTTTTGCAGCTATTTGGATAGTTCTGGTCTCAGCGGTGAATTACCAGAAACTCTAACTAATCTTAAGAACATGAAGACCCTGTAATTCTCTAAAATATTTTTATTGTTTAAATTTTGTTATTTTTTATTGTACGATAATTATAAGTGTCATTTATCATTTCTAGGCGAGCATCATCTTGCAACTTTACTGGAAAAATACCTGACTACATTGGTACCAACTGGACATCATTGCAAGACTTGTATGCTCTCTCTCTCTCTCTCTCTAACTATGTGATAAACAAAGAATGGAAAATGCCTAGTCTGAATTTGAACCTTAAGCTAACCCTATGATTTCTGTAATTGAATAATGAAAACTTGACTGAATTGGACCTGAATGATGCGAAACCCACGTGGACAAAAAATGTGATTCATCAGAAGTTCAAAGTAGATTGCATCTACACTTAAACGCAACTTGAGAAATTTGACAAAGAATACTCAAGCTGAGACACTAAATTCACCCCTCCCCCTCATGAAATTAATTCGAAGTTTGTCAATAACCTGACCTTAACAATTCGGCTGGCACTACAATGAAATTTAATTGCCCAAACAAACCAGATTCGACCATTTTGCGCCTCTGCTCCCCAAGTATTTCCAAATGCCATAACCAGATAGTAAAACTATCTACCACAGAAATGCAAGCTGATAATACTGGAAGGATTATTTCAATAAATCTGTTCTTATTTAGGTACCTAAGATGTTTTGACAAAGCAAGTATTCTAACAAATTAAGTGTTCAAAATTTCAGGCGGTTGCAAGGAAATTCTTTTGAAGGGCCAATTCCATCAAGTCTTTCAAACCTGGTCCAATTAACTAGTCTGTAAGTTTCTTCGAGGTTGAAGTTTTTATAAGCAACAGTTTTTTGTTACAGGTCACTATTACAAATACAATATGTTATTTACTTGTTTTTGTGTGTGTGTGCGTGTGCGTGTGCGCACATATGTGTTTGAATGAAGATATATTGGGGACATAACAAGCGGTGCTAGCTCTACGTTGGATTTTATCAGCAACATGACATCTTTGAGCAGTTTGTATGTGTTTAAATTCAATTCGATCTGTCTCTTAGCACATGCTATGAATATACCAGATACAGTTCCTCCAGCATGCTAATATCAAAGTTAACCTTGCAGAGTCTTAAGGAACTGCAAGATATCAGATACTCTCCCGATAGATTTCTCTAAATACCAAAAATTGCTGAAACTGTATGAATTCAAAAATTATTTTAATTTTTCTGACGAAACTGAACCTTTAAAGTTTTTCCTTGTGATTTTTTATTATGCACTTCATTTTTCTCACAGAGATTTGAGTTTTAATAATATAATCGGTGAGATGCCACAGTCCCTTTTCAGTTTAAGCACTCTAAACTACTTGTAAGAGTTATCCTTTGCTGTTTATTGTAAATTTTCAATTAGTACTTATTTTATTTTCTTAGTTTTAATATGTATGTTTATTTGTTTTGGTACAGATTTCTTGGAAACAATAGCCTCAGTGGCGGCTTGCCGTCTCAAAAAAGCCCTTCCCTCCTCAACATGTGTGCTCTAGTTTGCTTTTCTATTTTGCTTTGCTCTGTTTGCTTTAACGTGAAATAAAATATTTGGATACAATTCTAGAATATATCTAAGTTTTTATAATACATATTTTTTATCCAAGATATTTGTTCATAAACTAATCTTATATTCTTATAGATGTATTCTTATTTATTTAGATAGGATGTTTTGATTTTTGAGTCAATTGAGAACTCGATTGGTCATTCATCATAAAACCATTAAAATTTTGCTGTTAAATATTTTAAATTTTTTTACCAGAGATCAATTTTTTTTAAATCAGTTCAAATTTGATCTATAAGCTATTTCAGAAATAAATAAAAAATACAATTTTAGTTTTTAATTTGAATTTTTTTTTTGCAAGATTTGAAGTGAATATACATAAAAGTTAGATGTAATCCCCCCCTCCTCCGCCATAATTTAAATTTCTCAAATTTGCCCTTAAAATATTTCAAATTTCTCAAATTTCATTTTTCTGTTGTTTCTTCTTCGTAGAGATGTGTCGTACAATCAACTTTCAGGAACTTTCCCTTCTTGGGTTACTAAAAATGATGATTTGCAACTGTAAGTTTTCTCACATCTTCTAGGGTCCTTTCTTTTCATATGTTTGTTTTAGAATTTCTATTACTAACAGTTCGATCCTCCAATAAAAAGTTTCATTAAAAGAAGTCTTTTTTTTTTGTTTTTCTGTGAAGTAATTTGGTCGCGAACAACTTCATCATAAGGAGCTCCAATAGCAGGTATCTACAATACTATTTTTCTTTTTCCTAATTTTACATATGATGATTGATTGATTTTATTTATTTGTTTGTTTCACTTTCCATATTTACTAAGTTCTTTAAAAATTACAAATTTACAATAAATTGTAGTATCCTGCCTTTTGGTTTAGAATGCCTTCAGCGAGATATACCCTGTCACAAGAACTCTCCTATTTGTAACCCTCTCTCTCTCTCTCTCTACGTGTGATTATTCTGCACATATCTCTTCCAAACCAGTAAACTTATGAGAAAAACACAATTCAGATTCATCTTTCGCAATAAGATGTGGCGGACCGACATCCTTGACTAAAGATGGGATCATGTACCAACCAGATAATGCCAACCTTGCAGCCGCTTCATATTATGTGACACGTATGTTCTCTATACCCATACATGACCATTGTCTGATACCATACTAGCATTGCTCAGGGATATTTAGAGGGACATGGAGGGGCTGGAGCCTCCTCAGTCCCGATACCAAACGCTCTCAGTCATGTATGTGATATGCATTAAAAGGGGAGCAAGTACTTTATAGCCAATATATATCAATAATAGTAATAAGTCCTCCCATAACTTGATCGTGCTTCGGGATGAGCTACTCATTGAAAAACTTATAATAGTATGTAATGCAGCCCCTCCAAAGATACAACTCCATCATGGCATGTGCCGGTACAAAACGAAACCAAGTACTGTCGTCACAAGAGACAATTCAGAAGTACATGGATGATACATTTCATAGCAAATTTATATACTTTGTACAAGGATTACAGTCTGGCCTTTCGGTCTCTTCAAGTACAGTAAGATTCATACAAACAGAAACAAACTGGCGAACTCTAAAATATTTGCAATTTGCAATTATTTGTTCCTTCTTTTATTTTCAGGTGCAACTCAATGGGGGGTAAGCAATGTGGGGGCCTTTGCAGATGCACCCAATACTACTTACATAATTGAAGTTCAACCTCAAGACCAAAATAAGCTAGATTCTGACTTATTTAAGAATTCACGAATGTCACCTTCTTCTTTGAGATATTATGGGTTCGGTCTTGAAAATGGAAACTATACAGTTAAGCTTCAATTTGCTGAGATTGGATACCCAAATCCACCCCCACGTGTTTGGCAGAGTGTAGGGAGAAGGATTTTTGATATCTATATCCAGGTTTGTGCAATCTGACTTTTGTAAAATATGATGTCGGTACCTTCCTGCGTAACAACAATGACAAAAATGAAATTACAAGTAATAATAGAAAAAATGGGAAATAATTGTTTGCTACTGGCATACTGGTATCATGACAGCTCATACCTCCCTGTACCATACTTCTGATTTTGGTCTCTTGTTTGTTTAGTTGTAGTTTTATTTTTTAATTCAGGCTATATATATTTTCTATTAGTGTAAAACAAATTTATAATTAGCATTTATACAGATACTGCCGTGTTTGTCCTCTGTGCTTATACAAAGACTAATTCTTTTTTGAGATATATCTTATATCTTATGTATTTTTACTTCCTTATTTTTGACCAATTTGTTTTATGCATTTTTAACTAATTGTTGTAGGGAGTTCTAAAAGAAAAAAATTTTGATATAAAAAGAGAGGCCGGTGGAAAATCCTTTGTAGCAGTTGTGAAAAACTATACTGTACCAGTTACAGATAATTTTATGGAAATTCATTTCTTTTGGGCTGGCAAAGGCACTTGTTGCATACCAACGCGAGGCTATTATGGTCCTGCCATCTCAGCTATAAGTGTTTCTCCTTTTGGTCTCTCTCTCTCTCTCTCTCTCTCTCTCTTTGTGTTTTTTTTAAACCTTGCAGCAACTGGCAGTCCCTTTGTCTCTCTCTCTCTCTTTCTCCTTCCTCCTTTCTTGTGGGAAATTGGATAAGATATTAGACACAGACTACCGGTACAAACAAACTGGAAAAATAACTATATTTGGCTCGTTAGTTGATGAAGAAAGAAAGTCTCAAACTTACCAAAGCAATTGTTATATAATTACTTGAGCTCCACTTCTTTTTGACTCTGCAATTGTTAAACTTTTCAGACTTCATTCCTACCGTTTCGAACAGGGAACCAGGCTCAGGAAAGGGAAGAAGTAAAACGGGTATGATTCTAGGGGTTGTAGCTGGAATAGCAGTTATAGGGCTTATTACAGTAATTTCAATTCTATTTTGGAGACGCAAGAAGAAAATTGCAAAAATAAACAAAGGTACAATACTGCTTTATTTTCGTATCATATTTAGAAGGTCAATAAAATTGGCCGGGACATGGTTAGGTTTGTCGGATTTGATTTAAATCATATTTCTTGTCCTAGCTTGTAACCCTATTCTATTGTTTTGTCAGAATTATCGGGGATAATCAATAGACCTGATGTGTTTAGTTATGCCGAACTGAGAGCTGCTACTGATGCATTTGATGCAGCTAATTTTCTTGGACAAGGTGGATATGGCGCCGTTTACAAGGTATGTATCTCTTTGTTTTACAAATTTATTTTACAATGATACAATAACAGGTATAGTCTTTTCTCTAAGTTTTGAGTTTGTTTCCTAAAATCATTGTTTAGGGAAAATTGTCAGATGGCCGCATTGTTGCAGTCAAGCAGTTATCGGTAACATCGCAGCAAGGAAAAGAACAATTTGTAGCAGAAATATCCACCATATCAGCTGTGCAACAGAAAAACCTAGTAAAATTGTATGGTTGCTGCATTGAAGGAAACAAACACCTTTTGGTCTATGAATACTTGGAAAACAGAAGCCTAGATGAAGCCCTCTTCGGTATATAACAGTACTTGTAATTTGCAACTAGCACTTGGCTCTATATTAAAATCTCAATCGTACAATTCTGCCCGAATCTAATCCCCTCAACTACTCCTAATATGCAACTTAACCTAATTAATCCTAAGGTTTACAATCAATCTCAAGTTACCCAATTTTTTCCTCCCTTAACACTCGTATTGTGTAATCCAGCATCAAGTAATTAAGCTTTTCTCATCTCTCACTTGTGCACTTAGAATTCAGGTTTGCCAAATTGGCACCGATCATTAGCCAAATTTGAAATTTTCTATTAGTTGCCTTCAATTATCTGGTTGTGGCATTCATCGATGCCCACAATATTCCTAAGTGATATATTTATTTGACTCTTTTTTTCTACTTTTTTCCAGGGAAAAGTAGTTTGTACCTTGATTGGGCGACTCGGTTCGAAATATGTCTTGGTGTGGCACATGGCCTGACTTATCTGCATGAGAAGTCCAATGTCAAAATTGTACATAGAGATATTAAAGCAAGTAATATACTACTAGATGCAGATCTTAGCCCCAAAATATCTGATTTTGGTTTGGCCAAACTTTATGATGATAAGAAGACCCATATCAGTACTAGAGTAGCTGGCACAGTGTAAGTCTCTACTCTATCGTTGTACAAATGGAAAACCAGCATTTACTGTACCATTTCAAAATCAGAATGTTATATCATGACTCTCAATACAATTGTACAATATACCACTTTGTTGTTCACATTTATCTCCTTATTCTTATCAACACATACACTCATAGGCAGATGGAATTAGCTGACCCATACGTGTGCTTGACCGTACGACAACAAAAATAAATAAACACAGTGAGACTAGATTAGGAATATTTATTTTATACAATCATCATTCATTATTTCTCATACTTAATTTTGCTCTTGAACACTAAGAACAAGCATAAACCTTACGGTTTTCAATGTAGAATTAGTACAATAGGCTGTGATATGATTTTTTTTTTTCTGAAAAATCAATAATTGGATGAATTAATGTTTATTTCTTACTTATTTTAAACAGAGGATATCTAGCACCAGAGTATGCAATGATGGGCCATCTCACAGAAAAGACAGATGTCTTTGCATTTGGCGTGCTTGCACTGGAGGTTGTGGCAGGTCGTTCAAATTCAGATGAGAACCGAGATCTGGATCAAGTATACCTCCTTGACTGGGTACGCTCATAGTCGTATATAATTCTAGCTTTTCATAAACTCAGAAGCAGGAACAATTAGTCCCACAAATTTTGGTAAAACCAGCCCGGCCTACTGGACCTCATTCCAGGCTGTCCAAAACAAAAGGGAGAAAGTACTGATCATGATACTAATAGTAACGAAATCAGAGCTGTAAGTACGACAATACAAACTAAATTGTTAATCCTACAGGCATGGAACTTGTACGACAAGAATTATGCACTCGAGTTATTAGACCCGAAGCTCACATCATATAATGAAGACCAGGCACTGAGGCTGATAGGTGTCTCGCTACTGTGTACCCAGGGATCTCCTGGGCAACGGCCATCCATGTCGCGTATCGTGTCAATTCTCAGTGGTGATGTGCAAGTCGGCAAAATCACTTCTCAACCAAGCTACATAACGGAATGGCAGTTTAGAGAACTTTCTGGGGGCCCCACACCAGCTGTGTGTGCTGAGTCATCAGAGGAGAGACATTTGTTTGTTGATTAGCACGGTAGAAGCCTGGTTAAGGACTCATATGTATCTCTGTTAGCTAAATATATAATGTATGTGACCCATATTTGGGCAGGCTCAAAGCTTTTCCGGATTTTTATTGGAGAAATAAAGGCATGGTAAGACTTTTCTTCAACTTTTTTGTTTTGTTTTTAGGGCATGTTTGGCACAAAATTTTTATAGGAACGAGAATTTTTCAATATAGGAATAGGAATATCAATTAGCTAATTCTCAACTTGAAAAAATCTATGAGAAAATTTAGAACATAAGTGTTCGGTAAATATATGGAAAATGTTTTGGAAAGTTGTTTTTTCTACTCTTTACAATTAATTTTTTCATAAAATATGTTATGCTAACTACAAACTTTGTCAAGTACATCGATGCTAAGTATTGATTCAGATAATAATAAAATTTAAGAGAATATGTTATGCTAACAACAAACTTTGTCTGTATCGGATTCTCAAAGAAATTTAAATGAATGAATTACAGGCTAATTATATTATATTTAATTAATTTTAGGCTTATCAAATAGTAAAATTAAACTTATTGTGTGTTCAAGTATCAGTTTTTTAAAAATATTACGAGGCGGCTCCACTATTAATACAAGAATTTTATATCTGTCATGAGTATCATTAATCATTAATTTCAAATGTTCAATACAGTTAATTTACATTTATGCACAATCCGCTCAAATAGGCAAGAAAGCTCTGAGTTAATGTATTTTTTTCCTACGAGAATTGAAGTTAGACAATGGAATAAAATCATTTGGGAATTTGAAGTTAAAAAAAAAAAAAAAAACAGACCGCTGAACACTTGTAAGGGAAAAGTACATACAAATTCTTTTTACCCAAAAAAAATCTTAAAAAATGGGGTTGCCGAACAAGTAGGGGTGAAAATAGTATGGATAATATCCGATCCATATTCGATCCGTATTCGAAAAATTAGATGTGGATATCCGACATTTGAATATCCGTGTGGATATGGATACTGATATGGTTTTACGTTTTAATTGTCCATATCCGAATAGTAGATATATATCATATATTTTAATATATATTATGAAAAAAATATTGTTATTCACCATTAAAATTAGATAAATATTATGAATTTTGATATTTTTTTAATATTATTTTAATAAATATCCGATCCAATCCATATTTGTATCTGTATTCAGCTGATATCTGATCCGTATCCATATCCGGAAAATTAAAAAGAATATAAATATAGTTTTACCACTATCCGCTCCGTATACGCTCCATTTTCACCCCTACGAACAAGCCCTAAATAATACTTTACACAAACAAAATTATTAAAATGACATAACATATATATATTACAACCCTCTTTATGCATAATATCAATATATGATTCTTCTAAAATGACTTCTTCTTTTTCTTTTCAATTTTCTACTTTTTATTCTTTTATTTTTTTTTTAAAAAAGGGCTTTCTCATCAACGATCTAAAAAATAGGTTTATCTCTATTTTTAAAGTCCAAACAAACGATCCGAACTGCTTAATATGATATTTATATTAAAATGTGCTTGGAAATTAAATTTTATATATTTTTTTACAATTGTTTACTATTATTTAGATATATTCAAAATCACTTTTTTATTTTTTTAGAATTTTTTTAATATTTTTTAGATATGTACAAAATTATTGTTTTTTAAGTAATTTTTTTTTATTTTGTAGTTATAGTTAGAAAAAAAAGTTAGCCGGGGAAGAAATAGAGAAAGAAAAGAGAGGGTATATTATAATTACCCTTAGGCATTTAGCTCTTTCTTATTCCTTTCAACTGTTTTTTTTTTGCCCTTTTTTTGGTGATACCTCCAACGCAGTCTGTTTTCTTTGTTACATGTAAATTTCATGTCATTTCAAGCGTCTAAAAAAATTGTTCTACTTGTCAAAATACACTCTCTGTAGTATATATCTCTGTCGTGAAAAAATCTTAGTATTTTTCGTTGTAAATTTAATTAGCCTCAAAGATACCGACGTCAAGTCAGTTTAATAATACCTACTCTCTTCTAACTATGAGCAATTAAGTTCTGCAATTTTAACCTAGTCTTAATTCTTCTTTTGGAACCCTTATTACATTGGTTAAAGAACCGAAATTTTTAAATATACCCTCAATAAAAAAAATCAAACCAAAAGATCACTGTTTCTGTAGAATTCAATATTTAACCGAGCCGCAACGTGAAATGACGGACTCCAAGACTTGGGCCGCCATTTGTCGCGGACTCACAAAAATAAAAAAATTCAATTGTTGCGGTGAATTTTAATATATTTGTTTAATATTTTTCAAAAATAGAAAGAACAACTAATAATTTGAATATGTTAGAAAAAACATCAAACAAAATAGATAAAATATCTTATAATTTAGATGTATTAGAAGGATTCCGAAATATTTATTAGGCATGATTTTTCCAGCTGTAAAAAAAATTAAACTATTTCTAGATGTGTTACTGGAAAAAAATAACAATATTTTGGATTTGAATTATTGATATCGGTCAAAAGTCACTTCTAGTAAATAAAAAAATTATCGTGCTCCTTATAGTACATTCAAATTCTAAGGTACTCTATCTATTTAAAAAAAAAATGATTTGCCATCATTATGAAATGTCAAATCAATTTTTTTTTTTTCAAAAATAGATGGAGTATCTTACAATTTGAATGAACTAGAAGCATCACAATATTTTCTTTATTTACCTATAAGCGAATTTTGAGGGATCAATAATTTAGATCCAAAGTATTTTTTTTTTCAGTAGCATAACAAGAAATAGTTTATTTTTTTTACAGCCGGAAAAAATCCTACTTGCAAAATATTTTAGAGTCCTTCTAGTACATCTAAATTATAAGATGTTTTATTTATTTTGTTTGATGTTCTTTCTAACATATTCAAATTATTAGTTGTTTTTTCTTTTTTTTTAAAATATTAAACAAATGTATTAAAATTCACCGCAACAATTGAATTTTTTTTGTTTTTGCGGATCTGCAACGACAAATGATGGCTCCAGTCTTGGGGTCCGCCATTTCACGTTGCGGCCCGGGTAAATATCAAATTCTACAAAAACAGTGGTCTTTTGTGCTTTCTTTTCTTTTTGGATTTAGGGTGTTTAATATTTTTTTAATTTTCATGTCATTAACGAGTCTCATAAGAGTTTGACTAAATAAGAATCTCAAAATGGCTTAAAAAAGTGTTAATTTTTCAAACATCAATCTTTTTTCTATTAAAATATTGCCCCTATCTTTTTTGTCTTTTTTTTTTCAAAGTCGATTTTGTTCTCTCTGTGTTTTTGTTTCTGACGTTGATACTAGTAATTTTCAAGATAATGAACAATTTATGGTGCATTAACACTATAAGATGGAGTAATGAGAAATTTGCTTTTTTATTTGTAACTAGTCTAATTGTAACAATTTATATTATTTTCTATATTATGGTAGGCAAAACATCATTTATTTATTTTCTATATTATTATGGTAGACATCTTTTTTAGTAAAGATTGAAAGTCAGAATACCCAACTATTTATTTAATATTTACAAAGAATTAATCTTTCTAGACTTCAAACATGTGACCTCACATACGGAGATCATTGTCTTTGTCACTAGACCAGAAGCTAGTTCTTAATTAGACATCTTTTTGTTGAACTTTTCAAAACTAGAATTGTTGTATTATATATATATTAACCAAGGTTCTAAATAGCGTTTATAGCGTCATAGCGGGAAGGCTACAAAAAAAGCTATAGCGAATAGCGTCGCTATAGCGGAAAGCTATTCCAAATAACATTTTTTTTTTACATTCCGTATATTCAATATTTGTACTAAATATCAACATTATCTAAAGTCTCATAGAATAATAAATAACACCAAAATAATTAAGAAATTATAATATTCATATTGAATCCATACAAAGTCCAAATTGCGGTTTCAAATATCCATAGTAATATCATAAACTATCGATTTTTCCTATTAAAAATATCTTAAGCATCATGATTCATGACATAATATTTTTTTTTTCTATTCAAATTTTAATTTCGGTTTGGATTTTTTTTCTATTCAAATTTCAATTTTTATTCCCAATTTCAAATTGATTTATCTGTAGCAAGTAGCAACAAATTCAATTTCAGTTTGAGCTTTTTTTTTTATCTTTATTTAAAACTCATATAAATTGCTTAAAAAAAACTCATATTGTATAGCGTAAATAGCAGAAATAGCGGACCGCTATAGCGTTATAGCGGTCACTATAGCGGCCGTAGTGCAAATAGCGCATTTTGATGTCATAGTGTAGCGTTTGGGGTCAAAAAATGCTATAGTGGCGCTATAGCGCGCTATTTAGAACATTGATATTAACAAAAATAATTCGAAATAATTACGGAGAAGCCCATAAGTGATCATTTGACCACGTTGGTTTAAGTTGATGAAACAACACTTTCCTGCATCCCAAAGTTCCTTTGACCAAACACAGGGCCTCCTAAATGTCATTTTCCTACAAATCTTTCTGACGACAGCACGTCCCAAACTCTACTCCGCGTGTACAGGTTTTGTTTGGTTTAGTGAGATATTGAACAATTTGGAAATATAATTTAGACAAGAAGAGAGAAAATCACAAGAGAGAAGATAAGAAAATTTCATATATTAATCAAGTCTAAAAGAAAAAGATGACATGCCATCTCTTCTTATAATACATCTATTATAATAAATAACTTAGAAAAACTAAAAGTCCAACTTAGAAACTATCACCACATAATGAACTTAGAAATTATAACCAACTCTTGGAAACTCTAACATAATTAAAAATGACATAGAAAATATAAATAGTCAAACCTAGAAAATAGTAACATAATAAAGTCTTATAGAAAACACAACATAATTTAAAATTGCAATTAATCATCATAGGAAATGATGAACTAGTGGGACCCCTTCTTGATACTTGTGCCTAGCCATTCAAGAAGATTGAAGAACAATTCACCTGTACCGAGGTTGAGTCCGAGTCCGAGTCCGAGTCCGAATCAGTTTGGTTTTCGTCACTTTCCCCACAAAGCATTAAGCTAGTATATTAACACAAAAGTGTGATTAGTAAAAAAACTATAAAGCACAAACACTATACTATCATGGAGCGCATTCAAGACAGGCGACAACAGGCGACTTGGAGGGAGAATAGAGAAGGTAACAACAATGACAACGTGCAAGGAAGGGAATGGGTGCAACAGAGTAGGAGAGGGGAGCGTCGCTATGCTACAGCGATGCCAGTACAAGCAGAACAGCCCATAAATGAAGGAGAAAGGTGCGTAAATGAACAAGATGGATGGCAGACTGTGCTGCCAAGAGGTGGCCGCAGAAAGCTGGGTGCTAGGCCACTGCAGCAGGGAGCAGGTAGTAGGTGGAAAGAGAATACCTCCTTTAGACTGGGTAGAGATGTGCAAGTTCATCAAGCCTATCAGAAGGCATTTAAGGAAGGAAGATGTCTGAGGTGCCTTGGAAAGAACCACAAAAGGGCTCAGTGCAGAGAGCCAGTATGGTGTTTTCATTGCAATGCTTTGGGTCATAAATCGGGTTGGTGTCGCATTAAAACGAACTCACAACCTACAAAAGTCACCAATCCGGTTAGATATGAGAAGCAATACACAACTGAGCGAACATTTGCAAGCATTGTTAGCGGAAAAAGAGATTTAGGACAACAAAGCTTACACAACCAAGCACCTCAAAATAGACCGGTAGCCCAAAAGAAGAACGAAGAGCAAAAAATGGAACCTTTTTGGGATATGCGGCCAGAGGAGGGGCATGTTTTCATGCATCATGAGGAGGGTCTGCGCCCTCAGAGTGAGTACTTGATGCATACGGGCATGGTGGTCATGACACAGGGCCCGGCGGCGGCCTTAAATCCGGCTCAAATAGCAAGCCACCTTACACGCCGGTTTGGGTGGGCTCAGAACACCTATGAAGTCTGCACGGGTAACCCGAATGATGATGCACCATTTGTGCTCATCTGCCCAGGTGAAAATTCTCTTAGAAATGTAGTATGGAATAGCCCATATACTATCAGACCTGGGCTGCAGTTTGGTGTTATCCCATGGAACAGAGACTGGAATATGGTGTTTGAACCTCCACCTTTCCAAGCATGGATTAGACTTATAAATTTACCTTACCAAGCTTGGAACAGTGATGATTTACGTAAGGTAACTACAAAGCCACTGCTGTCCTCCCTTATGGTAGAAGAGTAAAATTCCGAGGGAGATATTGGGGTACCAATCTCTCACCTGTTCACTCAGATGAGAGTGGATCTTAAATGCTTTGTACTTGATGGAGTGAATTCCGAGGGAATGGAGCAGAGTGAGATATTTCAAAATCTTAGCTGGCTGGGGAGTATGGTCCTTGAAAGTGTGAAAAGGATGAGGGATCAAATACAGGACAAAGAGGATGAAAATAAAATAGAAGGTTCGCAAGAAAGGACAACAGGAGTACATTTCATTGTGGGGCAGGAAGAAAATGGTCAGCAAAATGAAGGAAATGGGCCCATGATGGAAGATGGACTTGTTGGACAAATGGATGAGAGTGTACAAAACGAAGTATCTCCAACTGGACTGAGTGAAAGCCCAATAGAGGAGCAGGGTCGAAACTTTAATATTATTGAAAATGGGCCTGTTGAGTGCGGCCTTGTTGACAGTGAACCTATTATAGGCGATTTGGGAGGAGGTGCAGCTCATGAAGAGAGTTTGAGGGAGCCAAGGGATGAAGATATTTGGGAGGAAAGGGATCTGTGTAACCACCAAAATTCCAGCGGGAAAGAGGATGTGCAACTCATGGGCTTGGGCGATGCCTCACCTGACGATTTCCCACCGGGTTTTCCTGAACCGAAGTATCTAAAAACCCAGTTCGCTACTCCAAAAGGAAAGCTCCACCAGCCGCGACGCAGTAAACGGATCTCTGAGAAGAAAAGCTATGCGGAGGCGAAGCGAGTGAAGCAGGAAAAAATTCAAATAAACTTTCAGAACAGAACGGAAGGGATAGGGGCTGAGTTAGTGTTCGCACGTCAGCGCAACGCAAGTTTCGGTACGCTTGAGGGCGTACCTTTTAAAACCGCGTTTACACTTCACGAATAAGGATTGCAAGTGCACAACCCTTATCGAGTAGTATAATCGGGTGTCGATCCGCAGGGACGACTCAAATTCTGAATTTTGGCTTAACCTAATTAGGTACTAGAAGTGAGAAGGGTGTTTGAATTTGTTTAAGGTCCTAATTTCAATCAACAATAGTAATAGCAAGCAATGAAAGCAAGTAAATGTTTGATTTTGGATTATCTATGAAATCAAAGCGTTTCGAGGGTTTCAGACTTCATCCTCAACTTTGCTGCTCTGGACTTGTCACGCGACCCGCATACTCTCGTATGCGACCCTTGTGACGCGACCCGCGTGCTCTCACACGCGACCCGCGTAGCCCTCAAGCACTCTGGACCTCTCACTCGACCCGCATGCTTTCACATGCGACCTCGTGACGCGACCCGCATGGTTTCTCATGCGACCCGCGTGGTCCTGGAGCTGACACTGAACATTACTGATTCTGGTTGTTTAATTCGTGTAAGGCTCGATTGACCGTACCTAATGTCACTGAACCTCAACTCTCGTGTATTGGCTTAATAGACTTGGTATGGAATTGCAATTTCACCTTCCTAGATTCAATTCAAACCTAAGTTCTTGATCTTGTTTACTAAAGGCATCCACTATTCTTTCGATTAATGGAAATTTCACCTTTCGGCTACTATTGATCTCACCTTTCGGATCTTAGACCTACCTCAAATACTAAACCTAATCCACAAGATTCATCAAGGCCAAATTACAAAAAGAAATGCCATAAGCAATCAATAGTAGACAATCAAGAATCAATCAAGCAATTAGGTCAAGCAATTTCAATCAATACAAAAATCAAGAAACACGATTAACAAATCAGATTCAATTAACATTCATCATCAAACAAAGCATTAGATTACATCTAAACCCTCAAAACTGAAAATCTACTCTAACATGATCAAAGAAAGAAGAAAAGAGAGATAGAAGATGCAAATCATGATGGAGAGGAGAAGAATCGAGGAAGATCAAGCTCCAATGAAGATCTTGGCCGAATCCACCTTGCTCCTGCTCTTCCTCTGTCTTGGCGCCAACTCCTCTCTCTCTCTGTCCCGATCTCCTGGTTTGAAAAGTGAATTCTGGATCCTCTGAATCGCGCAGGCCCAGTCCCATTTATAGAGGTCTTACTGGGCTTCAATTGGGCCTGCGCAGTCAATTCGACGCGACCCGCATGGATCGGATGCGACCCGCGTCGGGTCGAGTCTGATGCGCGCTGTGAGGGTCGCGTCTGAGGTCGCGCTGGGCTGTGGTGCGACCCGCGTCAGGTGTGACGCGGCCCGCATGGAAGATGTCTGAACTCTGCTTTTTGTCGGTTTTCGCCCATTTCCTGCAAAATCATAACCAAACTGCAGCAGTACCATATTCTATCGATATTTCAATGTAAACAGTGCAATTTAGTTATTCAAAATGTGATATTTGGTCTGGAAATAGGTCGAAACAATCAATCAAATAGTGAGACATCAAATTCCCCCAAGCTTAACCTTTGCTTGTCCTCAAGCAAATCATGTTTTGGTACCGGGTTTAGATTCTAAATGCAAGTTAAGTCCCTAAATGTGAAAATTTACTTGATTTGCTTCAACTAAAAACCTAAAGAATCTTTTGCTATGATTTGGACTTTCCTTGGTCAATTTTGATTCACCTCACAAATTGATTAACAAAACTTCAAACTCTAAATGCTTTAAAACTTGTAAAGTTGATTACTTGAACATGTCAATTTATCATTCTTTCACTAAACCTATGCCTTCGTTTGTAGAGATTTTTGGTTTTCATTTTCGCCCCCCCCAAGCTTGGAACAAGCTTAGGTCAGAAAGATGCGGACTTCGTGTGTTGGTATGTGCAAAAGCTTTCTTTTCTTTTTTTTTTTTTCTTTTTTTTTTTTTTTTTCTTTTTCTTTATTTGGGAGACGAGCTCAAAGGCGCCCATTCAGGACTTATTGCCAGTACTCTTATTTTCTCCGTCTTTTCATTTCTTTTCATCTCTTTTTTTTTTATTTTCTTTTTCTTTTTGCACAAACCATGAATACACACACCCACCAGTGTTCATTCACACCGATGAATATCCCAAACTTTCTTTATTTTAAATCCCTATTTCCCTATTTGAAAGGCACAGATCAGTTTCTAAATGTTATTTCGACACTCAAGTTTTCAATTATGCAAATCTCAAAACATTTGTTCCTAAGCCGTCTTGTTTGGTCAATTATGAGGTTAGTTCCAAATTTTCCAAGGTCATCCTAATCATATAAAAATTTTCAAATAGGTCCCTAATTTCAACAATCAAGTAAATTTTTCACCTAAAAATGCAAAGTACCTAAGAAAAGTAAACATGACCTAAGTAAAGCTAAGTAAGATAAATCCTAAAACATAAAAGTCTCCCCCCAAGCCTAGCCTGAGCATTGTCCTCAATGCTTCAAGACTAAAAGATAAGGAGAAATAAAAGCAGAGGGGAAGGAAAACATACCCGCTCACTCGTCATCAGAGCCGTACCATCGCCAGTCGCTCAGCATGTCCTCAATCGCGCCCACTCGCGTATGGAGATGATGAATGGCAGCACCCTGCTCGCGCCGCATATCGTACAGCAGGCTGTAGACATCCTGAATGGTGGGGTCGGAGACAGGAGGTGGATAGGAGGGGCCAGCAGAAGAAGTGGAGGGACCAGCAGCGTAAGAGGTAGAGGCGTGGAACTGCGCAGGTGGCATGAAGGCATCGGCCATGTGGACATCACCGTCGGGAGGAGGCTGTGGCTGAGCAGAAGGTGGTGGTGGTGGTGCCTGCTCGGCTGGCTGTGGTCGAGGAAACAGCCAAGTGGCCTCGTCCTCGAAAGAGATAGGTGATGGAGAAGGCAACTCGTGCTGGCTACCATCCTGTAGGCGCCAGAAATATCGAGTGCGGTGGCCGGCCGGACCTCGCGCGATCCTGATGAAAGTCGCCTGCTGGAAAGCCCTGGCGTCCATGATAATCGGGCCCCGAGAGAGAGTGAAGCCGGCGAACGATACGCGAAGCCGCTCGGCTATGAAAGTGACGTATCCCCCAATGTGGATCGAGCCACCTGTCTTCTTGACCTGCTGGACACCGATCCAGTGGCGGACCATAATGAGCATCAGATCGGGCCGCTCTAGAGAATCCGCTGGGCGGAGCATGAAGTCCAACATCGCCAAGTCCTCCTCATTAGCACGTGAGACTGTCTCTCCACGTGCAAAAATGGTATTGGCTAGGGTACGCTGGATGCAACGCAGTACCGGATGAGGTATGGCAGTGCTCCTGTACTGGTTGCTCGTGGCAACCTCCATACCCGTAATCAGACGCCAGAAGTGGTCTCTGTCGACGCCCACGCGGAAGTGAAGAGAATCAGTACTCGGCTCAGGGGCAAATCCAAACCACTCGCGCAGCTGAGAGATAGGCACTCGCCAAGTCGCGCCGCGCATCTGGAATCTAATGTATGGCTGTTGCTCGGGATCCCACTTGAGCCTGAGAGAAGAGAGGAACTCAAGCGTGAGCTCCTCGTAGCAGTCGCACTGAATGGCCCAGAAAGCGGGAGTGAACCCGATCCTCTCTGTGAGGCGAACAAACTCCTCGCGCACCCCAAACGCCTCGAGAGCGTCGAAATCGACTCGGCGAGTGTTTTCAAACTTGCGCTGCTGCAAGATGTGGGTATAATCGGTGGGAGTGGTGGACTCATCAGAATAAAACTCCACTGCGGGAGACTCGGCACGAGGGACGGAATGATGAGAAGAATGGTGGGAAGAGTGACGAGAAGAGGAAGGAGTGGGGTGATGGGAATAAGAATGAGGACCGGAATGGTGAGAAGAGTGAGGAGTGGAATGATGAGAAGAAGAAGAATGGCGAGAAGAATGAGTGGCATGGTGAGAAGAAGATGATCCGTCGTCGTGCGAGGCCGAGGCGGGAGAAGGTGTACGCGCAGGCGGTGGGGATTGGGCACGGAGAGCGGCTTGCCGCTGCTCGTGCTGGCGTTTAGAACGGCGTTCACGGCCTGGGTCCATGCCTCTGTCAACTCTGGTTCAGTTCCGACGCGGGTCGCGTAGGGTTTGATGCGGATCGCGTGGGGTAGGACGCGGGTCGCGTTGGTAAAGACGCGAGTCGCGTGGACTGGGACCAGGCTGGTTAGGGTTGGAAACTGGCACTGGAGCGGGTCGCGTGAGTGTGAGTGCGAGCCGCGTGGGATGGTGCCGGTTTGGTCAATCTGGTGAAAGGTGGGAACCGGGCAACCAGAGAGAACGCGGGTCGCGTTAGTGTGGACGCGGGCCGCGTTGGACGAACAGGGTCAGGTTAGGGTTACAAAACCGATGAAGGAAAAAGAGAGAAAAACACTTACCTGTTCGTCGGTTGCGTCGGCGGAGAAGGAGAAGAGGAAGAAGACGTCGGCGGCGGTGCAGGATCGGCGGGAGAGGGAGAAGAGGGGCGGCTCTTGCTTCGGCTGAGAAGAAGGAGAAAGAGGGGAGCGTACGGCTGGTGAAGGAGGAAGAGGAAGAAGGGACGCGGGTTAAAAAGGGACCCCGCGTCCATTCAATGCGCCCCTTCAATGCGGCGCCGTTTCGTGTTGACGCGGGTCGCGTCAATTTTCACGCGGGTCGCGTGGCTCATGGTCGCATGGGCTCACACGGGGCGCGTGACGGATGACGCAAGTCGCATGGGTTCCCATGCGGGTCGCGTCAGGGTTCTCTTTTTGGAATTTTATGAAGTCATAGCAAATGAAAATGAAATGAAAACTGAAAAGAACATCTAACTAATCTAAATGCAAGTAAACAAAAGGGCTTGGGTTGCCTCCCAAGAAGCGCTTGTTTTAGGTCTCAAGCTCGACCTTCCTTTCACTATTCTTCGACTGGTGCCGGATCAGATAGATCCTGCTCGAAACGCTCGGTGTGTGGATGATCTGCAATGTAATGCTTGAGTCGCTGCCCATTGACCTTGAAAGTCCCGCACTCTTCATTCCCAATGTCGATTGCACCAAAAGGGTACACTTTCCGCACGACAAAGGGACCGGACCACCTCGATTTCAGCTTCCCAGGGAAGAGTCGCAATCTCGAGTTGAACAAAAGTACAAGATCACCCTCTTGGAAGTCGCGAGTCGTGATGCGCTTGTCATGAAGCCGCTTGGTCTTTTCCTTGTAGATCCTCGCATTCTCGTAAGAGTGCAATCGCATCTCTTCCAACTCATGCAGATCGAGGATTCGCTTTTCTCCAGCTGCTTGCATGTCCATGTTGACGGCTCGCGTGGCCCAGAACGCTTTGTGCTCGATTTCTACTGGTAGATGACACGGTTTCCCGTATACCAGTTTGAAAGGGCTCATCCCAATCGGGGTCTTGAAGGCTGTTCGGTAGGTCCAGAGTGCATCACTCAACTTCAGGGACCAATCCTTTCTCGTCCGTGCCACAGTTTTCTCCAAAATTGATTTGATTTCCCTGTTGGAGATTTCTGCTTGGCCGTTCGATTGAGGATGGTAAGAGGTCGTCACTTTGTGCGTCACCCCATGACGTCTCAGGAGATTGTTGAATTGTCGATTGATGAAATGCTTCCCTCCATCACTGATGACAGCTCGTGGGACTCCAAAGCGAGGGAAGATGACGTCATTGAACAATCGTTTGACGGCACTCGCATCTGCCTTTCGACATGCCACTGCTTCCACCCACTTAGACACATAGTCCACCGCAACCAGGATGTACTCATACCCGCACGAAGGCGGGAATGGTCCCATGAAATCGAGTCCCCACACGTCGAAGATCTCCACCTCGAGAATGGAATTGAGAGGCATCTCGTTGCGTTGGGAAATGTTCCCGGTGCGTTGGCAACTGTCACAAGTTTCGACCAAGGCCTTTGCATCCTTGAAGAGAGAAGGCCAAAAGAAGCCAGATTGCAAGACCTTGGCGGCTGTCTTGGAGAAAGAAGCATGGCCTCCATAGGCAGATGAATGGCAGTGCTCAAGGATAGAGCGCGACTCCTCATGTGGCACACAGCGTCGGAAGATGCCGTCGACTCCTACCTTGAAAAGAAAAGGCTCGTCCCAGAAATAGTACTTTGCATCAGATTTGAGCTTTTTCCTTTGTTGGTAGGTCATGGTGTGAGGCAGAATCCCGGAAGCGATGAAATTTGCAATGTCGGCATACCAAGGATCTGATCGGTTGCTTGCGCGGGTCGTGTCGACGGCATTGAGTGCGGAGGCAGAGAAGAGTTGTTCATCAGGGAACGAGTCATTGATTGGCAAGTTGGCAGAGCCCTCATCCTCCAAACGAAGTCTGGAAAGATGGTCAGCCACAGTGTTGTCGACTCCCTTCTTGTCCCTGATCTCAAGATCGAACTCTTGCAAGAGAAGAATCCACCTGATCAATCGCGGTTTGGCGTCCTGTTTGCTCAACAAATACCGCAGGGCGGCATGGTCGGTGTAGACAATGATCTTGGAGCCAACCAAATACGACCTGAACTTGTCGAGAGCGAACACGACAGCGAGAAGCTCCTTCTCAGTTGTTGTGTAGTTCATCTGGGCAGGATCTAGCACCTTGCTAGCATAGTAAATAGCACACGGCTTCTTGTCTTTCCTTTGCCCCAGAACCGCTCCAACAGCGTAGTCGCTCGCGTCGCACATGATCTCAAAAGGGAGAGACCAGTCAGGTGGTTGCAAGATTGGTGCTGAGATGAGAGCCTCCTTCAAATCGCGGAAAGATTTGACACAATCTTCAGTGAAAACGAATTCAGAATCTTTGATGAGTAGATTGGTCAGCGGTTTTGCAATCTTTGAGAAGTCTTTGATGAACCGGCGGTAGAAACCTGCGTGTCCAAGAAAGCTTCGAATCCCCTTGACGTTTGTCGGAATCTCTAGTTTCTCAATCACCTCGATCTTGGCTTTGTCAACTTCAATGCCTTTTGAGGTCACAACATGTCCAAGGACAACGCCAGTTTGGACCATGAAGTGACACTTCTCCCAGTTCAGAATGAGGTGGACTTCTTCACACCTTTTCAGGATCTTGCACAGATTGGTCAAACAGGAATCGAAACAGGCGCCATACACAGAGAAATCATCCATGAAAATCTCAACCTCTCTCTCGATGAAATCAGAGAAGATGGCCATCATGGCCCGCTGAAAGGTTGCTGGCGCATTGCAGAGACCAAATGGCATCCTACGGTATGCGTACGTACCGTAGGGACAAGTGAAAGTGGTCATCTCTTGGTCTTGTGGGTGAATCGGAATTTGGAAGAAACCCGAGTAACCATCCAAATAACAAAAATAAGAATGGTTAGCGAGTCTTTCCAAAAGCTGGTCAACGAATGGCAGAGGGAAGTGATCTTTGCGTGTGGCTGCGTTGAGTTTCCTGTAGTCGATGCACATTCGATAACCGTTCACCACTCGAGTTTGAATCAACTCGTTCTTCTCGTTCCTCACCACTGTCGTACCACCTTTCTTCGGCACCACATGCACTGGGCTCACCCACTTACTGTCAGAGATAGGGTAGATGATACCAGCGTCCAGAAGCTTGAGAATCTCCTTCTTGACTACCTCTTTCAGATTGGGGTTGAGCCGTCTTTGGTGTTCAACCGATGGCTTGTGGTCGTCCTCCAGGAAAATCCTGTGTGCGCAGATGGATGGACTGATCCCCTTCAGGTCATTGATCGAATACCCGATTGCGCCTCGATGAAGCTTCAGTTTCTCCAAGAGTTTGGCGGTTTGATCGGGATTCAGATTTGCATTCACAATGACGGGGAAAGAGTGATCTGGACCGAGGAACTCATACCGGAGATTGGCTGGTAGAGGCTTGAGTTCAGGAGTTGGCCCCTTTGTCTGGGTCTGGATGCGGGTCGCATCACCTGGCATGCGGGTCGCATCATGTGAAATGGCGTCGCGTGCTCCCCCATCCGACTCGCATCCCTCTGTTTCATGGTCCTTAGACCATGGAGTGCGGGTCGCATCGCATGGAATGCGTGTCGCATCAGAAGGCGTGCGGGTCGCATCTGGATGTATGCGGGTCGCATCAGATCCTTCTAGGTCAGCCAATTGCACTTCAGCTCCACAGACTTCTTTCGATTCGCTTCCTTCATCTCGTGAGACGCTCAAGAATTCAGCGTGGTCATTCATGCTCTGATGGATCCGATCGAGAAAGTAATCTTCTACCAAACTTGTCAAGCATCTGTCGAGCACATCAACTCGGGAACAAGATTCGGTTGAAGGATACTTCATGGCTCGATCAATTTGGAAGCACACTCTCTCTCCTCCAAAGTTCAAGGTCAGTGTTCCTTGAGACACATCGATGATTGCACCTGCGGTCCGGAGGAAAGGTCGTCCCAGAATGATGGGGACTTCCTTGTCCTCCTCCATCTCCATAACCACAAAGTCCACAGGTACAAAGTACTTACCGACCTGAACTGGTACGTCTTCCACTATGCCAAGTGGCAATCGTACCGAGGAGTCTGCCAGCTGTAATGTCATTCGCGTCGGCCTGAGCTCTCCTACTCCCATTCGATCGAAGATTGTGCGTGGCATGAGACTCACGCTCGCCCCCAGGTCGCACAAAGCTCTCTTGATCGTGGCCTTCCCGATGATGCAGGGAATGGAGAATTTCCCGGGGTCGTTCAATTTGGGAGGTAGGTCGCTCTTCAGAATGGCACTGCATTGCTCCGTCAGTTTCACCGTTTCTTTCCCCCCCAAGCTTCGTTTGTTGGATAGGATATCCTTCAGGAATTTGGCGTAAGAGGGCATTTGGGTCAAGGCCTCGGTGAATGGAATCGTGATGTGCAGTCCTTTCAGGACCTCTGCGAATTTGGCGAATTGTGCGTCCAGTTTGGTCTCAGCTAACCTTCTGGGAAAGGGTACAGGTGGCCTGTATGGTGGAGGTTTCTCAGCCTCTTTCTTCTTCCCTTTGTCAGCTGCTCCCATGCGGGTCGCATCAGAGGTGGTGCGGGTCGCGTCCACAGGATCCTCAGGTGGTGGCGCGGGTCGATCTGGCTCGGTGCGACCCGAATCCACAGGATCAACTGTGGGTGACGCGGGTCGCGTCTCATCGGTGCGGGTCGCGTCAGATGGAGTCAGATCTGATGGGAAGGCTGGTTCTTCGTATTGGGTCCCGCTTCGCAGTGTGATCGCCTTGGCTTCTCCTCTGGGATTGGGTTCTGGCTGAGACGGCAGTTTTCCAGGTTGAGGTTGGCTCGAGGTGACGATGTGGCTCAACTGCTCCAACAACTTGTTTTGAGCTGCCATCTGGGTGGACATGCTCTGCATCTGTTCCCACATCATTTGGTTCAACTTCCCTTGCTCGTGTGTGAAATTGGTCGCATAGGGAGGCACGTACGGCTTGGAAGGACCGGCTTGAGGCGCTCGGCTGTTCTGATTGGGAAAAGACGCATTGTGATGGAAATTCTTGTTGGAGTTGTTGTTGGAAGAGGGATGGCTCCAGTTGTTTTGGCTCGAAGACGATTGATTGAAGGAGTCGTGAGAAGAGGGATGGTGGAAAGAATTGTTGAAGGGAGGTCTAGGAGCGTTGTTTTGATTCCACCTCCAGTTTTGTTGCTCAATTGGATCCTTGGAGTAGGATCGATTGAAAGGAGGCTTTGGAAAATACGAAGGTTCGTTGTTCAGAGAACTTACCTGCTCGTTGCTCTCTTCGACCTCTGCCAATGGGCATTGCTCGTAGCTGTGCCTCTCATCTCCACACATCACGCATCCCTGCGGTTGTTTGTCGACTGCCTTCACACTCATCTTGTCCATTGCCCTTTGCATGGCATCCATCTTGGCGGTCAAGGCGGTGATCTGATCGACCTCGAACTTGCCACCTCCTCTTGGTCGAGAGTTGTCGCGCCCGGACCACTGCTGGTTTTGCGCCATGTTGTCGATCAGGTTCATGGCCTCCAAGGGCTCTCGAGACATGAGCGCTCCACCTGCAACTGCATCTACAGAAGATCGAGTGCTCTCAGTCAGACCATCATAGAAAGTTTGGATCAACAACCAGTCTGGTAAACCATGGTGGGGACAAGAATACTGCAACTCCCTAAACCTTTCCCAAGACTCATTTAGGGGCTCATCTGGTAATTGCCTAAAACTGGTCAGTTCGTTCCTTACCTTGGCTGTTCTCTTGTGAGGGAAAAATCTAGTCAAAAACAACTTAGATAATTCCCTCCAGCTGGTGACTGAATCCCTTGGTAACGACCCTAACCATTTTCTAGCCTTGTCCCTAAGAGTAAAAGGAAATAAAGCGAGCTTGGTGTAATCTGCTGTCGCCCCATTGGTCTTGATGGTCGTGATGCACTCGAGGAAGGTCTGGAGGTGCGCATGAGGATCCTCGTGGTCCATGCCATGGAAGGTGTTCTGCTGGACCATGTTGACCACTCCTGGATTGAAGTTCGGTTGTTGGCCAGGAATTCGTGGCAACCGGATTGCACCCCTGACATCTCCAGCTCGCGGCACATTGAACTCTCGAAGTGTCCTGGGCATGAAGACGTCCGTCTCATCGTCTGATGGGTCGGTGAGGACATCTTCCCTGTCTCTTTCTCTGTCCTCCTCATGCCTGCCATCTCTGCTCGGATGTTCTGACATCTCTTCTACGCGGGTCGCGTCTGAAGTGATACGGGTCGCGTCTGATGTGACTCGGGTCGCGTCAACCTCAGTGCGGGTCGCGTCAAGAGATGGCTGAGCAGGTACAGCTTCGTCTGGAGGAGTTTCGTCAAAAAGTGGCCCTCTGCTCCTCAGTTGGTATTTCAATCTGAATTTTCCTGCAGGAGGTTGTTCAAGAGCCAGCTTTTAGTGAAAGAAAATAAAAGAAAAAGGATACAGGTTAAAATCTAGATTAACTAAGATAAGCTAAAAATCAGAAAATGATTGGCGTCCCCGGCAACGGCGCCAAAAACTTGTTCGCACGTCAGCGCAACGCAAGTTTCGGTACGCTTGAGGGCGTACCTTTTAAAACCGCGTTTACACTTCACGAATAAGGATTGCAAGTGCACAACCCTTATCGAGTAGTATAATCGGGTGTCGATCCGCAGGGACGACTCAAATTCTGAATTTTGGCTTAACCTAATTAGGTACTAGAAGTGAGAAGGGTGTTTGAATTTGTTTAAGGTCCTAATTTCAATCAACAATAGTAATAGCAAGCAATGAAAGCAAGTAAATGTTTGATTTTGGATTATCTATGAAATCAAAGCGTTTCGAGGGTTTCAGACTTCATCCTCAACTTTGCTGCTCTGGACTTGTCACGCGACCCGCATACTCTCGTATGCGACCCTTGTGACGCGACCCGCGTGCTCTCACACGCGACCCGCGTAGCCCTCAAGCACTCTGGACCTCTCACTCGACCCGCATGCTTTCACATGCGACCTCGTGACGCGACCCGCATGGTTTCTCATGCGACCCGCGTGGTCCTGGAGCTGACACTGAACATTACTGATTCTGGTTGTTTAATTCGTGTAAGGCTCGATTGACCGTACCTAATGTCACTGAACCTCAACTCTCGTGTATTGGCTTAATAGACTTGGTATGGAATTGCAATTTCACCTTCCTAGATTCAATTCAAACCTAAGTTCTTGATCTTGTTTACTAAAGGCATCCACTATTCTTTCGATTAATGGAAATTTCACCTTTCGGCTACTATTGATCTCACCTTTCGGATCTTAGACCTACCTCAAATACTAAACCTAATCCACAAGATTCATCAAGGCCAAATTACAAAAAGAAATGCCATAAGCAATCAATAGTAGACAATCAAGAATCAATCAAGCAATTAGGTCAAGCAATTTCAATCAATACAAAAATCAAGAAACACGATTAACAAATCAGATTCAATTAACATTCATCATCAAACAAAGCATTAGATTACATCTAAACCCTCAAAACTGAAAATCTACTCTAACATGATCAAAGAAAGAAGAAAAGAGAGATAGAAGATGCAAATCATGATGGAGAGGAGAAGAATCGAGGAAGATCAAGCTCCAATGAAGATCTTGGCCGAATCCACCTTGCTCCTGCTCTTCCTCTGTCTTGGCGCCAACTCCTCTCTCTCTCTGTCCCGATCTCCTGGTTTGAAAAGTGAATTCTGGATCCTCTGAATCGCGCAGGCCCAGTCCCATTTATAGAGGTCTTACTGGGCTTCAATTGGGCCTGCGCAGTCAATTCGACGCGACCCGCATGGATCGGATGCGACCCGCGTCGGGTCGGGTCTGATGCGCGCTGTGAGGGTCGCGTCTGAGGTCGCGCTGGGCTGTGGTGCGACCCGCGTCAGGTGTGACGCGGCCCGCATGGAAGATGTCTGAACTCTGCTTTTTGTCGGTTTTCGCCCATTTCCTGCAAAATCATAACCAAACTGCAGCAGTACCATATTCTATCGATATTTCAATGTAAACAGTGCAATTTAGTTATTCAAAATGTGATATTTGGTCTGGAAATAGGTCGAAACAATCAATCAAATAGTGAGACATCAGTTAGCAATTAAAATTGTGGAGGAATCAGGCATAGTGCTGACACCGCAAATCAAGGAGATGTTCGCTCAGGCACAGGCACGACAAATGACGGAGGCAAAGATCAAAGAGGTAGCAAAAGAGGAATCAACTCCAAATCTTCAAATTGAAAGTGCAACAGGTGCAAATGTATAGTCATTTCGAAAATAGGTCAGAGCAAAGGATTCTGACTTTAGGATGGGGAATGAGAGGTCTTGATGTTGGTATTACACTTACTTTAAATATTAGAGAGTGTAGTTTGTTTGTTTCCGCAAGTGCCTTTCAGGAAGGTCTTGTATGTATCGTAGGTGTTTTATTTTCAAAGTATGTAAGTCAATGGGGTAAGGAAGTTGTGAATGGCAGGAGGAGAAAGATGGACAGTAGTAAGAAGGTGGTGTATTTATTTATGCTTGATTCTGAAAGGGTTTTTTGGAGAAGTTTAGAATCAGTATTGCTTGTAGTAAAATTGTTTAATCAATGAATTATGTTAGAAAAATTAAGATGTTCTCATGGAATGTTCAGGGATTGAATGATAAGCAAAAATGGTCGTTGGTTAAACAAGAAATAAGAAAAGAAAATCCTCACATCGTGTGCTTGCAAGAAACCAAGTGGTCGGATGTTAATAGTTTCACTGTTAGGGAGGCAGTGGGGCCGAGATTTGCAAGTTATGT
This sequence comes from Carex kokanica, assembly GCA_025461125.1. NCBI lineage: Eukaryota > Viridiplantae > Streptophyta > Magnoliopsida > Poales > Cyperaceae > Carex > Carex kokanica. The sequence continues at coordinate 330,436 of JAJGRX010000923.1, read as the reverse complement.
TACAATCCCGGCAAATGGTACAGCAGGAGGCGTAATTGTGGCATTGGATGAGGTGATCTTTGGGAAAATTGAGCATGATCAAGGTGCATATTGTCTATCGGTGGTCCTTCATTTAAAGATAGATAACACAGTACTCAAATACACAGGTGTATATGGTCCTTCTAATCAAAGAGATAAGCATCTATTCTTCATGGAGTTAAGCCAATTGCAGCCCACAATTGCCATGCCATGGCTTATTGCGGGTGACTTCAATGTAACTTTAAATATGCAAGATCGCTCAAATATGGGCCATCCTGTGCAGCATATGCTTAGATTCAGATCATTTATCAATGCGTTGGCGCTTATTGACTTACCACTACAAGGGAGAAAGTTCACGTGGACAAATGGGCAAACTTTTGTAAGACTGGATCGTTTTCTTATGTCACCTGAGTGGGCTGTAAGTTTCCCAAATACGGTGCAAAGGGCAGTAACAGCGGCAATATCGGATCATTGCCCTCTTGTATGTATAAGTCAAACAAAATTCCCAACCTCCAATATTTTTCGAGTGGAGAATTCATGGCTTAGAAATACCCAATTTAAAGAGATGATGCAAACAACCTGGACCTCCATGCCGATCTCAGATACGGTGCAACAACTCAGTGCAAAATTGGGGAGCCTTACCAAAAAGATCATAGCTTGGAAGAAAGAATATACGAAAACAGGGGCAAATCAGCAGAAGCTTTGCATGGTTTGTTTAGAATGGTTGGTAGCCCAAGCTGAGACAAGGCCGCTCACTGGTACAGAAAAGGTGTTGCAGCAGCTCCTTCAGGATAGGCACAACAATATCATGCTTGAAGCCGAGGATAAGTGGTATCAACGGGCAAAACATAATTGGATCAACAAGGGTGATAGGAATAGTAGATATTTTCATCAAATTGCATCCGTAAGGAAAAGAAAAAACTGGATTGATGCAGTGTTGCAAGAGGGCATCACTGTTACGGCTCACCAACAAAAAGCAAGAATTTTTTTCGACCATTTTGTAAAACTCACGGGATCAGATCACAACAGTACAGTGCAATTTGATTTTGCATCTCTATTCTCTTCACAACATGAAATACTGCAGCACCTTATAACACAAATTACGGCACAAGAGATTCAAACCACCATTGAGCAATTACCAAATAACAAGGCTCCGGGGCTGGATGGATATACGGGTGAGTTCTTCAAATGTTTTAAAATGTTGATGATCCCGGATTTATTGGGGGCATTTCAGGAAATCACCAATAATCCGAATAAAATCTCTCCACCCTCTGAATGACTCATATATAGCACTGGTGCCCAAAAAAGGAGTGGCAACTACAAACGACTATAGGCCTATTAGTCTTATAAACTCAGTACAGAAGCTCTTTTCAAAGTTGTTGGCAAATAGGCTTAAACCGGTTATTGCAGATTTGGTAGAAAAGACTCAGACTGGCTTCATTCAGGGGAGAAATATAAATGAGGGATTCTTGTATACACAAGAAATGGTCACTATGGCGACAAAACAGAAAAAACAAGTTGGATTGTTCAAAGAGGATATCTTCAATGCTTTTGATACTTTATCATGGAGTTTTCTTAAGCAAGTCTTACAAGCCAAAGGTTTTCCGCAAACTTGGATAGATTGGATACAAAATTCAGTCCTTCGGGGCACATCAAAGGTGTTGTTAAACTCGGTTGCTGGGAAAACAATACGGTTAAAAAAAGGTCTTAGGCAAGGGGATCCTTTATCACCCTATCTCTTCATTTTGGCGATGGATTTCTTATCATTGTGGACGAAAAATCTGGTGAATAGGGGATTGCTACAACCACCATTTAGAGGGTGTCAAACTTGCCTCCTCTTTGCAGATGATACTTTATTTCTCATGCAACCTACAAGGCAGCAAATGCAATTTCTAAAGGTCATATTGGTCATCTTTTATGACCTATCAGGGTTGAAGGTTAACTTGCAAAAGTCAGAATTTCTGATGACGGCTGCAAGCATGCAAGAAACGCAACAATTGGCACAGATCATGAACTGTAGAGCAACGAAATTTCCTATTCAGTATCTTGGTATGCCCTTATCCAATAAAAGACTACAGAAGGTACATTATCAAGTGCTAATACAAAAGATTACTAAGAAGTTGGCGATATGGAAGGCATCAATGTTATCGATTGGTGGAAGAGTAACTCTCATTAATGCCACTCTCACGGCCATGCCAATTTACATGATGCAGACTTTTTTAATGCCTAAATGGGTCATTAAACAGATTGATAAGGTGCGAAGAAAATTTTTGTGGCATGGTCATAAGGAGCAAAATGCGCGGTTTATGAGTCTCGTGGCGTGGGACATTGTGACAAAGCCGAAGCAGCTGGGGGGTTTGGGGATTAAGAACCTCTACACTTTTAATCATGCTTTGTTGGCAAAAGTGATGTGGCAGTGGTTGCAAGTGCAGAGGCCGCCATGGATGTCACTAGTGCAGCTAAGTTCGGCAGTCATAAGGCCTTGGGAGATTACGACGTCCACTCCATTTTGGCAAAATATGAGGGCAATACATGGTTTCATGCGAGCTTCGGTGCAATTCACCAAAGGAGCGAGCACGCACTGCAGGTTCTGGAAGGATTCTGGAAGGATTCATGGTTACAAGGTCCTATAATGGATCGGTACCCGCTACTGTTCACACTTGCGGAAAATCAGAACATGTCGGTAAGAGAAGCTATTGGGGATGATGGTTGGAACATACTGATTTCCCAGCAGCTCTCTGACCCGGCAGTGCTAGAACAACAATCTCTCATGGAGGAGCTCGCGCTTGTATCTACAACATGTGTGGGGTAGGATCAATTGTCATGGAGATGGGATAAAGATGGAAACTTCACAGTTGGTTCGTATTATACAGCACATGAGATAGGACCGTACATCATGGACTATGTTGCCCGGATATGGAGCCTCAAAGCACCCATGAGAGTCATGATTTTTGGTTGGTTAATGCTAAACAATAAAATACTAACTATTGACAATTTGGTTCTTAAGGGATGGGCACTGGTAAATAGGTGTTGCTTGTGCAAGGAACAACCAGAATCTGTACAGCATCTATTTGGTCATTGCAAATTTATAAAATCGGTGGGGAGAGTACTGCAGGTGGACCAACCTGTACTGGGCCAATGTGTGTTCTTCAATCAGGGGCACTACCGAAATGCAATCCTAAAATCTAAACTAAAGGTGGTTCAAAGAGTACAACTTGCAACAGTATTCGTAATATGGAAAGAAAGATGTAGAAGAATTTTTCAAGAGAAGAACAAAGTAGCGTTGCAAGTATGCCATGAGATAAAACATGAAGTTCGACTTTGGTTTCCTGAGGAATTTAGGATTTTGTTTTTGTTTTCTTTTTCCTATCTTTTTTCTTTCTCATTATTTTTGTACATATTATCATGTACATACTTTTATATTACACCATTGGTGTAATCTTTAATGGAATATGGGAGCCTGACTCCCTTATTTCTCCTTCAAAAGAAGAAGAAGTGTGATTAGTGTCTCTCCGTACTTACTCCTTGACCTACCTCCGTTTATTTGACCAATTTAATGCCTATATGCAAGTCATAAATTCGGACTATTCTTTTAACCTGACACAAATTTCAAAGCATACTCCTTATAATTTTAAACCGAGTTGAGTATGATTCGGCTGGAATTAATCTGGGCCATTTTTTTTAAAATTGTAACTTGGGTGGCTGGGGGACACGAATCTTGGGGGACACGAATCTTGTGCAGTATCTCCATATTTTCATGAAATAGTGCGCAAGTATTTTTGAAAACTTAATTATTTTTAAAGTTTTTATTTTTTGAGATCAATGAAATGGTGGAGAAATTTTTTCTTTAAAGACTATTGTTAGAACACAGTGGGCTCTTGGTAGAATAGAATAAATTGGTAATTTGAATTGTAGTAGGAGATACCAAATTTAGATAGGGTCTTTGGAAAATTTAATTGGGGAGTAAAATATGATATGATCAATTGTGTTTGTATGAGAAAGATAATTACATACCTGTATTATTTTCAATTAATAGCTCAAAAGCATATCGCAAGATTGGAAAACCTTTGAAATCACATATATAGAAACCCAGCACGCTCTGCGGGGTAGTGACAGTGTCACATGCGGGGTAGCTGTGGGACAACCTATGCAGCATACGGAGTGACAGGCCGCATGCGGGGTAAGACGTCAAAAACATATATTTTGCATAATTGAGAAGGAAAGAACCTGAACCTTAGAGAACCTTTATTTAATTATTTAACCCAAATCTTAGTACAATTAGCGACACTGCATAAACTTTGAAGGTATTGAACCCTAAAAACTATTTTAAAAACTGTTTTAAAACCTATTTTCAAACCCCCTTATAACCTAGACTAGTGAATATTGTTAGATATTTAATACAATATTCCTGTGAATCGACACTTCAATTATACTACATGGTAGAATCATACGCTTGTGATCTGAATGCAGTAGAATTAAAGTTAAAAGGTATATTAATTTATATTGAAAGTTAGTAGTACTATTTTGGTTCATCAGTGTGAGAACTTCTCTATGTAACAGGTAAATATTGATATGATCCGGGCACTCATCCCAGAACAGCTCCATCTTCTTTGGCTGTTCTTTTGGACTTTTCTCAGGTGGTTTCTGGATTTTTGCCTCACTTCCTTCTTTCTCTTTAAGGTTTGTGCGTAGGTTAGGGTTCTGTCTGTTGGTCTTCCCTCTTGTATGGTTTCCTCGTTTGGCCTCTCTTTTATATCCTTCTTTTTGTCTTCCTGTTTACACCAATCGGAGTAATACCCTAACTTCTCACATTTAAAGCATCTCATTGGTTCTCTACATTGCGCTCTTTTGTGATCTTTGGCCAAACACCTTATACACCTGCGCTCATTGAATGCCTTGGCATACACCCTTTCGTTTGCCTCAGAAAGAAAGCCTTTTTTAACCGTTTTTTCTTTGTCTTGAACGCCAACCTTAGCATTTATGCCCGTCCTTGCAAATCTAAGTTGTGGATCTAATTCTTTCCTTCTCACGCCAACTCTCTGCCATCCATTGCCTTCATTTATGAGGGGTCTCCCTGCTTGCCTTGCATTGAAGACCCTCACGACTGCCTGAACTCCTCTGCCATCTGGCCTCCCTTGATTCGCTCTCCATTTGTTATCCCAGTGAGGGTGTCTCCATGTCTCCTTTGTCGCCTCCGTAATCGCCCCAATCGCTTTCTCTTTTTTGCTCTTCATCACGAACTCCTTTTTTTTTTTTAAAGACAGTTCAAAATAATTAGATTAATCGACTTTGAATCAATCTTTTGCTATTATATTAAGCAATTTAACAAGTCTAGCTAGCATTCATATTTTAAGAAATGGTATAGGGTAGTTGTCATTTTCATTATTTTAAAATTTTCTTTCCTTCATATTTTTTTATTTGTTCTCTTTCTTCTCCATCATTGGCTGTTCTCATTTCGGAACACCAACACCATATAGCTAATCAAGATTAATATAAAATAAAATCTAAACCCTGATTTATTTTCAGAAATATATATAGCTTTCATATAGTATGACTACGGCACATCTATTCTAAACTTTCTCGAAGACAGGCTGAACTCACAACTATGAGCAACTAAGCCACATGTATAAACAGATTGAATCGTTCAATGTAATAGAAATTCAAGGAAAGTATGAAAGGAAAGAGACAGAAATAAGAATGGATTTAACAATTGTTGTTGGGATTGATACATTTACAATGATTGCGACCTATATATATATAGAGTAGAACTAGGGTGTGATGTGCTCACCAAACTCTTTGGCGAGCACAACTCTACATAAACTATCGGATTCACTTCAAACGAGATTAATCCAACCGTTGAAACCGATGTACTTTACGAGTGATGGACGTACATGCAAAATTTTGAATTTTTTGAATTCATTTAGTCTCAAGTCAAGTGGTCAAAATTGAGAATTTTTTGAATGCATTAAAACAACTTCATTTTGGATCATTCATTTTTCATCAAACCTAGTGGAGAGAACATTATATTAATCTTTCTATTTACATAAGTGCAAAACAGTAAAAAATTCTGGACCAATGGATCAGCGATTTTCAAAGTGGCTTAATAAATAGTAAAAAAATTCCAAAAAATGTAAAATTTGGTCTCCAAGCACATTTCAATATGGAGAACAACTTGAGCGGTTCGGATTGGTAGTTTGGATTTTCAAAATGGAAATAATGAGGCGTGGAGCACCAAGTCGTTTTACACCATGGCTTAGCTAAGCCCAGCATTATATATATATATATATATATATTTTCCATGTCATAAATGTTGATATGGCTCAGATTAAATACTTCCCTTCGTTAGACTTTCAAAATATGAGAATCAAATTTAAATAGAAGTTAATTATATAAAATTTTCATACTGCGAATGTGGATTAATTTTATAGTACCGTAGCATTTTACTCTAAAACATATAAAAAATTATATATTTTTTCAAAAAAAATTGAAAATTAATGGGATCAATTGACTCCCCCATAGTTTCTTACTGTATCTGCCACTGAATAGATCGAACGGTCTCTATTTGAAAAGTAACACTTTATAAATTTTAGAGTATCCGCCACTGAATAGATCGGACGGTCTCCATGTTAGAGGTTAAAAATGATTAAAAGAACCTCTCCATGAACATCGTTCTCCTATTATACATTGAACATTAATTATAAAATTCCCTTCCTACCCTCTACTCCTCTCCATCCAAACTTATTGAGCTTTATATATACCTTTAAACCACTTTGTATTAATCATACATACAGGCGCTCAAAGAAATAGATGTTAGGAATGCTGGACTCTCCATTTGCGCTGTTCCTAGTACTATGCCTCCTGATAATATCCAGTGCTGCACCAGCAACCGCTCAAGCTACGCCCCCAACTGAAGGTATATATGTATTAAGATTAAAGGTATATATGTATTAAGATTATTACATGACTTAATTTGCTTCACTATGTACTGAAAATCTTTCTTTAAGCAAGACCAACAAAATTTTGGATTACAATCTTTAATCAGAGCTACTTAATTAGAATAACAATAGTTAACAAAAAATATTCCCACAAGAAAAATATTTTCAAAATTTGATGGCTGGAGACTGGAGTCATCTTATCACAAATTCTTACTGTTTTTATTACTAGAAGCTCTATATATATAACTCTAATTGAGAAGTCTAAATTAAACCAGATGAATTACTCTTCCTTAAATAATATTTTTATAAGTGCATACAATGATACAAATGCAATTTCGTCTTTGTTGTTATCTTTAATTAGTCACTCAATATATAATTCCCCTGATCAATTTTACGAGGAATATATACATAAATCAACTTAGTTTATTGTTTTGTTTTTCTCTTATTTAGAATTTTTTTTTTTTTTCTGTTTTAGACGAGACTTTCACTTTCCTTCATATTATTATAAAATTTATAGGGCTTTATAAACATTTTTTTTATATATCTTTGATCGATGTAGATTATAGGTACCTAGCTATCTACAAAATAGAAGAAAAAATAGGAATATCAAAATTTTCAAAAAGATTTTTTACTATGATAATTATACAAAACTAGATGCACAGACACTGTTTTTGAATGGTTTCGAAGCTCAGATAAAGGAGATAGGAGTAGGTCCGATGGGCATCGGACCTATATTTAGATTTAATTAGCTCTAGGACCGTACGATTTGCATCAAGATCTATGCGTACAGGAATTGATACAGACTTGTACGGATTTTGATGCAGATCACACGAATCTTGATGCATATCGAATGGTCATCACACCCATCGAACCAAGGTAGGTCCGATGGCATCGGACCTACTCTGATTCCCAATTAAAAGGTGTCCGTATCATTCCCAATTAAAAGGTGTCCGTATCATTCCCCTCTCTCATAGTCTCATTTATCTTCCCTTTGAAACTTCCGTATCATTCCCAATTATACGAGTGTACCCAATTAAAAGGTGTCCGTATCATTCCCCTCTCTCATAGTCTCATTTATCTTCCCTTTGAAACTTCCGTATCATTCCCAATTATACGAGTGTACCCAATTAAAAGGTGTCCGTATCATTCCCCTCTCTCATAGTCTCATTTCTCTTCCCTTTGAAACTTCCACTGCAACTATATGAGTGTACCCAATTAAAAGGTGTCCGCATCATCCCCACGCAGTGGACTTATCAAACATAGGTAATAATTAATAATAATAATAATAAAATTATTATAATTAGTACTATTATTATAAACAAAAATTAAAATAATTATATAAAACTACAAAGAGCAGGAGGAACAGATTCATAATTTTTGTCAGGGAGTGGAGGTTTTGGACCGGACCGGACTGGACTTTAATTATTTTAATTTTGTAAAGTCGTGAAGAATTATTTTAAAATTCAAAAAATCAAAAGTTGCATAAAGTCGTGAAGAAACTAGTAGTAGGTGAGGCAAGTTGAAATTTTTTATTTTGGAAAATTTACGGGACCTTATTTTTACGACAACGACCAGGGAAATTAGAAAATTTGACTTTGTTTTCTTCACCCAAGGACATAGGAATGCTCATATTTTTACTAAAATTCAATGGTCCCAAGAATTATTCAGCTTTGATCTAAAATTTCATGCGTTTATGGCATAACTCATTTGGAGAATTTTTTTTATTCATAGAAAATAATAAAAAAAGAGGTAGAGAATTAAAAAGAGTGCGGACAAAGGTATGTAGTACGGATCAATTGAGTCTTTTTTTTTTTAATATAATTTTTTATATAAATTATAGTAAAATGTTATGATACAGTCAAATTGATCTCTATTTTATGCAGAATTTTTTTATATAATCGTCTCTCATAGTTTGAAAATCTGACTCCGTCTCTGAACTATGCAAGAATTGTAAAATTTGTAGAAATATCATAATTATTGGTTCTGATTCAAAACTTTGGATCAGACTCATTGGTCATGATCCAAAGATAATTTTTTTTTCATTTCACACATCTCAATGAGCTACAAGATCTTTTGCCACAGAAGTTCTAGCATTGTTTGAATCGGGACCAATGAATCTAATCCAAACTAGAGTAAAAATTTGAAACCAAACGTTGCCATATCTTTTTTTTCTTCCTCCGATTCACACTCCTTTTTTTTTTCCTTCCATGATTCCCTCTTTAAAAAAAAAGTTTCACTATTTCTTAACCAAATTTAAATATTTTTGCTGGAATAAGCTTCAATCTAAGAAAAATAACCTAAAAATCCCCATTTGGTTTCAGATAATTTCACCCTAGTTCGGATCAGACTCATTCGATTCAAACAGTGATGGATCTTCTGTGGCAACAGATCTTAGCTGATTCTCAAGATGTGCGAAATGAAAAAAGAATTTTTTTGGATTGGGACTAATGATCCCGATATTTCTTGATGTGTTACAAGTCCCGCAATATTCTTTCTATTTCTCTACCACTTTATTTATTAATTTCTATGAATAAAAAATTATCCTTATTGAGTTGGGCTACAGTACTTCGCGAAGTAAAGTGAATGTTTTACTTCACATTCATATTTTCAATTTCAAAATTCAAAATGTCGATCCCAACCGTTCAAGTTGATCTTCATATTAAATTGTACTTGTAGACCAAATTTTACAATTTTTAGAAATTTTTGACTATTTTTTTGGAATATTTTAAAATCACTTATTTTTATGGTCCATAATTTTTTGAAATATAGTGATTTTAAAAAATTCCAAAAAACTAGTAAAAATTTTCTAAGTATTGTAAAATTTGGTCTCCAAGCACAATTTAATATGAAGATTAACTTGAACGTTCGGACTGACGTTTTGAACTTTCAAATTAAAGATATGAATGTGAAGTAAAACACTCGTTTTACTTCGCGAAGTACCGTAGCCCAACTCATCCTCATTTGCCATATAATTAATTTTTTTTTTCTTTTTCTCAGGATAATTCTTATATGAGGAGGGATCAAATTACACCTTTTTTTGTGACACACTTTGACACCTACCATTTTTAAAGTCCAAATAGTCGATCCAAACCGTTCAACATGATGGATATATTAAAATGTGCTTGGAGATCAAATTTTACATTTTTTTAATTTTTTTACTATTTATTAAGATGGTTACAAAATCGTTATTTTCAGACCATTGAAAAACAACGATTTTGTAACCATCTTAATAAATAGTAAAAAAATTCAAAAAAATGTAAAATTTGATCTCCAAGCACATTTTAATATGGTGATCATGTTGAACGGTTCGGATCAACTGTTTGGATTTTGAAATCGCAAAATTGATTTATAAAAAAAACGGTGTCACGATGTGTCACCAAAAAAGGTGTAATTGGATCCCTTCTCTTCTTATATTCATGCATGCAATATAAATTTATTTCATGCCATACGTGTAAAATTCGTTCGCCACTTAAATAAGATTTGATTATTATTTCTATTTCTTGAGTTTAATAATTTTAATTTTAAGAAAAAAATGAATGCTAAAAACTTTCATCTATAATTGATGGAAATAACTGATAGGAAATAAATGGTCCAGTACGATTTTGTTATAAATCAACATTGTTCCTACCACAGTGACAAATGAATAGTGGCTCGGTTCGGCGGGATCAAAATCGTGATTTGAAAATAATTCGGATATAATTCGGGAATAATTTGGTATCCAAGGAAGCAAAAAAAAAAAACCTCAAAAAAACCCTAAAAAAATTAAATTTTTTTTTCGCATTTTATTCTCGAATAACTCGTAATTTGTGTTGTACCGCGCTTTATTCGCGAATAAAATGTATTATACGTTTTTTTGTATTTTATTTAGTGTTTAGTTCGGAAACGACGAAAAACGAATTAACACGAATAATTTGCGAATTTTCGCATATCTGGTTACTATGGTTCCTACGGAGGGCATAACTTGATCCATGTTATCAACAAAATATCTTTCCATACTCCAACAAGGAGTTCATTTTATGATTTTATTATTTATTGGCTACAGTGGCTGCGTTGAATGCCATATTGGGGAGGTGGGGAAAGAAGGCTAATTCCAATTGGAACATAAGTGGCGAACCGTGTAGCGGGTGGGCTATAGACTCCACAGATATCGACAACAACCCATACTTCAACCCAGGAATCAAGTGTCAATGCGACTCCAACAATACATGCCACATTGTCCACTTGTAAGTTTATCCAAATTATACATGTCTATTTAGATTAGGTCGAATATTTAGCTATCTGATTAATGAATCCTTATTACTAATTTCATGCATGTTGTCGCATTTAAATAGTGTAGTCAGGCATCATCTGAAAATTCGATGGCATTGTAGTTTCATAACTACCTACAATTATCCTAGCTTGGATTCTTGCACGAATATTGATGTGCACTATAGAATTCGCTCGCACAAATTGTGATACACCGGAAAGGACGTGAACCATGTGCAATTTCATTTAGGCATATTTATACATGACTCTCAAATATTTAGTTTTATGCTCTTTAATTTATTAGTTTGTTTAATCTTTTGTTTTAGTGTTCATGCATTGTTTTGTTTAAACTTTTCTTAAGAATTGATTCAATTAATATTTGTTTTCACATTTCACATTTTTTTTTTCTTTTCTCTTGGAATTAACACAGGAGAGTGTATGCGTTGAATGTGGTGGGAAGTATACCAGATGAGCTCCAAGTTCTGACCTACCTTTCTGACTTGTAATAAAGTTTGCTAATTATACCTTCTTTTTTTCTAGGGGGGATTTCATGTATACCTCTAACAAAACTTTAAAATTACGTATTCCCCCCTCTAAATTTTAAAATTACATATTTTTTCCTCTAAAGTTTTAAAACTCACAAATTTATCTATTTTATTGTCTTATATTAAATTAATAAAATATCCATTTTACACTTTATTAAAAACATACAAAATTGTAGCTTGTTTAAGAAAAATGCTAATTTATAAGATATCCATTATATCCTTACCTTTTGTAAAATATCCATTTTTCCCTTAAAAATCGGATACCCATTATACCCTTACCTTTTATAAAATACTCATTTTGTCCTAAAAAACCACTCAAATATAAAACTGATATTTTTCTTAAACAAGCTACAATATTTTTATGTTTTTAATAAAGAGCAAAATGGATAAATCTGTGAGTCTTGAAAATTTAGAGGAGAAAATACGTAATTTTGAATATATTGAGGGAATACATGAAATTCCCCCTTTTTCTACTTTTGTTCTCCCATAGGCACCTCCCTGAACTTGTTATTTCTAGCGTGAGAGTTTACTTTTGAGAAATAGCTTTTTATAAATTAGCATCTTATGACTTAGTACCACGAATTATGTCTTTTTACATAGAGGTTGTAGGTTCAATTCTCGAGAATAACATCTAAAAGATGCTAGAGTGTACCGGGTCTTTTAATAAAAAAAATATTTAAATTATATCTGTATTTATATTGTTTGTTTTGTGTCATGTCGTAAGAATTCAGCTTCATTGACGTTTCAGGAACTTGGGCCATAATTATTTAACGGGTCCTATACCCGCATTCGTGGGGAACATGACTCCCATGCAATACATGTAAATGATACTTTTTAAATAAATTAAGAATGTATTTCTAAAAGAAGAATTTTAAACTTCTTTGTATATAATTGTTTTCTCTTGACATCCCAAATACCAGAAACTTTGGCACCAATGCTTTGTCAGGTACAATTCCAAAGGAATTAGGCAATCTTCAAAACCTCATATCACTGTAAGATTTCTCTTTCCTGGTTGAGAAAAGAAACCACACAAAAATTTTAAGTTCCACAACTAAATAATTTATTTAATTCCATTAATTTTAATTTTCCTATTGCAGGGGAATGGGACCTAACAACTTCAGTGGCTCGGTACCAGACGAATTCGGGAACTTAACAAGTCTTCAACAACTGTTAAATTTTTTTGCATATATTTTTTGTGATATCTTATATATTTTTTTTTCTAATTACATGAAAGGAAGAAACACTACAATACAAATAATAGCATAATTTCTATGTTTTGCAGCTATATGGCTAGTTCTGGTCTCAGCGGTGAATTACCAAAAACTCTAACAAATCTTAAGAACATGAAGATCCTGTAATTTCTCTAAAATATTTTTATTGTTTCAATTTTTTTATTTTTTATTGTACGATAATTATAAGTGTCATTTATCATTTCTAGGCGAGCATCAGATTGCACTTTTACTGGAAAAATACCTGACTACATTGGTACCAGCTGGACATCATTGCAAGAATTGTATGCTCTCTCTCTCTCTCTCTCTCTCTAACTCTGTGATAAGCAAAGAATTGCTGTCATCTCTGGTTAAAAAAACAATTTTTTAAACTTCTAGAAAAATGGCAAATGCCTAGATCTGAATTTGAACCTTAAGCTAACCCTATGATTTCTGTAATTGAATAATGAAAACTTGACTGAATTGGACCTGAATGATGCGAAACCCACGTGGACAAAATATGTGATTCATCAGAAGTTCAAAGTAGATTGAACCTACACTTAAACGCAATTACTCAAGCTGAGACACTAAATTCTGCCCCCCCATGAAATTAATTTGAAGTTTGTCAATAACCTGACCTTAACAATCCGGCCGGCACTACAATGAAATTTAATTGCCCAAACAAACCAGATTCGACTCAATCTAAAGTCAATCTGACCATTTTGCGCCTCTGCTCCCCAAGTATTTCCAAATGCCATAACCAGATAGTAAAACTATCTACCACAGAAATGCAAGCTGGTAATACAAAAGGATTATTTTAATAAATCTGTTCTTCTTTAGGTACCTAAGAGCATCTACATCCCTGATATTATTAGAGTTTTTAATCTGATGTGGCAGTTTCTAATTCAGTTTAAGGGATGTGGGAGAGTTTCTTATTTAGAAACTATACAGTAAAGTTTCTTATTAAGAAACTGTTTATAAATTCTATGTTGGCTAAATGATTGGCTCAAATTATTTTTCATTTTTAATTTGTTGCTGATGTGGCTAATAGAAACTCTAAAATTAGTTTCAGGAATGTGAGAGTTAGAAACTTTAGAGACCTTAATTTCTAAAAAGTGGTTAACAGTTATTTAGAAACTCATTTGAGTTGCTGGGATGTAGATGCTCTAAGATGTTTTCACAAAGCCAAGTATTCTAACTAATTAAGTGTTCAAAATTTCAGGCGGTTCCAAGGAAATTCTTTTGAAGGGCCAATTCCATCAAGTCTTTCAAACCTGGTCCAGTTAACTAGTCTGTAAGTTTCTTCGAGGTTGAAGTTTCAATAACCAACAGTTTTTTTTACAGGTCACTATTACAAATACAGTGTGTTATTTACTTGTGTGTGTGTGTGTGCGCGTGCATATGTGTTTGAATGAAGACGGATTGGGGACATAACAAGCGGTGCTAGCTCTACATTGGATTTTATTAGCAGCATGACATCTTTGAGCACTTTGTATGTGTTTAAATTAAATTCAATCTGTCTCTTAGCACATGCTATGAATATACCATATACAGTTCCTCCAGCATGCTAATCTCAAAGTTAACCTTGTAGAATCTTAAGGAACTGCAAGATATCAGATACTCTCCCGACAGATTTCTCTAAATATCAAAAACTGCTGAAACTGTATGAATTCAAAAATTATTTTAATTTTTCTGATGAAACTGAACCTTTAAAGTTTTTCCTTGCGATTTTTTTATTATGCACTTCATTTTTCTCACAGAGATTTGAGTTTTAATAATATAATCGGTGAGATGCCACAGTCTCTTTTCAGTTTAAGCACTCTAAACTACTTGTAAGAGCTATCCTTTGCTGTTTATTGTAAATTTTCAATTAGTACTTATTTTATTTTCTTAGTTTTAATATGTATGTTTATTTGTTTTGGTACAGATTTCTTGGAAACAATAGCCTCAGTGGTGGCTTGCCGTCTCAAAAAAGCCCTTCCCTCCTCAACATGTGTGCTCTTGTTTGCTTTTCTATTTGCTTTGCTCTGTTTGCTTTAACGTGAAATAAAATATTTCGATACAATTCTAGCATATATCTAAGTTTTTATAATACATATTTTCTATCAAAGGTATTTGTTCATATTAAAAAACTAATCTTATAGATGTATTTTTATTTATTTAGATAGGATGTTTTGACTTTTGAGCCAATTGAGAACTCGATTGGTCATTCATCATAAAACCATTAAAATTTTGCTGTTAAATATTTTAAATTTTTTACCAGAGATCAATTTTTTTTAAATCAGTTCAAATTTGATCTAAACGCTATTTCAGAAATAAATAAAAAATCCAATTTTAGTTTTTAATTTGAATAATTTTTGCAAGATTTGAAGTGAATATACATAAAAGTTAGATGTAATTCCCCCCTCCCCCATAATTTAAATTCTCAAATTTGTCCTTAAAATATTTCAATTTTATTTACATCCCTGGACGTAACAACCTATATAATAATTTCAATTTTCTGCTATTTCTTCTTCGTAGAGATTTGTCGTACAATCAACTTTCAGGAACTTTCCCTTCTTGGGTTACTAAAAATGATAATTTGCAACTGTAAGTTTTCTCACATCTCCTAGGGTCCTTTCTTTTCATAGGATTTGTTTTAGAATTTCTATTACTAACAGTTCGACCCTCCATTAAAAAGTTTCATTATCCAAATTAAATTATTATTGCTGTCAGTTCCCTTGATTTTATTGAAAAGAAGTCTCTGTTTTTTTTTGTTTTTTCTGTGAAGTAATTTGGTTGCAAACAACTTCATCATAGGGAGCTCCAATAACAGGTATCTACAATACTATTTTTCTTTTTCATAATTTTACATAAGATGATTGATTGATTTTATTAATTTATTTGTTTCACTTTCCATATTTACTAAGTTCTCTAAAAATTACAAATTTACAATAAATTGTAGTATCCTGCCTTCTGGTTTAGATTGCCTTCAGCGAGATACACCCTGTCACAAGAACTCTCCCATTTGTAACCTCTCTCTCTCTCTCTCTTTCTCTACGTGTGATTATTATGCACATATCTCTTCCAAACCAGTAAACTTATGAGAAAGACACAATTCAGATTCATCTTTCGCAATAAGATGTGGTGGACCGACATCCTTAACTAAAGATGGGATCATGTACCAACCAGATAATGCCAACCTGGCAGCCGCTTCATATTATGTGACACGTATGTTCTCTATACCCATACATGACCATTGTCTGATACCATACTAGCATTGCCCAGGGATATTTAGAGGGACATGGAGGGGCTGGAGCCTCCTCAGTCCCGATACCAAACGCTCTCAGTCATGTATGTGATATGCATTAAAAGGGGACCAAGTACTTTATAGCCAATATATATCAAAAATAGTAATTAGTCCTCCCATAACTTGATCGTGCTTCGGGATGAGCTGCTCATTGAAAAACTTTTAATAGTATGTAATGCAGCCCCTCTAAAGATACAACTCCATCATTGCATGTGCCCCTCTAACGAAGTACATGGATGATACATTTCATAGCAAATTTATATATTTTGTACAAGGATTATAGTCTGTCCTTTCGGTCTCTTCAAGTACAGTAAGATTCATACAAACAGAAACAAACTGGCGTACTCTAAAATATTTGCAATTTTGCAATTATTTGTTCCTTCTTTTATTTGTTTGTTATTTATTTTCAGGTGCAACTCGATGGGGGGTAAGCAATGTGGGGGCCTTTGCAGAAGCACCCAATACTACTTACATAATTGGAGTTCAACCTCAAGACCAAAATAAGCTAGATTCTGACTTATTTAAGAATTCACGAATGTCACCTTCGTCTTTGAGATATTATGGGTTCGGTCTTGAAAATGGAAACTATACCGTTAAGCTTCAATTTGCTGAGATTGCATACCCAAATCCACCCCCACCTGTTTGGCAGAGTGTAGGCAGAAGGATTTTTGATATCTACATCCAGGTTTGTGCAATCTAACTTTTGTAAAATATGATGTCGGTACCTTCCTGCATAACAACAATGAAAAAATGAAATTACAGGTAATAATAGAAAAAATGGGAAATAATTGTTTGCTACTGGCATACTGGTATCATGACAGCTCATACCTCCCTGTACCATACTTCTGGTTTTGGTCTCTTGTTTGTTTGGTTGTAGTTTTATTTTTTAATTCAGGCTGTAAATATTTTCTATTAGCGTAAAACAAATTTATAAATAGCATTTATACAGACACTGCCTTATTTGTCCACTGTGCTTATACAAAGCCTAATTCTTTTTAGAGATATTAGTACAAACCCCCATATCTATAAAAAAGCAAGCTAGTTTTGGTAATTTGGGAATAGAGAAAGGACATGAAACTGTTCTTATATCTTATGTACTTCTACTTCCTTATTTTTGACCAATTTGTTTTATGTATTTTTAATTAATTGTTGTAGGGAGTTCTAAAAGAAAAAAATTTTGATATAAGAAGAGAGGCTGGTGGAAATTCCTTTGCAGAAGTTGTGAGAAACTATACTGTACCAGTTACAGATAATTTTATGGAAATTCATTTCTTTTGGGCTGGCAAAGGCACTTGTTGCGTACCAACGCAAGGCTATTATGGTCCTGCCATCTCAGCTATAAGTGTTTCTCCGTTTGGTCTCTCTCTCTCTCTCTGTTTTTTTTTTAACTTTGCAACAACTGCTAGTCCCTTTGTCTCTCTCTCTCTCTCTCTCTCTCCTTCCTCCTTTCTTGTGAAAAATTGGATAAGATATTAGACACAGACTACCGGTACAAACAAACTGGAAAAATAACTAATATTTGGCTAGTTAGTTCATGAAGAAAGAAAGTCTCAAACTTACCAAAGCAATTGTTATATAATTACTTGAGCTTCACTTCTTTTTGACTCTGCAATTGTTAAACTTTTCAGACTTCATCCCTACCGTTTCGAACAGGGAACCAGGCTCAGGAAAGGGAAGAAGTAAAACGGGTTTGATTCTAGGGGTTGTAGCTGGGATAGCAGTTATAGGGCTTATTACAGTAATTTCAATTCTATTTTGGAGACACAAGAAGAAAACTGCAGAAATAAACAAAGGTACAATACTGCTTTATTTTCGTATCATATTTAGAAGGTCAATAAAATTGGCCGGGACATGGTTAGGTTTGTCGGATTTGATTTAAATCATATTTCTTTTCATAGCTTGTAACCCTATTCTATTGTTTTGTCAGAATTATCGGGGATAATCAATAGACCTGATGTGTTTAGTTATGCCGAACTGAGAGCTGCTACTGATGCATTTGATGCAGCTAATTTTCTTGGACAAGGTGGATATGGCGCCGTTTACAAGGTATGTATCTCTTTGTTTTACAAATTTATTTTACAATGATACAATAACAGGTATAGTCTTTTCTCTAAGTTTTGAGTTTGTTTCCTAAAATCATTGTTTAGGGAAAATTGTCAGATGGCCGCATTGTTGCAGTCAAGCAGTTATCGGTAACATCGCAGCAAGGAAAAGAACAATTTGTAGCAGAAATATCCACCATATCAGCTGTGCAACAGAAAAAACCTAGTAAAATTGTATGGTTGCTGCATTGAAGGAAACAAACCCCTTTTGGTCTATGAATACTTAGAAAACAGAAGCCTAGATGAAGCCCTCTTCGGTATATAACAGTACTTGTAATTTGCAACTAGCACTTGGCTCTATATTAAAATCTCAATCGTACAATTCTGCCCGAATCTAATCCCCTCAACTACTCCTAATATGCAACTTAACCTAATTAATCCTAAGGTTTACAATCAATCTCAAGTTACCCAATTTTTTCCTCCCTTAACACTCGTATTGTGTAATCCAGCATCAAGTAATTAAGCTTTTCTCATCTCTCACTTGTGCACTTAGAATTCAGGTTTGCCAAATTAGCACCGATCATTAGCCAAATTTGAAATTTTCTATTAGTTGCCTGCAATTATCTGGTTGTGGCATTCATCGATGCCCACAATATTCCTAAGTGATATATTTATTTGACTCTTTTTTTCTACTTAATTCCAGGGAAAAGTAGTTTGTACCTTGATTGGGCGACTCGGTTCGAAATATGTCTTGGCGTGGCACATGGCCTGACGTATCTGCATGAGAAGTCCAATGTCAAAATTGTACATAGAGATATTAAAGCAAGTAATATACTACTAGATGCAGATCTTAGCCCCAAAATATCTGATTTTGGTTTGGCCAAACTTTATGATGATAAGAAGACCCATATCAGTACTAGAGTAGCTGGCACAGTGTAAGTCTCTACTCTATCGTTGTACAAATGGAAAACCAGCATTTACTGTACCATTTCAAAATCAGAATGTTATATCATGACTCTCAATACAATTGTATATACCACTTTGTTGTTCACATGTATCTCCTTATTCTTATCATCACATACACTCATAGGCAGATGGAATTAGCTGACCCATACGTGTGCTTGACCGTACGACAACAAAAATAAATAAACACAGTGAGACTAGATTAGGAATATTTATTTTATACAACCATCATTCATTATTTCTCATACTTAATTTTGCTCTTGAACACTAAGAACAAGCATAAACCTTACGGTTTTCAATGTAGAATTAGTACAATAGGCTGCGATATGATTTTTTTTTCTTCTGAAAAATCAATAATTGGATGAATTAATGTTTATTTCTTGCTTATTTTAAACAGAGGATATCTAGCACCAGAGTATGCAATGATGGGTCATCTCACAGAAAAGACAGATGTCTTTGCATTTGGCGTGCTTGCACTGGAGGTTGTGGCAGGTCGTTCAAATTCAGATGAGAACCGAGATCCGGATCAAGTATACCTCCTTGACTGGGTATGCATATAGTCATATATAATTCTAGCTTTTCATAAACTCAGGAACAATTAGTCCCACAAATTTCAGTAAAACCAGCCCGGCCTACTGGACCTCATTCCAGGCTGTCCAAAACAAAAGGGAGAAAGTACTGATCATAATACTAATAGTAACGAAATAAGAGCTGTAAGTACGACAATACAAACTAAACTGTTAATCCTACAGGCATGGAACTTGTACGACAGGAATTATGCACTCGAGTTATTAGACCCGAAGCTCACATCATATAATGAAGATCAGGCACTGAGGCTGATAGGTGTCTCGCTACTGTGTACCCAGGGATCTCCTGGGCAACGGCCATCCATGTCGCGTATCGTGTCAATTCTCAGTGGTGATGTGCAAGTCGGCAAAATCACTTCTCGACCAAGCTACATAACGGAATGGCAGTTTAGAGAACTTTCTGGGGGCCCCACACCAGCTGTGTGTGCTGAGTCATCAGAGGAGAGACATTTGTTTGTTGATTAGCACGGTAGAAGCCTGGTTAAGGACTCATATGTATCTCTGTTAGCTAAATGTATAATGTATGTGCCCTTATTTGGGCAGGCTCAAAGCTTTTCCGGATTTTTATTGGAGAAATAAAGGCATGGTAAGACTTTTCTTCAACTTTTTTGTTTTGTTTTTAGGGCATGTTTGGCACACAAAAATTTATAGGAACGGGAAATTTTTAATATAGGAATAGGAATATCAATTAGCTAATTCTCAACTTGAAAAAATCTATGAGAAAATTTAGAACATAAGTGTTCGGTAAATATATGGAAAATGTTTTGGAAAGTTGTTTTTTCTACTCTTTACAATTAATTTTTTCATAAAATATGTTATGCTAACTACAAACTTTGTTAAGTACATGGATGCTAAGTATTGGTTCAGATAATAATAAAATTTAAGAGAATATGTTATGCTAACAACAAACTTTGTCCGTATCGGATTCTCAAAGAAATTTAAATGAATGAATTACAGGCTAATTATATTTTATTTAATTAAGTTTAGGCTTATCAAATAGTAAAATTCAACTTATTGTATGTTCAAGTATCAGTTTTTTTAAAATATTACGAGGCAGCTCCACTAATAATACAAGAATTTTATATCTGTCAAGAGTATCATTAATCATTAATTTCAAATGTAGCAAGAAAGCTCTGAGTTAATGTATTTTTTTCCTACGAGAATTGAAGTTAGACAATGGAATAAAATCATTTGGGAATTTGAAGTTAAAAAAAAACAGACCGCTGAACACTTGTAAGGAAAAAGTACATACAAAGTCTTTTTACCCAAAAAAAATCTTAAAAATGGGGTTGCCGAACAAGTAGGGTTGAAAACGGTATGGATAATATCCGATTCATATTCAATTCGTATTCGAAAAATTAGATGTGGATATCCGATATCTGAATATTAGTATGGATATGGATACTGATATGGTTTTACGTTTTAATTGTCCATATCCGAATAGTAGATATATATCATATATTTTAATATATATTATGAAAAATATTGTTATTCACCATTAAAATTAGATAAATATTATGAATTTTGATATTTTTTAATATTACATCAATAAATATCCGATCCAATCCATATTTGTATTTGTATTCAGCTGATATCTGATCTGTATCCATATTCGAAAAATTAAAAAGAATATAAATATAGTTTTACCACTATCCGCTCCGTATACGCTCCATTTTCACCCCTACGAACAAGCCCTAAATAATACTTTACACAAACAAAATTATTAAAATGACATAACATATATATATTACAACCCTCTTTATGCATAATATCAATATATGATTCTTCTAAAATGACTTCTTCTTTTTCTTTTCAATTTTCTACTTTTTATTCTTTTATTTTTATTTTTAAAAAGGGCTTTCTCATCAACGATCTAAAAAATAGGTTTATCTCTATTTTTAAAGTCCAAACAAACGATCCGAACTGCTTAATATGATATTTATATTAAAATGTGCTTGGAAATTAAATTTTATATATTTTTTTACAATTGTTTACTATTATTTAGATATATTCAAAATCACTTTTTTATTTTTTTAGAATTTATTTAATATTTTTTAGATATGTACAAAATTATTGTTTTTTAAGTAATTTTTTTTTATTTTGTAGTTATAGTTAGAAAAAAAAGTTAGTCGGGGGAAGAAATAGAGAAAGAAAAGAGAGGGTATATTATAATTACCCTTAGGCATTTAGCTCTTTCTTATTCCTTTCAACTGTTTTTTTTTGCCCTTTTTTTGGTGATACCTCCAACGCAGTCTGTTTTCTTTGTTACATGTAAATTTCATGTCATTTCAAGCGTCTAAAAAAATTGTTCTACTTGTCAAAATACACTCTCTGTAGTATATATCTCTGTCGTGAAAAAATCTTAGTATTTTTCGTTGTAAATTTAATTAGCCTCAAAGATACCGACGTCAAGTCAGTTTAATAATACCTACTCTCTTATAACTATGAACAATTAAGTTCTGCAATTTTAACCTAGTCTTAATCTTTCTTTTGGAACCCTTATTACATTGGTTAAAGAACCGAAATTTTTAAATATACCCTCAATGAAAAAAATAAAAATAAACCAAAAGATCATTGTTTCTGTAGAATTCAATATTTAACCGAGCAGCAACGTGAAATGACGGACTCCAAGACTTGGGCCGCCATTTGTCGTGGACTCGCAAAAATAAAAAAAATTCAATTGTTGCTGTGAATTTTAATATATTTGTTTAATATTTTTCAAAAATAGAAAGAACAACTAATAATTTGAATATGTTAGAAAAAATATCAAACAAAATAGATAAAATATCTTATAATTTAGATGTATTAGAAGGATTTCAAAATATTTATTAGGCATGATTTTTCCAGCTGTAAAAAAAAATTAAACTATTTCTAGGAGTGTTACTGGAAAAAAATAAAAATATTTTGGATCTGAATTATTGATATTGGTTCAAAAGTTACTTCTAGTAAATAAAGAAATTATCGTTGTCCTCCTAGTACATTCAAATTCTAAGGTACTCTATCTATTTTAAAAACAATGATTTTCCATCATTACGAAATGTCAAATCAATTTTTTTTTTAAAAATAGATGGAGTATCTTACAATTTGAATGTACTAGAAGCGTCACCATATTTTATTTATTTACCTATAAGTGAATTTTGAGAGATCAATAATTTAGATCCAAAGTATTTTTTTTTCAGTAGCACACCAAGAAATAGTTTATTTTTTTTACAGCCAGGAAAAATCCTACCTGCAAAATATTTTAGAGTCCTTCTAGTACATCTAAATTATAAGATGTTTTATTTATTTTATTTGATGTTCTTTCTAACATATTCAAATTATTAGTTGTTTTTTCTATTTTTGAAAAATATTAAACAAATATATTAAAATTTACCGCAAGGATTGAATTTTTTTTGTTTTTGCGGATCTGCAATGACAAATGATGGCTCCAGTCTTGGAGTCCGCCATTTCGCGTTGCAGCCCGGGTAAATATCAAATTCTACAAAAACAGTGGTCTTTTGTGCTTTCTTTTCTTTTTGGATTTAGGGTGTTTAATATTTTTTTTAATTTTCATGTCATTAACGAGTCTCATAAGAGTTTTACTAAATAAGAATCTCAAAATGGCTTAAAAAAGTGTTAATTTTTCAAACATCAATCTTTTTTCTATTAAAATATTGCCCCTATCTTTTTTGTCTTTTTTTTTTCAAAGTCGATTTTGTTCTCTCTCTGTTTTTTTTTTTCTGACGTTGATGGAGTAATGAGAAATTTATGGTGCATTAACACTATAAGATGGAGTAATGAGAAATTTGCTTTTTTTTATTTGTAACTAGTCTAATTATAACAATTTATATTATTTTCTATATTATGGTAGGCAAAACATCATTTATTTATTTTCTATATTATTATGGTAGACATCTTTTTTAGTAAAGATTGAAAGTCAGACTACCCAACTATTTATTTAATATTTACAAAGAATTAATCTTTCTAGACTTCAAACATGTGACCTCCCACACGGAGATCATTGTCTTTGTCACTAGACCAAAGGCTAGTTCTTAATTAGACATCTTTTTGTTGAACTTTTCAAAACTAGAATTGTTGTACTATATATATATTAACAAAAATAATTCGAAATAATTACGGAGAAGCCCATAAGTGATAATTTGACCACGTTGGTTTAAGTTGATGAAACAACACTTTCCTGCATCCCAAAGTTCCTTTGACCAAACACAGGGCCTCCTAAATGTCATTTTCCTACAAATCTTTCCCCACAAAGCATTAAGCTAGTATATTAACACAAAAGTGTGATTAGTGTCTCTCCGTACTTACTCCTTGACCTAACTCCGTTAATTTGACCAATTTAATGCCTATATGCAAGTGACAAATTCGGACTGTTCTTTTAACTTGACACAACTCTCAAAGTAGACTCCTTATAATTTTAAACTGAGTTGAGTATGATTCGGCTGGAATTAATATGGGCCATTTTTTTTTTTTAAATTGTAACTTAGGATTTCCATTTTTTTAAATTTTAAACACGAATCTTGTGTAGGATTTCCATATTTTCATGAAATAGTGCGCAAGTATTTTTGAAAACTTAATTATATTTAAAGTTTTTATTTTTTGAGATCAATGAAATGATGGAGAAATTGTTCCTTCAAAGACTAGAGTTAAAACCCAGTGGGCTCTCATGGCAGGATAGAGTAAATTAGTAATTTGAATTGTAGTAGGAGATACCAAATTTAGGTAGGGTCTTTGGAAAATTTAATTGAGGGGTAGAATATGATATGATCAATTGTGTTTGTGTGAAAATAATAATTGCATACCTGTATTATTTTGAATTGATAGCCCAAAAGCAGATTGCAAGATCGAAAAACCTTTCAAATCACATACACAGAAACCTAGCACGCCCTGCGGGGTAGTGACAGTGTCGCATGCGGGGTAGCTGTGGGACAATCTATGCCGCATATGGAGTGATAGGCGCCGCATGTGGGGTAGAGAGACGTCAAAAACATATATTTTGCGTAATTGAGAAGGAAAGAACCTGAACCCTAGAGAACTTTTATTTAATAATTTAACCCAAATCTTAGCACAATTAGCACCACCGCATAAACTTTGAGAGTATTGAACCCTAAAAACTATTTTAAAAACTGTTTTAAAACCTATTTTCAAACCCCCTTATAACCTAGACTAGTTAATATTGTTAGATATTTAATACAATATCCCTGTGAATCGACACTCCAATTATACTACATGGTAGAATCATACGCTTGTGATCTGAATGCAAGTAGAATTAGGATTAAAATGTATATTAATTTATATTGAAAGTTAGTAGTACTATTTTGGTTCATCAGTGTGAGAACTTCTCTATGTAACAGGTAAATATTGATATGATCCGAGCACTCATCCCATAACAGCTCCATCTTCTTTGGCTGTTCTTTTGGACTTTTCTCAGGTGGTTTCTGGGTTTTTGCCTCGAGATAGGAGTAGGTCCGATGGGCATCGGACCTACAATTAGGTTCAATTAGCTCTATCACTGTACGATTAGCATCAAGATCTATGTGCACGGAAATTGGTACAGACTTGCACGATTTTGATGCAGAGCACACAAATCTTGATGCAAATTGGATGGTCATTACACCCATCGAACCAAGGTAGGTCCGATGGGCATTGGACCTCCTCTCATTCCTTTTGCCTCACTTCCTTCTTTCTCTTTAAGGTTTGTGCGTAGGTTAGGATTCTGTCTGTTGGTCTTCTCTCTTGTGTGGTTTCCTTGTTTGACCTCTCCTTTATATCCTTCCTTTTGTCTTCCTGTTTACACCAATCGGAGTAATGCCCTAACTTCTCACATTTAAAGCATCTCATTGGTTCTCTACATTGGGCTCTTTTGTGATCTTTGTCCAAACACCTTATACACCAGCGCTCATTGAATGCCTTGGCATACGCCCTTTCGTTTGCATCAGAAAGAAAGCCTTTTTTAACCGTTTTTTCTTTGTCCTGAACGCCAACCTTAGCATTTATGCCTGTCCTTACAAATCTACGTTGTGGATCTAATTCTTTCCTTCTCACGCCAACTCTCTGCCATCCATTACCTTCGTTTATGAGGGGTCTCCTTGCTTGCCTTGCATTGAAGACCCTCACGACTGCCTGAACTCCTCTGCCATCTGGCCTCCCTTGATTCACTCTCCATTTGTTATCCCAGTGAGGGTGTCTCCATGTCTCCTTTGTCGCCTCCGTAATCGCTCCAATCGCTTTCTCTTTTTTGCTCTTCATCACGAACTCCTCTTTTTTTTTAAAGACAGTTCAAAATAATTAGATTAATCGACTTTGAATCAATCTTTTGCTATTATATTAAGCAATTTAACAAGTCTAGCTAGCATTCATATTTTAAGAAAGGGTATAGGGTAGTTGTCATTTTCATTATTTTATTTTAAAATTTTCTTTCCTTCATATTTTTTTTATTTGTTCTCTTTCTTCTCCATCATCGGCCGTTCTCATTTCGGATATAAAATACTTTCTCAAAACAGGCTGAACTCACAACTATGAGCAACTAAGCCACATGTATAAACAGATTGAATCGTTCAATGTAATAGAAGTTCAAGGAAAGTATGAAATGAAAGAGAGAGAAATAAGAATGGATTTAACAATTGTTGTTGGGATTGATACATTTCCAATTTGATTGCCACCTATATATATATATAGGGATGGGTTAGGGTGAGTCATGCAATAGTACTCCACGCTTCATTATTTTTATTTTGAAAATTCAAACAACCGATCTGAACCGTTTAACATGATGTCCATATTGAAATGTTCAACATGATCGAGCATTTAAAAAAAAAAAAGAAAAAAAAGAAAAAAGAGAGAGATGGCCACAGGAAATTAATTGGACAAAGATCCACCCTTTATATTCGTCTCCATTCAAGAGTTATACCATAGATGTCTTTCCTTAATCAGGTTTGCAGTATACACAGCTTAGCACTTAACAATAGCAATAATTAATATAATAAGATATCATAACTGAATATATTGAATTTAAGTTATGATAAAAAAAAAATATCAAAAACGTTGTGCCACGTCCTACCTCTTCTATTACAACATTTCATAATGATTTTTTATTTCCTTCTGTTTACTTATTTATTTTTAGATGATCTTGTACTCGATTTTATACGGAGACGAGGGGTTTTAGGGTCTAAATTTGGGATAATGGACTTCTCCTCTTGTCCATGGACTGGAGAGGAAAATTCCAAGAGATCGAAGTCAAATTTTGGTTACCATGTGAATGTGCGCTTCGTTTTTGAATGTCAACCGTCAAAAATTATTAATCAAAGGATTAAGAAAGTGAAATTAGAGATAACACCAGACTCCAAATCTTTGATTAGGACAATGAAGCACTGTGTAGGAACCTGGGGTGTTCATCAGGTCCGGTTTAATCGGTTTTAAATTAAGCTGAGAGAGTTCGGTTAAAACGATTTGATTTTTTCGGTTAAATAGATTGGTTTGGTTCAGTTTAGAAATTTTAAAACTGGTTATATCGAACCGCTCGGAAATTTTAAATTCATTTCCCGTCCGAATAAGACATTTTAAAAAAAAAATTATGACATAATGTATATTTCTTGGTTCGGTTTAAAACCGGTTAAACCGAATCAAACAAATTTTTTAAATCCATCTTTACAAATGTTAACAAAAAAATATTTTATTTGTATGATTAATATCCTATTTCGGTTCAACCAAACAAATCAAAATTTACTTTGGTTTGTTCAGTTCGATTCGATTTGATTTTTGAAAACTGAATAAAATTTTGGTTTGTCTATTTTAATTCGGTTTGCACCGAACTGAACCAATAAACACCTCTAGAAAAATTTGATATCTATG
The DNA here is from genome assembly GCA_025461125.1 of Carex kokanica. Lineage (NCBI taxonomy): Eukaryota > Viridiplantae > Streptophyta > Magnoliopsida > Poales > Cyperaceae > Carex > Carex kokanica. Next base: position 302,759 of record JAJGRX010000923.1, on the reverse strand, counting down.
ATAACTTTTGAAGTAGAGACTAAGAAGTTACATTTATTTTAATAGATAGTGGAGAATATTCACGTCATGCAACGCGCAAGTCACATTATGTGATTAACACATGTAACATAACATAACATTACATGATGTAACTGATAATAAGTTGACTAATTACTTTTAAAAATTTCACAAATCTGTCCCCCTCGAGAAAAAAACAAAAAACACGATCCCACTTCTTATTAAAAAAATATCATATTCCTCTCCCCAAAAACTAAAGTAAAAGGGAAGAAGTCAAACCCAGTGGATATATTAATCTTTCTGGTCCCCATGCATACATAGTCCACGGCCTGCTGTTCAAAATTAAAGTCTCCGATTTACATTACTGTTGAGAGAACATTTTTATGTAGTTTAGATTAAATATAGAGATTGGCTACTCTATTTACATAAGCATATGAGGACATATGCTTATAAGTTATTTTTATGTTTTTAAAGTCCAAATAGTCAATTTGAAGTGCTCAATATGTTCTCTATATTAGAATGTGCTTGGAGGCCAAATTTTATATTTTTTGAAAATTTTTTACTATTTTTTTAGAATTTTTCAAAACAGTGTTTTCAAAAAAAAATTTAAGATTTTTTTGTCATATTAAAACACTGTTTTGAAAAATTCTAAAAAAATAGTAAATAAATTCCAAAAAATGTAAAATTTGGTCTCCAAGCACATTCTAATATGGTGAACATGTTGAGCGCTTCAGATCGACTATTTGGACTTCGAAAACACAAAAACGACTTATAAGCATATGCCCTCATATGCTTATGTAAGTAGAGTAGCCACTCACTTAAATATATATATATATATATATATATATAGAGTCCGACTTAGCTAGGCCATGGAGTAAAACGGTTTGTACTCCACGCCATATTTCCAATTTAAAAATCCAAACTACCGATCCGAACCGCTCAAGTTGTTCTCCATATTGAAATGTGCTTGGATACCAAATTTTACATTTTTTGGAATTTTTTTACTATTTATTAAGCCACTTTGAAATCGCTGATCCGGATGAACAGTAGCAAAACAGTAAAAAATTCTGAACCAATGGATCAGCGATTTTCAAAGTGGCTTAATAAATAGTAAAAAAATTCCAAAAAATGTAAAATTTGGTCTCCAAGCACATTTCAATATGGAGAACAACTTGAGCGGTTCGGATTGGTAGTTTGGATTTTCAAAATGGAAATAATGAGGCGTGGATCACCAAGTCGTTTTACACCATGGCTTAGCTAAGCCTAGCATTATATATATATATATATTTTTTTTTCCATGTCATAAATGTTGATATGGCTCAGATTAAATACTTCCCTTCCATAATAGATGAAGTTAGACTTTCAAAATATAAGAATCAAATATAAATAGAAGTTAATTATATAAAATTTTCATACTGCGAATGTGGATTAATTTTATAGTAGTGTAGCATTTTACTCTAAAACATATAAAAAATTATATATTTTTTCAAAAAAATTGAAAATTAATGGGATCAATTGACTCCCCCGTAGTTTCTTACTGTATCCGCTACTGAATAGATCGGACGGTCTCTATTTGAAAAGTAACACCTTATAAATTTTAGAGTATCCGCCACTGAATAGATCGGACGGTCTCCATGTTAGAGGTTAAAAATGATTAAAAGAACCTCTCCATGGACATCGTTCTCCTACTATATATTGAACATTAATTATAAAATTCCCTTCCTACCCTCTACTCCTCTCCATCCAAACTTATTGAGCTTTATATATACCTTTAAACCACTTTGTATTAATCATACATACAGGCGCTCAAAGAAAACTAGAAAAGAGATCAGGGAGAGATGTTAGGAATGCTGGACTCTCCATTTGCGCTGTTCCTAGTACTATGCCTCCTGATAATATCCAGTGCTGCACCAGCAACCGCTCAAGCTACGCCCCCAACTGAAGGTATATATGTATTAAGATTATTACATGACTTTGCTTCACTATGTACTGAAAATCTTTCTTTAAGCAAGACCAACAAAATTTTGGATTACAATCTTTAATCAGAGCTACTTAATTAGAATAACAATAGTTAACAAAAAATATTCCCACAAGAAAAATATCTTCAAAATTTGATGGCTGGAGACTGGAGTTATCTTATCACAAATTCTTACTGTTTTTATTACTAGAAGCTCTATATATATAACTCTAATTGAGAAGTCTAAATTAAAACCAGATGAATTACTCTTCGTTAAATAATATTTTTATAAGTGCATACAATGATACAAATGCAATATCGTCTTAATTTGTTGTTATCATATCTATTGTTTCAAAAGGATTTGATCTCTTTAGTTACTCAATATATAATTCCCCTGATCAATTTTACGAGGAATATATACATAAATCCAACTTAGTTTATTGTTTTGTTTTTCTCTTATTTTGAATTTTTTTTTTTTTCTGTTTTAGACGAGACTTTCACTTTCCTTCATATTATTATAAAATTTATAGGGCTTTATAAACATTTTTTTTTTTATATATATCTTTGATCGATGTAGATTATAGGTACCTATCTACAAAATAGAAGAAAAAATAGGAATATCAAAATTTTCAAAAAGATTTTTTACTATGATAAATTAATGATAATTATACAAACAAACACTGTTTTTTTTTTTTGAGAAAAAATGTGAGTCAAGTCCACATTTGATTTCAACACAAACACTGTTTTTGAATGGTTTCGAAGCTAAGAAACAGTGTACCCAATTAAAAGGTGTCCACATCATTCGGGTTCGGATCCCCTGAAGTAACTCAATTTTTGGGTTTTCGATCGAGACTGTCCAATTCGAATCCGTCGCTCGAGATCGTCTCGGAATTCGAATTCATTGCTCGGGATGTGTGCGCTTCACTTCGGATCTCGCGCGACAGATTCGAATCGGACAGTCTCGATTCAAAACCCAACTTTTAGATTACTTCACTGGATCTCGATTCGCATCATTCCCCACGCAGTGGACTTATCAAACATAGGTAACAATTAATAATAATAATAATAATTATTATTATTATTAGTATTATTATTATAAACAAAAATTAAAATAATTATATAAAACTACAAAGAGCGGATTTATAATTTTTGTCGGGAGTGGAGATTTTGAACCGGACCGGATCAGACTTTATTTTTAATTTTGTAAAGTCGTGAAGAATTATTTTAAAATTCAAAAATTGCATAAAGTCGTGAAGAAACTAGTAGTAGGTGAGGCAAGTTGAAATTTTTTAATTTTGTAAAATTTACGGGACCTTAGGAATGCTCATATTTTTACTAAAATTCAATGGTCCCAATAATTATTTAGTATATAGACCAATTGACTTTATTTTCTTCGCGACTTTGGTAGGTACTTATTCAGCTTTGATCTAAAATTTCATGCGTTTATGGCAGAACTCATTTGGAGAATTTTTTTTATTCATAGAAAATAATAAAAAAAGAGGTAGAGAATTAAAAAGATCCTTATTATTATTTTTATATATAATTTTTTATATAAATTATAGTAAAATGTCATGCTACTATTAAATTGATCTCTATTTTATGCAGAATTTTTTTATATGATTGACTCTCATAGTTCGAAAGTTTGGCTTTACCTCTGAACTATGCAGTGATTGTAAAATTTGTAGAAATATCATAATTATTGGTTCTGATTCAAAGCTTTGGATCAGACTCATTAGTCACGATCCAAAGATAATTTTTTTTTCATTTCGCACATCTCGATGAGCTACAAGATCTTCTGCCACATAAGTTCTAGCATTGTTTGAATCAGGACCAATGAATCTGATCCAAACTAGAGTAAAAATTTGAAACCAAACGTTGCCATATTTTTTCTTCTTCTTCTTTTTCTTCCTCCGATTCAAACTCCTTTTTTTTCCTTCCATGATTCTCTCTTAAAAAAAAAAAGCTTCACTATTTCTTAACCAAATTCAAATATTTTTGCTGAAATAAGTTTCAATCTAAGAAAATAACCTAAAAATCCCCATTTGGTTTCAGATAATTCACCATAGTTTGGATCATAGTGACAACTTAATTGTTTGGAAAAGATTCGGCAAGGTCAAAAATTCGTGATTCGGAAATAATTCGGTTATAATTCAGGAATGATTCGGAATAATCCGGATCAGAGATCTTAGTCCTACAAGGAAGAAAAAAAAAAACCAAAAAAAAATGTTCTGGAAAAAATTCGGGAAAAATTCGCAAATAATTTGTAAAATTCGCTAATTATTCGGATATAATTCGGTCAAAGTTCGGTCAACCGAATAATTCGGCGTTCGGTTCGGCATTACCAAAAAAATGAATTATTCGGATATAATTCGGGTATAACTAGCGAATCTTGTCACTATGGTTCAGATCGGACTCATTCAATTCAAACATTGATGGATCTTCTGCGGCAACAGATCTTAGCTGATTCTCAAGATGTGCGAAATGAAAAAAGAAAATCTTTGAATTGGGACCAATAATCCCAATATTTCTTAATGTGTTACAAGTTCCGCAATATTCTTTCTATTTCCCTACCACTTTATTAATTTCTATGAATAAAAAATTATCCTCATTTGCCATATAATTAAAAAATATTTTTCTTCTTCTTTTTCTCATGATAATTCTTATATTCATGCATGTAATATAAATTTATTTCATGTCATACGTCTAAAATTCGTTCGCCAATTAAAATTGAATGCTAAAAACTTTCATCTATAAATAATGGAAATAACTGATAGGAAATAAATGGACCAGTACGATTTTGTTATAAATCAACATTGTTCCTACCGAGGGCATAACTTGATCCATGTTAATATGTTATCAACAAAATATCTTTCCATACTCCAACAAGGAGTTCATTTTATGATTTTATTATTTATTGGCTACAGTGGCTGCGTTGAATGCCATATTGGGGAGGTGGGGACAGAAGGCTAATTCCAATTGGAACATAAGTGGCGAACCGTGTAGCGGGTGGGCTATAGACTCCACAGATATCGACAACAACCCATACTTCAACCCAGGAATCAAGTGTCAATGCGACTCCAACAATACATGCCACATTGTCAAGTTGTAAGTTTATCCAAATTATACATGTCTATTTAGATTAGGTCGAATATTTAGCTATCTGATTAATGAATCCTTGTTACTAATTTCATGGCATGGCATGGCTAAGAAGTATATTAACGCCCAACCACTTTTATGAAATGCATGTTGTCGCATTTAAATAGTGTAGTCAGGCATCATCTGAAAATTCGATGGCATTGTAGTTTCATAACTACCTACAATTATCCTAGCTTGGATTCTTGCACGAATATTGATGTGCACTATAGAATTCGCTCTCACAAATTGTGATACACCGGAAAGAACGTGAACCATGTGCAATTCAAATATTTAGTTTTATGCTCTTTAATTTATTAGTTTGTTTAATCTTTTGTTTTAGTGTTAATGCATTGTTTTGTTTAAACTTTTCTTAAGAATTGATTCAATTAATATTTGTTTTCACATTTTACATTTTTTTTCCTTTTCTCTTGGAATTAACACAGGAGAGTGTATGAGTTGAATGTGGTGGGAACTATACCAGATGAGCTCCTAGTTCTGACCTACCTTTCTAACTTGTAATAAAGTTTGCTATTTATACCTTTTTTTTCTAGGGGGGGATTTCAGTATACCCCTCAAAAAACTTTAAAATTATGTATTCCCCCCTCTAAACTTTAAAATTACGTATTTTTTCCTCTAAACTTTTAAAATTCACAAATTTATCTATTTTATTGTCTTATATTAAATTAATTAAATATCAATTTTACTCTTTATTAAAAACATAAAAAATTGTAGCTTGTTTAAGAAAAATGCTAATCTTATAAGATATCCATTATATCCTTACCTTTTGTAAAATATCCATTTTTCCCTTAAAAATCGGATACCCATTATACCCTTACCTTTTATAAAATACTCATTTTGTCCTCAAAAACCACTCAAATATAAGACTGATATTTTTCTTAAACAAGCTACAATATTTTTATGCTTTTAATAAAGGGTAAAATGGGTAAATTTGTGAGTCTTGAAAATTTAGAGGAGAAAATACGTAATTTTGAATATATTGAGGGATATACATGAAATTCCCCCTTTTTTTACTTTTGTTCTCCCGTAGGCGACTCCATGAAATAGCCTTTCCTCCCCTTGGAAATAACATAGGTTGTGCATGGAAAAACCGGAAATTCTAGTAGTGAGAGTTTACTTTTGAGAAATAGCTTTTTATAAATTAGCATCCTATGACTTAGTGCCACGAATCCTGTCTTTTTACATAGAGGTTGCAGGCTCAATTATCGAGAATAACATCTAAAAGATGCTGGAGTGTACCGGGTCTTTTAATAAAAAAATATTTAAATTATATCTGTATTTATATTGTTTGTTTTGTGTCATGTTGTAAGAATTCAGCTTCATTGACGTTTCAGGGACTTGGGCCGAAATTGTTTAACGGGTCCTATACCCGCATTTGTGGGGAACATGACTCCCATGCAATACATGTAAATGATACTTTTTAAATAAATTAAGAATGTATTTCTAAAAGAAGAATTGTAAACTTCTTTGTATATAATTGTTTTCTCTTGACATCCCAAATACCAGAAACTTTGGCATCAATGCTTTGTCTGGTACAATTCCAAAGGAATTAGGCAATCTTCAAAACCTCGTATCACTGTAAGATTTCTCTTTCTTGGTTGAGAAAAGAAACCACACAAAATTTTTAAGTTCCACAACTAAATAATTTATTTAATTCCATTAATTTTAATTTTCCTATTACAGGGGAATGGGAGGTAATAACTTCAGTGGCTCGGTACCAGACGAATTCGGGAACTTAACAAGTCTTCGACAACTGTTAAGTTTTTTTGCATTTTTTTTTGTGATATCTTATATATTTTTCTAATTACATGAAAGGAAGAAACACTAGAATACAAATAACAGCGTAATTTCTATGTTTTGCAGCTATTTGGATAGTTCTGGTCTCAGCGGTGAATTACCAGAAACTCTAACTAATCTTAAGAACATGAAGACCCTGTAATTCTCTAAAATATTTTTATTGTTTAAATTTTGTTATTTTTTATTGTACGATAATTATAAGTGTCATTTATCATTTCTAGGCGAGCATCATCTTGCAACTTTACTGGAAAAATACCTGACTACATTGGTACCAACTGGATATCATTGCAAGACTTGTATGCTCTCTCTCTCTCTCTCTCTCTCTCTAACTATGTGATAAACAAAGAATGGAAAATGCCTAGTCTGAATTTGAACCTTAAGCTAACCCTATGATTTCTGTAATTGAATAATGAAAACTTGACTGAATTGGACCTGAATGATGCGAAACCTGCGTGGACAAAAAATGTGATTCATCAGAAGTTCAAAGTAGATTGCATCTACACTTAAACGCAACTTGAGAAATTTGACAAAGAATACTCAAGCTGAGACACTAAATTCACCCCTCCCCCTCATGAAATTAATTCGAAGTTTGTCAATAACCTGACCTTAACAATTCGGCTGGCACTACAATGAAATTTAATTGCCCAAACAAACCAGATTCGACCATTTTGCGCCTCTGCTCCCCAAGTATTTCCAAATGCCATAACCAGATAGTAAAACTATCTACCACAGAAATGCAAGCTGATAATACAGGAAGGATTATTTCAATAAATCTGTTCTTATTTAGGTACCTAAGATGTTTTGACAAAGCAAGTATTCTAACAAATTAAGTGTTCAAAATTTCAGGCGGTTGCAAGGAAATTCTTTTGAAGGGCCAATTCCATCAAGTCTTTCAAACCTGGTCCAATTAACTAGTCTGTAAGTTTCTTCGAGGTTGAAGTTTTTATAAGCAACAGTTTTTTGTTACAGGTCACTATTACAAATACAATATGTTATTTACTTGTTTTTGTGTGTGTGTGCGTGTGCGCACATATGTGTTTGAATGAAGATATATTGGGGACATAACAAGCGGTGCTAGCTCTACGTTGGATTTTATCAGCAACATGACATCTTTGAGCAGTTTGTATGTGTTTAAATTCAATTCAATCTGTCTCTTAGCACATGCTATGAATATACCAGATACAGTTCCTCCAGCATGCTAATCTCAAAGTTAACCTTGCAGAGTCTTAAGGAACTGCAAGATATCAGATACTCTCCCGATAGATTTCTCTAAATACCAAAAATTGCTGAAACTGTATGAATTCAAAAATTATTTTAATTTTTCTGACGAAACTGAACCTTTAAAGTTTTTCCTTGTGATTTTTTATTATGCACTTCATTTTTCTCACAGAGATTTGAGTTTTAATAATATAACCGGTGAGATGCCACAGTCCATTTTCAGTTTAAGCACTCTAAACTACTTGTAAGAGTTATCCTTTGCTGTTTATTGTAAATTTTCAATTAGTACTTATTTTATTTTCTTAGTTTTAATATGTATGTTTATTTGTTTTGGTACAGATTTCTTGGAAACAATAGCCTCAGTGGCGGCTTGCCGTCTCAAAAAAGCCCTTCCCTCCTCAACATGTGTGCTCTAGTTTGCTTTTCTATTTTGCTTTGCTCTGTTTGCTTTAACGTGAAATAAAATATTTGGATACAATTCTAGAATATATCTAAGTTTTTATAATACATATTTTTTATCCAAGATATTTGTTCATAAACTAATCTTATATTCTTATAGATGTATTCTTATTTATTTAGATAGGATGTTTTGACTTTTGAGTCAATTGAGAACTCGATTGGTCATTCATCATAAAACCATTAAAATTTTGCTGTTAAATATTTTAAATTTTTTTACCAGAGATCAATTTTTTTTAAATCAGTTCAAATTTGATCTATAAGCTATTTCAGAAATAAATAAAAAATACAATTTTAGTTTTTAATTTGAATTTTTTTTTTGCAAGATTTGAAGTGAATATACATAAAAGTTAGATGTAATCCCCCCCCTCTTCCGCCATAATTTAAATTTCTCAAATTTGCCCTTAAAATATTTCAAATTTCTCAAATTTCATTTTTCTGTTGTTTCTTCTTCGTAGAGATGTGTCGTACAATCAACTTTCAGGAACTTTCCCTTCTTGGGTTACTAAAAATGATGATTTGCAACTGTAAGTTTTCTCACATCTTCTAGGGTCCTTTCTTTTCATATGTTTGTTTTAGAATTTCTATTACTAACAGTTCGATCCTCCAATAAAAAGTTTCATTAAAAGAAGTCTTTTTTTTTTGTTTTTCTGTGAAGTAATTTGGTCGCGAACAACTTCATCATAAGGAGCTCCAATAGCAGGTATCTACAATACTATTTTTCTTTTTCCTAATTTTACATATGATGATTGATTGATTTTATTTATTTATTTGTTTCACTTTCCATATTTACTAAGTTCTTTAAAAATTACAAATTTACAATAAATTGTAGTATCCTGCCTTTTGGTTTAGAATGCCTTCAGCGAGATATACCCTGTCACAAGAACTCTCCTATTTGTAACCCCCTCTCTCTCTCTCTCTCTCTCTCTCTACGTGTGATTATTCTGCACATATCTCTTCCAAACCAGTAAACTTATGAGAAAAACACAATTCAGATTCATCTTTCGCAATAAGATGTGGCGGACCGACATCCTTGACTAAAGATGGGATCATGTACCAACCAGATAATGCCAACCTTGCAGCCGCTTCATATTATGTGACACGTATGTTCTCTATACCCATACATGACCATTGTCTGATACCATACTAGCATTACTCAGGAATATTTAGAGGGACATGGAGGGGCTGGAGCCTCCTCAGTCCCGATACCAAACGCTCTCAGTCATGTATGTGATATGCATTAAAAGGGGAGCAAGTACTTTATAGTCAATATATATCAAAAATAGTAATAAGTCCTCCCATAACTTGATCGTGCTTCGGGATGAGCTACTCATTGAAAAACTTTTAATAGTATGTAATGCAGCCCCTCCAAAGATACAACTCCATCATTGCATGTGCCGGTACAAAACGAAACCAAGTACTGTCGTCACAAGAGACAATTCAGAAGTACATGGATGATACATTTCATAGCAAATTTATATACTTTGTACAAGGATTACAGTCTGGCCTTTCGGTCTCTTCAAGTACAGTAAGATTCATACAAACAGAAACAAACTGGCGAACTCTAAAATATTTGCAATTTGCAATTATTTGTTCCTTCTTTTATTTTCAGGTGCAACTCGATGGGGAGTAAGCAATGCGGGGGCCTTTGCAGATGCCCCCAATACTACTTACATAATTGAAGTTCAACCTCAAGACCAAAATAAGCTAGATTCTGACTTATTTAAGAATTCACGAATGTCACCTTCTTCTTTGAGATATTATGGGTTCGGTCTTGAAAATGGAAACTATACCGTTAAGCTTCAATTTGTTGAGATTGGATACCCAAATCCACCCCCACGTGTTTGGCAGAGTGTAGGGAGAAGGATTTTTGATATCTATATCCAGGTTTGTGCAATCTAACTTTTGTAAAATATGATGTCGGTACCTTCCTGCGTAACAACAATGACAAAAATGAAATTACAAGTAATAATAGAAAAAATGGGAAATAATTGTTTGCTACTGGCATACTGGTATCATGACAGCTCATACCTCCCTGTACCATACTTCTGATTTTGGTCTCTTGTTTGTTTAGTTGTAGTTTTATTTTTTAATTCAGGCTATAAATATTTTCTATTAGTGTAAAACAAATTTATAATTAGCATTTATACAGATACTGCCGTGTTTGTCCTCTGTGCTTATACAAAGACTAATTCTTTTTTGAGATATATCTTATATCTTATGTATTTTTACTTCCTTATTTTTGACCAATTTGTTTTATGCATTTTTAACTAATTGTTGTAGGGAGTTCTAAAAGAAAAAAATTTTGATATAAAAAGAGAGGCCGGTGGAAAATCCTTTGTAGCAGTTGTGAAAAACTATACTGTACCAGTTACAGATAATTTTATGGAAATTCATTTCTTTTGGGCTGGCAAAGGCACTTGTTGCATACCAACGCGAGGCTATTATGGTCCTGCCATCTCAGCTATAAGTGTTTCTCCTTTTGGTCTCTCTCTCTCTCTCTCTCTCTCTCTCTTTGTGTTTTTTTAAACCTTGCAACAACTGGCAGTCCCTTTGTCTCTCTCTTTCTCCTTCCTCCTTTCTTGTGGGAAATTGGATAAGATATTAGACACAGACTACCGGTACAAACAAACTGGAAAAATAACTATATTTGGCTTGTTAGTTGATGAAGAAAGAAAGTCTCAAACTTACCAAAGCAATTGTTATATAATTACTTGAGCTCCACTTCTTTTTGACTCTGCAATTGTTAAACTTTTCAGACTTCATTCCTACCGTTTCGAACAGGGAACCAGGCTCAGGAAAGGGAAGAAGTAAAACGGGTATGATTCTAGGGGTTGTAGCTGGAATAGCAGTTATAGGGCTTATTACAGTAATTTCAATTATATTTTGGAGACGCAAGAAGAAAATTGCAGAAATAAACAAAGGTACAATACTGCTATATTTTCGTATCATATTTAGAAGGTTAATAAAATTGGCCAGGACATGGTTAGGTTTGTCGGATTTGATTTAAATCATATTTCTTGTCCTAGCTTGTAACCCTATTCTATTGTTTTGTCAGAATTATCGGGGATAATCAATAGACCTGATGTGTTTAGTTATGCCGAACTGAGAGCTGCTACTGATGCATTTGATGCAGCTAATTTTCTTGGACAAGGTGGATATGGCGCCGTTTACAAGGTATGTATCTCTTTGTTTTACAAATTTATTTTACAATGATACAATAACAGGTATAGTCTTTTCTCTAAGTTTTGAGTTTGTTTCCTAAAATCATTATTTAGGGAAAATTGTCAGATGGCCGCATTGTTGCAGTCAAGCAGTTATCGGTAACATCGCAGCAAGGAAAAGAACAATTTGTAGCAGAAATATCCACCATATCAGCTGTGCAACAGAAAAACCTAGTAAAATTGTATGGTTGCTGCATTGAAGGAAACAAACACCTTTTGGTCTATGAATACTTGGAAAACAGAAGCCTAGATGAAGCCCTCTTCGGTATATAACAGTACTTGTAATTTGCAACTAGCACTTGGCTCTATATTAAAATCTCAATCGTACAATTCTGCCCGAATCTAATCCCCTCAACTACTCCTTATATGCAACTTAACCTAATTAATCCTAAGGTTTACAATCAATCTCAAGTTACCCAATTTTTTCCTCCCTTAACACTCGTATTGTGTAATCCAGCATCAAGTATTTAAGCTTTTCTCATCTCTCACTTGTGCACTTAGAATTCAGGTTTGCCAAATTGGCACCGATCATTAGCCAAATTTGAAATTTTCTATTAGTTGCCTTCAATTATCTGGTTGTGGCATTCATCGATGCCCACAATATTCCTAAGTGATATATTTATTTGACTCTTTTTTTCTACTTAATTCCAGGGAAAAGTAGTTTGTACCTTGATTGGGCGACTCGGTTCGAAATATGTCTTGGCGTGGCACATGGCCTGACTTATCTGCATGAGAAGTCCAATGTCAAAATTGTACATAGAGATATTAAAGCAAGTAATATACTACTAGATGCAGATCTTAGCCCCAAAATATCTGATTTTGGTTTGGCCAAACTTTATGATGATAAGAAGACCCATATCAGTACTAGAGTAGCTGGCACAGTGTAAGTCTCTACTCTATCGTTGTACAAATGGAAAACCAGCATTTACTGTACCATTTCAAAATCAGAATGTTATATCATGACTCTCAATACAATTGTACAATATACCACTTTGTTGTTCACATTTATCTCCTTATTCTTATCAACACATACACTCATAGGCAGATGGAATTAGCTGACCCATACGTGTGCTTGACCGTACGACAACAAAAATAAATAAACACAGTGAGACTAGATTAGGAATATTTATTTTATACAATCATCATTCATTATTTCTCATACTTAATTTTGCTCTTGAACACTAAGAACAAGCATAAACCTTACGGTTTTCAATGTAGAATTAGTACAATAGGCTGTGATATGATTTTTTTTTTTCTGAAAAATCAATAATTGGATGAATTAATGTTTATTTCTTACTTATTTTAAACAGAGGATATCTAGCACCAGAGTATGCAATGATGGGCCATCTCACAGAAAAGACAGATGTCTTTGCATTTGGCGTGCTTGCACTGGAGGTTGTGGCAGGTCGTTCAAATTCAGATGAGAACCGAGATCTGGATCAAGTATACCTCCTTGACTGGGTACGCTCATAGTCGTATATAATTCTAGCTTTTCATAAACTCAGAAGCAGGAACAATTAGTCCCACAAATTTTGGTAAAACCAGCCCGGCCTACTGGACCTCATTCCAGGCTGTCCAAAACAAAAGGGAGAAAGTACTGATCATGATACTAATAGTAACGAAATCAGAGCTGTAAGTACGACAATACAAACTAAATTGTTAATCCTACAGGCATGGAACTTGTACGACAAGAATTATGCACTCGAGTTATTAGACCCGAAGCTCACATCATATAATGAAGACCAGGCACTGAGGCTGATAGGTGTCTCGCTACTGTGTACCCAGGGATCTCCTGGGCAACGGCCATCCATGTCGCGTATCGTGTCAATTCTCAGTGGTGATGTGCAAGTCGGCAAAATCACTTCTCAACCAAGCTACATAACGGAATGGCAGTTTAGAGAACTTTCTGGGGGCCCCACACCAGCTGTGTGTGCTGAGTCATCAGAGGAGAGACATTTGTTTGTTGATTAGCACGGTAGAAGCCTGGTTAAGGACTCATATGTATCTCTGTTAGCTAAATGTATAATGTATGTGACCCATATTTGGGCAGGCTCAAAGCTTTTCCGGATTTTTATTGGAGAAATAAAGGCATGGTAAGACTTTTCTTCAACTTTTTTGTTTTGTTTTTAGGGCATGTTTGGTACAAATTTTTTTATAGGAACGAGAATTTTTCAATATAGGAATAGGAATATCAATTAGCTAATTCTCAACTTGAAAAAATCTATGAGAAAATTTAGAACATAAGTGTTCGGTAAATATATGGAAAATGTTTTGGAAAGTTGTTTTTTCTACTCTTTACAATTAATTTTTTCATAAAATATGTTATGCTAACTACAAACTTTGTCAAGTACATCGATGCTAAGTATTGATTCAGATAATAATAAAATTTAAGAGAATATGTTATGCTAACAACAAACTTTGTCTGTATCGGATTCTCAAAGAAATTTAAATGAATGAATTAAAGGCTAATTATATTTTATTTAATTAATTTTAGGCTTATCAAATAGTAAAATTAAACTTATTGTGTGTTCAAGTATTAGTTTTTTAAAAATATTACGAGGCAGCTCCACTAATAATACAAGAATTTTATATCTGTCATGAGTATCATTAATCATTAATTTCAAATGTTCAATACAGTTAATTTACAATATGCACAATCCGCTCAAATGTAGCAAGAAAGCTCTGAGTTAATGTATTTTTGTCCTACGAGAATTGAAGTTAGACAATGGAATAAAATCATTTGGGAATTTGAAGTTAAAAAAAAAAAAAACAGACCGCTGAACACTTGTAAGGGAAAAGTACATACAAATTCTTTTTACCCAAAAAAAATCTTAAAAAATGGGGTTGCCGAACAAGTAGGGGTGAAAATAGTATGGATAATATCCGATCCATATTCGATCCGTATTCGAAAAATTAGATGTGGATATCCGATATTTGAATATCCGTGTGGATATGGATACTGATATGGTTTTACGTTTTAATTGTCCATATCCGAATAGTAGATATATATCATATATTTTAATATATATTATGAAAAAAATATTGTTATTCACCATTAAAATTAGATAAATATTATGAATTTTGGTATTTTTTTAATATTATTTTAATAAATATCCGATCCAATCCATATTTGTATCTGTATTCAGCTGATATCTGATCTGTATCCATATCCGGAAAATTAAAAAGAATATAAATATAGTTTTACCACTATCCGCTCCGTATACGCTCCATTTTCACCCCTACGAACAAGCCCTAAATAATACTTTACACAAACAAAATTATTAAAATGACATAACATATATATATTACAACCCTCTTTATGCATAATATCAATATATGATTCTTCTAAAATGACTTCTTCTTTTTCTTTTCAATTTTCTACTTTTTATTCTTTTGTTTTTATTTTTAAAAAGGGCTTTCTCATCAACGATCTAAAAAATAGGTTTATCTCTATTTTTAAAGTCCAAACAAACGATCCGAACTGCTTAATATGATATTTATATTAAAATGTGCTTGGAAATTAAATTTTATATTTTTTTTTACAATTGTTTACTATTATTTAGATATATTCAAAATCACTTTTTTATATTTTTTAGAATTTATTTAATATTTTTTAGATATGTACAAAATTATTGTTTTTTAAGTAATTTTTTTTTTATTTTGTAGTTATAGTTAGAAAAAAAAGTTAGCTGGAGAAGAAATAGAGAAAGAAAAGAGAGGGTATATTATAATTACCCTTAGGCATTTAGCTCTTTCTTATTCCTTTCAACTGTTTTTTTTTGCCCTTTTTTTGGTGATACCTCCAACGCAGTCTGTTTTCTTTGTTACATGTAAATTTCATGTCATTTCAAGCGTCTAAAAAAATTGTTCTACTTGTCAAAATACACTCTCTGTAGTATATATCTCTGTCGTGAAAAAATCTTAGTATTTTTCGTTGTAAATTTAATTAGCCTCAAAGATACCGACGTCAAGTCAGTTTAATAATACCTACTCTCTTCTAACTATGAGCAATTAAGTTCTGCAATTTTAACCTAGTCTTAATCCTTCTTTTGGAACCCTTATTACATTGGTTAAAGAACCGAAATTTTTAAATATACCCTCAATAAAAAAAATAAACCAAAAGATCACTGTTTCTGTAGAATTTAATATTTAACCGAGCCGCAACGTGAAATGACGGACTCCAAGACTTGGGCCGCTATTTGTCGCGGACTCGCAAAAATAAAAAAATTCAATTGTTGCGGTGAATTTTAATATATTTGTTTAATATTTTTCAAAAATAGAAAGAACAACTAATAATTTGAATATGTTAGAAAAAACATCAAACAAAATAGATAAAATATCTTATAATTTAGATGTATTAGAAGGATTCCGAAATATTTATTAGGCATGATTTTTCCAGCTGTAAAAAAAATTAAACTATTTCTAGGTGTGTTACTGGAAAAAAATAAAAATATTTTGGATTTGAACTATTGATATCGGTCAAAACTAAAAGTCACTTCTAGTAAATAAAAGAATTATCGTGGTCCTTATAGTACATTCAAATTCTAAGGTACTCTCTATCTATTTAAAAAAAAAATGATTTGCCATCATTACGAAATGTCAAATCAATTTTTTTTTTTCAAAAATAGATGGAGTATCTTACAATTTGAATGAACTAGAAGCATCACAATATTTTCTTTATTTACCTATAAGCGAATTTTGAGGGATCAATAATTTAGATCCAAAGTATTTTTTTTTTCAGTAGCATAACAAGAAATAGTTTATTTTTTTTACAGCCGGAAAAAATCCTACTTGCAAAATATTTTAGAGTCCTTCTAGTACATCTAAATTATAAGATGTTTTATTTATTTTGTTTGATGTTCTTTCTAACATATTCAAATTATTAGTTGTTTTTTCTTTTTTTTTAAAATATTAAACAAATGTATTAAAATTCACCGCAACAATTGAATTTTTTTTGTTTTTGCGGATCTGCAACGACAAATGATGGCTCCAGTCTTGGGATCTGCCATTTTACGTTGCGGCCCGGGTAAATATCAAATTATACAAAAACAGTGGTCTTTTGTGCTTTCTTTTCTTTTTGGATTTAGGGTGTTTAATATTTTTTTAATTTTCATGTCATTAACGAGTCTCATAAGAGTTTGACTAAATAAGAATCTCAAAATGGCTTAAAAAAGTGTTAATTTTTCAAACATCAATCTTTTTTCTATTAAAATATTGCCCCTATCTTTTTTGTCTTTTTTTTTTCAAAGTCGATTTTGTTCTCTCTGTGTTTTTGTTTCTGACGTTGATACTAGTAATTTTCAAGATAATGAACAATTTATGGTGCATTAACACTATAAGATGGAGTAATGAGAAATTTGCTTTTTTATTTGTAACTAGTCTAATTGTAACAATTTATATTATTTTCTATATTATGGTAGGCAAAACATCATTTATTTATTTTCTATATTATTATGGTAGACATCTTTTTTAGTAAAGATTGAAAGTCAGAATACCCAACTATTTATTTAATATTTACAAAGAATTAATCTTTCTAGACTTCAAACACGTGACCTCCCACACGGAGATCATTGTCTTTGTCACTAGACCAAAGGCTAGTTCTTAATTAGACATCTTTTTGTTGAACTTTTCAAAACTAGAATTGTTGTACTATATATATATTAACAAAAATAATTCGAAATAATTACGGAGAAGCCCATAAGTGATCATTTGACCACGTTGGTTTAAGTTGATGAAACAACACTTTCCTGCATCCCAAGTTCCTTTGACCAACACAGGGCCTCCTAAATGTCATTTTCCTACAAATCTTTCCCCACAAAGCATTAAGCTAGTATATTAACACAAAAGTGTGATTAGTGTCTCACCGTACTTACTCCTTGACCTAACTCCGTTAATTTGACCAATTTAATGCCTATATGCAAGTGACAAATTCGGACTGTTCTTTTAACTTGACACAACTCTCAAAGTAGACTCCTTATAATTTTAAACTGAGTTGAGTATGATTCGGCTGGAATTAATATGGGCCATTTTTTTTTTTTCAATTGTAACTTAGGATTTCCATTTTTTTAAATTTTAAACACGAATCTTGTGTAGTATCTCCATATTTTTATGAAATAGTGCGTAAGTATTTTTGAAAACTTAATGAAGTTTTATTTTTTGAGATCAATGAAATGGTGGAGAAATTTTTCCTTCAAAGACTACGGTTAGAGCCCAGTGGGCTCCCATGGCAGGATAGAGTAAATTGGTAATTTGAATTGTAGTAGGAGATACCAAATTTAGGTAGGGTTTTTGGAAAATTTAATTGAGGGGTAGAATATGATATGATCAATTGTGTTTGTGTGAAAAAAATAATTGCATACTTGTATTATTTTGAATTGATAGCCCAAAAGCAGATTGCAAGATCGAAAAACCTTTCAAATCACATACACAGAAACCTAGCACGCCCTGCGGGGTAGTGACAGTGTCGCATGCGGGGTAGCTGTGGGACAATCTATGCCGCATATGGAGTGATAGGCGCCGCATGTGGGGTAGAGAGACGTCAAAAACATATATTTTGCGTAATTGAGAAGGAAAGAACCTGAACCCTAGAGAACTTTTATTTAATAATTTAACCCAAATCTTAGCACAATTAGCACCACCGCATAAACTTTGAGGGTATTGAAGCCTAAAAACTATTTTTAAAACTGTTTTAAAACCTATTTTCAAACCCCCTTGTAACCTAGACTATTGTTAGATATTTAATACAATATCTCTGTAAATCGACACCCCAATTATACTACATGGTAGAATCATACGCTTGTGATCTGAATGCAAGTAGAATTAGGATTAAAATGTATATTAATTTATATTGAAAGTTAGTAGTACTATTTTGGTTCATCAGTGTGAGAACTTCTCTATGTAACAGGTAAATATTGATATGATCCGAGCACTCATCCCATAACAGCTCCATCTTCTTTGGCTGTTCTTTTGGACTTTTCTCAGGTGGTTTCTGGGTTTTTGCCTCGAGATAGGAGTAGGTCCGATGGGCATCGGACCTACAATTAGGTTCAATTAGCTCTATCACTGTACGATTAGCATCAAGATCTATGTGCACGGAAATTGGTACAGACTTGCACGATTTTGATGCAGAGCACACAAATCTTGATGCAAATTGGATGGTCATTACACCCATCGAACCAAGGTAGGTCCGATGGGCATTGGACCTCCTCTCATTCCTTTTGCCTCACTTCCTTCTTTCTCTTTAAGGTTTGTGCGTAGGTTAGGATTCTGTCTGTTGGTCTTCTCTCTTGTGTGGTTTCCTTGTTTGACCTCTCCTTTATATACTTCCTTTTGTCTTCCTGTTTACACCAATCGGAGTAATGCCCTAACTTCTCACATTTAAAGCATCTCATTGGTTCTCTACATTGGGCTCTTTTGTGATCTTTGTCCAAACACCTTATACACCAGCGCTCATTGAATGCCTTGGCATACGCCCTTTCGTTTGCATCAGAAAGAAAGCCTTTTTTAACCGTTTTTTCTTTGTCCTGAACGCCAACCTTAGCATTTATGCCTGTCCTTACAAATCTACGTTGTGGATCTAATTCTTTCCTTTTCACGCCAACTCTCTGCCATCGATTACCTTCGTTTATGAGGGGTCTCCTTGCTTGCCTTGCATTGAAGACCCTCACGACTGCCTGAACTCCTCTGCCATCTGGCCTCCCTTGATTCACTCTCCATTTGTTATCCCAGTGAGGGTGTCTCCATGTCTCCTTTGTCGCCTCCGTAATCGCTCCAATCGCTTTCTCTTTTTTGCTCTTCATCACGAACTCCTCTTTTTTTTTAAAGACAGTTCAAAATAATTAGATTAATCGACTTTGAATCAATCTTTTGCTATTATATTAAGCAATTTAACAAGTCTAGCTAGCATTCATATTTTAAGAAAGGGTATAGGGTAGTTGTCATTTTCATTATTTTATTTTAAAATTTTCTTTCCTTCATATTTTTTTTATTTGTTCTCTTTCTTCTCCATCATCGGCCGTTCTCATTTCGGAACACCAACACTATATAACTAATCAAGATTAATATAAAATACTTTCTCAAAACAGGCTGAACTCACAACTATGAGCAACTAAGCCACATGTATAAACAGATTGAATCGTTCAATGTAATAGAAGTTCAAGGAAAGTATGAAATGAAAGAGAGAGAAATAAGAATGGATTTAACAATTGTTGTTGGGATTGATACATTTCCAATTTGATTGCCACCTATATATATATATAGGGATGGGTTAGGGTGAGTCATGCAATAGTACTCCACGCTTCATTATTTTTATTTTGAAAATTCAAACAACCGATCCGAACCATTCAACATGATGTCCATATTGAAATGTTCAACATGATCGAGCATTTTAAAAGAAAAAAAGAAAAAGAAAAAAGAGAGAGAGATGGCCACAGGAAATTAATTGGACAAAGATCCACCCTTTATATTCGTCTCCATTCAAGAGTTATACCATAGATGTCTTTCCTTAATCAGGTTTGCAGTATACACAGCTTAGCACTTAACAATAGCAATAATTAATATAATAAGATATCATAACTGAATATATTGAATTTAAGTTATGATAAAAAAAAAATATCAAAAACGTTGTGCCACGTCCTACCTCTTCTATTACAACATTTCATAATGATTTTTTATTTCCTTCTGTTTACTTGTTTATTTTTAGATGATCTTGTACTCGATTTTATACGGAGACGAGGGGTTTTAGGGTCTAAATTTGGGATAATGGACTTCTCCTCTTGTCCATGGACTGGAGGGGAAAATTCCAAGAGATCGAAGTCAAATTTTGGTTACCATGTGAATGTGCGCTTCGTTTTTGAATGTCAACCGTCAAAAATTATTAATCAAAGGATTAAGAAAGTGAAATTAGAGATAACACCAGACTCCAAATCTTTGATTAGGACAATGAAGCACTGTGTAGGAACCAGGGGTGTTCATCAGGTCCGGTTTAATCGGTTTTAAATTAAGCTGAGAGAGTTCGGTTAAAACGATTTGATTTTTTCGGTTAAATAGATTGGTTCGGTTCAGTTTAGAAATTTTAAAACTGGTTATATCGAACCGCTCGGAAATTTTAAATTCATTTTCTGTCCGAATCAAACATTTTAAAAAAAAAATTACGACATAATGTATATTTCTTGGTTCGGTTTAAAACCAGTTAAACCGAATCAAACAAATTTTTTAAATCCATCTTTACAAATGTTAACAAAAAAATATTTTATTTTTATGATTAATATCCTATTTCGGTTCAACCAAACAAACCAAAATTTACTTTGGTTTGTTCAGTTCGATTCGATTTGATTTTTGAAAACCGAATAAAATTTTAGTTTGCCTATTTTAATTCGGTTTGCACCGAACTGAACCAATAAACACCTCTAGAAAAATTTGATATCTATGATAACTTTTGAAGTAGAGACTGAGAAGTTACATTTATTTTAATAGATAGTGGAGAATATATTCACGTCATGCAACGCGCAAGTCACATTATGTGATCAACACATGTAACATAACATAACATAACTGATAATAAGTTGACTAATTATTTTTAAAAATTTCACAAATCTGTCCCCCTCGAGAAAAAAACAAAAAACACGATCCCATTTCTTATTAAAAAAAATATCATATTCCTCTCCCCAAAACTAAAGTAAAAGGGAAGAAGTCTAACCTAGTGGATATATTAATCTTTCTGGTCCCCATGCATACATAGTCCACGGCCTGCTGTTCAAAATTAAAGTCTCCGATTTACATTACTGTTGAGAGAACATTTTTATGTAGTTTAGATTAAATATAGAGGTTGGCTACTCTATTTACATAAGCATATGAGGACATATGCTTATAAGTTATTTTTATGTTTTTAAAGTTCAAATAGTTAATTTGAAGTGCTCAATATGTTCTCTATATTAGAATGTGCTTGGAGGCCAAATTTTATATTTTTTGAAAATTTTTTACTATTTTTTTAGAATTTTTCAAAACAGTGTTTTCAAAAAAAATTTTAAGATTTTTTTGTCATATTAAAACACTGTTTTGAAAAATTCTAAAAAAATAGTAAATAAATTTCAAAAAAAAGTAAAATTTGGTCTTCAAGCACATTCTAATATGGTGAACATGTTGAGCGCTTCAGATCGACTATTTGGACTTTGAAAATACAAAAACGACTTATAAGCATATGCCCTCATATGCTTATGTAAGTAGAGTAGCCACTCACTTAAATATATATATATATATATATATATATATATATATATATAGAGTCCGACTTAGCTAGGCCATGGAGTAAAACGGTTTGTACTCCACGCCATATTTCCAATTTAAAAATCCAAATACCGATCCGAACCGCTCAAGTTGTTCTCCTTATTGAAATGTGCTTGGATACCAAATTTTACATTTTTTGGAATTTTTTTACTATTTATTAAGCCACTTTGAAATCGCTGATCTGGATGAACAGTAGCAAAACAGTAAAAAATTCTGGACCAATGGATCAGCGATTTTCAAAGTGGCTTAATAAATAGTAAAAAAATTCCAAAAAATGTAAAATTTGGTCTCCAAGCACATTTCAATATGGAGAACAACTTGAGCGGTTCGGATTGGTAGTTTGGATTTTCAAAATAAAAATAATGAGGCGTGGAGCACCAAGTCGTTTTACACCATGGCTTAGCTAAGCCCAGCATTATATATATATATATATATATATTTTTTTTTTTTCCATGTCATAAATGTTGATATGGCTCAGATTAAATACTTTCCTTCCGTAATAGATGAAGTTAGACTTTTAAAATATGAGAATCAAATTTAAATAGAGGTTAAGCATATAAAATTTTCATACTGCGAATGTGGATTAATTTTATAGTACCGTAGCATTTTACTCTAAAACATATAAAAAATTATATATTTTTTCAAAAAAAGTTGAAAATTAATGGGATCAATTGACTCCCCCATAGTTTCTTACTGTATCGACCACTGAATAGATCGGACGGTCTCTATTTGAAAAATAACACTTTATAAATTTTAGAGTATCCGCCACTGAATAGATCGGACGGTCTCCATGTTAGAGGTTAAAAATGATTAAAAGAACCTCTCCATGAACATCATTCTCCTATTATATATTGAACATTAATTATAAAATTCCCTTCCTACCCTCTACTCCTCTCCATCCAAACTTATTGAGCTTTATATATACCTTTAAACCACTTTGTATTAATCATACATACAGGCGCTCAAAGAAATAGATGTTAGGAATGCTGGACTCTCCATTTGCGCTGTTCCTAGTACTATACCTCCTGATAATATCTAATGCTGCACCAGCAACCGCTCAAGCTACGCCCCCAACTGAAGGTTTGTATGTATTAAGATTATTACATCACTTTGCTTCGCTATGTACTGAAAATCTTTCTTTAAGCAAGACCAACAAAATTTTGGATTACAATCTTTAATCAGAGCTACTTAATTAGAATAAAAACAGTTAACAAAAAATATTCCGACAAGAAAAAGATTTTCAAAATTTGATGGCACCTTATCACAAATTCTTACTGTTTTTATTAATAGAAGCTCTATATAGATAACTCTAAATGAGAAGTCTAAATTAAAACCAGAGGAATTACTCTTCCTTAAATAATATTTTTACAAGTGCATACAATGATACAAATGCAATTTCGTCTTTGTTGTTATCATATCTATTGTTTCAAAAGGATTTGATCTCTTTAGTTACTCAATATATAATTCCCCTGATCAATTTTACGAGGAATATATACATAAATCCAACTTAGTTTATTGTTTTGTTTTTCTCTTATTTTGAATTTTTTTTTTTCTGTTTTAGACGAGACTTTCACTTTCCTTCATATTATTATAAAATTTATAGGGCTTTATAAACATTTTTTTTATATATCTTTGATCGATGTAGATTATAGGTACCTAGCTATCTACAAAATAGAAGAAAGAAATAGGAAGATCAAAATTTTCAAAAAGATTTTTTACTATGATAATTATACAAAACTAGATGCACAGACACTGTTTTTGAATGGTTTCGAAGCTCAGATAAAGGAGATAGGAGTAGGTCCGATGGGCATCGGACCTATATTTAGATTTAATTAGCTCTAGGACCGTACGATTAGCATCAAGATTTATGCGCACAGGAATTGATACAGACTTGTACGGATTTTGATGCAGATCACACGAGTCTTGATGCATATCGAATGGTCATCACACCCATCGAACCAAGGTAGGTCCGATGGGCATCGGACCTACTCTGATTCCCAATTAAAAGGTGTCCGTATCATTCCCAATTATACGAGTGTACCCAATTAAAAGGTGTCCGTATCATTCCCCTCTCTCATAGTCTCATTTCTCTTCCCTTTGAAACTTCCACTGCAACTATATGAGTGTACCCAATTAAAAGGTGTCCGCATCATCCCCACGCAGTGGACTTATCAAACATAGGTAATAATTAATAAAAATAATAATAAAATTATTATAATTAGTACTATTATTATAAACAAAAATTAAAATAATTATATAAAACTACAAAGAGCAGGAGGAACAGATTCATAATTTTTGTCAGGGAGCGGAGGTTTTGGACCGGACCGGACTGGACTTTATTTTTAATTTTGTAAAGTCGTGAAGAATTATTTTAAAATTCAAAAAATCAAAAGTTGCATAAAGTCGTGAAGAAACTAGTAGTAGGTGAGGCAAGTTGAAATTTTTTATTTTGTAAAATTTACGGGGCCTTATTTTTACGACAACGACCAGGGAAATTAGAAAATTTGACTTTGTTTTCTTCACCCAAGGACATAGGAATGCTCATATTTTTACTAAAATTCAATGGTCCCAAGAATTATTCAGCTTTGATCTAAAATTTCATGCGTTTATGGCATAACTCATTTGGAGAATTTTTTTTATTCATAGAAAATAATAAAAAAAAGGTAGAGAATTAAAAAGAGTGCGGGCAAAGGCATGTAGTACAAGTTAGGGGATCAATTGATCCTTGTTTTTTTATTTATTTATATATAATTATTTATATAAATTACAGTAAAATGTCATGATACAGTCAAATTGATCTCTATTTATGCAGAATGTTTTTATATGATCGACTCTCATAGTTCGAAAGTCTGGCTTCATCTCTGAACTATGCAGGAATTGTAAAATTTGTAGAAATATCTTAATTATTGGTTCTGATTCAAAACTTTGGATCAGACTCATTGGTCACGATCCAAGATAATTTTTTTTTCATTTCACACATCTCGATGAGCTACAAAATCTTCTGCCACAGAAGTTCTAGCATTGTTTGGATCGGGACCAATAAATCTGATCCAAACTAGAGTAAAAATTTGAAACCAAACGTTGCCATACCTTTTTTTTTGTTCCTTCCATTGATCCCTCTTTAAAAAAAAAAGCTTCCCTCTTTCTTAACCAAATTCAAAGTTTGAAAGGAACCCATACGCGTATTGTGTAATCCACCCTAGTTCGGATCGGACTCATTCGATTCAAACACCCTAATTTGCTAATTTTCGCGTATATGGTTACTATGGTTCATACCGAGGGCATAACTTGATCCATGTTATCAACAAAATATCTTGATCCATACTCCAACAAGGAGTTCATTTTATGATTTTATTATTTATTGGCTACAGTGGCTGCGTTGAATGCCATATTGGGGAGGTGGGGAAAGAAGGCTAATTCCAATTGGAACATAAGTGGCGAACCGTGTAGCGGGTGGGCTATAGACTCCACAGATATCGACAACAACCCATACTTCAACCCAGGAATCAAGTGTCAATGCGACTCCAACAATACATGCCACATTGTCAAGTTGTAAGTTCATCCAAATTATACATGTCTATTTAGATTAGGTCGAATATTTAGCTATCTGATTAATGAATCCTTATTACTATTTTTTTTTGTCAAACTCTCTTGATTTCTTTTTCATTTTCATTCAACGGATTAAAAATAGTTTAAAAATAAATTAATTGTAAGAATGTTGTCTTTTTTTTATTTGAATGAATATTAAATTTTAGTAAATAGAGCTAAATATATGCTGTTTGCAACATTTAGATTGGCCAGTTTAGATTATATTTGAGCTGCTGGGAATGAAGTCAAGTAAATTGGGACTATTTTCTGAATTTTGTTCCAAAAAAACATATTAAAAGATAAATTTAAAATAACATTTTTTATCGAAAAGTTTACATACAGTAAACATGAAAATAAACATTTTTTTTAAATGTTAAAATTTTCTCTAATAAAAAAAATAATTAGATGTGTAAGAATCTCTGCCCGAAATTTTTATTTTTACTATTAAAAAAAACTAAAAAACTACGATTTAGTCAGAATTTCATTTTAAACACGGACACAACATGAAACTGCGGTCAGAAATTGGATGGCTGCAACTTCACGTTGCATCCACCAACCTTTTTTTCCTCTCTCCAACTCGGAAATAAATCTGCTGCGATTCCAATCCCAACCATTCACATGTTTCGAGATTCGTGCACAAAAATTGACTTCTCAAAAGAATCATGGATTTCATCGTTTGAATGGTTGGGATTAGAATTACAGGACTTTGCAATCCCTTAGAATCGCAGCAGATTTGCTTCCCTCCAACTCACAGCAAAAACTAGAAATTGAGTGGCCCCACATTTTTTTGGACCAATCAAATTCAATCAAACTATTTGAATGGTCAAACTTGGTGAAAAAGAAAAGTTGGTGGACTCAACGTGAAGTTGCGATCACTCAATTTCTGACTGTAATTTCACGTTGCGTCCGTGTCAAAAATGAAATTTCTCAAATTTTGTAGTTTTTTAGTTTATCATTTTTTTAATGGTAAAAATAAAAATTTCGGAATCTTTACAGAGTAATATAAAAGAGTCGTATCATTAAAAAAATTAATTACATAATACCTTAGGCATAACACAACACACATACTTTTAAATGAAGAAAGAGAAGCAAGAATATATGAACCTTTGTATCAAGATAAATAGAATATATGAACTTTTATGAAATGCATGCTGTCGCATTTAAATAGTGTAGTCAGGCATCATCTGAAAATTATATGGCATTGTAGTTTCATAACTACCTACAATTATCCTAACTTGGATTCTTGCACGAAATATCAAAGGTTTAAATAGCGTTTATCGCGTCATAGCAGAACGGTTAAAAAAACGGCGCTATGCCCATATAGCGCTAAATAGCGCACTATAGCGCCATAGCTTTTATAGTCCGAAAACGCTATAGCACCGATATAGCGCACTATTTAGACCCTTGCGAAATATTGATGTGCACTATAGAATTCGCTCGCACAAATTTAGTTTTATGCTCTTTAAATTATTAGTTTGTTTAATCTTTTGTTTTAGTGTTCATGCATTGTTTTGTTTAAACTTTTCTTAAGAATTGATTCAATTAATATTTGTTTTCACATTTCACATTTTTTTTTTCCTTTTCTCTTGGAATTAACACAGGAGAGTGTATGCGTTGAATGTGGTGGGAACTATACCAGATGAGCTCCAAGTTCTGACCTACCTTTCTAACTTGTAATAAAGTTTGCTAATTATACCTTCTTTTTTCCTAGGGGGGATTTCACGTATACCCCTCAAAAAAATTTAAAATTACGTATTCCCCTCTCTAAACTTTAAAATAACTTATTTTTTCCTCTAAACTTTCAAAACTCACAAATTTATTTATTTTATTGTCTTATATTAAATTAATAAAATATCCATTTTACTCTTTATTAAAAACATAAAAAATTGTAGCTTGTTTAAGAAAAATGCTAATCTTATAAGATATCCATTATATCCTTACCTTTTGTAAAATATCCATTTTTACCTTAAAAATTGGATACCCATTATACCCTTACATTTTATAAAATACTCATTTTGTCCTCAAAAACCACTCAAATATAAGACTGATATTTTTCTTAAACAAGCTACAATATTTTTATGCTTTTAATAAAGGGTAAAATTGGTAAATTTGTGAGTCTTGAAAATTTAGAGGAGAAAATATGTAATTTTGAATATATTGAGGGAATACATGAAATTCCCCCTTTTTTCTACTTTTGTTCTCCCGTAGGCGCCTCCCTGAACTTGTTATTTCTAGCATGAGAGTTTACTTTTGAGAAATGGTTTTTCATAAATTAGCATCTTATGACTTAGTACTACGAATCCTGTCTTTTTACAGAGAGGTTGTAGGTTCAATTCTCGAGAATAACATCTAAAAGATGCTGGAGTGGACTGGGTTCTTTAATAAAAAAAATATTTAAAATATTTAAATTATATCTGTATTTATATTGTTTGTTTTTGTGTCATGTCGTAAGAATTCAGTTTCATTGACGTTTCAGGGACTTGGGCCAAAATTATTTAACGGGTCCTATACCAGCATTCGTGGGGAACATGACTCCCATGAAATACATGTAAATGATACTTTTTAAATAAATTAAGAATGTATTTCTAAAAGAAGAATTTTAAACTTCTTTGTATATAATTGTTTTCTCTTGACATCTCAAATACCAGAAACTTTGGCACCAATGCTTTGTCAGGTACAATTCCAAAGGAATTAGGCAATCTTCAAAACCTCATATCACTGTAAGATTTCTCTTTCCTGGTTGAGAAAAGAAACCACACAAAAATTTTTAGTTCCACAACTAAATAATTTATTTAATTCCATTAATTTTAATTTTCCTATTGCAGGGGAATGGGACCTAACAACTTCAGTGGCTCGGTACCAGATGAATTTGGGAACTTAACAAGTCTTCAACAACTGTTAAATTTTTTTGCATATATTTTTTGTGATATCTTATATATTTTTTTCTAATTACATGAAAGGAAGAAACACTAGAATACAAATAATATCGTAATTTCTATGTTTTGCAGCTATATGGCTAGTTCTGGTCTCGGCGGTGAATTACCAAAAACTCTAACAAATCTTAAGAACATGAAGATCCTGTAATTTCTCTAAAATATTTTTATTGTTTAAATTTTGTTATTTTTTATTGTACGATAATTATAAGTGTCATTTATCATTTCTAGGCGAGCATCAGATTGCACTTTTACTGGAAAAATACCTGACTTCATTGGTACCAGCTGGACATCATTGCAAGAATTGTATGCTCTCGCTCTCTCTCTCTCTAACTCTGTGATAAGCAAAGAATTGCTGTCATCTCTGGTTAAAAAAAGAATTTTTTAAACTTCTAGAAAAATGGCAAATGCCTAGATCTGAATTTGAACCTTAAGCTAACCCTATGATTTCTGTAATTGAATAATGAAAACTTGACTGAATTGGACCTGAATGATGCGAAACCCACGTGGACAAAATATGTGATTCATCAGAAGTTCAAAGTAGATTGCACCTACACTAGCTGAGACACTAAATTCTGCCCCCCCCCATGAAATTAATTCGAAGTTTGTCAATAACCTGACCTTAACAATCCGGCCGGCACTACAATGAAATTTAATTGCCCAAACAAACCAGATTCGACTCAATCTAAAGTCAATCTGACCATTTTGCGCCTCTGCTCCCCAAGTATTTCCAAATGCCATAGCCAGATAGTAAAACTATCTACCACAGAAATGCAAGCTGGTAATACAAAAGGATTATTTTAATAAATCTGTTCTTCTTTAGGTACCTAAGAGCATCTACATCCCTGATATTATTAGAGTTTTTAATCTGATATGGCAGTTTCTAATTCAGTTTAAGGGATGTGGGAGAGTTTCTTATTTAGAAACTATGCAGTAAAGTTTTTTATTAAGAAACTGTTTATAAATTCTATGTTGGCTAAATTATTGGCTCAAATTATTTTTCATTTTTAATTTGTTGCTGATGTGGCTAATAGAAACTCTAAAATTAGTTTCAGGAATGTGAGAGTTAGAAACTTTAGAGACCTTAATTTCTAAAAAGTGGTTAACAGTTATTTAGAAACTCATTTGAGTTGCTGGGATGTAGATGCTCTAAGATGTTTTCACAAAGCCAAGTATTCTAACTAATTAAGTGTTCAAAATTTCAGGCGGTTCCAAGGAAATTCTTTTGAAGGGCCAATTCCATCAAGTCTTTCAAACCTGGTGCAGTTAACTAGTCTGTAAGTTTCTTCGAGGTTGAAGTTTCAATAACCAACAGTTTTTTTTTACAGGTCACTATTACAAATACAGTGTATTATTTACTTGTGTGTGTGCGTGTGCGTGTGCGTGCATATGTGTTTGAATGAAGACGGATTGGGGACATTACAAGCGGTGCTAGCTCTACGTTGGATTTTATCAGCAACATGACATCTTTGAGCAGTTTGTATGTGTTTAAATTCAATTTAATATGTCTCTTAGCACATGCTATGAATATACCATATACAGTTCCTCCAACATGCTAATCTCAAAGTTAACCTTGCAGAATCTTAAGGAACTGCAAGATATCGGATACTCTCCCGACAGATTTCTCTAAATACCAAAAATTGCAGAAACTGTATGAATTCAAATTTTTTTATAATTTTTCTGACGAAACTGAACCTTTAAAGTTTTTCCTTGCGATTTTTTATAATGCACTTCATTTTTCTCACAGAGATTTGAGTTTTAATAATATAATCGGTGAGATGCCACAGTCCCTTTTCAGTTTAAGCACTCTAAACTACTTGTAAGAGTTCTCCTTTGCTGTAAATTTTCAATTAGTACTTATTTTATTTTCTTAGTTTTAATATGTATGTTTATTTGTTTTGGTACAGATTTCTTGGAAACAATAGCCTCAGTGGCGGCTTGCCGTCTCAAAAAAGCCCTTCCCTCCTCAACATGTGTGCTCTAGTTTGCTTTTTCTATTTTGCTTTGCTCTGTTTGCTTTAACGTGAAATAAAATATTTGGATACAATTCTAGCATATATATCTAAGTTTTTATGATACATATTTTTCATATTAAAAAAAAACTAATCTTATAGATGTATTCTTATTTATTTAGATAGGATGTTCTGACTTTTGAGAACTTGATTGGTCATTCATCATAAAACCATTAAAATTTTGCTGTTAAATATTTTAATTTTTTTGACCAGAGATCAATTTTTTTTTAAATCAGTACAAATTTGATCTAAACGCAATTTCAGAAATAAATAAAAAATACAATTTTAGTTTTTAATTTGAATAATTTTTTGCAAGATTTGAAGTGCATATACATAAAAGTTAGATGTAATCCCCCCCCCCCCCCATAATTTAAATTCTCAAATTTGTCCTTAAAATATTTCAAATTTATTTCCATCCCTGGACGTAACAACCTTTATAATAATTTCAATTTTCTGCTGTTTCTTCTTCGTAGAGATGTGTCGTACAATCAACTTTCAGGAACTTTCCCTTCTTGGGTTACTAAAAATGATAATTTGCAACTGTAAGTTTTCTCACATCTCCTAGGGTCCTTTCTTTTCATAGGATTTGTTTTAGTATTTCTATTACTAACAGTTCGACCCTCCATTAAAAAGTTTCATTATCCAAATTAAATTATTATTGCTATCAGTTCCCTTGATTTTATTGAAAAGAAGTCTCTGTTTTTTTTTGTTTTTTCTGTGAAGTAATTTGGTCGCGAACAACTTCATCATAGGGAGCTCCAATAGCAGGTATCTACAATACTATTTTTCTTTTTCCTAATTTTACATATGACGATTGATTTATTTGTTTCACTTTCCATATTTACTAAGTTCTTTAAAAATTACAAATTTACAATAAATTGTAGTATCCTGCCTTCTGGTTTAGAATGCCTTCAGCGAGATATACCCTGTCACAAGAACTCTCCTATTTGTAACCCCTCTCTCTCTCTCTCTCTCTACGTGTGATTATTATGCACATATCTCTTCCAAACCAGTAAACTTATGAGAAAGACACAATTCAGATTCATCTTTCGCAATAAGATGTGGCGGACCGACATCCTTGACTAAAGATGGGATCATGTACCAACCAGATAATGCCAACCTTGCAGCCGCTTCATATTATGTGACACGTATGTTCTCTATACCCATACATGACCATTGTCTGATACCATACTAGCATTGCTCAGGGATATTTAGAGGGACATGGAGGGGCTGGAGCCTCCTCAGTCCCGATACCAAACGCTCTCAGTCATGTATGTGATATGCATTAAAAGGGGAGCAAGTACTTTATAGCCAATATATATCAAAAATAGTAAGAAGTCCTCCCATAACTTGATCGTGCTTCGGGATGAGCTACTCATTGAAAATTTTTTAATAGTATGTAATGCAGCCCCTCCAAAGATACAACTCCATCATGGCATGTGCCGGTACAAAACGAAACCAAGTACTATCGTCACAAGAGACAATTCAGAAGTACATGGATGATACATTTCATAGCAAATTTATATATTTTGTACAAGGATTACAGTATGTCCTTTCGGTCTCTTCAAGTACAGTAAGATTCATACAAACAGAAACAAACTGGCGAACTCTCAAATATTTGCAATTTTGCAATTATTTGTTCCTTCTTTTATTTGTTTGTTATTTATTTTCAGGTGCAACTCGATGGGGGGTAAGCAATGTGGGGGCCTTTGCAGAAGCACCCAATACTACTTACATAATTGGAGTTCAACCTCAAGACCAAAATAAGCTAGATTCTGACTTATTTAAGAATTCACGAATGTCACCTTCTTCTTTGAGATATTATGGGTTCGGTCTTGAAAATGGAAACTATACCGTTAAGCTTCAATTTGCTGAGATTGCATACCCAAATCCACCCCCACCTGTTTGGCAGAGTGTAGGCAGAAGGATTTTTGATATCTACATCCAGGTTTGTGCAATCTAACTTTTGTAAAATATGATGTTGGTACCTTCCTGCATAACAACAATGAAAAAATGAAATTACAAGTAATAATAGAAAAAATGAGAAATAATTGTTTGCTACTGGCATACTGGTATCATGACAGCTCATACCTCCCTGTACCATACTTCTGGTTTTGGTCTCTTGTTTGTTTGGTTGTAGTTTTATTTTTTAATTCAGGCTATAAATATTTTCTATTAGCGTAAAACAAATTTATAATTAGCATTTATACACTGTCTTGTTTGTCCTCTGTGCTTATACAAAGCCTAATTCTTTTTAGAGATATTAGTACAAACCCCCATATCTGTAAAAAAGCAAGCCAGTTTTGGTAATTTGGGAATAGAGAAAGGACATGAAACTGTTCTTATATCTTATGCACTTATACTTCCTTATTTTTGACCAATTTGTTTTATGCATTTTTAATTAATTGTTGTAGGGGGTTCTAAAAGAAAAAAATTTTGATATAAAAAGAGAGGCCGGTGGAAATTCCTTTGCAGAAGTTGTGAGAAACTATACTGTATCAGTTACAGATAATTTTATGGAAATTCATTTCTTTTGGGCTGGCAAAGGTACTTGTTGCGTACCAACGCAAGGCTATTATGGTCCTGCCATCTCAACTATAAGTGTTGCTCCGTTTGGTCTCTCTCTCTCTCTCTCTCTCTCTCTCTCTCTGTGTTTTTTTTAAACTTTGCAGCAACTGCCAGTCCCTTTGTCTCTCTCTCTCTCCTTTCTTGTGGGAAACTGGATAAGATATTAGACACAGACTACCGGTACAAACAAACTGGAAAAATAACTAATATTTGACTCGTTAGTTGATGAACAAAGAAAGTCTCAAACTTACCAAAGCAATTGTTATATAATTAATTACTTGAGCTCCACTTCTTTTTGACTCTGCAATTGTTAAACTTTTCAGACTTCATCCCTACCGTTTCGAACAGGGAACCAGGCTCAGGAAAGGGAAGAAGTAAAACGGGTTTGATTCTAGGGGTTGTAGCTGGGATAGCAGTTATAGGGCTTATTACAGTAATTTCAATTCTACTTTGGAGACACAAGAAGAAAACTGCAGAAATAAACAAAGGTACAATACTGCTTTATTTTCGTATCACATTTAGAAGGTCAATAAAATTGGCCGGGACATGGTTAGGTTTGTCGGATTTGATTTAAATCATATTTCTTTTCGTAGCTTGTAACCCTATTCTATTGTTTTGTCAGAATTATCGGGGATAATCAATAGACCTGATGTGTTTAGTTATGCCGAACTGAGAGCTGCTACTGATGCATTTGATGCAGCTAATTTTCTTGGACAAGGTGGATATGGCGCCGTTTACAAGGTATGTATCTCTTTGTTTTACAAATTTATTTTACAATGATACTATAACAGGCATAGTCTTTTCTCTAAGTTTTGAGTTGTTTCCTAAAATCATTGTGTAGGGAAAATTGTCAGATGGCCGCATTGTTGCAGTCAAGCAGTTATCGGTAACATCGCAGCAAGGAAAAGAACAATTTGTAGCAGAAATATCCACCATATCAGCTGTGCAACAGAAAAACCTAGTAAAATTGTATGGTTGCTGCATTGAAGGAAACAAACACCTTTTGGTCTATGAATACTTGGAAAACAGAAGCCTAGATGAAGCCCTCTTCGGTATATAACAGTACTTGTAATTTGCAACTAGCACTTGGCTCTATATTAAAATCTCAATCGTACAATTCTGCCCGAATCTAATCCCCTCAACTACTCCTAATATGCAACTTAACCTAATTAATCCTAAGGTTTACAATCAATCTCAAGTTACCCAATTTTTTCCTCCCTTAACACTCGTATTGTGTAATCCAGCATCAAGTAATTAAGCTTTTCTCATCTCTCACTTGTGCACTTAGAATTCAGGTTTGCCAAATTGGCACCGATCATTAGCCAAATTTGAAATTTTCTATTAGTTGCCTTCAATTATCTGGTTGTGGCATTCATCGATACCCACAATATTCCTAAGTGATATATTTATTTGACTCTTTTTTTCTACTTAATTCCAGGGAAAAGTAGTTTGTACCTTGATTGGGCGACTCGGTTCGAAATATGTCTTGGCGTGGCACATGGCCTGACTTATCTGCATGAGAAGTCCAATGTCAAAATTGTACATAGAGATATTAAAGCAAGTAATATACTACTAGATGCAGATCTTAGCCCCAAAATATCTGATTTTGGTTTGGCCAAACTTTATGATGATAAGAAGACCCATATCAGTACTAGAGTAGCTGGCACAATGTGAGTCTCTACTCTATCGTTGTACATATGGAAAACCAGCATTTACTGTACCATTTCAAAATCAGAATGTTATATCATGACTCTCAATACAATTGTACAATATACCACTTTGTTGTTCACATTTATCTCCTCATTCTTATCAACACATACACTCCTAGGCAGATGGAATTAGCTGACCCATACGTGTGCTTGACCGTACGACAACAAAAATAAATAAACACAGTGAGACTAGATTAGGAATATTTATTTTAGAGTGAGGCTATGGTACTTCGGCTAGTGTACTATGGCTAGTGTACTACGGCTCAATATGGTACTTTTTAAATCCTAACGGTCGATCCGAACCGTTCAATGTGATATCCATATGAATATGTACTTGCAAACTAAATTTTATATTTTTTCGAATTTTTTTACTATTTTTTTGGATAGGTAGAATTTTGATGGTCCAGAATTTGTATAAAACACTGAAAATTCTACCTATCTAAAAAAATAGTAAAAAAATTCGAAAAAATATAAAATTTAGTTTGCAAGTACATATTCATATGGGTATCACATTGAACGGCCGTTAGGATTTTAAAAAGTACCATATTGAGCCGTAGTACACTAGCCATAGTACACTAGCCGAAGTACCATAGCCTCACTCTTTATTTTATACAACCATCATTCATTATTTCTCATACTTACTTAATTTTGCTCTTGAACACTAAGAACAAGCATAAACCTTACGGTTTTCAATGTAGAATTAGTACAATAGGCTGTGATATGATTTTTTTTTCTTCTGAAAAATCAATAATTGGATGAATTAATGTTTATTTCTTGCTTATTTTAAACAGAGGATATCTAGCACCTGAGTATGCAATGATGGGCCATCTCACAGAAAAGACAGATGTCTTTGCATTTGGCGTGCTTGCACTGGAGGTTGTGGCAGGTCGTTCAAATTCAGATGAGAACCGAGATCCGGATCAAGTATACCTCCTTGACTGGGTATGCACATAGTCATATATAATTCTAGCTTTTCATAAACTCAAGAGCAGGAACAATTAGTCCCACAAATTTGGTAAACCAGCCCGATCTACTGGACCTCATTCCAGGCTGTCCAAAACAAAAGGGAGAAAGTACTGATCATGATACTAACAGTAACGAAATCAGAGCTGTAAGTACGACAATACAAACTAAACTGTTAATCCTACAGGCATGGAACTTGTACGACAGGAATTATGCACTCGAGTTATTAGACCCGAAGCTCACATCATATAATGAAGATCAGGCACTGAGGCTGATAGGTGTCTCGCTACTGTGTACCCAGGGATCTCCTGGGCAACGGCCATCCATGTCGCGTATCGTGTCAATTCTCAGTGGTGATGTGCAAGTCGGCAAAATCACTTCTCGACCAAGCTACATAACGGAATGGCAGTTTAGAGAACTTTCTGGGGGCCCCACACCAACTGTGTATGATGAGTCATCAGAGGAGGGACATTTGTTTGTTGATTAGCACGGTAGAAGCCTGGTTAAGAACTCATATGTATCTCTGTTAGCTAAATAAATAATGTATGTGATCCATATTTGGGCAGGCTCAAAGCTTTTCCGGATTTTTATTGGAGAAATAAAGGCATGATAAGATTGTTCTTCAACTTTTTTGTTTTTAGGGCATGTTTGGGCAACAAAAAAAATTTATAGGAACGGGAATTTTTCAATATAGGAATAGGAATATCAATTAGCTAATTCTCAACTTGAAAAAATCCGTGAGAAAATTTAGAACATAGGTGTTCAGCAAATATATGGAAAATGTTTTGGAAAGTTGTTTTTTCTGCTATTTACAATTAATTTTTTCATAAAATATGTTATGCTAACTACAAACTTTGTCAAGTACATCGATGCTAAGTATTGATTCAGATAATAATAAAATTTAATTGAATATGTTATGCTAACAACAAACTTTGTCTGTATCGGATTCTCAAAGAAATTTAAATGAATGAATTAAAGGCTAATTATATTATATTTTATTAATTTTAGGCTTATCAAATAGTAAAATTAAACTTATTGTGTGTTCAAGTATCAGTTTTTTAAAAATATTACGAGGTGGCTCCACTAATAATACAAGAATTTTATATCTATCATGAGTATCATTAATTTCAAATGTTCAATACAGTTAATTTACAATATGCACAATCCGCTCAACTGTAGCAAGAAAGCTCTGTTGACACTTAATTTACAAAATGACCATAAAAAAATAAAAAATAAAGTTCCATTGTTTGTCAAATTCAAGAAAGAAGAAAAATATTTCAAGGTAGAATTTTTTGGTCTTCAAAGAGAGCTTTGCCGCTTGGAAAAAAAAAAAACAGAGCTCTGAGTTAATTTATTTTTTTCCTACGAGAATTGAAGTTAGACAATGGAATAAAAATCATTTGGGAATTTGAAGTGAAAAAAAAAAAAACAGACCGCTGAACACTTGTAAGGGAAAAGTACTGGAAAAAAATAAAAATATTTTGAATCTGAATTATTGATCTCGGTTCAAAAGTCACTTCTAGTAAATAAATAAATTATCGTGGTCCTTCTAGTACATTCAAATTCTAAGGTACTCCATTTATTTTGAAAAAAATGATTTGTCATCATTACGAAATGTCAAATCAATTTTTTTTTCAAAAATAGATGGAGTATTTTATAATTTGAATGTTTTAGAAGGATCATAATATTTTTTTTTATTTACCTATAAGTGACTTTTGAGGGATCAATAATTTAGATCCAAAGCATTTTTATTTTTTTTCCAGTAACACACCAAGAAATAGTTTATTTTTTTTACAGCCAGTAAAAATCCTACCGGCAAAATATTTCGGAGTCCTTCTAGTACATCTAAATTATAAGATGTTTTATCTATTTTGTTTGATGTTCTTTCTAACATTTTCAAATTATTAGTTGTTCTTTCTATTTTTGAAAAATATTACAGAAAAATATTAAAATTCACTGCAACAATTGATTTTTTTTTTGTTTTTGTAGATCCACAACGACAAATGATGGCCCCAGTCTTGGGGTCCGTCATTTCACGTTGCGGCCCGGATAAATATCAAATTCTACAAAAACAGTGTTCTTTTGGTTAAATTTTTTTTTTTGGCAAGGCTATATTTAAAAATTTCAGGTTAAAAAATTGACACCCTACTATATTTCCTTAGAATCTCAGGAGCTAGGTTGATATTTCTTTTCGAAATAATGATTTTGTTTGAGATTGAGAATAATTTTCTTAAAGTGGTTGCGCATTTTTTTTTTTTTTAAATCTTGGCTGCAGTTGCCAAGAGGGCTGCGCATTTTCTTCGTGAGAATAATCGGAGCTTTCCATAGTTTGTATCATTGTTACTTTCATGGTTCTGAAACTCGGAATCAGAATCGGAATTGAGTTCTTGACTGTGAAATCAGAATTGGATGAATCGGTCGGAATCGAAAGAATTGGATCGGAAACTCATATTTTTGAGGTCAAATTAACTCAGTAAGTTGTAGTTAATTAGCTTATAACCCTCTCATAATGGGAACTATATTCACACAACATTTTGCTTTATTAATACAACTACAATAACCAAATTTTTAGCTTGTGTACGATTATATCTCTGCTTAGTTATTTTTCAAATAACACATTCACTCTCTTCATTAATGTGTAGATTTTGTTCCTTCAATATTATATCTAGTTAATAATGAGAATTTTTTTTGGTTGATATTAGATCTTTTTAAATTGTCCTAAATTAAATATTTATATTATACTTCTCATAATCTAGACTTCCTAAATTAAATATTTATATGATTTAAATTAAACACTGAAATATAATAATTAAAACAGATTTGAAATATATTGATTAAAGATTTTTTTTTTGTCATTGCTCGTTTTTCCTCTACTTTTAAATTCAACATTTTCATTACTTCAATATCAATATTTATCAAATATCACTTTATTGTAATTAAATAAATAAACTAGAAGCAAAAAGGATGACTTAGGCATAAAAGTGAATTTTTCATTTTGAGAATATTATAACAGCTTTCAATTATCATCGTAAAAAGAATCTAAATTTTTTTAAACTAAGAATAGTAAAAGGTACTTCTACTATGAGGAAGTTGAGAAAAATCTACTGTAAAATAATCTTATATAGAACAATTTGTTTTTAAGAAAGTTGAGAAACATTCTTACTGTAAGAAAAAGTTTTAGTTTAAAATTAAGGAATGCTATATTAATTGTTAGAAGAAGTCCTTATGATGAGAGGCAATTCTGTCCAATATATTTAAAAATCAGAGATGTTGCAAAAACTTTTATCAGCATGCTGTTATAATTCGTATGGAATCTATTTTATTATGAGTTACATGCTCATCCGTTGTTAATCACGTAATTAATAATCGGCTTAAAGATTTGGGCCGTGCAAGCTCTTGTGTGACTGGATTTTTTTTCTCCTAACTAAAGGTTTAAATAGCGTTTATCGCGTCAATGGTTGAAAAAACAGCACTATGCTCATATTACGCTGCTATATATAGCGTCGCTATTTAGAACCCTGCTCCTAACAATCCTGTTTTGTTGAAGCATGCTAGAAACCTAAAGCTCACATAGTCACATCTATATATGCATCTCTTTTGAGAGCAAAAATCACTTATCAAATTCACTTCAATGATCGGTTCAAATAATTGAGATATGAGTATCTCTCTCAATTCTCAAAAACATCACACAACTTGATAACTACAAATATATATCCAATGTTTTTTTTCCTTATAATGAGAAAGAAAATCCACTCAATAACTAAAATTTATTTCCAACTGATGAACAGCCATTCAGTTTATTTAAAAGCGCAAAGATAACCATAACGTAAGTTCTTGCTTGCCTTTATTCATCATATATATATTATTCATAAGGATACATGTCATTTATGATAGCATTTCTCAAGCTTTCATGCATGACTTACATGGAAAGAGCATGCTCTCCCTAGCTAAACTATCACTACGGGTAAGTACCCCAAAACTGGGACTGGAGAAAATCTACAGTTTTCTTATCTAGCATGAAGGCCTTGGCAAGGATGTCATCTGAGATAGGTGGCTTTGACCCAAAAACTGCGTTAGCAATTGTGATCACGCCAGGATTCTGGCTGCCCAGACCAGCCAAGGCCACAGCCGGCGCAAAGCCGCTGTTGAACTGGAAATGTATCAGTCCCTCAGGAAACACAAATACATCTCCCTTCTGGAGTACCTGCAACAATCAACGTACAAATATATATTTTATGTTCATATATATATATGTATGTGTGTGTGTGTATATATATATATATATAGCTTGGTCTGTAGTTGTTCTTCATGACTACAATTGGAATATTGTAATCATTTCAAAAGAAATTTATTACACATATAGTAGAGGCGCAAAATGTATATAATGACACAATTAGTAGATTAAATCTATAGAAAGTTTAACTGCGATAGACCACCAATTAAGAATTATATTTGTCAAATAGCACCAATGAGGTACTTGAAAACTATGTTGAGTACTTGGGTTATCAAATATTTACTATATATATATATATATATATATATATACCTTCGCAATGAGCTTGTTGTCAGGGTTAGATGTCACGAACCCGACCGATAGGGTTCCTTCAAGCACGACCAAGATCTCGGTGGCACGTGGATGGGTGTGTGGCGGGTTCAGACCATTGGGTGCAAAATCTATACGAGCTAGGGATATGCCGAGTGTGTTCAGGCCAGCGATCTGGGCTACATTAACTGGAGTTACTGCTGAACCAATTGGGTTCATCGTGTTACCTGGCTTGTCGAGGCCAGCGAAGAAGAAATCATTAGGTGTTGCGAGTTTTGGGTCCTTGCACACAAAACCATTGACGAACACTGCATTCAAAAAAATCATCATGTCAAATAAATTAAAAATATAGTCTCATCAACCACTAATATGACTCTTCATTATGAAAATCACATC
This sequence comes from Carex kokanica, assembly GCA_025461125.1. NCBI lineage: Eukaryota > Viridiplantae > Streptophyta > Magnoliopsida > Poales > Cyperaceae > Carex > Carex kokanica. The sequence continues at coordinate 261,961 of JAJGRX010000923.1, read as the reverse complement.
CTTAGAATTCCAGCTCTATTTTGTGTATTCTTACACCATTGAGAGTAAAATTAAGATCCTAAATTACCACCTACTCTTATCATCTTTAATTTTTATCATAGCAACACATATGAGGATACAACTATTTTGATTACAAAGAAATAGAGTGGCTTAAACATGCTATATATATATTTACCATTTGACATCTTGTCAGCAACACAGAAGTCCTGAAGTGGGCTAGGATCAGAAGCTAGTGCAATAGGGAAAGTGATTACTAGTGCTAAAATAGAAAATATGATCTGGAAGGCCATTTCTTTGTATAGAGATATATCACTTCTAAATTTGAAACGAGGCAATCTGTGTTTCCTGTTGTTATACCAAACAGCATGAGGGCTTTTTATAGAGAGGCTAAGTGATTACTTTTTAACAGAATAATGTCATTTCCCTAGAATAATTTAGTCTTGACTTTTGAGTGGTCCACGCCTATAATAATTAATACGCCATTAGAGTAGAAAAAATGGCACGGCGGAGCTGCCGACATTTTTAAAAATACCCTAAGTTAAATAAAGATTAATAAAAATACCCGCATGCCGCAACTTTTATTAAAAATGCCCAAACCGGCTATTAAATAACCGGTCCCGTAACTTTTTTTTTATTTTTTTATTAAAGAGAGGTCCCCCATTTAATTTTTTTTTTTAAGAGACAAATAGATAAAATGCTGAAATCTAACACTAAAAAATCGAATTGTTTTTTTTAAATATTTGTTAGATTACTTTTTTGATAACATATTTATACTAAAATACGCTAAATTACTTGAAATTATGTTAATTTATGCTGATTGACACTAGATTACTTTAAATTATGTTAACTTTTTTTTAAGAGACAAATAGCTAAAATGCTGAAATATAACTCTAAAAAATCGAATTTATTTTAAAATATTTGCTAGATTACATTTTTTATATTAGCATATTTATACTAAAACACGCTAAATTACTTGAAATTATGTTAATTTATGCTGAATTACACTAAATTACGCTAAATTACAATAATTATGTAGAATTATGCTATAGAGTGAGGCTATGGTGCTATGCATAGCACGGATGACAAGTGTACTACGGCTCAATATGGTACTTTTTAAAATCCTAATGGTCGATCCGACCGTTCAATGTGATAACCATATGAATATGTACTTGCAAACTAAATTTTATATTTTTTCGAATTTTTTTACTATTTTTTTAGATAGGTAGAATTTTGATGGTCCAGAATTTTCAAAAAACACTGATTTTTCTACCTATCTAAAAAAATAGTAAAAAAATTCAAAAAAATATAAAATTTAGTTTGCAAGTACATATTCATATGGATATCACATTGAACGGTCGGATCGACCGTTAGGATTTTAAAAAGTACCATATTGAGCCGTAGTACACTAGCCATTGGTGCTATGCATAGCACCATAGACTCACTCTTATGCTATAATACACTAAATTACGCAAAATTACGTATGAATAGGGATGATATCTTCACTCAGAAGGCGAAAAACGACGACGAAACTTCAAACGGCCATAAAACGGCGCTCGAGTGTCCGATTTCAACAAATGACCACTTTTCGGAAAGCTTGTGAAAATACGCATGCATTAAAATTAGCGATGCTGGATTTCGAAATTCAGAATTGCCAAAAAACAAAGGGAAGAGCCTCAAAACTTCAGTTGAAGTTTTCGATTAAGATTTTCATTTCTATTGTTCAATCTACATAGCTCAGTAAATTAGTTATATAATGAACTTGTAGAATACCAATTTTTATTATTTTTGGAATTTTTTTACTATTTTTTATGATTTATGAAAGATGGCACAAAATCGGCCCTATTCATACGTAATTTAGCGTACTTTACCGTATTTTAGCATAATTCTACATAATTATTGTAATTTAGCGTAATCTAGTGTCAATCAGCATAAATTAACATAATTTCAAGTAATTTAGCGTATTTTAGTATAAATATGCTATCAAAAAATTAATCTAACAAATATTTAAAAAAACAATTCGATTTTTTAGTGTTAGATTTCAGCATTTTATCTATTTGTCTCTAAAAAAAAATTAAATGGGGGACTGGCCATTTAATGGCCGGTTCCCCTCTTTAATAAAAAAAAAAGTTGCGGGACCGGTCATTTAATGGCCGGTTTGGGCATTTTTAATAAAAGTTGCCGCATGCGGGTATTTTTATTAATCTTTATTTAACTTAGGGTATTTTTAAAAATGTCAGCAGAGCTGGCTTTGTCACGAAACGATACGGTTACGGCATGACATGCGTGTCGGTTACGTGTCGTGACTTGCATGTCCTGTGCTGTGATTATTCACGTGCTGCAACTATTTTTTGAAAATTTGACACGACACGCAAAAGATCTGGTCACGGCACAGCATGTGGTCACACAAGTCACATGTAATTAGGAAAAAAAATAGTTAAACGTGACAAATGTGACTAGTCATGTTTGGACACGACACGTTTGAGCACAATGTGACTCACGTGACCTAACTATTCGCGTGCCGTGACCACTCCTCGAATAATGTCAATATTTCCTTAGAATAATTTAGTCTTGACTCTTGAGTGGTCCACGCCTATAATAATTAATACGCCATGTGTACGCAATGTGCATGGGTACAAGATAGATAGATATATATAGAGAGAGAGAGAGAATGGCTAATATACAAACGTTTGTTTCTGAACTCAGGAATAAACGATTCGGTTCTTCAATTTCCAAAGTTCAAACAATAAATCCAAACCGTTAGATGTTCAATCCATATTAAAATGTGCTTGGAGACCAAATTTTACATTTTTTGGAATTTTTTTACTATTTATTAAGCTGGTTTGAAAACCGCTGTTTTTCAATACTGCAGAAATTTAATAAAAACAGCGGTTTTCAAACTAGCTTCATAAATAGTAAAAATTCCAAAAAATGTAAAATTTGGTCTCCAAGCACATTTTAATATGGATTGAACATCTAACGGTTTGGATTTGTAGTTTGAACTTTGGAAATTGGAGAACCGAATCATTTGTTCCTGAGTCCAGGAACAAACGTTTGTATATTAGCCATTCTCTCTCTCTCTCTCTCTCTCTCTCTCTCTCTATATATATATATATATATACGTACAAATCTGTCAGCTGGAGTTATAATAAAAAAAAATAAACTAATGTCAATTCCTTACTTATGTAAGTATCGACTATATAATAACAAATTATTTTTTGCCAACTCTTAACTTGTAAATAATTACCTATGTGCTAATATAAATGCCAACTAATTTTTTTGTAATGGAGAAACCATATACAGATTCAAGTTTGACAGTAATACACGAAATTCTTTATTTGTCCAGCTTGAAAAAAAAAAGTTATGTAAATATTGTGAATATTACGGTATTAAAATCTTTTATGACAAAGCTATGAACAGTAAAATATTAAAAAAAAATGTGAATTTGTTGTATGACATGTAACATTACTAATGAATATTCAACGAAATTGCGCTTAGCGATGGATATCTCTCTACTTCTAGTCCAGTAGGCATGCACTATATATATATATATATATCCCCGGTCAAGATTTTCTTCAAAAGAATTAGCCAGCCAGGGTATCGTGCATGGGTCCTCTGCAATTTCCGAGGTAGAATTTCCAAACCTTGCATAAAATTTGCATTGTACTAAACATGCTTCAAAACTAAAATCGTTATATATAGATATAATAATCTCATCAAAAACTAAAAATATTGTCTAACTGGTACATTGGAATTCCAAAACCTCAATGCCTCACGTATTACATAGAATCTTTTTTCTGAATCTTACATGGAACATGGGCTGATTTATGACATGTTTTTTCTTCCTATAAGTTGACCTATGTCATTACTACGTATTATCAGCATATTATTGAATAAAGGTTTGATATATATATACATTATTTCTTGTGTATAATGGAATTAGGTCATCAAACCATTGACAATACCATAGTGCTTATCCTTCAATTTTTTTTGCTATAATAGTGCTTATCCTCGGTTGAAGCAGCAGCATAGTTGGGAACAATGGGCGATATTTTCTATGGCAGCCACCTGTGTGACTAGATATACAAAAAATGGCTGTATAAATGTAACCCGTAAATGGTTTCTGCCATTGCTGATGGAGATATCAGATTGCTAGAACATGTGGATTTCTCACAACTTAAATATTTTTTTAGTAAAAAAGCAACAAAAAAAATAGAGAGATGAGGCATCAAACGTACAGTCATTTACAGGGTCAGTACCAGCGAGAAACAAAGTATACGTAGGAAATTTGTCTTTAGCGGCGGCGCCGGCTTTGGACCTAGTTAACAAATAAATTCTTAGCTCCACAAGTATTATATATACGAATATGAGTATATGACCATTTCTTTTGCTGTAGTATATATATATATTACATGACACGTATCGAACAAAGACTATCTGCTGTAACTACGAGATATTATGTATTAGGGAAGCTGGGAAGCAGAGGTGGCCACGAGCTGGCTCATCACGAGGGATCCGTATCCTCTCAGATACCTGACTCAAGCAAATTGAAACGGACGGCCCAGATTAAACTTATCTGGGCTAAATTTAATCCGGTGTCTATGGAGACTGTAGGGAGTCTATTTTGAGATTCGTGCCATGTTAAAAGAACCGTCCGATTGTAATTGTCTTCAGTCAGGTAACTTGAGGTGATGTGAATTCCATCACGAGTTGGCTCCAGTTCAAGATCAGTTTGCCACAGCTATATCAAGTAAGTCGAGTAAACTGAGATTAAGGATTCGAGTTAAAATTTTAATTAGCTCAAGATTATTATGAACCAGCTCAGAGTTGGACCGAACTAGTTTATTAGCTCGCTGAACTTTATTGACCACAATCATACAAATAAAACAGATTAATAAAACCCATCAAACAAAATATATATAGTTTGCATTATAAATTCATTTCTATATATAGCTTTTCTTGTAGTTGTTAGTGCTGTGATCTGGTGTATTTGGACCACCCGTAATGACATGTGCTTTAATCACACCATATCGCAATCGGGACGTACGGTAATTCTTACTATCATTTCTCTTGTATCTTACTGGACAGGTCAAATGTCTGAACAGGTTCAGCTTGCTGCCAACCACTGGCTGCCGCAGGATCTGGATGTTGTGCCTCTTCAGGTTACCTCACCGGCTGATGCGCAGCTCCTGCAATGGATCTCTGAAGACTAGGCCTCTTCTCCCTAGTGCTCTTACTATGATAGTTTTGCTAGTGTTATACAGCCCTGATGTGGCTTAGCTTACATTGCGATCTTCTTATTCTGTTTTGCTTTAGTTCTGTTGTGGTGCTGCTTGTTAGACAGTACTACTGTGGTTATTTCATGCTTTTATTTCCCTGTATTTTGAACTAATGTTTCATGCATCAATGAAACGGGCTTTTACGCCTTTTTAAAAAAAAAAAAAAATAGCTTGAGTAGTACTCTTAATTGAAGTGCAACTAATCAAATCAACTAGTATAAATTAAGTTTGCAATTAAATTCATACATATCAAAATATCAAATCTCTAAATTCATACAAACATATATAGTTCACAAAATAAATTCATGCATACCAAATCAAACAAATTCATACAAATTCACAAATTCATACGTGGACCGAGCTAGCTCGTCAGCTCGCGAGCGAGTTAGGCCCCAGCTCAAACTCATTAATTCTGGACTGAGCTAGTAGCGAGCTGGCTCGTTAACAACTCGGTCCACCAACGAACGAGTTGTTAGCGAGTGAGTCAGATGCGAGTCACAATCGATCCACGATCAACGAGTTTTTTTGCAACTCCTACTGGGAAGGGTTCCAGATATTTTTTTTTTATTATTAGCAACGGGCATAGGCCCAATTATCAAAATGGATGGAATCCACCAATGATGCCATTTTTTTTTCTCAAAATGGTAAATTACAGAAGCCCAATGATGCCATTTTTTTTTCTCTCAAAAAAATTGCATCATTGTGTTTGAAGTTCCATTGATCATTTAAACAAGTTATAAGGGTAAATTTAACTAATTAACTTTGTCTGATTTGTACTCGTCTATGAATGCTGTATAAAAGAACATGTGCATTTGTTAATTACACCAGAACAGAAAGTGGGCATATGTGTGATATATATATATATATTTTTTTTTTTCTTTACTAATTCTATCCTTTTTAAAGAGGTTCATAATAAACTGTTAACTCTGCTGGCTGTAATCTTGGATCATGTGGGCACTCGTTTGGTAAGCCTAAAACTTACTTAATCATATTTTTTTTTTCCAAAACTAATGCCTTTTGGAACAAAATATAATTTTTATCCATATAGATCGTTGCCTCCATTTTAATTTCAATTATACACAAACCATATGTTTTTTTTTCAACTTCAAAAACGGAGATATTAATTTATAATCCTTCAAAAAAACTTTCAGCGACCGCTGTTGGTGCCGGTCGCTGAACCGGTCGCTAAAACAATTGGTTGCTAATACTTTTCGTATTTTTTTTTAAGAAAAAAAGGCTTCAGCGATCGACGAAAACACCAGTCACTGATACCGGTCACAGATACTCATTTTTGCTGTAGTGATAGTAACCTCACTCCTAAAAGCAATCAATCATTGTTGTTTGATCATACTTAACCGGTCCAAAATTTCTAATTATACTTAATCACAGATACTATTTTTAATTCGTAATTAACATGTAAGCCTCTACCTGTCTACCATATTTATTTATTTTGTGTATATCCTTGCAAAAAATAGTTTCAATATTTAAATGTATTTTTGCTTTATTGCAAATTACAAATGTATTATATCTGTTTACTACATTTTTTGCCTTATTTTTACAAACAAAATAAGTCTAATAGCTAACTATATTTTGTGTTAATATATGTTGATGATCTTTTAATTGGACCTCTGAGACTGAAACTTTCGGAAAAAAAAAATAAGGTAGAAAAAATAAGTTTTTTTAATTGCTAGGCGTTAAATTGCATTTTTATAAGTTGGATCAAATTTGGTTCATAAAAATGTATATTGATTATTTTTCTAATTTTACATCGTTCTATTTTCTTTACAACTTGTACAAATGCTAGTTTAGGGAAATTGATATGTTGCGTACGAAACTTGAGGAAATTCATAATTTAACATAATTTTAAGTAATTTAGCGTATTTTAGTATAAATATGCTAATTATACATCAAAAGAAGTAATTTAACAAATATTTTAAAAAATTGAATTTTTATTGTTAGATTTTAGTATATTGCTCTTCATAATTTAAAAAAAATAAAAAATTAAGGACCGGCCATTTAGTGGCTGGTTAGGAATAAAAATAGGAGCCAGCCATTAAATAGCCGGTTTAGACATTTTTAACAAAATCCAACTAAGCTGGGTATATTTATTAATTTCTATTTAATGTTGGATATTAATAAAAATGATGGCCAGTGCTCGTTTACAGAGATTACAAAAATGAAATTGTGAAAGAGCAGGAATTTATTACAAGACAAAATCTCAAAATTTAACAGGTGAGGTCAGGTCCGTCAGGAGATAAGAAACGAATGGGCCACAAAATTACACACTACTAAGCTATCAAACTAAAAAAGAAGAAACAAGTTCAGGGAAAATTGTTGGAGAGATCAAAGCCCAATGGCCAGCCCCGTTCTATCACAGCGCACCTCCGCCGCTTTTGTTCTTTCCTCTTCTTCTTCGTTATACACCAAATCAAAGAATAGAAGTCTGCGGTTTGTGAGAGTAAGAGCGCAAACAATGGCGACAGAGAAGCTGGGTGTTATTGTCGAGAAGAAACCTCCCGAGTCTAGACTAAGCGAACTCGGCGTCAAGCAATGGCCCAAGTACATGTTCTTATCCTTTAAGATTTTTAAATTTTGTTCCTGCGGTTGTTTGTTCATAGACGTAGTATAACCCTATCTAATTAAAGCATAATCAATCGATCCTTAACTAAATGGTCTCAATTTTCTTTTAAAAATGGTTTCTGAAAAGGAAATAGGATTATTGGTCAAGTATGAAGAAGAGAATCCTTTTAGAAATTGGTCAGTGAGTTGAAGCTGCTTTGGTCCCTGAATGGTCATAAATGATAAATTTCCTATTACACCCCCTGTAGTGACAGAAATATTACATTATGTAATCTTGAAGTTTTGAAAGTTTTTTTTGCTTATTAAGATTGGAAAAAAATACCAACCAAAATTTGTAGTGCAGCTGCATTTAACTATTTTTGCTGATGAAAGGTTTATTTGCAAAGATTGACACAGAAATTGTTTTACAACCTTTGGAACCTGTTCATTGTATTTTAGATTTAAATATTGCTTATCTCCTACTATCCATCTAGAGTAAATCTCCTTGTTACATTTTTTACATTTAATTTAATACAGTTATTAGGTGTAAGCCTGAACTTGAATCTACTTTTGGGGGCAATAGTCTAAATCTGTTACTGCAGTGATATTTTCTTTTTTGTGAGCTATAAGAAAGTTCCACGTTTTAATCAATCATACAAATAGGTGGGGATGCCCTCCGAGCAATTTTCCCTGGACATATGATGCAAAAGAGACGTGCTACCTCCTTGAAGGAAAAGTGAAGGTATATCCTGAAGGACACAACAATGAATTTGTGGAGATCGAGGCAGGAGATTTGGTGGTATTTCCTAAAGGCATGAGTTGCACCTGGGATGTATCTGTTGGTGTCGACAAGCACTACAAGTTCGAGTAGTTTTTCTTCTTTTTAGCTGGAGTTAAAAAAGGAATAATTCCTGCTTATGGTCTTAATCTATATATGCATGTGGTGTGTGGAACACACTAGTTGAGTGAATGGCCTTTAAATTATATTTTGACCATTCTACCATTAGTTGCTGATGTCTGCATATTACCAGAAACATAGCATTATCCAAGCATGATGTGCTGTTGAGCAGATAGTAATTCCACAAATGCTAGTTCTATGCATTGTGGCATTAATCAGACAATATGGATCTGGCTCCTTAATTCTGTGAGTACATGTGTTATATGTCTTTTTATTTATATATAGTTTAATTACCGACTGAGAAAACTATCAGAAAAAAATGTACCAGTTTGCTATGAAACAATGCAATTGTATCAATCACTGTTGTCATCTAGCTAGTGTTAATTGATAATTATATTTGGCAGGCAGTATTGCATAGTTTGAGCTACATGATAATTTAATAACTAATCTCGTATACCTAACCGAAAGGGTAAAAGCACAAAGAATAATAAATTATTATACGGAGTAAATGTTGATGGATCCTAGATATTAATCTATGATGATAAAATAGTATGCTATCCTTAACACTATGATAGATATTAATCTGTAGTGCGCCTATTGTGTTCAAGTGGAACAAAGATGAGGTATCTAGTTATTAGATGTAACATCTTGTTAGTATTATACCATAAATAACACATAAAATCTAAAAAATGATTGGTTGTTTACTTCATTTGCCTTCTTGCAGACATTATTTACACAAGACTATACATATGCATGTAAAAATGCGATTGCAAATTGCTGAAATAGGTGCTCTGAATAAACAGTATAACCAATGTATTATGACCACAATAACCAGTAGCCAGGATCTGGACCCTGAATATAACCGTATGTACTAAAAGATGAGTGAGACAGAGTTATGTAATGAAAACAATTTTGATTTCTTTCATTGATATTGCAATCAGAGTTTACATGGCTACATATAGAGCAATATTACATTGTTTGACTTTGTCAATTCTAGCCTAATATATATTTCTCACTAATTATGTTGAAGGCTTCTAATAACTAATCTTCTGTTACAGTGCGCCATTCGGGTATGAATAGAGATTGCTTGTAATATTTCTTGATCTATATAAATACCGAGGCTAAAGCACAAAATAATAAACTAATTTTATTTCACTCGTGCAAACACATTTGCTTATTGACTACAATAAATAGGTCACACAGAAAAATCTGAATTACAAAGAAATAATGATGAATATATATATCACATGAAGATATATAATTATGAACTAGTTGCTACTTCAGAACTGAGTCTGAAGCCAGTCAACAGTCTTCTTATCAAGCTGGAATGCCTTGGCTAGCACATCATCTGAAATAGGTGGCTTTGACCCGAAAACCGCCTTAGCAACAGTAACTAGACCTGGATTTTGGCTGCTCAAACCCGCAAAAGCAACAGCCGGGCAAGTTCCAATGTTGAATTGGAAGTCGATGAGTCCCTCGGGAAAAACAAATACGTCACCCTTGTTCAACACCTTGGAAAAGAGCTTGAAGTCCGGGGCTGATGTCACAAAACCGACATAGAGAGTTCCCTCAATGATGGTGAGCACTTCAGTCGCTCTAGGGTGGGTGTGTGTGGATTGAGACCGTTATTAGACCGGCAATTTTTTGGACATTGACTAGTGTGACGTTTGATCCAGAATTTTTACTTGAGTCGCTAGCTTTGTCGAGGCCTGAGAAGTAGAAATCTTCTGGTTTCGCATCATTTGGGTTCTTGCAAACTAAACCGTTCACAAAGATTGTACTCATGCAGAGAAAAATGACATATTAATTTAAAAACACAAGAATATAGTTTGTTATCTGTTGTATAGAAAATCCTTTCATTTCACAAAAGACAGTTTATATAATCTATAACTCTTAATCTAATTAAATGAAAAAATTATATCTTTAATTTACAACTTGTAATCTAATTAAATGAATACAAATGAATAGCTAGTCCAACAGAAACTCTAAATATACAGCCCGGCCCAAAAGAAAATTTCTCTCTTAGCAGCCAGGCCTACTTATTAATCATGATGAGCCCCTCTGACCCCACGATCAGACCGGATCCGTATTCTCCCAGGTACCTGACTCAAGCAAATTGAAACGGACGGCCCAGATTAAACCTATCTGGGCCAAACTCAATCCGGTGCCTATGGAGACTGTGGGGGTCCATTTTGAGATTCGTGCCATGTTAAAAGAACCGTCCGATCGTAATTGTCTTCAGTCAGGTAACCTGAGGTGATGTGAATTCGATCAGACCCATCTTCTTGCTCCTCTTCTTTCTAATTAACGAAACATAATTCCCGCTATCCCCAAATATCCCTTCCCAATCAGTATACTGAGAACCAGTGAGTCGGCGTAGCTCGGACGGTATCTCTTCCCAAATCGCGGAAATTGGATTGATCATGGGTTGCCGATAGATTTTCCAAACCATGATAGCAACAAGGGACTACTCTTGCTATGGTAGCAGATGCTAATTTTAAGGTGAGGTACTTCTCAAACAAACAAACAATAGGGAGAACCTGAGCCCCTGCTGGCCATCCCTTGCTCCGTCTCTGGAACTACGCAAGTTGAACAATGGCATTTATGTTTGGAAATTGTAATTTGACCTTCTCTCCCATTTCCTGGTCGAAACCTTCAATATCTGTTCATGGGATTCGAACTTGTAGGAATGCTACTACGGGAACCCATTTCAGTAGTTTCTTACTGACGAAAAGTTTTAGTTTTGGTAGAGGATTGAACAATATTAGAGTAACTGTGAGTGGTTTAACAAATGGAGAGGTCAAAGTAGGTTCCAGAGAAATTTCTTCCATTGAGCAGGAGCTAAATTTTAGCCCCACTTTTTCTGATTATGTGAAGTTTATGGAGTCAGTTAAACTGGATAGAAGCAATATAGTTGATGGCAATTTTGATGATAATAAAAGTTCGAAGAAAACTAAGAAACAAACTAATCTGAAGAAGCCATCATTTAAGACCAATGATGATAATTATAAGGAGAAAGTGAGACCGGCAGCGATAAAAGGGAAACATGGGGGGTGGAGCCAAGTGGAAAGCATTTTGCCGGACAAAAAATCGAATAATCGTGATAAATTTGAAAATGAGAAATCTAAATCTAACTCAAATGAGAAATACAAAAGAAAAAGTGATTCTTTTGGTAAAATTGGTGGTACCGTCGGTGAAAGTGTAACAAATAAGAGTGCAACAGAGAAGTTTGCAGGACAAAAGGCCTATGATAATGATCAACAAGAGAGGCTTTATCAGGAAAAAGAGACCAAAATGGGAAACTCTGGGACTGTTGCAATGCGTGAAATATCAAAAGAAAAATACAGTAGAGTTGTAAGAAGAGAACATGAGAAGTACAAAAGTGATTTTTTTGGTAAAATTGGTGGTACCATTGGTCAAAGTGTGAGAAATAATAATTCAAAGGAGAAGTTTGCACAACAAAAGACCTATGATAATGGTCAACAAGAGAGGTTTTATCAGGAAAAAGAGACCAAACTGGGAAATTTTGGGATTCCTGCAATGCATGAAAAATCAAAAGAAAAGTACGGTGTAGTTGTAAGGAGAGAGCATTACGCAGTCAAAAATGGAAAGGACAATTCTGTGATTGAACCAATGGGTTCTCAGAAGTATATCAAGCTAGAGGGGGGATATGAAATTGGTCGAGTGGGACAGAGGTCTTATAAAAAAACTGATGCCAAATTTGAAAGATATGGAGCTGTGGATATGCAGGAGAAGGCAAAACAACAACGTGATGTGGTTCTGCGGAAAGAGATTAGTGGCAAAGATATTGATGAAAGAGCTGCATTTAAGACCTTTGAAGTGTTTACTGACATAAAAAATCGGCCAAGAGTTCTTAGAATGGAGATGGAAGAGAGGATTAAAAAATTAGCTATCTGGTAAAATTCTTGACCCTACTCAACATTTGAGTTAGATTGATTTTATTTTTCGTAGTTATTCAATTGTTGAGTGTTGCATGTGTTTTCATTGGTGACCTGTCTTTTTGAGGCTATTATGAAATGGGAGGATAGTTCATACCAGTATATTACTGATCTTGATCTGTACCCACATAGTACTGAGTCTGCATCTGCTGTTATTCTGGAATCTGATCACAGGACTTTGCTTTCCTGTCTGCACTTTCAATTGTGAAACCACCTGATGAACACGCTGGCATCACCTAGGGTGGGTTTTTTTATGATGTCAGCAAATTGAGCTTATGCTTTTGTTTTAGATCGGACAGTAGGGAGCAGAAAAGGCAGGTTCCTGCAATATCTGAGTCCAGAATAACAGTGGAAACGAAGGCATACAGTAAGAGGTTACCAGATTTTATTCAAATGGTGAATTCACACTGCAAATTAAACCAGTCATTTTGCAATGTCGGTGGATAGAACACAATATATAATTTATGCTCCAACTAACCCAGGTTTTTTGAGGTATTGCACGTAACACACAACCATTAGATTAATTTGATCATACATTCTATTACATGTTGATAGGGAGGCCCGAATAATACAATACTCACAGTTTATTATTATCATTTTGTGTGAAGCTTAAATGCATCAGATGTGAATATTCCGGAGTGGAAGTTTTCAAAACTAATGCACGGTGCAAAGATTCGGTTCTCTGATCATACCATACTAAGAGTGGTACAGTTTTTAGGTGATTATGGCAACTGGAAACGTGCCTTACAGGTTGTTCAGTGGCTCAAATCCCGAGAAAGATTCAAGTCTTTAAAAAGCAGGTGAACATAGCTACAATTCTTGTGTTTATTATGGAAATAATTCACATGTAAACTTACAAAACATTAACATGTCATGTATAACCCTTAAATTGTCAATCAGTCCTCGTACGAAATGAGAGATATTGCCAGTAGCCCTCATGTTTTCCTTTCTTCAGGTTTTAGAGAGTTTTATTCCTCCTTTTATGTAGATATAAGCAGTAAAATTACAAAGGGGTCATTTGGGCAACCACAGCAATTAGTATTGCTCCTATTTTAGACATGAGGATGATATTTCATGCATTTTTTGCAGAACCAGGTTATTTGACAACTTTGACAGCTAATTTCATTGTATTAAAAGAGTTGAAACCATAGCTGTATTTTTTATCGTTCATTCTAATCTTATATAAAAATTTGGTGTAATTTGTGAATCATTTGATAGCCCTTCTAAAGCTATTGAAAACTAAAAGGTTAAATTTTTTGTGGATGACCAAAAGACTTTGAAATTGCACCAAATTGAACATGGCTAAACAACATTGCTAAGCAATCTTGTATCACCGTTATGCATTTTAAAAACTTTTATTCATCTTACTCCTGCGATGTTTGGTTCTATAGGTACATTTACACAACTGTACTAGATGTGCTTGGTAAGGCAAAGAGGCCCTTTGAAGCGCTCAATGTGTTCCATTCAATGAGGGTATTGCTTCTTATATATGATCCTAGATTGTTAAAATTTGCAAGTATGCATCAAATATGTTCCACTTTGTTCAAGCACTTGTGGATGCCATATTATTTACTTTATTTGAGGTTCTTGATAATGGCGCCATAGATATTTTTAATGCACGCAACATTTTGTGCATGTACAGTTTTTCAATCATGTGAATCTAATAGAGTAATAGTATGAGTTCTGCGAGTATCTTAGAGTATATCATTGGCTGTCAGGTGTATGGAAAATGTTCAGTGTTATTTTCTAGCATACTAAAATATTTGCGTTACCTGAAAAAGATCCATTGTTACTTTTATTCCAAGACCCTTCTCTTGCAATGTCTCTTTTTCTAGATGTAATATTTTATATTTCATCTTTTTCTATTTCTTATTCATGATGTAATATCTATTATAGGAAGAATTGGCATCATATCCTGACCTAGCGGCATACCACTGTATTGCGGTTACACTTGGTCGGGCTGGTCTCATGAAAGAACTATTTGATGTGATTGATTGCATGAGGACTCTTCCAGAGAAGAAGTTTAATCTGGGACCTCTTCAGAAGTGGGACCCACGGCTTGAACCTGACCTTGTGGTTTATAATGCGGTATAAATAAATTTTAAATTAGAGGTACCATGCTTGGAAAATATGGGTTCAACAAGCCTTATCCAGCTTATTGAGAAATACTGGGAAAAGTTATTGGACTTAGTTCAAAACTGGAGAAGTTATTGAGTTTGAAACTGTAATTTTATTTCTATCTGACAAAAAAGATAATTTGTTTGATTTTGGTTTTAGGTGCTAAATGCTTGTGTGCAACAAAAGCAATGGGAGGGGGCATTTTGGGTTTTGCAACAGTTAGATCAAAAAGGCATACGCCCAACAAGTACAACATATGGACTTGTGATGGAGGTAATGCAGTAATATTATGGAAATCAGGGTAGGAAACACATATTTTTTCATTGTGTTAATTATTTCCCTGTGGTTTTGGTTCAGGTGATGCTTGCATGTGGCAAGTACAACTTGGTTTATGAATTCTATAACAAAGTCAAGAGGTCATATATACCGAGTGCTTTAAACTATAAAGGTTTGCTACTTTTTTCTACTAGAATAATAATGTTTTAAAGAAGCATTACATGATGAAGTGGACCAGTTTTTTGGTTTTACATTTGTTTTTTGTTAGCTTTATTTCCTGTTTAGTTGCACATTTGAGGCTAACTTTGGTCAATCTGATATTTTCTGATGCTTATCTTCATGACAAGTAGGGTCTGTGAAGTCAGATTGGTTACCTTAAGGCTCAATCCAGCCGAATTGAGACTTTCAGATACAGTCAAATTGACAATTTCATCTCTTCGCTAATAAAATAGAAATTTTAATTGTACCAGTGCTGTTAAATGCATTATGGAGAGAAGGGAAAACAGATGAGGCAGTACTAGCAGTAAAAGATATGGAGCAGCATGGTGTTGTAGGAACTGCCAGTCTCTATTATGACCTTGCACGATGCCTTTGTACTGCTGGCCGGTGTGAAGAAGCTCTTCTCCAGGTACAGTTTCTTTACATAACATTGCTTTATTTAACACTGAAATTTGTTTTCAATTATGCCCTCCAAATTTACTTTTTATGGAAGGATGGCATACTCAGAAATAAGATAGCAAGTACAAGGACATACCGGCCAAGTACAATAAGATGCATTTTGCAATATACTGTTAAAAAGCTATATATCAAGCATTATAAAATTTTGGTCATAATGGAGAGATAGAGTGAAAATGTAGGAAACCACTTCATCATGAATTAATACCTCACAGATTGAATGTTTTCCTTTTTTTTTATGCAGATTGATAAAATATGTAGAGTTGCAAAGAAGCCCTTGGTTGTGACATACACGGGTTTAATACAAACATGTATTGATTCTAATAACATAGAAAATGCAAGATATATTTTTAATCAAATGCAGAATTTCTGTGCACCAAATTTAATTACGTACAACATTATGCTAAAATCATACAAACAAGAAAAAATGTTTGATGATGCTAAAGGACTTTTTAATGAGATTATAAATGGGAAGGTTGTTCCCGATAAATTTACATTTAATACTATGATGGAGGCTTGTGTCGAGAATGGGAAATTTGAAGATTTTGAAAGGGTTTTTCTGCAAATGCTACGTCATGGCCACCATTTTGATGCACGAAAACACTTAAAGATGGTGATGGATGCCTTTAAGGCTGGAAAGGTACTTTCTTTTCAATATTTTTTCTCTCATTTAGATTTTGGGATATTCCTATTTTGTATGATTATGGCACCCCTAGTCATACACACTAACATTTTTATGCTTATAGTTGTATGATAATTATAGCATCAATCATTATGATAGCATGTTTGCTATTTAGAATTGGGTATTAGTGGTAAATATAAGAACAGTTAGTTATCTTACCAAAATGTTATAATGCTTCTAGTAGCCGGAACAAGAGATGCATGTTTGCAACATCAATAATAGAATACGTGGTCCTCAAATGTTGCAAGTACGAGTTAAGTTGCTCATATAGCTCGATTACTAATTTCTCTACAGGATGGGGTGCTCGAGGCAACATGGCAACACTTAGTTTATTTCGGCAGAGTACCACCCGTTCCTCTAATAATGGAAAGATTCTATCTAAAACTAAAACAAGGGCACATTCCATCAGCTGTCTCTTGCATCACAAACTTCGAGGAAAGTGGATTACAAAATATTTCTCCAAAATCTTGGTATAATCTTTTCTTGAACAATTCAAATCACTTGGAGGAGAAACATGTAGCCAAGTTAATTGAAGAGATAAATTGTCTGGTTGGGTCAAGTAAACATAACATTGTCTATGAGAATATTTTGAGTGGTTGCAAACGTTTTCTTTCTGACAGTAGGTAACCATGCCAATCAAGAATTATTAATTAAACAGGGCTCTGTCCTAGTATTATTTCATTGATTATTAATCATATAAAGAATGAAAAAATGAATAATACAGCATTGATCTGTCGCATTTCTTTTATCTTACATGAATTGTCTTTGGGGTATTTGTGCTCTGTAATACTGACTTGTTTTTTACTCTTCTGTATGTTGCTTTCAACAACCTCGATATGCCTAAAATTAGATACCTAGTTTTTACTAAAGTGATTCAGAATTTTAGAAAGAGAACCTTCAATTGGATTTTCCTTTGTGGAGAAGATATTTATCCTGTTTTCACCATGTCCGCCTACATGAATAAATCAAGCTAGAGGTTATTGATCCATTGCAGGCACCGCTATCAATTGTTAAAAATATAACATATCTATTATTACAGCAACAATAACAATAACAACAGTGGCAACAACAATATAACAAATTATTACAAGAACAGTAACAAGTGGTTTTCAAAAGTCAAATAGTTAAATAGTTCGAACACCAATGCATTTGCAATATACATGCAAATCAATACAAGTGAAGGAGAAAGATGACTTTTTACTCACTTTTCATCTTTGCTTTGCTTGCTTTGGTATCCTCTTTAGCAATTGCCTCTGACCCGAGCCCTCTCCACAACTTTTGTGTTGCTTCCAAGAAATCTCAATGTACAATTTTCTCTTATCATGCATCTTTCTTTGCTGTATACATGAACATCAAGTAAATTTGCTATCGACTATTTTGACTTGTAAATCATCGATCTGTTGGTATATTTTTGTTTGCTAAAGCATAACATTAAATATTAGAACTTCTATAAATGCAATAAAATCCTAGAAATTTTATTAATTGCCTTGTTGTGTCTGTGCATACAGTGCTTGTGAATGGTTTAACATGTAACTATGTAAGTATCCAGATAATGTGAATCCAGAAGATTTCTTCTTTGCCGGGCTCGACAAATCAGGCAACGGAAGTAACTATCCTTGGTCTAACATGACCATTGTGAATGCTCACATCATTCCTGGTCTCAACACGCTTGGCATCTCCATTGCTCGTCTTGACTTTGCACCCAACGGGGGACTCAACCCGCCACATACCCACCCTAGAGCAACCGAAGTGCTCACTGTTATGCAAGGCACTCTTTATGTGGGATTTGTGACGACAGCCCCAAACTTGAAGCTAGTCGCAACGATATTGAACAAGGGTGATGTGTTTGTTTTTCCTAAGGGACTCATTCATTCCAATATAACATCGGTCGAACACCTGCAATTGCATATGCAGGTCTGAGCAGCCAAAATCCAGATGTGGTTCCCGTGGCAAATACAGTTTTTGGATCGAACCAACCCATTTCAGCTGATGTGCTCGAGAAGGCATTCCACCTTAATATGGAAACTGTTGAAAGACTCGAGGATCTGTTCTGGAGCAGCAACTAATTTATCTTTTAAGAACTGCACCAGTACAATTTTAATTCATAATGATACAATACAGAACATATCTCAGACCTACACACCGGATAAATTCCTTTCCTCTCTAAACACTCTTTCTGAACATTCCAAGTAAGTACTAAAGCTTTGGAGCGTCTCCAATTAAGCAATAACAATTTGACCTTTTTTTTTTTTTTTCCGATGTATTTTTCTCAGTTAACACAACATATTTGCTAATAAGACCCTACGTATCCAATAACTCAAATCAACATCCCAATATTACACTACCTTAGCATAATGTGTTATAGGTTTAGTCTGTTGTCCAGTGTTTAAATGTTTGGCCAGTGTACCTTGAGAACTTTAGCATCTGATTATAGTGGCGAGGCTAGGATTTGAACTAGTGTAGGTAAAAATCGGATTCGGGTTCAAATAAATTAACGGGTTCGGTTTTGGGTTTGGGTTCAGAATCGTTGCATAATTCGTTCATCATCTACCCATCAAACAACTCATTCTCAACGTAAGTGACCAAACAATCATTCAAGAATTGATCTCTCATTGAAGCTATTCAAGCAATTCTATGTAATTTATCGAATCAATCTATTCAAGCAATTCTCTCTTTCAATCAATCTATCTATCTTCGTCACTGCTTTCAATCATTCTATCAAAGTTCAAATATATTCAATCAATTTACCGAAGTTCAAACCTATTCAATAATTCAATCAAACTATCAAAGTTCAAACCTATTCAATCAAAGATTCAAAGTGGCGAACTGAACTGGTACAGGCGGGCAACGACTGGTACAACTGTACAAGTGTCAGGACTTAGGCGAGCACAGTGGCGGAGCCGCGAAGAGCCGGAGAGGCGAAGACGACAGTCACGGTCCCTACTCAGCTACTCCCCTTTCTTCTTCGCTAACAGCGCCGCACAGCCAATGGGATAGTCGTTCTTTTTTTTTTTTCTTTTCTCGTGTCGCGTATAATGGCTCTGGCCTCTGGCGGCTTGCTCTGGCGGAGAGGTGTTTTTTTTCTTTTCTTTACTCGCGTCGCTCACTA
Organism: Carex kokanica; assembly: GCA_025461125.1. NCBI lineage: Eukaryota > Viridiplantae > Streptophyta > Magnoliopsida > Poales > Cyperaceae > Carex > Carex kokanica. The sequence goes on along the minus strand of JAJGRX010000923.1, from coordinate 242,409 downwards.
TGGCTCTGGCCTCTGGCTCTAGCGACTAGCGACCCATATTTTTTTTTTCAGCTGGGTAATGGCCTATGGGCTTTGGGCTCCCACAGGGGTAGGCAACCCATTAAAAAAACCCAGTTCCTAAAAAAAAAAAATTTCAGGAGTAGGCAAGTGCCTACCCTTGTGCCTATGTAGCCTCGCCACTGTCTGATTATTTACTAAGAAAAACATAACTCAGTTCGATGAACTTGTAATGATGAATTGGATGAGTTGGTAAGAATAGGTCATGGGTAATTTTGTCATTTCTGTTCAAACTAACCTTGTTTTATTTGTATATAGACCAAAAATTTGGTTTAGTTAGATACATAAAGAGTACATTTGATGTTATTGGCAGATAAAAATAAATATTTGGTAATTAAATTTGCAAATACAATAAACTCGAAAACAATTACTATTTATCGCTAAAGTGAAAACAAAAATTTACACTCGAGGACATTAGCATCAGTGACTGAATTCTCACAGGGAAAACAAAAAGAAAAAGAAAACAATCAGCACACAAAAAACTCAATACAAAACCCATGGAGCCAACGCACAACTGAATTAACCCTTCTTAACAAAGCTGGATTTCTCAGTAGAACCATGCCGAGAAATATGAGTGCAAAACCAAAACACACTGTCAAAAGATGCATTGCCGCTGCAGTATAATTATTTGTAGAATAAAGCATTTCTGCTACTGACAAAAGCACCATGAGGAACCCAATTCTTACCATAAGCAACTGAGTTTGGTTTGGGTTGAGTTCGCGAACCCGTCTAAATGCCAGAACAGGAGGATCCATGCGGGTTTTCGGGTTCACGATTCTTGATTTTATTACAAGAAGAAATTTAATTGTTAGAGAGTACATGGAAAAAATGAAGCGTGGAGGTAGTCTTATATATAAAGAGAGGAATGTTCCAAGAGAATTTCCCGAAGATTTGCCAAGTAATTTATCCCTTTGAAATGTTTGGAAATTTAAATCATAGGATCCTTCGTTGCTACCTTCGGGTGCTTGTTCGTTGCTACCTTCGGGTGCTTGGTGACAATATTTTATAATTTTTGAACAACTTTCAGCATGCAAAAGGTTCCGTGATTTTTATTAATATCCAAAGTTAATTAGAAATTAATAAATATGTCCAGAGTCGATGGTTTTTATTAAGGGTCTGTTCGGCAGTAATCCCGAAATTACTGTTCACGTGGGAAAAAAAAAATTCACTCAGACTGAATTTTTTTTTTCCCACGTGAACAGTAAAATCCAGTTCAAAATTTTTTATTCCTGTTCCCGTTCCCACTGTCCAGCCGAACAGGTCCTAAAAATGTCCATACCGGTTATTTTTTGGCCGGTTTCTATTTTGAAAATCACAAATTTTGAAAATTTTAAGGTAAGTGAACAAATTTTTTTTGAGAAATCACAAAGATTGTTTTGAAAATTCTACAACAATTTTTATAAATCAAATAAAATAAAAAGGTAAAAAAATAAATTAATAATTAAATTTCATTAAATTTAAATATTATTTCATAATGTATTAAGAATTATTAATTTAGAACCGTCGAAATTACAAATTATTTGCGGTGAAATTACTAACATTTTTTTTTATAGAAATCGTATGCAGATATATAGATCACGTTAGATTTTTAATGTAAATTTTATTTTTAAAAATAATCAAATTTTTAAGTAATCTCTTCTAGGATAATAAGATACGAGTTAGATAATCTGAGGGGAATTCACATCCTCCCCGGTACCGTAAAAGGAATCTTTTAGAATTACTGGATCCGGACCGTTCTTTTAACTTTGCACGAATATCAAAGCCCAAATAATACTGCCCCTGCTCTTGCCCGAATCTCAAAGCGGATGACAGTAAATCTCAAACCGTAAAGTGAAGGGAATCTTTTACACATATTGGAGAGGATACTCTTCCGGCGCAGCCGAGGGCACTGACTAGTCACTATCTTGTTTAAGAAAACATGGCGGCTTTACAAGCAAATCCACGCCCACTCAAAACCCTAACTATTGGTCGCCGGAGACCTTCTCCGTCGCTGAACCCGACGAGATTGAGGTGTTCCGCCTCCGGAAAATCGGCGGAGCGGAGCTACAGCGTGACTCTTCTCCCCGGCGATGGGATAGGACCGGAGGTTGTGGCGGTGGCCAAGGATGTGCTCTCTCTCGCTGGTTCCCTCGAAGGCAAGTCTCTCTCTCTCTCTCAATCTCTGATAATTTTCGATTTAAGTAGGGTTTCGGGCTTTGTCATACTGAACATTGATCCCTTTCCTTGTTTTGTTTGGTTGAAGGCTGTCAATGTAACGAAAAATATTTCAATGGGTTGGTGAAGGGACAAATTCAGTATGTACATTGTTTGTGGGAGCATTTGAGGGGATGCAGAAATTAAACTACTTTAGCTAAAAGTAATGCCTCTGATACTTTGATGATAGATTCTAGAAACTTACAGTTATTTATGCAATTTAATTGCTCATCAGGTGAATTTTTCCTTATCTTTTTTTTTCCGGGTATTTGTACTAGAAAAGGCTCTCACATTATGAAAATTAGGAAAGTATCTTTTTTTTTTGTATGATTATCTTGATACTATGCAGAAAGGATTTATGTAATGCATCAAGAATAGTCTCCCTTACAATAGATCTAATATTGTTAATATTGGCTAGCTTTTCTAGCAGAGCTGCGTATCCATGAAAACTGTGGGGACTATCTGAGCAATTGTGTTGTCAGTTGCATTTTATTTTATTTTTTATTTTTTTGGATATAGGGATAAATTTTCAATTCAAGGAAATGCCAATTGGTGGTTCAGCACTGGATGCAGTGGGGATCCCACTTCCTGATGAGACACTGGATACTGCAAAGAGTTCGGATGCAGTTCTTTTAGGAGCCATTGGAGGGTTTGTATTGTTCATTAAGTTATATTAACAAATTGAAACCTTGGAAGGATTTTTTGTGACGATTGAATAATTTTAGGTATAAGTGGGACAAGAACGAGAAGCATCTCAAGCCTGAAACTGGACTTCTCCAGATACGAGCTGGGCTTGGCGTATTTGCTAATCTCCGTCCAGCTGCTGTGTTACCACAGGTATTTTTGTGTTCAACTATACCAGTTTGATTAATTTTTATTTCTTTAAGCACACTTCATTCTTACTGGTTTTCAATTATTTGAATGGTCTTATCTAGCTGGTAGATGCATCAACTTTGAAAAAGGAGGTTGCTGAAGGAGTTGATCTCATGGTTGTAAGAGAACTTACTGGAGGTTAGTGTATCTTACAATTGATTTGCCTGTTTTTGCTACGATTGCTAAATTTCATTTAATCTAAATCATCTAATTTATAGGAATATACTTCGGTAAACCAAGAGGTTTTGGAACCAATGATAATAATGAAGATATTGGTTTTAACACTGAAGTATATTCTGTTTCTGAGGTAATTACAGTATAGAATTACTAATAAAAATTCCTTCTGTTTGGGGTTTTTTTGTCCAACTGTATTATTGTTTCTGTTAATATTTGTTTTTTATTGAATAAATTTAATTAATTGCTCAGATTGACCGAATCGCACGTGTGGCATTTGAAGTTGCAAGAAAACGAAATGGCAAGCTCTGTTCAGTTGATAAAGCCAATGTGCTTGAGGTGTGTGTGTGTGTCTCTGTGTATTTATTTCTGCATTCCTTGTAATCTTGTTACTGTTGTTAATCTTTGTGTTTTCTTTCTAAATTTGAAATTATTAGGCATCGATGCTATGGAGAAAAAGAGTTACTATACTTGCATCAGAGTATCCTGATGTAGAGTTAACACATATGTATGTAGATAATGCGGCTATGCAACTCATTAGAGATCCAAAACAGGTTATATGCTATTTTGTTATTATTATGTCTTAAAGTTTTGTAATTCAATTGTCTATTAACAAATAAAACGTGTACTTTTTACAGTTTGATACGATTGTGACAAATAACATTTTTGGTGACATACTGTCTGATGAGGCATCCATGCTTACTGGAAGTATCGGCATGCTTCCTTCTGCAAGTATTGGTGCATCAGTATGTAAAAAATGACCGCCATTCATTGTCCCAAATTTGTTTAACAATGAGGCAAGCATGCACCTTGATGTCATTTTATCCTTTTTATTCAGGGACCTGGTCTTTTTGAACCTATCCATGGCTCTGCACCTGATATTGCTGGGCAGGTTGATTTTAAGATGCTATTTTTTTAATGTAAAAAAAAAATTATTTAAAGTAGTACCATGAAATACATCATAGTTTTATTTATTTTGGTTAATAATTATGACATATAGGATAAGGCAAATCCCTTGGCAACGGTGCTAAGTGTGGCTATGCTATTAAAATATGGCCTTGGTGAAGAAAGTGCAGCAACAAGGATTGAGGCTGCTGTTATAGAAACTTTAAACAGAGGGTTCCGGACAGGCGACATCTTCTCGTCTGGAACGGTATTTTCTTCTTTTGCTTTTTCAATCTTCTTGTTGACCTCATGAATATAGCACAGATTCTCCAAAAGATTCATTTATTGGATGTGCACCTGTTAATTTTGACACGTAGGTAATAAAACACCATTTATGTCATTGTTAATTCATGCCTCACAGATTCTTGTGATTAGCACTTTTTTATGGAACTCGCTAGCAGAATTACGAAACAAAATTAAGTCCAGTACAACCAGGTCTAATAGTAATACAATTACAACAGAAACTTTGCAATAATAGCACGGCCTATCTAGAATTCTTGTATTTATGTGATTGAAATACTATAAAATTATGTTAGGGAGAGGATTCATTATTTCATTGAATATCATTTGATTTTCTATCAAATGTCGTTAAGCATGAACCTTTGTAAATTTCAAGTCATTTGATGAATGGTGAAACTTGCATGAAATTTTATCATTTTTCATGTGCTTGAAGTGTACAAGTATAGATTACATATCAAAGTGCTGGGTTTCGAAAAAAGTTATTTTTGACGATTGTCAATTGCCAAGTTAATTGCTTGTTAATGGCTTTCCACCCATAATGTTATTTTCTTCTGTTGATGGTACTGGTACTAATATTGCTGCTGCTTTTGCTCCTATTCTTTTACTGCAGACATTGGTTGGTTGCAAAAGGATGGGAGAGGAAGTATTGAAATGTGTTGATTTGCAAAAGCCAGCTGCTGTTTTAACCCTTTAATCTGCAAATATAAAGGCCAGGATGCTAGAGAAATTTGGGTTCTACAGCACTGGTGGCTATGTAGAGTTCAACGGCGGTTACCTTATTGATGCATAATAAGAGTAATTTTACTCATTGGTTATCATGGATTTTTTTTAAGGTATTGGGATTGAAAAGAGTTCTGCATATGTTCATTCTATGATAACATTAAAAAAAATTGCAAGAATTTATGTCTCGTTCATCATGGGGGGGTTTTTGGGATTCAAGGGAAAAATTTTCTGTAGTGATTTTAAATATTGTTGGTTGATTATGCTGATGCGGCTATTCTCTGATGAGTTTCATAGTTGGTTTTAGTTGATATACTGTTAGCTATTATGAGTTTTGTTGGAGAGAATTGCCTCTAAAATTAAAGAAGGCTCATAAACATCCCTTGGTCCTAGTGGAATTTCCTTCCTTTGTCTGTTTACGCACAAATTCAAAGCGAACCCGGCTGTAAATGAGCAGGTAAAGTTTGAACTCGGTTTGTGCTTAGTTGAGCTTGATTTTAATCCAGTTAATTATGAGCTGAATCAAGTCAGCTTGTTCATGGTGTGAGTTGCCAGTATAAATTACGAGCCAAAAAAATAATTTATTTTATTTTAACACAAGATTTATCCTCTCATAGTGGACAGAGAAAAAGTAAAAGAGTCGAGCTGGGTTTAAGCTTGAAATTGAGTTTTTTTTCAAGCCAATCTGGAATGAGCCATGAGCTATGAATTATTTTGCCAACCCGATGGGTACCCACTACCCTCAGTTGTTTGTAAGATCCAGCATAGGATACGCTCGGTTGCAAGATCAGATCAGATCTATGATAGATGTTGCATAATACTTTCAATGTCATATTGTCCCCCAAACCAGGAAAGCACACCGAACTCACCTCTCAATTCTTCAATACTAATTTTCAAATTTTATTTCCTGTTATGCAGTTTGATTTCGCACGCCCACCTTTTGTATTCGTGTCATCTAATCTCTTCGGAGTTTCAACTCGAAAGAAATAAAAGCAAATCTAAATCTTAAAAGAGAAGCAGCCTCTAGTTGCTAGGCCTCAGAATTTTGTGCTGGGCCTAGACAAAAGTCTCAAAAAGTAAGAATTACGAGGAGAAGCCCTTTTGAATTGTAGGGGATTGTCAAGTGCCAACTACTTTAGAGAAGGAAAAAAAAAAAAAAACACGAGGGAGAAGCGTGAGGGCAGAAAGGAGCTGGATGGGTGCATCTAATCTAGTTTTGCCCAGTACCTAAATGTTGGTTTAGTGTAGTTATTTTGATTGCTTTGTATACAAGGTAATAAGGAAACAAATTATCTTTGATTATTGGTAACTTGACATTTACCGTCATAGATTTATAAATTGTGGCCATTTGCAATGTTTGGACAGTTGACAAGGGAAAAAAAAAACATATCGACAAACTCATTATAACAATATAACTATAAAAACAGCATAGATTGTGTTTGTTTGGACACTTGACGAGTAAAGGAAAAGAAAAGAAAAGCATGTCTACATAACTCATAATAACAATATAACTATAAAAACGGCATAGGTTGTGTGTTTGTTGGTACTAGATTGCCCAAGGTGCAAGTATCTTTTTGTTTATTCATTACATTTTTCAAACTAAGTTTTAGAATGCGTTTTTCAAACAAATAAACAGATCTTAATGAAATGTACAAGCTCGTGTTCTTTACAAAAGTGTATAAACAAAGACAATCAAATCCACTATCCATAAAAGATAATAGTTTTACATATGTTGATGCAAACCTGGTACAATCGAACAGCCCCCCAATAGAACCCAGCAAAGAGTCACAAAGATCCTCAAAGCAAACAATTTCACCATACATGGTTGCATATATTTAAGCAACTGTTTTTAAGAGATGATTTAGGTGAGGTCATCCTCATCTAATGTGGCACTTGCTTCTTCTTCCTTCTTTAAACCACTTAAATCACCAGTTGGCAGTTTCTTTGCTAGCCTTATCACCTGCAAAACAATTTATAATTTAGAAATAAAAATCCAGTGCAAAATTGTGCATACATATAAGTAACAGTTTATTTGAATTATAAACTACATGCCAAAAAAAAGTAGACTATGACTGCTCTACGACTGATACTACAGTTGTATCAGACATCAATGAATTTCAATGGTACTGAACCAGTAATACAAAGTTTAAAACAAATCAAATGCATACACGCATAGTGCACAAACGTAGAACCATTCAACTGCCTGTTAAAGGGACTACGATGACAAAGAATATCACGCCAATAGGTATCGACGGTACTAAAACAACAAAGAGAACATGCAAATTGAAGAAAAAAATGGCTTACTTTGAAGGATGAAATTATGCAAATTATACAAACTATTTTCAGAAGAAACTGAGATAAAGAAATTAAAAGTTACAGTTCTTCTGCTGACTGATACAATAGTAAACTAATACTGAAATGGCAAGTAGAACATACCGAGTGATCAAGGTGCTTAATGGTGCTGGAGTTAGCTGCACGTTTGATTTCTTCAGCATCTCCTTCTTCATATGCAGAAAGAAGCTTCATTGCACAGAGATTTTGGTCGCTATTTAGAAATGCATCAACTCTGACATGAAGCGAGAATTAAATAAAAAAAAAAAAAGGTTCAAAATCTGATATGCAGTCCTCAGTAGTATGCAAGCAAATGAATGTTAGACCAACAAATAAAGATATTGCAATATGTAGAGACGTTTACTGGGAGCAGTCATTATAGCATGTCTGCGCCTGTCCAAAATCATGCGCATAGAGATAAACGATGATGGCACTCAAGTAAGCCTGGACCAAAACAAACAGTTTCATATATTTCTGTAAAATATCACGGAAATAATAGACTAATAAATAAATATATAGGTATAATCAAAACGAAAACACAACCTTGCATTGACTATTGACTGCATTGCACTTATCAGCAGCTACTCCCAATCTCAGGAAAAATGTAGCAGCGTCTGTATACCTGAAAGATACGAACTCAAAATAATTTACAATTTGAAGGTATGAAAATCCTGCATGCTCCCACAAACATATAAATATATAATGTATACAAGATACCCTATGAAGATACCTAGACACCCCTCCCACTGTACTACTGTTCACTGGTAGATAAAATGAAGAATTAAAGAGGGGTGACTGAGGTACTTGAAAAGGAATTTAAAAAAAAACACAAGGAGAGAAAGGGTATAGCTTATATTTGAACTTTGCCATTCTTTCAAGGGGATCATGAGATATTCCTCATTGTGCAATATTTTTGGTTCTCTTTTACCTTTGGGTTTTGATATACATAGCAGCAATATTTCGGTACAAGTCAAATGCCATCTGCTCCTTGTTATCCTCCTCCAAAATCACGCATGCATCGGTGTACATTTTAATTGCTTCATCCGGCATCCCTTCTTCCAGTGCACTAACCAACCACATCATAAAAGAAATCAAAATGCATTTCCACAAAAAAAAAATGTTTATTGTTTTGTATTCTTCAGTCGGTTGCCTGGGCAAGAATTTTAAGGCCTTAAATGAGCTAAATAAACAGAGAGCAATGAAAATGCCTAATAAAACTGCAATAGATTGCCATATGGAGTAGGAGTCTTACCTGGCACCCTTTGCCAGGGCATCTGAGGCAGGTTGGGAACGGTCTGCTTCCATGTAGAACTCAGAAGCTCTTCTATAATGGTCGGCAACTTCATTTAAACGCCCCAATTCCTTTGCTAATGTTGCTGCCGTCTCCAAGTGTTTAGCTGCATCCCATGGTCTGGCAAATTTTTGTGTTCATATACTATTATAAAAATATGACTTTAAGAATTCTTTCACAGAACTTTATTAAGTGAAGTACGCATTGAAGTGTTAGAAAAAAAAAAAATCATTCGAAGATGTCACAAAATTTTCAGACAATGGAAGTACACACAAAAGCAGAATGATTATAGGTACTAGAAGTTTACCTCTAATATTCTTCCCACTTTTTTATCATTGCATATGAATGATTCTTGTTGCTTCGAAAGTTAGACAAGCTAATGGAATTTTGTTTGGCAGTTAAAATGAGAAGACACAAGCTATTGGAAAGTTTTATGAAGGTAACAAATAGTGAAGTGATTACATGCATATTACTTTCATACAGAAGCCCACTTATTTATTATACAGATATAGTGAAATAGAGAAAAAGTATAAACTAATTAAAACATTGTCCACTATTTTTCACACTTTTACCAGAATAGTGAATATGATAGTTGGAAAGTGGAGATGTGCATATAAATTGCATTTTAGAGTTTGGACAATTGGATCTTCCTCCACAGAAAAAAAAAATTTAGAAAAAATAATGATAGCAATTACAAAAATAGAGACACCTACGATGAGATCATTTCTTGTCCTTTGGAGGCCTTCTCAAATGCTTCCTTTGCTTTCTCGTTGTCTTTCTGAAACCTATATGCAACAGCTTCAATAGAAAAAAACAGGTTCTATTAATAATTACCTAGTTAAATACAATAAAAATAAAAAGTGAATTCTATAGTGGTGATATACCAGCTTGTTCATATAGTGAGGTAGCAGTTTTCCAATCTGTACTCCATCTTGTAAAACTGAGCTTTGTTCTGTAAAATTGAAAGAAAATTTTACACAACAAGGAGGTGGTTAATGATACTGTATTTGTTAAGACTGTCTAACAATTTGGTTCAAGCTAATTTGTCCAAGGTACTAGTACAATAGAAGGAATGGGCACGGGTTATGTTAGTTATCAGTCGTCTCGTAATGCCTCTAAGATACACCACTGCTAGTTATCAGTCCTTTCACATAATGCTTCTAAGACACACCACTGTTAGTTGTCAGTTTTCACATAATGCCTCTAAGACACACCAAATCTCAGCAGACAGATCCAAAATGAGGTCCTGATAACTTTAAGCACGGCTACAATGGGCAGAGACGGACAAACTTAGAACTTTCTAAGATCCATAAATTTCATGAAATTCATTAAGATTCCAAATATTATCTACTGGAAAGGTCGATCATAGGGAGACAAAGAACTACACAGGCGCACGCACAAGAACATGGATAAAACTGAGAATAATCACTCAAGTTATAAGAAATAGAAGAGCTAAATTGAAAGAGATACTAACAACTTGTCGGCTTTAGCCATCAGCTTGTCGGCATCGGCGTTCGCCATGGCTGAGATCGGTCGTATCGATCACGGATCACCTCTTTCTGAGCTCCAAGCCTCTTTTTGTAAATATCTCTTTTGGGGAAAGGTATAAAATAGTAATTTGCTTATTTTACTTGATAGACCTATCTTTTCAAGTCTTTACAAGTTAGTCCTAGATTCCACATTCCAGGTTGGTTTTTTACTCTGACAATTCTGTCGCCTCATCACTTCGTACGCGTGACAATTTAACGACTGCTCCGGGAATGGGAGAATCTAATTGATCTGAGGCGTCCAGATCGCTACTCAAATTTTGAGTTTGGATTTGGATGGTCCGATCAAGAATACGGTCCGAAATGAAACAAAGAGAACCCCCACAAATAAAGATTCAAACCGTTCTTTTAACTTTGCACGAATCTTAAAAAAAAAAACCCACAAATAAAGAGGCACCAGATTGAGTTTGGTTCGGCTAGAAGTTAATTTGGATTATAAAGTTGTGGATTTCATCGTCCAATACGTGAGAAGATACTTGCTCGTACAATTGACTTCATTCAATTTTAAAAAGAAATGTATTTGTATCTTATTTTATATAATTAATTCATTCATATTTGACCTTCCTAGCTTTAAAGTCTAACGCCATTTCTGAATACGATGGATTGATCGGATCTAAACTCAAATCAGGTGATATGAATTCAAAGTGCACGACCTGATTAAAACCTCCGAACTAAAAAACAGAATTATTCTTTTGCGATACTGCGTCGAGTTGAAGCATACCATTGTAGATAGGGGTGTAAACGGAACGGATTCAGAACGGATAATGCTGATACCAAATCTGTATTCATTTTTCAATGAGCGGATACGGATACGGATACGGATTGTAAATGGATATCAAAATTCAAAACCAAATCCGTCTTAAATGGATACGAATACGGAGCGGATAATCCACGGATACGGATTCGAATACGGTTACGGAACGAATAATTGTCAGATAATTGAGTCATACGAACTTTAAGTACAAATACTAAATTAAAAACAATTAAAAACAATTAAAAAAAAGTAAAGAAATTGAGAAGATATAGGAATAGAGAGGAGTTAGGGAATATTAAACGCTGAAAGTCAAGTTATAGCGAAGCGGAGAAGTTGAAATTTCGGATCCGGATAGTGCGGATATCCGCTCCGTTTATACTTTCAAAGAATTATCCGTATCTGTATCCGTATCAAATTTCTCTATGCAAAAAATATCCGTATCCGTATCCATTTAAATCCGGATTCGGATAATAAGAGAATTCGGAGTGGATATCCGGACGGATATCCATATCCGTTTACAGCCCTAATTGTAGATATTGGAAATAAGAATTTGAAAAATAAATTTTGATAAAATTTGGTACATATGATTATTGCTTTTTCTAGCTTTTAAAAGAAACATAAGAAATGGCATTGTTAGTGGACTTTGTTCGTCTCTATTTGTTTCTTTTTAGCGAGAATGAAAAACATTCAACCTTTATCTTAAAATTTGAAAATACAGAGAACAGCCCATTAAAAACTTTACAATTGGAGATAACAAGCCCACATCCCGGGCCTAAATTTTAATTTCACATTTTGATCATAATTTTATTTGTAGATTCAACATTTTAGTAATAATAAAGCAAGACCTTGTCGCATGAATTCAGTGATATATATATATATATATATATATATATATGAGTGAGGCTATGGTGCTATGCATAGCACCAATGGCTAGTGTACTACGGCTCAATATGGTACTTTTTAAAATCCTAACGGTCGATCCGACCGTTCAATGTGATATCCATATGAATATGTACTAGCAAACTAAATTTTATATTTTTTCGAATTTTTTTACTATTTTTTCAGATAGGTAGAAAAATCAGTGTTTTTTGAAAATTCTGGACCATCAAAATTCTACCTATCTGAAAAAATAGTAAAAAAATTCGAAAAAATATAAAATTTAGTTTGCAAGTACATATTCATATGGTTATCACATTGAACGGTCGGATCGACCGTTAGGATTTTAAAAAGTACCATATTGAGCCGTAGTACACTAGCCATCCGTGCTATGCATAGCACCATAGCCTCACTCTATATATATATATATATATACACAGGGAAATGCTAAAATGAGCCATGGATTAAATAAGTTTGTACTCCACGTCTTATTATTTTTATTTTGAAAATTCAAACAACCGATTCGAACCGTTCAACATGATCTCCATATTGAAATGTGCTTGGAGACCAAATTTTACATTTTTTGAAATTTTTTTACTATTTATTAAACCACTTTGAAAATTGCTGATCCATTGGTCCAGAATTTTTTACTGTTTTGTACTGTTCACCCGGATCAGCAATTTCCAGAATTTTTTACCTTTGTTTAGTGGCCATTTGAGCTTTTTCTTTAAACCCTGTATCTGTTACAACCAAACAAATGCATGTGACATTTGTTTAGTGGCCATTTGAGCTTTTTCTTTAAACCATGTATCTGTTACAACCAAACAAATGCATGTGACCTTTGTTTAGTGGTCATTTGAGCTTTTTTTTTAAACCCTGTATCTGTTACAACTTACAACCAAACAAATACATGTGACCTTAGTTTAGTGGCCATTTGGAATTTTTTTACTATTTATTAAGATGGTTTGAAGGTCGCTGTTTTTCAATGGTGCAGAATTTTAATAAAATCAGCGATTTTCAAACCAGTTTAATAAATAGTAAAAAAATTCCAAAAAATGTACAATTTGGTCTCCAAGCACATTTTAATATAGATTGAACATCTAATGGTTTGGATTTGTTGTTTGAACTTTGAAAATTAGAGAACCGAATCGTTTGTTCCATGACCATGGAAAAAATGTTTTGAGCTTAGCCAATCTCTCTCTCTCTTTGAAAATACTTGGTAGTGGCTACCAAGATCTTTTTGAAAATTGCTGATCACATGATCCAGAATTTGGTTGCACTGTTTTTATTGTTCATCCGAATCAGAAATTTTCAAAGTGGCTTAATAAATAGTAAAAAAATTCCAAAAAATGTAAAATTTGGTCTCCAAGCAGATTTTAATATAGAGATCATATCTAACAGTTTGGATCGACTGTTTGGACTTTAAAAATCTCATTTTAAATTTGAAGCATTTCGGCCGAAGTGCTACCGAAAACATATTAGACAATCTCTCTCTCTATATATATATATCTCTCTTTATATCTCATCTACCAAGTAGCAATTAATGATGTCATGCGACTTACCGACTATACATATGATGTGCATGCCATTCTCATTTTGAGGAAAGTCCATTCCAAACATCAGCCTCAGATCTTTATAAAACAGTATATCTTGGTACCGCTATAGTCTAATTACTGTACCACTTGTAAAGAAGCATACTTCCTTGTCAAACTGAGAGAACCATTACAAGTGGAAAAAGGTATGTGAGAGATCAGATCTCTTATTATTTTTTCAAAATAATTCTAAAACTTTCTTCTCTTTTTTTCACAATCAGAGGTTCAATTATCTATTTTTTTTCTCATAGAATTTCTTCTCTTGTTTTGTGTTAATTTCTGTTAACACTAATTCTATCTTTGTTTTAGCAGCATTATATATATCATATATAGTTCATGTGCTGCTTTACTTAATCAAATATATTTCTACAAAACTCACTCAGCATGTTGCCATGCATCTTTTTTTTCTTTTTTTTTCATGTTTTAAGAATCTAAGATATAGATTTCAGAACAGTAAAGAAATATTGTTTGGTACTCTTTCAATCATACAGAACTTTTATAAGCTTATTTGATTTACACTTTTCAGATCTGGTTATATATATATTTCATGGAGAGAGAATTCTTTTCTGAATTCTACTTTGGAAACATCAATGGTGAAGCAATCAGAGAAGGCAAGAAGTTCCAATCAAATGACCCTCAATTTCTGAATTCTATTGATGTCCCATTTAATAATGCTAATTTAGGAAGTGGTGAATCCTCTACTTCAGTGGACTCAATGGGGTTTCAAGCAAAAGAGAAGGGCTTTTTTGAAAATGAGCAGAGTAAAACAAACAAAAGAAAAGGAAGAGAAGCATCAGAATTTGACACCCAAAGCAAGGTGTGTGAATATTTTGTATTACGGACCAATGTGTCATATGCATAGTACCATAGATTCACTCATTAATTAATGTAGATATCTCAGCAACAAAATATTATGTGTGATGTAGAGAGATGAAGATGAAGAAAATGTATCTGATCAGCGCACCACATCATCCCGAAGAAGCCGACCAGCTGAAATGCACAATCTTTCGGAAAGGGTACATTTTCTTATTAAAGTTTCTTTAATTTTATTTGAAATTTTTAGTATTCGGAGGGGAATAAGCTCCAACTAGAGTGGAAAAAACATGCCGTGCTGTGTCGTGATTAATACGCTGTGATTTTGGTCTCGTGCCGTGCCGTAACGTGATTAAGTTAATTTTTCATGTGCCGTGCCGTGTCGTGACCAAAATGTCAAGGGGTGGTCACGACACGCGAATGGTCACGCCACGTGAGTCACGCCATGTCTAACGTGCCACGACCATATGTGACTCGCGTGACTCGTATGACCATTTAATAATAATTTAGGTTAGTTTATTCAAGATTCATATCTAATGGTCCTAATTACACGTGACTCGCGTGACTACGTGTCGTGCTGTGCTGTGACTAAATCTTTTACGTGCTGTGTCGTGCTGTGCCAAAGTTTCAAAAGATGGGCACGGCATGCGAATGGTCACGGTACGGGAGATGCGAGTCACAGCACATAATTGACATGCGTGCCGTGCCGTTCCGTGCCGTAACCGTGTTGTTCCGTGACGGAGCCGACTCTGCCGTGCCATTTTTCCCACTCAAGCTCCAACATAACTTTCTAATTCGTTTTCTTATCGTGTTTTACAAATTAACATTAATATTTTTAACCTAATTAATAATGTAGAGGAGAAGGGATAGAATAAATGAGAAATTGAAGGCTTTGCAAGAGTTATTGCCGCATTGCACCAAGGTAAACCAAAATTCAAATTTTCTAGAACAATCTCATGTTCAAATTTGTACTCTAAATTGCATTAAGTCACTATCTTAGATATAGTTCTAATTTGTTAATTTTATTTATTAGACCGACAAAGCATCAATGTTAGACGAAGCAATTGAGTACTTGAAATCTCTACAAATCCAGCTTCAGGTACTATAAATTTAAGTAATGCACAGTATCTTCCGAAATTTTTAAATATACCATTTAAAAAAAAGATTAAACCAAATAACTACGATTTGACTAGAATTTTATTTTTGACACGACAGCAACGTGAAATTGCGGATAGAAATTAAATGTCCGCAATGTGAATAACAACTTTTTTTCCCTACTCAGAGCCATTGTTTCTCAGATTTTGTGGGCCCCAAATTTTTTTAGCCAATCAAAACATATTGAAAACAAAATTTTGGTCAAAGTTGCTGGAAAAAAAAAGTTGTTGTCCGTAATGTGAAGTTACGGACACTCAATTTCTGTCCGTAATTTCATGTTACAACTGTGTCAAAAATGGAATTTCTCAAATTTTGTAGTTATTTGGTTTTTTTTTAATAGTAAAAATAAAAATTTCGGCAGTATCTTTTTAATGAAATTACACATAATAAAAACGGTGTATACCTATTACCTACCTACCTTTTAAATCATCAATGGACTTCTTTTTCCAATGTGTGATCAATTAAGTTATTCTAAACTGGTATATATATCCTCTTTCTTCCTCAGAAAAAATAAATATGACAATTAATTAGGGGTACATAGGACATACAGAACTTGACAAGTTGTTGGTACCAGTATCACCAATGAGAGAAAACGAATCTGTTGAAATTCTCATTTGTGAACAGTGTTTCTGAAATTTCTGCTTTTTCGAATCCAGCTGTCGAGCTGTTTCGAGATGTGAGCACAGAAAAACTAGTTATTTCGATATACGTGCATAAAAAAAATTAGACAGCTGAATTCAAAATTTTCAGAGATTTCAAAAACACTGCTCACAAATGAGAAATTTCAGCCGATTTCAATTCCCAATGAGATGCATAAGCCAGACAATGGAATTTAGGCCATACCATGCATTATAATATGAAAAAAAGAGAGTAACATATTCAATGATTGCTGTAATGTAGCAGATGATGTGGATAGAAAGCGGCATGGTGCCAATGATATTTCCAGAGAGCCATCAATACATATCCATCACAGCCACGGATCATCATCATCATCATAATAATCATCATGCGAATCCCTTACCTTATAATCCTACAATCACAAGGCCTCTTTTTGATGATCAATCGAAATTAAGGGACCTAAATACAAACCAACCTGTAAATTCCACTGCTCAGACTGAAAACCTCTACTTGCATAAATTTTCGCTTCAGGTTTGTCTCAATTTGTAGACGCATACTTTGTTGAGTAGGTTCCAATAACTCATGTTTTTTATATTTTATTATACCTCATATTTTATATATTCATTTTCAAGGTCCAATATGTCGATCCGAACCGTTCAATATGATATCCGTACTAGAATATGCTTGTGGATGAAATTTTATAATTTTTTGTAAAAAATTACTATTTTTTAAAATAGACAGAAAATCACTGTTTTTGAACGGTCCAGATACAATAATTTTGTACATATCTTAAAAAATAGTAAAAAAATTGCAAAAATTATAAAAATTTCATCCTCAAGCATATTTTAGTATGGATATAATGTTGAGCGGTTCGGATCGACAGTTTGGACTTTAAAAACAGAAATAGATAATATGAGGTATGATGAGGTATGAAATACACGAAGTATTGGAACTCTCCTCTGCTTTGTTTTATAATTTATTCGCCGTACTTTAGAGCGAAACTCTCATGAATGTCATTTTTTTTTTTTTTTTTTTAGGGAACTAACCAAAGAGAATTTGAAGCAGGAACGGTGCAAGAACCGCATTTTGCCAATGGATTAGTCATAGATAGAAGTTCCTTTTTGTAAATTGTAGTTTTCGGATATTATTATGTTTATGTAATATCTTTAATGTTTTTTTTGTACTAATTAAAATATAAACATTTGCAGAAGAGGTTTTCAGTTAGTTTATTGTGTGTTTCTTTTTCTTTTATTTTTCTGATGCATCATGTAGTTTTGTGATATCATTATGTGTGCAACTAGGACTGTCAACGAGCTGGGTCTTATTTCAGCTTGTTAATTCTGAACCGAACTCTTACCGAGTGAGCTGGACCTATGGCATCTGAGCTAAAATCTCAGCTTGAATCCGTGACGAGCCAGCCTGAGCTAGCTCGCGAGCTGACGAGCTGGCTCGCTGGGTCTGGCTGGATCTTGTTTTAACCGAGCTGAACCGATCTGAACCGAGCTGGACCGAGCTAGACGGTATAAAATGCACACAAATTCATACAAATTCACAAATTGATACCTAGCCGAGCTGGGGAGCAAGTTAGGCCCTAGTTTGAACTTGTTAATTCTGGAACAAGCTAGTGGCGAGTTGGCTCGTTAACAGCTCAGTCCAGTAACAAGCGAGCTGTTAGCGAGCGAGTCAAGTGCGAATCACGATCGAACCACGAGCTACGAGTTTTTTTGCCACCCCTATGTGCGACCCAAAAAAAGTTGCAAATTACATTTTTCTATCAAAGTATACTTCCTAAATATATCATTTTTACTATAACCTTTTTCTGACAATACTTTTTTGTGTTAATATAAATAAAGGAGGGATCCAATGCCCATGATCGTTGGTATCAAATGGCCGAATTTTTTATTAACAACATTAAAATAAATTAAATTAAAAAAAATGACATTAGTTTCTGAAAAATTCTAGAAACAACATTTCTGCTGGATAATCCAACGGAATCACCGTCCATAAATTTGTTTCTCACAAGCTATGTTACTCCGATACTTCGTATTGGACCCCGTACCCATGTCGGATACGTATCGGATACGGATACGCATCCGATACGGCACCGATACGTGTTTGATACGTCAGCTGGCGTATTGGACGACGTGGCGTATCCTCAACCAACTGATACGGTCGCCGATATGCATTGAAACGCACCAATACGGCTCCGCTTCGTGCACTGCACCTAGACCACCCAATATTCCTCCGTGCACCGGCATAGACCCAAAGGCAACAAAAAAAAAAATTTTGCGCCAAGCAAGAATCTAACCCACGTTAATGCTCAACAAACATACACTTTTACGACCCCCAACCACTCATCTTTCTTGTTAGAACATAGTAGGTTAAATATATAATGTTATATATCCTTGTGTTATTGTACCCATATTTTTTATATTTAATTTATATAATACTTAATAATATAATTAAAATAATAAAAAATATATATATAATAGACGTATCGTATCCGAGATTTTTTAAAATTACCGTATCGCCGTATCCGTATCGTATCCGATACGATACCCATACTCGTATCCATGCAACATAGCTCACAAGCCACTCTCCTCTCTGGCTCTCTTTTATTTCTGGAAATTCGTCCGACTGAGTGGTCTGAGTCTTCGGTCCAGGTTTTTTTTTCTTTTCTAATTTAATATATTATTAAATAAAATAGGTTAGGAAATACTTAAATGGTCTAGAAATTACCAAAATAGTATTTGATTTATTTTAATGTTATTAATAAAAATTTCGGGTCAAATGGTGTCAATTTTTATCCGTACTTGAATTAAGAAAAACTGAAATTGTTATATACATTTTAAATCATCTTAATTTACATGCATACCAATATGAAACGTTAGATATACTATACTTTAAATTAACAAATATAAATCATCTTATATTAACAAATACAAACTGCTAGAAATATTGTTATCATCTTAGTTACATGCATATTAAAAATTATGAGATCTTGGCTTCATTGAAATAGCCAACGAGAGACGGAATTAAATTATTTGAGATATAATTTTATTGGCTCCAATTTGACACTCTAATCATAGGCGTTGGATTCCTCCTCATATAAAACCAAAATTTTTTTAGTTACCACAGCTAACAAATCAAATTAAATAAATACCACCCTCTTTCTCTTTTTTTTCAATCCTACCACTCACGCGGATCCAGTTTACGCACCAAAAGGGTTGGTGCGTAGATTAGGTTCACGCACCAAGTTAGTTCTAAGTTGGTACACCAAATTGATTATTTTATTATTATTTTTGGGTTTTTTTTTTGTGCGTCAACTGGGTTAGTGTACCAATTTTTTTTTTTTAGTTGGCGCACCAAAATTTCGCATGGTTGATTCAGAACAGAACTACAATCCGTCAACCCAGTCCACGCACCAAGGGTTTAGTGTGCCAGCCCAGTACGCGCACCGCGCTATCTTGGTGGGTGGTAGAATTGAATTTACGCTGAAGAGGGTGGTAATTGTTTAATTTTATTTTTTTACTGTGGTAACTAAAAAAAATTCGGCATATAAAAGTAGAGTAGTTTTATACCGGCGACATTTTTACTAATTGCAAATACAATTTTGCTATAGTGTACAGTTTCTTTTCTGTCGGTTTTATTTTATTTTGGGCAGTTTTATATTACACCCATTTTTATAGTACACATATAGCCATATAGGAGATCTTTAATAAAGATAATCCAAATCAAAAACTTATAAATGTAGATTTACTTTCAATCATTAAAATATAACATGTTCTAATTTGGTCAAATCTTAAAAATTTGCAACTCATCAAAAGATTTGAAAATTTTCATTATTTATTTTTGATATTTTTCACTAGGAGAAGGATTTAAATACCTCTATTTTTTGTTACTCAATCATTCCTTCATTTTTGAAACTTCAATAATTTAAAATTGACAACTTAAATATCAATATAAACCGTTATATGTAATCTATATTATTTTCTCTATGAATATGTTAAATATTATGACAATTCAATTTTGTTTTGATATTTGATTGTTATCAAGAGCTTACAAAAATACACTGATGTCGCTAATTTCTGGATGTTGATTTTTCAACTTACTGATTCATGTAAAAATAAAACCGAAAGCGATCATTCATTATGTATACGTAGAGAAAATGATATATATTACATTTAATGGTTTTATGGAAATTCAGGTTTTAAATTTTTTGTTATTAGAAAATTAAAAAAAGTAGATTCACGATAGATGCATAAAAAATGAAAGCATTTGAACCTCCTCTTTTTCATAGATTTTCATAGATGGTCAAATAATTTCCAAATAAGATAAAAGTTAATAACTTGATATAAATCATAATCAAATAATTAAGTACATATCTGATGCCGTAATGTTTTGGCACCACACCATCATAATTTTATGTACCAACCATCAGACTTTAACAGGACAGCCTACGAGGAAAAAAATTGATGCATCATTGGTATTTCCATCGCTACATTTGAACAATTCAATTTGTGATGGTTATAAAAAAAAAAGTAGGTGCGTATATATAAGTACCGAGTAGGGTTAAAATGCATCATTGGTTTTGTGCTTCAATTATGTTTTATGTATTTTGTTTTCCGTTTTCAAAGTTCGAACAATCGATCCGAACCGCTCAACATGATCTTCATATTAAAATGTGCTTGGAGACAAAATTTTATATTTTTGAAATTTTTTTTACTATTTTTTTAGATAGGTACAAAATCACTGTTTTGGGTAGTCCAAATCTTCTTAATACAGTAATTTTGTACCTATTTAACAAAATAGTAAAATAATTTCAAAAAATATAAAATTTGGTCTCCAAGCACATTTTAATACAAAGATCATGGTGAACGGTTCGAATCAACTATTCGGACTTTAAAAATGAAGATAAGAATGTGGAGCATGATTGGAGCACAAAACCAATAATGCATTTTAACCCTACTCATAATTACCATATATTTATCTTTTATCAGTACCACCCCGTTGGAGCCAACAAGCGTCAAATTTCACATATTTTGAAATGGATACTTTCCATTTAATACTTGGAAAAATATTGATCGAACTACAAAAAAAAATTTATTTTGTAGATGTATTAATCACTATTTAAGTTAAGTATGTGTGAATTGAAGTTGTGGTGATTTGAAAGTCATTTGGCTAAAATAATTTTAAAGTTTGACAATCGAGATTTGACAGTTAGCTGATTAATTAAATTGTAAATAACTTAAACTTGATAAAAAAATCTATTTAAATGATAATTAATATATATATATATATATAGAGAGAGAGAGACTGGCTAAGCTCAAAACATTTGCACCAAGCCCTTGGTGCAAACGTTTTGGTTTTCCTATTTGCAAAGTCCAAACGGTCGATCCAAACCGTTAGATATTTAATCCATATTAAAATGTGCTTGGAGACCAAATTTCACATTTTTTGGAATTTTTTTGCTATTTATTAAGCCACTTTGAAAGTTGCTGATTCGGGTGAACAGTAAAAACAGTGCAATAAAATTCTGGACCGTGTGATCAACAACTTTCAAAGTGGCTTAATAAATAGTAAAAAAATTCCAAAAAATGTAAAATTTGGTCTCCAAGCACATTTCAATATGGAGAACAACTTGAACGGTTTGGATCGACCGTTTGAACTTTGGAAATCCGAAAACAATTCGTTTGCACCAAGGGCTTGGTGCAAACGTTTTGAGCTTAGCCACTCACTATATATATATAGATATATGATTTTTTAATTTAAATATTACTATATAAAATATATAAATTGTACAATTATTCTATGAGCAGAATTGAAAATCCTCATGTCTTTCATATTTCAGTCATGTTTCACATTCTTATTTTCATTTTCAAAGTTCAAATAATTGATATGAACTATTGAACATGATCTTTATATTAAAGTGTTTTTGGAGATCAAATTTATATTTTTTTTGGAAATATTTTACTATTTTTTTAGATAAGTTTAAAGCTACTATTTTTTATGATTTAGAATCTTCTTAGAAGCAATAATTTTGTACTTATCTAAAAAAATAGTAAAAGAGTTTCAAAAAATATATCCAAAGACATTTTAATATAGAGATCATGTTGAGTGATTTGGATCAACTGTTTGGACTTGAAAACGAAATGAAAATACGAAACGTGATTAAGACATAAAATACATGACGAGGCGTTGTAACCTTAACACCTTGTTTGGATGGAGAGTAGAGGAAGGGAGGGAATGGAAAGAAAAGAAAACTTTCCGTTGAATCATGTTTGGTTAATAAAATTATGTTGGAGGTAAATGGTATAGGAGGTGAAAGGTTTAACATTGTATCATTGTATCATTGTAATTAATAAAATCGGTTTCCCTTCCGATTTGGAGAGTAACGGATAGAAAAAAAAAAATTTGTTGCAAATCTTTTTAGAAAAAATAGTACAAATGCTCAACCCTATATATTTCTCATATAATTTTTTTTGTCACAAATCTATAACAATAATTGAATTTTTCATTAACCTTCTAAATTTTAATCAACTAAACAAGAAATAAGATGGAAAGAAAAGTTAAATTTATTTTCTCTCATTAATAATCCAAACACAAAAATATTAAATATGTTAATCTTCATTCTATTCCATTTCATTCTCTTATATTCTTCACCTCCCCTTTCTTCCTCTACTCTCCATATTTTTCTTATATTCTCTTATATTCTCTTATCATATTTTTCTTTAAAAAAAAAAAAAATCTCTTATCCTATTCATGTTGATTTTGCCTTAAAAGGCGCAAGATAAGTTCATGAGTCGTGATTATATAAAAGTGGGTCCCCTTACTAGCGCCTAAATTGGCCGTTGCCTCTTTCTGACAAGGTCACGAGGCATGTGTTGAGATGCAGAGGTATTGCCATTTCTTTATTTCCAACCAGATATCATCCGTGTCATATCAATAAATCTTATATAATTATTTTATCAACAGCTTTAATATCCAGGGTTTTCGTGAAGATAAGGATTTATATATTTATTTATTTATAAAGCACTCGTTGGGAGGAGCAGGGAGCCCACTGTATGGGCCTATACTCCTCTTTAGATTATAGATAAGATAGATTACATTCATCTCCGTTTGAGCATCAGAGGTGGGTATTTTTTCAGAATTAGAGCTTTGCATGAATGTCAAAGGACAAATATTATTGATACTTGCTATCCTGAATAGGCAGCGTTTTTGAAATAATTTGAAACCGTAAAGTAGTAGGTCCCACTTTACACATATCTAGAGTGAGAAAAATAGTATGGCGGAGTCATCACCGTCACGGAACGGTGTGGTCACGGCATGATACTCGTTTCGGTTACGTGTCGTGATTCGTGTCCTGTGCTATCAGGAGCGGAGTCAGTAAGGAGATATGAGAATCAATTGATCCTCATTTTTAAATTTTTTTTTTGTATTTAGATATAACTTTTTATATAATTTAGAGTGAAATGACTTGATATTATGAAATTGACCCCCATTCTCCATAGAAAAATTGTATATGATTGACCCCAATATATTTTTGACCCCCATAGTTCGAAGGTCTGGCTCCGCCCCTGTGGGTTGTGATCACGGCATATCACACGAAAGATCTAGTTATGGCACGGCATGGCACGTGGTCACGCGAGTCACGTGTAATTAGGACCGTTAGATCTTGACCAAATGATGGATCTCGAATAAAGTAACCTAAATTATGATCAAATAGTCATGTGAGTTACGTTTGGTTACGACACATGTGGGCACGGCGTGACTCATGTGCTGTGACCACTTTCAGTGACGAAGCCAGGATTTGAGCCAGGAAAAGACAGAAATTGGGTTCGGGTTTTTTTCTAAACGGGTTAGGATTTGAATTGCCTCCATAACTCTCTTCCTACCTTCGCCCGAGCTGCCTGCCGAACCGCCTACCAAAAAAAAAATATTTTTCAATAAAGTCCTTGATAAAAATGCATAAAAAATACACAAGGCCTAATTTGGAAATGCACAAGTCCTAACGCCCTCTGATAGGATTTTTTTTTTTTTTGAATAAAGTTAGAGGTGAAGCCACCCAACTATATAATACTCTTGTTATTACAACAAAGAATTTCTCCTATCTGGGTGCCTCTAATAGGATTTTCTTATATAAATTCACAATCACACACACACAAGTCCTAACAGACAATAGAAAATCTGAAAATGCACAAGGCCGATTAGAATCAAGCACAGTTAATTTCTCACAAAATCACAAACATTTCATCAACAATTCATGCAAAAATTGCACAAGGCTAATTTAGGGTTTGATTTTGGTATCGTACCAGTGGCAGTGAAAGAGTTCCAAGCTGAATATCATTTTCTCATTAAACAACAGATTATATAATGCTAAGTCAAAACAAACACCGAAAAGAGCATGCAATAAACAACAGGTTATATAATGCTGTATCAACAAGAAAAAAAAGGAGAATTTATCATGGGAAGATCAGATAGCAAATTCAAAGCGGCTTGTGGAAATTGATTAAAGAAAACAAATAAATCATTAGAGAGATTCTTAATTAGACTAAGAGCATCTACATCCCTAAAACTATAGAGTTTCTAAATAACTGTTAACTGTTTTTTAAGAAATTAAACCTCTCTTAATTTGTAAACCTCCACATCCCTGAAACTAAAATTAGAGTTTCCTAATTGCCACGCCATAGCTTATAAAATTTCTTATTAAGATATATCTGCAAGAGAAAGGAATTTCAGCGAATCGTTTCGCCACGTCACGATTTCTTATTAAGAAATTATTGAGCAAAGTTGCTAAATAAGAAATTCATCTACATCTCTGAAACTGGTTTAGCAACTGCCACATCAGATTAGAAACTCTAAGAGTTTTAGAGATGTAGATGCTCTAAGTATTCATTCCTTTCCAACATATTGTTCGAGTTATGTACAAGAATCAAATCATACTGCTACCATTTGCATGTATCACACTGGCACTAATATACAATGAGGAGGGTTCAAATGTCTTCATTTTTTGTGCTTTTATTTTTTTGTGTCTTCACCATGCCTCTATTTCTAAAAACTTTAATAAATCAAAATTTAAAATTTAAAAGTCAAAATAAAACCATTGGATATGATCTACATCATTTTATCTATGCACGTGTAAAAAATTATGGCATTTCAATTTTGTTTTGGTTGTCATCAAGAGCTTGTAAAAAACATACTAATTTGGATAATTTCTAGACGTTGATTTTTCAACTTATTGATTCACATAAAAACAAAATCAAAATGTGATAATTTTTTATGAGCACATAGAGAAAATAACATAGATCATATCTAACGGTTTTATTTTGACTTTTTAAGTTTTAAATTTTGAGTTATTAAAATTTTTAAAAATAAAGATACAAAAAATGAAGGCATTTGAACCCTCCTCATATACAATTACCTCAGATACAACAGCTTACAAAAATAGTATAATCTTTGGTTAAATTTTCAGGAGAAACAATTAACTTAATGAAAATAAGAGATGTACTTAAAAAAGGAAATTCAAACAAAATCAAAGCTGAATCTAGTGACTTTCTTCCTCCGCAATCTTCTTCTCCTCCCTCCGCACACAGCGCACCCTTTTCTCCTCTAGGTTTCTCTCTATCTCTCTGCGATGATTTTTTCACAAACAAAAAATGAACAACGGGCTGGAATTTAGAAATTAGAATAGTAATGGGCTGAGATTTAATTTGGGCCAGGAGTAGGCAAACTTATATCCAGAGACGGACAAGGCCTGATTTAGAACACAGTCCAGTTAAAAAAAAAATTTCAAGAGTAAGCAACTGTCTACCTCTGTTGTAAGTTATCTTCGCCACTGACCACTTCTTGATATTTTAATCACAACATGGTACGATATGTGAAAAAATAATTTAGTTACGGCATAGCACGAGACTAAAGTCACGACGTGTTAGTCACACACAACACGTTTTTTTTTCACTATACACTTACCTAAGAGGATACGTGTCCTTAGAGGTGGCGCTCCTTTGAGATGCTCGCGGATCCATACCCATTACCCAGTTCGATAGCATTTAAATCGTATGTTTTGAATTTCAAAATTGATCAGTTTTTTTAAGATTTTATACATACAGATTTCAGATACTATTCATCTAAGTCAGATATATGTGGAGATGCAGGATCTATCTAGGCATCAAATAAACTCAAACAGAATATGCTGATTACTAAATAACCATAAGGATATGTAAATAAATGACTCATTTATGTTTAACAACTAAGCAATGTCAAAATGTGGATATATTTTAAATAAAGAAAATAAATATTGTTCAAAAGAAGACATTTGTATTGTAAAATATATAGTTAGCAAGAAATACTAAGTGATAAAAATTGAGATTTTATATTTTCGATTTAATGGTACATATTCAAATACATATCCCAATAAATATGTTATAACTTAACTGTATGATAGCTAAGGATTAAAATTTTATTCAAGAGAAATCTCAAGATTAAATCATTAAAAAAAAATATGTTTACATGTTGTGGTGGGTTTTTTTTTTTTGTTGAATTGATTGTGTTGTGAAAATTCATGTTTTCTAATAATATAAATTACTTCCATAAGAAGGCATTATGTAGTTTTATAAAAATATGAATTAGCACGGACAAAAGCATTGTAATTTTATTATAGCTAAGTTTAGCGAATAATATTTGATGTATATGTTTAATTTTATACTACATCAAATTACATGCATCTTAGATGTTTATCCGTACAAAATCAAATAAATATATTAAATATTATGCACATAATTTAATTATAATGCATTTAAAATACTTTTGTGCGTCTTTGTTCATATTTTTATGCAATTTAGACCACCATTTTGAAGACCCAAATAAAATTTAAAATTACGAATCAGGGCTTAGTTTTGGGCTTTGTTCGAATAAAGTCAATTCAATTAAGCTTCGTTGTTAAGAATTAAGATTGTTTTAGAGAGGATTTTACTTTCTTTGTCGGAATTACCGATTTCAGAAAATTTTAAAAACTAGGAAAAATGCAAGTCAACATGAATATACAAACACAGTACCGACTACTGAATTAGATATATTATGCAATTTTGATTTTAAACAGAATCAAGGAATTTGTTCTCCAAAAATTGTGTTGAACATAATATCTTGTTTACACTTTAAGAGGAGCAAGTCAGACTTTCGTGCTATAAGAGTAAAAGAAAAACATATTGAATATTAATTATCTAAAATTTTCATACTAAGTATGGATGTCAATTTTATATGTACCATAACATTTTGTTCTAAACTATAAAAAAAAAAAATGTACACATATAGATATTTTGAAAATAAATATAAATCAATTGATCACATTCACTCCACGTAGATCTGTCCCTGCACTTTACCTTACATAAATAAATTATTTTTTCAACCACAACAAGCCTAATAATAAAATTCTACTTGAATTTGTAATTAAGCTGCTGGTTACAGGAAGAGAAAACAATAAGATAGCTAATTTCATTATTCAGTTGTCGTATATTGAAGAAAGATAACTTTTCTTCTTTTTGCTAGTTTTCCTTTGACTAGCTAATTTCATTATTCAGTTTTCCCCTTGTATGGAAGATTGGAGTTCGTTTGTTACAAGTATATCACACAGAAGTATACATTATGTAAACCAAATTTGCTTTGCAATGGACAAAGAACTGTAAAATCAACTAAACAAGCATTGCAATGTACAAAGTACAAACTAGAGGTTTTAAAATTTAAAGTTGAGCATCCTATATATAAATTATCTCTTGACTAGCATTCATACCCTAGATAACAGTTGTAAACTCGATTTCTACATGAAGTACTTAATCTCCAGTAACCTTGTGCAACTTGATCAATGAAGAAAGCACCTCATTCATATCAGGCCGTTCATCTGCGCTAAAACGAGTGCATGCAAGGGCCAAGTGCAAGACATCAACTATCTTCTCTGCTTCTATCTCGCTTGGTATGTTCAAAGCAGGATCAATTATCTCTAGAACTCTCTCCAGCCCAGTTGAAAGAGAGTTTTCCACAAATTGCTGGAGTGTTAAGTTGTTTTCTATTGCACTTGTGGGACTTCTCTTGGTGAACAATTCCATCATCAGAACTCCAAAACTGAATACATCCACCTTTGTTGTCGCATTTTGCATGTACGCGAACTCTTCAATTACAATAAGAGAAAATAGTCTCAAAACAAAGATAAAAACAGAGGGCATTACAACAATAAATAAAATATGGACTTGATTTGCATAAATCTAAGACAAACAATGATACAAGTATGCTGTACTTTCTATTGAAAAGATTTAACAAGTGAATTTTTTCGGATATAGTAGTTTAATTATACAGACCTTTTTATCTTTTTGAACTATTTAAACCGAAGTGAACGGTTAAAAAATTTAGCTAAGTACTCTGTCAATTAGGGCAGGCATAGACTAAATAATTTTGTGATTCCCAAAAGCTGAACTAACCTTAGTAGAACTATAAATTATGTATAATGGAAACAATGTGCAAAATGCATATGTATTACCTGGTGCAATGTACCCAATGGTGCCTTGAAGAGCTGAAGAAGCAGATTGGCTGACCACAGCTGACGAGTGGACGCCCAGCATTAGTGCGGTACCAAAATCACTCACATGTACCTCCCAATTTCGATCAATAAGCACATTTGATGGTTTCAAATCACAGTGCACTATTGGGAAGTCATATCCAAAATGTAAATACACCAACCCATTTGCAACTGAAATGCAAACCCTTAACCTCTCATAAATTGAGCTCCATTTTTCTCTATTGGCACCATCAGAATAGATCAGATTTTCCAAATTACCATTTTCCATGAGCTCTAGCACTAAAGCTTTGATCTTACCAGTCTCCCATGCATACCCAATCACCTTTACAAGGTTCTTATGCCTAAGCCGGCTTAAAGTGGATAACTCAGTGTGGAAGCATTTATCGGATTTGGTTGGAAATTGTTCCAGATTTAACTTCTTAATTGCAACGGCAGTCTCCTCATTTTCAATCCTTCCTTTATATACCGTGCTTAAATTGCTACTACCAACTACATTATCTTTACTAAAGAAATTAGTAGCAATTTCTATGTCATGCTTTGTGTATCTTTTAAGGTCTGAAACAACAAAAACTTCATTCAGGCAGGCACTCTGTTGACTACTTTTGTTTTTTCTGTTTTTCCTTAGGTAAATGAAAAGGAATGCAAGCACGATTAGCAGAAGGAGGGAGATGAGAGAGAGAACAATAAGAACCACCATTCCCTTTTTTGAAAAGTTCCCGCCTTTCTCACTACAAGTAGAATAAAACTTCGAACCACATAGTGCCAGGTTTCCTTCTAAACTAGATAAACCCAAGCTTTCAAAAATGCCACCTTTTGGAACGGGTCCTACTAGCTGGTTAAATGATACATTGAGTTGCTTTAAGCTTGTTAGATTAGCCAAACTAGCCGGTATACCTCCACTGAACTCATTTTTTGAAAGATCAAGGGACATAAGATGCTTAAGCTCACCTATGGTTATAGGAATCTCACCAGATAAGTTGTTGTTTGAAAGGTTCAATTTTGCAAGCAAGTCACGTTGTGGGAAAATGCTGGGAGGCAAGCCACCAGAAAGATGATTGCTCGAAAGATCCAGTGAGTACAAATTTTTGCATCCTTTAAGAGACTCTGGTATTTGGCCTGAAAATTGATTGTTCGAAAGATCGATTTCCTGAACCATAACCAATCCTCCAATCTCCTGTGGTATGGGTCCTGCTAACTTGTTATGTGAAAGATTAAAAATTATCTGCATATTCTTCATGCTATCCATAACGGATCTGGGTATGGACCCGTTAAGTTGGTTCAGTGAAAGATCTAAAGTGAGGAGTTCCTGGAGTTCACTCATGGAACCTGGTATTGTCCCACTAAGCAAATTTCCATGCAGGTCCAAGAAAGAAAGGGATTTTAGGTTTGAGAAGGGATCTGGTATTTTACCAGAAAAACTGTTCACTGCCAAATTGAGAACAGTCAAATGCCTCAGCTCCAACAGCTGAGGACCCACAAGCAAATTATTTTCTAGAGCAAGTAGTTGAAGCGATGAGAGCTTAGAAATAGACCAACTGCCCTGTGAATTTATTTCGACCGAGTTTCAGTTGGTATAACCTAATAAGGTTTCCTGTCTCTTGCGGTATATTTCCTGAAAGTGAGTTGCCTTGTAATTGTCAAATTCAAAGGCTTTCAAGTGCACCTGCTCTTGGGCTAAGAGAACCCGTCAATTTGTTTTCTGCAAGATCTAGGGTTGTGAGATTGCTACAGTTGAAAAAATCATTTGGTATTCTACCAGAAAGCGAGTTCATCCCCGCAGAAAAGAATGTTAGATTTTTCAAATTTCCCAATCCGGTTGGTAGCTCTCCTGAGAAATTGTTATAGGACATACTTGCATTAAGTAACCGGGTGCAATTTGTGATGCTAATAGGTATGGGCCCACTAAAGGAATTATTTTGAAGCACCAACTTCTCAAGCTTGTAGAGGGAACCCAGATTAGCAGGTAATGGACCAGATAAATTGTTGGCGCTAAGAGCGAGATATGAAAGGTTCGTAAGGTTCATTAAGGAAGGAGGTATTGTACCACTTAACTGGTTTAAATGCAGGGTCAGAATTTGTAGCAAACTCAAGGTACCAAATTCTGGTGGTATTTGACCTGTCAACCAATTCGTAGAAAGGCCCAAAGAGACCAATGACTTGCAATTAGATAGAGAAGAAGGAATCGAGGAAGTGAGTTGGTTGTCATACAACCTCAATGCAACTAGGTTTACAAGATTTCCAAGCTCTGGAGGTATTTTACCAGAAAACCGGTTACTGTAAATATTAAGCAAGGTTAAATTCGTGCACTGACCTAGTTCGGGAGGTATGTTTCCTTCAAACTGATTTGAATAAAGTTGTAAGATCTCTAAATGTGTAAAATTTCCAATTTCTGGAGGTAAATTTCCAGTGAAATGATTTTCACTCATGTCTAGAGTTTTCATCTTTGTTAATGTAGCAAAAGAAGGAGGTAGTGGGCCCGACAAATCATTCGTATAAACCTCAAAAATTGACAAATTCTCTGACAAATTTCCAATACACGACGGTATACTACCATTGAGTTCATTTACTTGCAACCCAAGTGCAAAAAGGGAGGTACATTTGCACAAGGTGTCAGGGATGCCTTCAGTTAAGGAATTGTTGCTCAAATCAAGCACTTGTAGGTTCCCTAAGTTCCCAAGTTCGGGTGGGATATGACCCGTTAAGAGGTTTCCATATAGGATAAGTTCAGTTAAATTTGGTAGCATACCGAGTTGAGGCGGTATCGGTCCAGAAAAATTGTTTACAGAGAAATCAATCAGTTGAAGAGAAGAGATGTTACCAACAAATGGAGAAATGGTGCCATTGAGATAGGTCTCCAAGAAGGTAATGGAGATTATAGAACTGGAGGCATCACAAGCAATCCCTGACCAGTTGCAATAATGGGTTGTGTCTGTCCAGTTGGATAGTGTGCCAAATGGGTCATCTGAAATTGAGGCCTTCAATGCCATTAACGCCTCCAGTTGCGTATCTGAAACAGGAGAGGATGCCATGGCAAAGGTTAAAAAGATGGTTTGAGGGAGAAGAAGCGTCATAAGCAGGAGTGATAAAATATGGTCAGGTTTCATCTTTGGAGACATGGAATGTCAGAGACTAGAGAGTATAGTTTTTTTCTTTTTGAGTATCGTGACTCTAGTGAGAAGAAAGGTGACTATATAGATGCAACTATTATGCAGAATGATCCCTCAACTTAACAAAATTTTAATTTCACAATTCAAAGAATTCAAGTAAAATATCACAAGAGACATTTGTTATAATTGTAATGCAATGTGCGCACACGGCCCACCAAACAGTACGTGGAAATCTGATCTGATAATAGGCGGGCTGGAGGCAGTTGCAGCGTAGTAAAATTGGGTTCTATTCGGTCATATGTTCTTATTCAGTGTCCGGCCGAATAGAAAATAGTTATTCGGATCGAATATTGAATCTATGCTTTAAAAAAATTAAAAAACATTCAAAACTCATTAAAAGAGTTCCGGACCCGAATCTATAATCCAATAAATGAGTTTCAGATCCGCCAGATAGGTGTTCTCTTCAAGCGTCTCACTCAGAAGTCTTTTATAACTTCTCTACATCCACTCAGAAGTCTTTTATAACCTCTTACATGCTGCCTTATTGTATTTAAGTACTATGGGATTAAATATTTAATAAAAAATTTACATATATAAATCCGAATAAGAATTCGTATATTCGGCCGCATACCGTATATGCGGTGTACGGCGGCCTTCTGAATACCGCATGAGAACCGAATATTAATACACTTGGCAGTTGATTCAATTTGTTTTAGTTATATTTTTCATAGGATGGCACGAGAGAAATTTTTGGAATTTTGGTGCAGAAGTCCACTGAAGAGAACAAAACCACCATGACCAAGAAAAGAAAAAGACAAGATGCCATCTAATATTGTTAAAGCTAAGAGAGTGATGGCTAATGAAAATAAAATAAAATAGGGAGGGCCTAACCTTCCCCCGCCATCCATTCCCCACTTTTCCCCCAACTGAAAATAAGTAGGGGACCACAGTAAACTGTTAATAACCGTTGAAATAAGTAGGGGACCACAGTAAACCGTTAATTATTGAGAAATAGAAGGGGACCAAAAATGCCTCCACAGCATTACAGGCGCAGAAGTATTCACCCTTGTAAACTCAAGTATTCATCCATGTAAAGAAAAGTACTCATCTTTGAGAAATAACTATATAAGGAAACATTACCACCCATCTTTGACACGTTTTTAGAGGTGGTTTTTTTTTGTACGTTCACTCTAACTAATTTTTCCGACGATCTGTGAGGAATTTTTCAAATCTAAAACCACGAAAGTCTTCTACACAATTTTCTCTTTCAAATAAGATCCATGATGACATACTTTCGAGTTGTCCGTTACGCAAGTATTCACACCTCGTACGCAAGTATTCATCTCTCATTGAACAAGTATTCATTCTCGTCGTGTAAGTGTAAAAAGTACATGAAGGTATGGTGGGACCGCACAACCGCGACTTCAGATAAGTAGGGGACCACAGTAATATGCGGAGATAAGTGGTGGAATTAGTAGGGGACGATTTGCGAAAAAGTATTGACACTTAACACGAGTTGTATTCATCCATATAAATAAAAGTACTCATCTTTGAGAAAGAATTATATATGGAAATATTACGACATTAAGAGCATTAATTACGCGGAGATAGTAGGGTACCACAATTGCCGTCCGCTAAAAACAAAAGAAAACGCGTAATTAAGTGGGGGGACCGCACAACCGCCATCACTAACTACCGTGGGGACCGCATAACCGTCACCGCAAGTGGAAACAACATCAAGTATTCATCTATAATACATGAAGTATTCACTTGTAATACATCAAGTATTCACCCTGATATATTAAGTATTTTTAAAAAAAACTGGACATATCACACCCATCTTTTACAAGTATTCACCCTCGTCATGCAAGTATTCATCTATCATTGAACAAGTATTCACATGTAATACATCAAGTATTCACCCTGATATATCAAGTATTCATCTATCATTGAACAAGTATTCACATGTAATACATCAAGTATTCACCCTGATATATCAAGTATTTTAAAAAAAACTGGACATATCACACCCATCTTTTACACGTTTTTAGAGGTGGTTTTTTTTTTCTCCGTTCAATCTAACTAATATTTCTAACGATCTGTGAGGAATTTTGCAAATCTAAAACCACGAACGTTTTCTATATAATTTTCTCTTTAAAATGAGATCCATGATGACATACTTTCGAGTTATTCGTTGCACAAGTATTCACCCTCGTCATACAAGTATTCATCTATCATTGAACAAGTATTCATCCTCGTTGTGTGAGGCGGAGGCAGAGGCGGAGAAGGAGAGGCGGAGAGGGAGAGGCGAAGGTGGGAGATGCGGGCGGAGGCAGAGGTGGAAGGGGGAGGCGGAGGTGGAAGAGGGAGAGGGAGGGAGAGAGGAAAGAAATAGAAGGAGAAAATCTACTAATTAATTTGTAGGGACCACTAGTTAGTTAAAATTGATTATTATAGTTAGAAAAGAAAGTTAGTTAGTTGGAGGAAAAATGGGGGAAGGAATCAAGGGGTAACATATAATTACCCAATAAAATAAGGTGGGAACATTTTGTAGCCGACATCAGAAATGACAAAAAAAATTAGCCAACTAGCAAAAACCATTGATTCTTTTGACCAGTTGTCAACATAGATTTCAAGTTTTGCCCAGTCTTTCTGGCATTCTTTGCCCTCAGTTTCATTGGCGACTTTGAAAGATAATATAGAAAAACAACTTGGTAATCACTGCCAAGGATTTAAAAAAAGAAGAAGAAGAAGATAATATAGAAAAATGATGTGGCCCGGCCACAATACTCTGTTTTTTACAACTTTATAAAGTGCATTTTATTTTTTCTTTGAAGGTTGATACCAATCGTCTAAAGTTTTGAATTCTGAAAATTAAAAAAGTGATTCAAACAATTCAACTACCGACGTATTAAATTAGTGTATTGATTTTTTTTTTTTAGTTTTTCAAGCCTAACAACCATCTTCCATAAATTCATTTTGTAAACATTTGTTAAATATTGTTCATGTACTTTGAAATGTACATTTATTTATTATGTTAATGCGTACATGTTTATTGTGTTGATGCACACTTAATTGTCTATAATATTGATGCATACTTGCATATTTCAGTTCAGAAATAAATGCTGATAACTATTACATGATTGATTTTACTCTTCTAAACTCATATATTTGAACTCCCGAGTAGAACTAAGGTGCTCTTAAGCTCACCAAGCCTTTTGTGAACTTAACTCAAAAATCTATCGGATTGACTTCAAACGACATATCCAAACCGTTAGATGTTCAATCTATATTAAAATGTGCTTGGAGACCAAATTTTTTATTTTTTGGAATTTTTTTACTATTTATTAAGCTGGTTTGAAAACTATTGTTTTTATTAAATTTCTGGAGTATTGAAAAACAGCGGTTTTCAAACCAGCTTAATACATAGTAAAAAAAAAATTCAAAAAATGAAAAATTTGGTCTCCAAGCACATTTTAATATAGATTAAATATCTAACGGTTTGGAAATGTCGTTTGAAGTCAATCCGATAGGTTTTTGAGTTAAGCTCACGGTTTGGCTTGGTGAGCTTAAGAGCACCTTAGTTCTACTCTTATATCAATGCATATATATATATGTAGAGGAGGGATCGGATTACACCGTTTTTTTTTTACACATTTTGACACCTACCATTTTCAAAGTCCAAATAGTTGATCCAAACCGTTCAACATCATGGATATATTAAAATGTGCTTGGAGATCAAATTTTACATTTTTTTTGAATTTTTTTTACTATTTATTAAGATGGTTACAAAATCGTTGTTTTCAGACCATTAAAAAATAACGATTTTGTAACCATCTTAATATATAGTAAACAAATTCGAAAAAATGTAAAATTTGATCTCCAAGCACATTTTAATATGGTGATCATGTTGAACGGTTCGAATCAATTGATTGAATTTTAAAATCGCAAAATTAACCTATAAAAAAACAGTGTCAAGATCGTGTAAAAAAAAAGATGTAATTGAATCCCTATGTATTCAACTTTTAAGTTGGTAAAAAATAACTAAGGCGATAAAAAAGATGAGGACTTGATGAGTACGTAAATATAATACTCCTATTTATAATATCTTAAACTCGTCACAGGATAAGTTAAAAATTGTTATAGAATATTATTTAAATAAGTAGACAGTGTTAATTTAGGGGAAAAAAAAGAAAAGAAAAAGAAAGAAAGGGAGAAAAACGCGTGGGGTTATGTTAGGCCAGTGACAGCAGAAAAATATTTGACTTTAGTCATAATTGCAACCTTATCATTAATTAATATACCAAAATGTGTAGGCCACACACAGACACAGTTTATTCGTTCCTCACTGTACCATGAGAAAATGGAGTCATGCACAGTCCAGTTAATCAAACATATACGATGGATATATACATCGGTGATCTTATCTTCACTTCACGGCACGGAAGAGACGATGGATGTGTATACTTGTTTGTGTTCACACTTCACGGCACCGCGACAAATCAGTTTGTCAGAGGCATTGGCATGCACTTACAAGTGGAGACTAGTGAGTGCATTACAGACTACATGTCACGACAATTCGGATCATCCACAGGTGGTTACATCCTGATCTCGTGCTACGAGCGAAAGATGAAGGAATGGCTTGCTTCAAAAGGACAAGCGACACCAAGGTTGATAGCTTGCGGTTAAGATGATGGTCTCCTCTGCAATTGTATGGATTTTATGGACGGTCTGCATCAGATCTGGACTATATATATATTCAAATCAGATGGTCGAAAGCAAATTTGGTATCACAAATTGCTCGAACTTTGATCTACTCTCTCAAATCCTTGAATTAATTGCTCGAACTTTGATCTACTCTCTCAAATCCTTGTATTATATATAGAGAGAGAGAGAGAGGAAGGATTCAATTATATTACATTTTTTTTGACACATCTTGACACTATTTTTTTATAGATCAATTTGCGATTTCAAAATCCGAACCGTTCAACATGATCACCATATTAAAATGTGCTTGGAGATCAAATTTTACATTTTTTTTGAATTTTTTTACTATTTATTAAGATGATTACAAAATCGTTGTTTTTCAATGATCTGAAAACAACGATTTTGTAACCATCTTAATAAATAGTAAAAAAAATTTAAAAAAAACATAAAATTTGATCTCCAAGCACATTTTAATATATCCATCATGTTGAACTGTTTGGATCGACTATTTGGACTTTGAAAATGATAGGTGTCAAAATGTGTCAAAAAAAATAATATAAGATGTGGGCTATGGTGAGTTGCGAAGTAAGATGTCATTTTTACTTCACGCTCATATTTTTATTTTGAAAATCTAAACGCCCGATCCGAACCGCTCAACATGTTCTCCATATTGAAATGTGCTTGGAGACCAAATTTTATAATTTTTGGAATTTTTTTACTATTTATTAAGTCACTTTGAAAATCGCTGATCCAATGGTCCAGAATTTTTTACTGTTTTTTACTGTTCACCCGGATCTGAGATTTTCAAAGTGGCTTAATAAATAGTAAAAAAATTCAAAAAAATATAAAATTTGGTCTCCAAGCACATTTCAATATGGAGAACATGTTGAGCGGTTCGGATCGGGCATTTAGATTTTCAAAATGGAGTATGAGCGTGAAGTAAAACGACGTTTTACTTCGCAACTCACCATAGTCAATCTCTATATATATATATATATATTACAAATTAAGTTACGTAACTGTTTAAAAAAATCATATAAAACATTAAGAGTAGAACTAGGGTGTGATGTGCTCACCAAACTCTTTGGTGAACACAACTCTACATAAACTATCGGATTCACTTCAAACGAGATTAATCCAACCGTTGAAACCGATGTACTTTACGAGTGATGGGCGTACATGCAAAATTTTGAATTTTTTGAATTCATTTAGTCTCAAGTCAAGTGGTCAAAATTGAGAATTTTTTGAATGCATTAAAACAACTTCATTTTGGATCATTCATTTTTCATCAATTTTGACCACTTGACTTGAGACTAAATGAATTCAAAAAATTCAAAATTTTGCATGTACATGCATCACTCGTAAAGTACATCGGTTTCAACGGTTTGATTAATCTCGTTTGAAGTGAATCCGATAGTTTATGTAGAGTCAGTGGCGAGGCTAGGATTTGAGTCAGGGGTAGGCAAAAATCGGGTTCAGGTTCGAATAAATTAACGGGTTCGGATTCGGGTTCGGATTCAGGTTCGGATTCAAGACACAATTTAAAAAAATAGCAAGAAATATAAGAAACATGGTTCGGGTTCGGATTCAAGCAAATTTTTGATTTGGATTTTGAGTCAAACTGTACCAATTGATTTGTGACAACAGGTCTTTTGATTACTTTTGGCACTTATGCTGTACCAGTAAGGCTTTCAATTGATTTAAACTTGAGTTTAGTGCTAGTACCGACATGATATATGCTGGTTTAACTTGGTAATACATTATTTACAAGACCAGAAGTATTATGGATCAAAACGAAAATCCAGGGGTAGGCAAAACGAAAATCCAGGGGTAGGCAAACCAAAACTAAAGTCCGGTCCAAAACAAATTTTTTTTTTCCAGGAGTAGGCAAGTGCCTACCCCTGGCCCCATGTAGCCTCGCCACTGTGTAGAGTTGTGCTCACCAAACTATTTGGTTAGCACATCACACCCTAGTTCTACTCAAACATTAATATCACTGCCCATATTTCTGTAAAACATTAAGATCTGAGTGAAACTGGGCAGTGGCTGCCAGGTGTGTAAAACAATAAGATCTGAGTTAATTATAAATAATACCGATCTGATTGGTTCTACAACTTAAAATTTTGAGTTTCAAAATTCAAATGGTTTCATTTGATTCGAGCTGTTCAATTCGATCTAAATATCAAAATATTGCATTAAAAGTAATTAATTATATATTATTATAAGATGCTTTTACTATTATTTTAGATACAAAGAATGATTTGAGTAGTTTAATTTAATCTGTATATATAATTTTTTTTAGGAAATTAAGTTAAAAAAATTAAATATGTTTTTATTATTATTAAATAGGAATCTCAAACTCAAAATTTAAAACCATAATACTAATCAATTGATGTTATGCACAGCTAGGGCTGGCAAAAAAAATTCGTAGCTCGTGACTCGATCGCTAATTTCTTGTTTGTTACTAGTTCGAGTTGTTAATGAGCCAGCTCGTTACTAGCTCTGTTCATATTAAACGAGTTTGAGCTGGACCTAACTTGCTCGTTAGATAGATTTTACGATTTGATTTGATCCGTTGGATGAAAGGTTAGGATTTACGATTTGTTGTTTTTTATTCAATATTCATACAATTTTGTCATTCTACTAATTGCTACGTTTGATGTTTTGTTTGATGAGCTTGTTTCATTCTATTAACTGTACTTAAAAATGAATATATGATACTTTTATTATTATTATTATTATTTAATATATGATAGTAATCCAAATAAAACTCAGCGAGCTAAACGAGTTAGCTTGGTCTAGCTCGCTGCTAGATCAGTCCGATTATGAGCTAAGATCCTAACTCGACTCTTTAATCTCAGCTCGCTCAGTTGTTGTGACAAGCTGATCACGAGTTGAGCCCAGCTCGTTGCCACCCCTGCAGCACAACAGTATAAAGTGACTCACTAACTAGTGATATATGAAACGGATCGAGTTTGAAAACCATCAAAAGAATTTTTTTTTTTTTTTTTTTTTTTCCGGAGTAGTTTGATTCTCTGGTCTGGACGGCGAGCTCAAACTTCTCTTCAGTACTCATTATGCTATGCAATCCATGTATAACAATATCAGGGAAACATAGGTCGTCAATTTTATATCATATAATTTATATTGAGTAGAACTAGGGTGTTCCTAAGTGCACCAAGTCTCTTTGTGATCTCAACTCTAAAATCTATCGAATTGGCTTCAAACGATTAATCCAGACTGTTAAAATTCTTCTACCTTATGAGTGATGTGTCTACATGCAAAAAAATTAAAAATTAAAAATAATTTTGTATAGAGTCAAGTGGTCAAAAGGCTTTCAAAAAATGAATGCATTAAAATTAATTTATAAACCTTCTAATTTTGACCACTTGACTTTATACTAAATTAATTTGAAAGTTTAAAATTTTCACATGTAGATGCATCACTCGTAAAGTAGAAAGATTTCAACGGTTTAGATTTGTTGTTTGAAGCCAATTCGATAGATTTTAGAGTTGAGTTCACCGAGAGACTTGGTGAACTTAGGAACACCCTAGTTCTACTCTATATTGAGTTCTGACATTCTATCGGTTCAATTGTAGAGAAATTTATTATATGACTTAATTTCTTGTTTCAGATAAAGTTTGGCAACCTGAGAAAAAAATTACCCAATAGAAATAAAATGAGTGGAGGCTGGTGGACCAGAATATTTATTTGCGGCTGGTGGAATTGTGCAGAGCCCCACAGAGCGTTCATACATCCTGCCGTGGTTTGGCAACTTGTACCGATCTTTCTTTTTATCTTTCTTTGTTTTTTTTGTTTTTGTTTTTGTTTTTGTGTTTTTTTATAAAAGATCCGTAAACATCTCATTTATGTGAAAGTACATTATATAAAAGCTACAATACTAGTAGCAGTATGTATGTATGAACAGAAAATAAAGTCGGTATGTGCTCAAATTACATATCAGAATGTATATCAGAACGTAGTGGTGAATCTAAACTCACCTACTATTACCAGTACATATAACTAGCTAGATCACTTGTTACATAAGTAAGAAAAAAAATAGAAACAAATAACTTCAAGTTCTTCATGCTTAGATAAAAAATTAGTGAGCTAACAATTATCATTGCTCTCCTTACAAACGCATTGTTTGAAAAACAAAGTGAGCATGAGGTATCGAGAGAAGACATAAACCATGTCCTGTTTTATTAGAAAAAGAGAGAGAAAAGAAAGAAGAAGAAGAGAAGGATCAGGCTAGAGAAGGAAGAAAAAGAAAAACTCATAAAGACAGTGAGAAGAGGAGGGGAACCATACCACAAGCAAACAAGCAATACAAATAACCATAACAAACATATAATATAATAAATTATGTGTATAACTCGTTCTACCCATTCTTTCATTGTCAAAGAGGGGAAGAAGAACTCGGGATAAGAGGAGAAGAAAAACAAACCGCTTGTTTCGGAGAATAAGAGCCCCCAAATGGCAAGAGAGACGAGGCGGTGGCCGAAGCGAAGAGCAGTGGTCAAATCCACTAGGCGGAAGCACCTGCTCAGATGCAGGACAAAGCAAAGAACGGTGATCAGATCCAATAGGTGGAAGTACCTGCTCGGACAGAAGCCAGAGCAAAGAGAGGTGGCCGGATCCACTAGGCAGAAGTACCGAAAGTGGTGACCAAATCCATAAGACAGAAACACCTGCTTTGACAGAGGAACATGACAGAGAGAAGAGGTGGAGCGGAGGAAAAAAAGTGGAGGTGGTGGAGACTAAATCGCCATAGACAATTTGAAAATCGTCTTATCATGGTAGGACAATATTTTATCAAATTCGATTTAAAAAATTAATCAGGTTCAAAATCATTAGATAATCAAGTACTAGATAAAACATGATTAAAAAAAATAGTATTTTTTACATAATAAAATAATAATAATAATAGTATCATTTACATAATAAAAAACAAAAAAAAAATTAAGACTATATACTAGATAGTTAAGTC
The DNA here is from genome assembly GCA_025461125.1 of Carex kokanica. Taxonomy (NCBI): domain Eukaryota; kingdom Viridiplantae; phylum Streptophyta; class Magnoliopsida; order Poales; family Cyperaceae; genus Carex; species Carex kokanica. The sequence continues at coordinate 200,861 of JAJGRX010000923.1, read as the reverse complement.
GATGAAGCGAGGAGCGGAGATCCTCTATGGATTGCAGTTTTTTTTTAACAGAGCGAAGTCGCCTCTCTGTGTTGTTGAGAGCGACGTTTTTCTTTTCTTTGTGCAATTTGTTGAGGAGCGATAGGTCACTAATTGAGTCATGTCCCTAATTGATTTTTTTTTCTTATTACTTTCTAGTTTTGGGCTACAATTTTGAGATTTCGCTAATTGTTTCCGATTTTGAGCTTTCTACATAAAGATTATGATTTTGGCTTTCAAAGTTAGCCCAGATCTCCCCATCCCTCCTCTCTTTTAAAATTTTTGAACTGTCGCTAATCACTCTGGGCTTCACACATAAAAGAAATTCAAATCGTGAAGTGTGAATTGTTACAAAATAATGAAGAATAGGACATTTATTTTCTCTCAGGGTGAGACAAGAATTCAAAATTCAGTATCATGAAAGCTATTTTTTCAAATTCCAAAATAAAGCAGTTGCCCTATAGTATGGTGGGTTTCTTCCTGGCTGAGTAATTGGGGTGCATATACTCTAGTGGTTTGAAAAAACTCGGCTGGTTCAGAACCGGACCGGACAACCCGTGGTTCGGACCCAGACTGGCCTGGACCGTGCTTCAAACCCGGATCGGACCGGACCAAAGTTAGGGACGGATCTAGCACGGGTTTGGTTTGATTTTTTTTCCTAGATCCGTGTAGGACCGGACCGTGGAAACCCGTGGACTCGTGCCGGACCGGACCAAATCCGAACCGTCCCGGATAGAACCGGACCCAACCCGCCCGGACCCGGACCTGGACCCGAATTTGCACCAGACCCACACCAAACCCCGCTGACCCGGACCCGGACCGTGCCTAACCCCTCAGACCGTGCCAGACCGCGCCAAAAAAAAAACCGGCCGAACCTTGGACCGGACCGGACCGTGTTAATTTAGACCACGGTCCAAGCACGGATTTCGGCCAACCCCAAAGAATTGAACCCGTCGGACCCGGACCGTGTAACCCGTCCAACCCGTGTGAACCGTGGACCGTTGGAACCGTGGCCTGGCCGAGTCTGAACTGGAAAACCCTATATACTCTAAGAATAAATAACACTTACGTGCAAAATTAATTATTTATCCATCATCAATATTCGACCACGAGCTAATATCTCAAATTCCTCTTTGATAGCACGGTCACCGGTCACGGATCGAATGGTAACTAATTGGAAATAAGCAGTGTCGTAATGTCCCATATCTCGTTGTCAATAATTCAGAATTTGTGAAGAATTATTCTTAAAAAATGAATAAAGCTCTTAATTATTTTTGCTGTTTTTTCTTTAGTTCTTCATATCGTTAATCTCTCTCTAGCTGGTTACTCATGGATTTTAAGTCCCTAAAGAGAGTCCTTAAGATTTGGGGTAAATTTATCTGGAGGTCACTTAATTTTGTCCTTTGTTATGAATTGATAACTCAAGTTTGATTTGTCTCTCTATAGCCACTAAACTTATAATTTGTCTCAATCAAGTCACTTTATAATTTTTTCATCTATAATATTAACGGAATATTCTCATTCCGTCCAAAACATAACAGAATATGTTCCTTCCATCCAAAATTTTAACGGAATATACTAATTCCGTCCAAAATACTAACGGATAAGTTAGATTTTATTATTTTTTTAGATGAAAAAGTTATATGGTGACTAGATTGGGATAAATTAAAAATTCAGTGACTATCAAGAGACAAATTAAACTTGAGTGATCAATTCGCCACAAAGACCAGAGTTAAGTGACCTCAACGAAATTTATCGTAAGATTTGATTGAGTACTTTGACCGAGTCATGTCGATCGTGTAATTGACTCGGTCAAAAGTATAAAACTTGTCATATTAATTAGTGATTAAAGTACCAAATTAGGCGTTGTTCTCAAAGAATATAATAAGGATGCATACGGAGAATATTTCATTTAGGTCATTAATTTGATTCATTATAATTAGGTTGCAAAATTTTCATTCCATGACTAATCAATCAAAGATTAAAATCATTCAATCCCAACTTTATGTTAGGTGACCGGAATTTGCGAATTTGACAGATTATATTTGGTTTTTTGAAAAAAAAAAAACTAGCTATAAATATATCAGCATCAATACATTATAATAATAAAAAGTATAAATAAAAATACAGCATATTCTAATTAACAATAGCATAGAAAAAGTTTTAACTAAAAACAAAATTTAACAAGATAACGCCTTATTTCTATAATGAAATTACTATTATAGTTATCTAAAAATTGCATGTTATTATTTAAAATAAAATAAATTGCTTTAAAAAATAAATGCAATGGTCGGATCAGATTTTACTCAACTTATTTACAAAATATTTATCCAAATTTTTAATTGTTAGGCTAAATAAAATTCCATCCATATTTAACTAATCAAATTATATACCCATAAAACCATCTAAATCTAAACTCATTTATTCTCATAAAACCATCTAAACTACTCTATCAACTAATCCTACTTATCTCTCTTAGAAACTCTATTACCTCATTTCCCATTTCGTTCCACGACCGGATCCGCTACCGTTCGATAGCCATCGCGCTCCGACGGCTGTATCCGCTCACCGCCGCACTTCAATTGAGATGGGAGTAGAGACTGTACACTCCGAGCAGATCATTAATATTAAAATGTTGACTCATTTTTTATCTAAAAAAAATATTTAGCATTTAAAGCCAAACTTGTGCCAGTCAGGGGGTCTACAGCCATTCAAAGGGTGGCTAAGTCACCCTATGATTTTAAAATTTTGGTTATGTATATTAAAATTTAATTTAATTTAATTTTTTTAGAACATTTTATATAGTCAATTCTCATAAAATATTACATGTTTACTTTTAGTCTATTGGTTAGAGCTTATTTTGTGATTTTGGAAAAAAAAAATTTAGTTCCAAGTACGATATAATTCTTATAACACGTATATCAAAGACGAAAAATTGCTATAAAAATTGTTGAGTGAGCCTATGGTGCTATGCATAGCACGGATGACTAGTGTACTACGGCTTAATATGGTACTTTTAAATATTCTAACGGTCGATCCGACCGTTCAATGTGATAACCATATGAATATGTACTTGCAAACTAAATTTTATATTTTTTCGAATTTTTTTACTATTTTTTCAGATAGGTAGAATTTTGATGGTCCAGAATTTTCAAAAAACACTGATTTTTCTACCTATCTAAAAAAATAGTAAAAAAATTCAAAAAAATATAAAATTTAGTTTGCAAGTACATATTCATATGGATATCACATTGAACGGTCGGATCGACCGTTAGGATTTTAAAAAGTACCATAATGAGCCGTAGTACACTAGCCTTTGGTGCTATGCATAGCACCATAGCCTCACTCAAAATTGTTTCCAATAAAGTGCCAACCCATGAAAATTGTCATGTTGTCATCAGCTTAAAGAATCTGGGGATACCCTTCTGGAGATGATTACCGATTCTCCTCATCCGCTCCGCTGTGCCTGTCAGCTTGTGGGCCGGGGAACTAACAAGTCTCAAGTTTCCTTGTCCGGTTCGTTTATCTTAGGCTTTAGCGCGTGGTCCAAGCCATCGCCAACAGTTACAGTATCCTGGTATAGGGGTGGCAACAAGCTGGCTCAGTTCGAGCTAGGTCCTAGCTCAACTTGTTAATTCTGAACCGAGTTACAGCCGAGCGAGCTGAATCTAGGTCATCCGAGCTAAAACCTCAACTTGAAATTGTCACAAACCAGTCCAAACTAGCTCGCGAGCTGACTCGTTGGATTTGGCTGGATCTTGTTTTAAGAAGAAAATAAATTCTACAAACTTTTTGAATCCAGTTGAACCGAGCTGGACCGAGCTAAACAGTATAAAATGCACACAAAATCATACAAATTCACAAATTGATGCCTAACCGAGCTAGCTTGCGAGCTGGCAAGCAAGCAAGGTCTAATTTGAACTCGTTAATTCTGGACTAAGCTAGTGGCGAGCTAGCTCGTTAACATCTCGATCCAATAACGAACGAGCTGTTAGCGAGCGAGTCAGATGTGAGTCGCGATCGAGCCAAGAGTTTTTTTGCCACCCCTAATCCTGAATTTCCTATTTAGTATTTATGAGGCTGAATTAATTATATCTTAGGTACGTCGAATTCATTCCCGCACACTTTCTATTGTTAATCATTAACGATCAAGTCTGATAAACATATTATTCTTATTATTACATAAATATGTTACGCGTTTTTACATGTAAATGACTGTGTAACAATCAAAGAGCACCTACTTGCTGAGTGCCAAGATGAAGATGCTGCCATATCGGTGACTTTTTATTTTTTCACAAAAACAAAAGAGTTTCGGGATAATATATATTCAAAGATAAGCAACATTGTGGTTCGTTTTACCCAAGTTCTAGTGGGTAGAATTAGAAAAAGAAAATTGGAATGGCCTAAGAAATTTTGTTGGGCCTAAGAAATTTTTTGGGCCGAAGGAATTTTGTTGGGCCCTGACAAACAATGGCCTAATTGTAAGGCCTGAAGAACTTTTAGGCCTTTCTAATTTTCTATTTGTCACAACCGCATTTCTAGATTAACAAATTTAGGATAAGCAAAAATCAGTGACAATAGCCACTTTTCTCAACAAATAAATAAATGAATGAAAAATAAGAAAGTGTACCAACATAGGAAAGATTACATTGTGATCAAATTGTAACTATGGAAAAATTCACGTCATAGTGATATCTTGCAAGATAGAGATGTACCAATTGATTACTAATCTTATAACAGCCTTTTCCGCTATAGTTGATGAGATAATCGAATAGATCAGATCTGATAACAGCACGAGCAATTCAAATTCATAGCAATAAAACAACAGGTTAATATAAATGAATGATTATTGTCAATTACTATTGATTCTAATCATCTACAATTATTTTCTTTACTATAAAATTATTTTCCTATAAGATTGCAAATAAGAAAAAAAAAATAAACAACTATAACACACTAGAGTAAGAGAGAAACTTTAACACTATCCTCACATCTCTAATTAAACCAATAATGAATAATCTATTTCTCAATTAGTCCTCCTAACTTTGGTTCTTCATCAGTTGATTTGAAAGAGTTGTACTCAAGACCTCAAAAGCAGATCTCCAACTTTGGCTGCCCCACCCGCTAGAGAAAACCCTGTACATCACCTTCAATTCTTCAACACTAGCCTTATTGAAAAAGCATTGAAGTGTTAATTGATCCATTTGAAGCTCTTCTGGTGAGGAATTGGAATTGATGTATATTTTCTCATCTTCTATCTTGGAAAGATTGATGTCACCTATCTTTTGAGTTTCCGGAGACTTGGCGATTTTCATGAAAAACTCCTTGGGTAGGGACGCAATGGATTTTGAAGCCCAGTAGTTGGAGCACTGGCAATTTGGGTCCAGAGCCTCCAATTTCTATATAATAAGAAATAAATCAGATTACAAATGAAGTTTGACAGAGCATATAGATTATCCTAAATATAAGGTGGCGTAAATACAACATATTTCTTGTTTAAAATAAACATTGAGGCCAATGAAGCCCAAAAAGAAACATTTTCCCTAACAATAATTAAGCCCCGGTACCAACTAAAGAGAATGATGAAAATAAATTAATGTATAAAGTTCAAGTCAGTTTACCCGAATTATGTTGGGTGAGGTGAAGCCAAACATCTCAAACCCATTGACAGGTTCAGGTGATGCTGCAATGCTTGAAAGCAGTTGCCGAGAGATCTCTCCATCAAGCCTCTCTTTAATCAGATTCCAGCACTGATTTGGGGAGGCTCCAGTAAAGCAAATATCTTGGCTCTCTCCCTCCAGGGTCACCTAACAAAAATAAATTTAGTTAGTACAAGAGAACGGAATCCGGGATTTACATACACTAGAAAAGTTTAGCATTTGTGTGTATCATCTTTCAACTCACTGACAGTCTCATATCTAGGTATATGACTAGTTGTGCAGTAATTTTTTTTTTTTTGTTCTTGAGCATAATGGCTTTCTCACTCTCTTTTAGTCTTTCTCTTACTTATGGTTCACAAAAGAAGAATGATTTAGGCCTGTATTCATAGTGGGTGAATTGACATAGTAGCTGATGGATCAGAAGGATGAATAACACATATCTTAAAGACCAAATGGTACTTGCGAAACCCTAAAGCACCTTTGTCCATGCACTAGAGCTAGTGGTTTTCAAAAAGCATATAAAAAAAAAAATGTTTTTCCTTGCCAGCTACCCAACACACTTAAAGCCATCTTCAATAACCTTTATTCATTAAATACTAACAAGACAACCAAGTCTACTATGCAAATAGCAACCTATCTGGGTTAAAGTTGCAATGCAGATGAAATACCAACCTTAAATAGAGGACCCAGAAGTCCAGCATCCAAAATTTCGCAAATATAATTGCATCTCTTTGCCGGGTCAATGACACTGTGAAACTTTACCCTGCTTTTAAACCCTGCGGATACCCCAATTTTAAAGTTTAAAAATAAAATGTAAGATAAAACATATCTGATAAAAGAAAACTATATACATTTGAATGTGATCAGGTACCTTTAGTGAATATTGCTTCTTTGCAAGACCAATTATTGCCTCGCATCAGCATACCAATCTGAAGTAGCTCAACAGCACAGTGTGAGGTTGGACCTATGTCAACCCCAAATAATTTTGGGCTTGTTTTACGAATTTGCCCCCCATCTGGCTGTGCCAGCTCGGATGAACAAATCAATGACAATGTGGCCCCGCAATCAGAGTTTGATCTAGTACAATCCATCTGAGGTTTTGAGCCTCTCTCTTCCGTGTTTAAGTTGAACACTTTGGTCTCTCTCTGCGGGAGACTCGTACTAAAATCCGAGTTGATTTCTACCCATTTCTTAACAGAAGACAGATCGCCTTCTAATGCTGACAGTAGAATAGTTAACTCCTCCATGTCATACCTAAAAAGAGCAACTCGCTTGCTTGGTTCACATGAGCAGAGAAGTTCAGCATGGTGAAGGCATGCAAATCGGCTTGGGTTGCACTCACACCTGATACTTGAGAAATAGAGGTCATAGAAGCACGAAGAGCATTCTCTGTCAGTTGAAGTATTATCAGTACTCTCCATTCTTCTCCATTGGAAATCACTGTTTAAGTTCTTCCTTGCCTTCCTTTCCATTTCAATCCTCGCCTAAGGGAAAAAAAGAATGGCACTGAAATTGTTAATTTGGAGGTTTTATAACAAGAAGGTCACCACATCTACGGTTGTACTGATACCAGCAAAGAATGTTTTACTAAATTGGTACCGACCAACATGCTAAATGCAAATATTAGCATGGCAAGATCGATCCATATAAGTCCATATAAAAAATAGTATTTCTTATGTATATCACCTTCGGTTTTTAAAAGAAAGCAATTCCAAAAGTAAAAAATCATAAAATACACCAAGTAAATTTGAAACTAATGAATATCAACCCCTTAAAGCTGTTTTTTTCGGCATATACCCTTCAAATTTTGCACTTACAAAAGAACTTTACAAAAACATCTAAAAAGCATATATTACCTTAATTGCCTGGGTGAGAACCCCATTCTTCCCACACGCAGTCTTCCAGGTACATCTCTCTGTCGAACCGTTTCCTTCATGCACCTGGCCCACCCAAATTTCCCTCACAGCTGCCTTTGCAACTTCAAGCAGCAACTTGTCATGAGAAATAGAAGTCTTTCTCTTTTGTTCTCTATACAACTCAACAGCGCATTGACCAGGTGGCAACCAATCAGCAGGTGCCACATTGACAGCCTCGGCACAGTTGAAACCACAATTGAACCCCGAATGATAAGCACGAGGAAAGGTCAGGACAAACTGGCCTGGCCTCTGTACAGCTCGGTACACCTTTACACCTTCAGATTTTAGCACTGTTGGCGATAGCTGTGTTACCTGATTATACAACATTTCCAAAGCATATTGAAAATTTAGAAAAATCAAATAGTGAACTATCAGAAGCTATGAAATTGTTTCAGAATATTAAAAAGTCTTGTATTGTTTAATACAAAATCTGTGAATTTTTTAGTACATGGGGTTGATATGTAACATTACCAACTCATGCAGAAGATGTGGTTGTTCTTCAAACAATTTTGGTAAGTGCTTTCGCATGGCTTCTTCAAGCTTTGTAGCTTCACTTCCTGCAACTCCATACCACACTTTTGGTTCCCCAAAATGCATATAATTCAATGAATACAAGTGATGGTCCTCCACATGCTATTCAGAATACATATATTATCATGATTAATGATGGTGAATTAGAATAAGATATTTATCATTAAAATGCGAGGTGAAATTTTTTGAAATAAGATTTATTTTTAAAAAAGATTTACCCAGCAGAAAGAAGAAAAACACATGCCTACATAAAGCCAAGGCACTACAACACCAGATATTTCTTCTTTTTCGAAAGACAAAATGGATCCAGGTAAACGGGGCAGATTGTTCAGGTTCCAACCCGATAACACATACTTTTCTGACTCGATCGGATAAGAGTTTAATCTTGAACTTGAGCAAGTTGCCTTCAAAAAGCCACTCCCAAATAATACGGTGTCCAAATCCGCACCATAGTGTACCTAGAATTAAATTAGCAAACACATTTCAATGTAAATCAAATTTTACATTTAAATACAATTTCATATACAGCAAATATCTTGTACAACCTTGCAGCGCGTGATAAATATCTTGGGACCCCTAAATTTTGGTAAATTTCACACCTGCTCCTCTAATTATTTAAAGACTACCCATATTACCCCTCTTTTGTTCTTCATGGAGGGAAAGAAACCAGAAAGTGAAGAGTATTGTGGGCCTCTCATGAAGCAAACAGGAAAGGAGGGACTTAGAAAAAACATTTCCATGCTTTGTCAAGTTATATAAACATGATACTTCCAAAGCCTTTTGGATTATGTCAAATATCGCACCTTCTATTTCAAACATACAAAAAGATGATATTAAAATTAATTTTTTAATACCTCAATTTCTTCATCAGCTTCTTCAACTATTCGCCAATATTCTCCTTCTATCTCTTCTACTGAAGGGCTCCACCTCTTCTTTCTCATGTTATTAGTATTATTCTTATCACTATCACTACAACTACCGTCATTTTTATCACTATGACTACAACTAACATCATCCTTTACTCTAAAATGTCTCTCTTTAAATTCGTCAGCAAAATCCTTGAACTCCTCTAAGGTAAAATCTGACCCATTTTGAAAACCGAATTTCTCCTCAGAATCTGATTCATTATCCTCATTCTTATTTTCTGATGAATTTGAATTGTTGTTGTTGTTGTTGTTGTTGTTATTGTTTCTCCTTTTATTCATCCCAAATCTGAATCTCTTTCTCTTTCTTTTTCTCCTCTGTAGACGTGTCTTGAGTCGCTTCTTAATGGGCTCACGGTTTTGGAGCTTGTCCACTTGCTGGACCCGGGTTGTGAACTCGACCCGTTCCCAGAAATCTTTCTCTCTTAAGGGGCATGGTGGGGTCCATGTGCTTGGTGGGATAATGGAGCAGATACCATATTTCTCAGCTTGTGGACGTATGCGAGCAATATACCCCAGTGTGTCTCTGAACTCCTGTAAAAGAAGATCGGTGCATCATAAAAAATCATGCTAAAATGTACAGTTAGAAAATGTTAATAAGCAACAGCAGTTATTATTAAATGTAATACCTCTTCAGTTGGGTAAAAGACTGGGGCCTCTTCAATTTGAGGCCTGCACCCTTCATCGGGTCGCCATTGTGGATGCTCCTACAAAATATTACCAAAAGAATGAACTTACTGATACCAAGGCCATCCCATTTGATTCTAGCCAATGCTTAGTGACTTGATTAAGCACAAAACAGGAAACACAAATGAATAACAATAATAATAATAATAATAAGTACTTCAATATGATTACCAAAGATAAAGAGTCAAATCCCATTCGTTTTCAAGAAAGCATAGGACTGGTACGTATAAAAAGTGTAAAAAATGTGTAATACCCTCAATCTGTACCTTTTCACGCCTTGACCTTTTTGAGCTTGTTGTTGCATCATTACTTTGCTTAGGATTTCTCAAAGAAAGATCCTGCAAGAAAATTTCAAACTAATATAAGAAACATATTCTTTACTTGTTCTTAAATTAACTTGGGAAAAACAAGTAAAAATGTTGGTAGGAAAAAGAACCTTTTTAGTTAACTGAAATTCCAATTCATCATCAGAGCTCATGTCAAAGGCACCATAGTAGACGCCACCACCTCTCTGTCTGAAGTTCCTTTTTTTTGAATTGTTTGTGTCAACCTGCTCGTCAAACTTTGTCTGACCTGTGGAGTCTATTTCAGAGTTGGTACCAACTTTCATGCAGTCTATCATAACCTCCTCCATTGATGTCGTATAGACCCTTTTAACTCAAATCCTGCTAAAATATAAAATATCAATTATATGGTTCTTCTTAGTCTTTTGCTCAACAATTCAAAATAATAGGCAGTTCAGACAAATGCTGGTCCTAATAAGCAGTGCCAATCTACTTGGTGCACAACGGTATCTCTGGATATATATCAAACAAAACAATAACCTAAACGAAATACAATGAATCATGCAAACTACGCTGACAACAATATACATGCTGAGAGTAAAAAGCTGGAAGTACCAGTTGTATGTATCCCTCAATAAGATAACAGTTGCTATTTTGCTACAGTTAACAATTGCTTAAAGAAAACTACAATAAAAAAAAAAAAATTCTACAAAAAGAACTATTTGTAGCACACTAAAGAGTTGAACTATTTGTGGCGTTCTTGATATAAAATTATAAATATATGAATGATGCAATGCCAAGTCATATATAAATAAGGACTCATTATTTATGGAAACAATCAAATACTTCTATTTAAAGCTTTTGCTGGGTTGTCCAAATTAACTCCTTTTTAAACTTTTTACAGGAAAATACAAATCCCAATCATTGTGAATTAAAAGACAATATTTTCCGGTGGCTAATATTTAATACCCAGATTAGATATAGGGTAAGTAAATTCAAAACATAAATAAAAAAAAACAAATATCAGATAAGTATAGCAAGATGTCCGACTGTTGTAATGTATGCAAGACAGGCTGTTTTCAGCTAAGACTCAACAAGAAAAGAAATAGCTAATTTCAGCATATTTACAAACATATCAGAATAACTAGACAAAGGACAAAACCTAAATTCGACAACTTCACAATACATACGTTTTTTGCTAATCAAAAGGGTCAAAAGCATTTAATTGTGTTAAAAGGACCTCCAGTAATTAGTGATATGCAATAGGAGATATGATATTTAAATTGGTACAATGATATCCTAATAGTTTAAAGAATTACATAGAGACTAAACAAAGCAATTAGTAAACAACTTCAAAGAACAAAAAGAAAAAAAATCATAACTGAAACAACAGCGCAGGAAGTTGTCATTTATGAAAAGAACAATTATTCATAAAATTAGACTCAACAAAACCTGAAAATAAACTTTTGAAAAAGTTATACAGAGTAATAAACCAGGAAGCAATAAGGCCATCCCTAAATTCACTGGATAAGAAAAGTTTGAGAAACTCAGAAATAAGAACTGTAACAACAAATACGACCCGAATTCCCACAAAAAAGAACCCAAATGCCGACTTTTCAACCTGCAATCTAAGACCAAACGTCATAGTATACCAGTTTATTTTAAAAAATTCTCAAATATTCAAAATTCCAATATAAAAGGTAGAATTTCTAATAATTGGATTGAGGAACCCGTAATCATTTAAACTACAGATACAGTATGCCCATAATTATACTACTTACAACAACATGGATATTTTTTTTAATTATAACTCTTTTATTATTAAAGACAATGCATGGACGGCTAAACTGATAACCTTCAATTTAAAAATCTAAATCAGTGCTAATCAAACAGAAAGAATCAGACTATTTTGTAGAATTGTGAAAATTAACCAATGAAACATAAAATAAATACCAAATCTAGAAATTGTTGAAAAAGTTGAAAAAAAAAAAATATACCCCCTGACAAATCCTTTAATCATATTTTAATCTGACACCAGATCAGAGATCCAAATGCAAATTATCCCCAACTACAACGCACATCAGTAGTAAATACCTTATAGAATTTTTTTTCCTAAACCTAATATTTTGAAACTACAGATCTACGGTCTGTCATCTCAAAACATACTATATTACGGAATTAGCACAATAGAGTCAAAACCGAGATAATTGATGTATAAGGAATCAAACAGGAATTACCAGCCTAAGTAATAGGTACTTCAACTCATCTACCAATGTGTTTGATCGAATTCAAATAACATGCAACAACTGTACCAGGCAGAGATTTAACAGACTAAACAAATAGTAATTCAAAATCAATTGGGGAGGAAACATCGGTACAAATCTGACCTTTTCAGAAGTTTGAAACGAAGCATCAGGAGAAGCCCAAGGCTTGAAACGGTGCCTTATTTTATAAAGGCGATTACGAGAAGAGAGAAACTCTCTCTCGTCGACTCTCTGTTTCTAGGTATTAGGCGTTTGTTTCTTTTTTTGAAGGATGCTACAATTTGATTTTTCCTTTAATTATTTGGCTAATTATAGGAGCCCTTGTATGTGCCAGTTAACCGCTCGCGCGATAAGGCACGAGGGAGATGGGGTCAAACAAACGGAACACAGAGAAGAGCACATAAATTCACTAATTCGGATTCTCTAAAGTAACTCAATTTTTGAGTTTAGATCAGGACCATCTGATCCGTTCCAGCGCGAGCCGGATTGGCCCGAATTTCTGATTGGACGGTCCGGATCAAAAATAAAAATTGAGTTATTTTAGGGGATACGGACTAGGCTTTAACTGAAACCTCGAATCCAACCAACAACAAAAGACAATAAGCTCATTTTTTTTTTATGTCCTAGATTTGGATTTCGTGTGGCCTGATGCCTGAAGTTAGCTGTTAATTTTCTTTCTATCTAAAGCATTTTCTAATGTAATATGAACAGGTGGAAAAATGTACAGATTTTGTAATTTTTTTATTTTTTAATGTCCGGTCACAGACTCACAGGAAGATTGCATTTTTTGATATATTGTAGTGAAACGCATTCTTTTGAGTAAATGAATTTCAACCGTCTGATTTTAAACGGAGCCAATCCAGCTCGTGTCTATAACATAGGGTGCCCTTTAATATTAGTGCAGATCTAGTTTGCACGAATCTTGAAACATATTAGACAGTTGAGATTCATTAACACAAAAGATTCTCTTTTGAGTTAATGCAGAGGATATGAATTCTTCTTTGAGACAATATAATGTTCTGTTAGGTAGTATAAAATTTTCAATTAAGAACCTCCAAATTTTTTTAATGTGATCATTATTGTCTTAATGTTTCTTTGAAGAAAATTATTGTCTTAATTTTTAAACATCAAAATAAATATTAGACATGATTTTTTTTAATAATTCTATCACAAATTAAAATTTATAAAATATTGAGACTAACGCATTTAATTTAAGGGTGCCCATAATAACAACATCACCATATGTAAATAGCATGTTTTCTTTTAAAATTTTCAAAAAAAATTCATTCTGATAAATTAGAGATCTATATTATCACTGGCGGAATCAATTTCTGTGTTTCTTATTTTATTTTATTTTTCTATTGAGACACAATTCGTACAAACTTCCATGAAAAAAAAAAAGTATACATGAAATTCAATAGAAGTTGTAATTTTAAATAAGAGAATAATTTTATTTGACATTATAAATAGCAAGATTTTTTTATTATAGATGTGCATAATTATAACTTGCCATATTCATTATGCTCCATTTTGGTAACTTGCAACCTTAAAAACTTAGTGTATTGTGATTGCTAAAAATAAAAATAGTAATTGTTTAAATAATATAATAAAAGAGTAGGGTTAAAATGTACTATCTATATCTCGGTTTTCAAAGTTCAAACAGTCGATCTGAACCGCTCAACATGATATCCAGAAGCAGTGTTTTTGTACCTATCTAAAAAACAGTAAATAAGCGGTGCATTGGCTGATCACCGATACGGCATTAGAGATAGAGAATTGGCGATTATATATTTAGGAAATAACTAGGGGATCTCGACAAGGGGTTGAGATGAGTGTCAAACTAATTCCTTTGTATAGGTGTGAGAGTTTGTAATTTGTATATTTAGGATCTGTAAATAAATTTCTTTTATCGATATATATGTTGTCGACAATTGCCGACAACTATAAAAAAAAATAGTAAATAAAATTCCTAAAAATATAAAATTTGGTCTCTAAGCACATTTTAATATGAAAATCATGTTGAGCGGTCCGGATCAACTGTTTGAACTTTAAAAACAGAGATAAAGATGTGGGATATGGTTAGAGCCCAAAACCAATAGTGTATTTTAACCCTGCTCATAATACTCATAATAAAATGAATTCATGTTATTGCATAGTGATGAATGTCATAGGATTTCAGAATCTCCTAATTTTATACATTACTTCGAATATAGTTTAATGTAAAAAAAAATTGAGACAGCGTACAAAGAGAAAAAAACTTATTTGATACTATAAATAACAAAATGTTATTGTAATACACTTTTGTATATCACATTCATATCACTACACCACATTTTACTACAATTTTCATAAGTGTCTTAGAATATATCTTAGTGGTATAGTCTTTAAAATTTATAGCTGTTAATTAATACTTGAAATATATCTTAGTTGTCTTTTTTTTCTTAATAAAAGCTGGAGGTCAAGTTACCAAACTATTTAATATTTACAAGAGATTCTCCCATTCAGATTTCGAACATGCAATCTCCTACACGGAGTATATTGTCTTTACCACTAGATTAAATATTGGTTCTCTAGATAATCTTAAGTATATATATTTTATTATGAAATTTACTGTTTTATATCTTTCAATATGTGTCTTATATCTATGCATATTTCATGAAAATCTAATTTAGAGCTAAATCAGGTACAACACATTGCGCATGAATCGCATGATTCAAGTAAAAAACAAAGAAACCTTTGCTCCGCATACAATGCTATACAGGCCTGAAAAACAGAAGTTTCTCAAATTAGATGTCTCCAATTTCCTTCATGTCCCTAGGTTTTCATTATTTAAAGATGGAATTGCTAACTGCCGCCAGCATCTAAATCACGGATCCGTATCCTCTGCATTAACTCTAAAGGGAATCTTTTGAGTTAATGAATTTTATCTATCTGATTTTAAATTGAGCCAATCTGACTTGTGTTTATAACATAGGAGCCCTTTAATATTAGTGCAGATCTAGTTCGCACGAAACTTAAAATAGATTAGACAATCGAGATTCATTAACTCGAAAGATTCTCTTTTGAGTTAATGCAAAGGATATGAATTCTCTAAATCACCAGAGAACCTCAGTGTTTGACCAAGGCAGGTGAAGTTTCTGAGTGTATAGTAAAGGATTTCGTATTCTCTGCATTAACTCAAAAGGAAATCTTTTGAGTTAATACATCTCAACTATCCGATTTATTTTAAGATTTGTACGAACTAGATCCGTACTAATATTAAAGGGTTCCTATATTATAAGTAGGAATTTCCTTTTGAGTTAATGCATCTTGATCATCCAATTTATTTTAAAATTTGTGTAAACTAGATCCGCACTAATATTAAAGGTCCCCTATGTCATAGACAAAAGTTGGATTGGCTCTGATTAAAATAAGATGATTGAGTTTCATTATCTTATCTTTTGAGTTAATGCAGAGGATACGGATTCATAGTAAAGTGCCATTGTACGTGTAATAATGCAAACCTTGCATCAATTTTGGACTTATTGACACGTGGATTTGGGTAGAGTTAATACCACTCAATGGAATAATACATGCTATTTTTTATGATAAACAGTAATTATCATAACGTGAGAAGAAACATTAATCAATCCAAGAATTTCTCTTTAATTTTCTGATTTCTGATATCAGCAAATCTAATCCAAGAATTAGACAAGCTACCGACGTCTCCAGTATTGTATAAATGGAGAGGACCTGGTTGACTGGAACAGCAAGGAAAGTACTACAGAAGCGAGGGAAATTCATTCCGTGTTTTCTCGGTAATAAAAAAGCTGTTACCCTCATACCCCTGTTACATGCGTCGGAAGAATACCGTGGGCCCACACACCAAGCGTTTAAGATTCGTGCAAATCTCGTCAAGATATTTTCCTTTTGCGAACTTTCCAAGTTAGGATCCGAAACAGCTATTGGATCGTCTGTGACGAACCTCTCTGTTAACATTAATGTCATACTCAATTAATTAGCATGTAAACAGATGTAATACCAGCTACATTGCTAAAAATTAGTCATTCAATACTTTATAGATCATTTAGAAAAAATAATTAATGTTTAATAGTGATAGTATAATTGTACAGAAATTCACCATACAAATTATAACATGGAATCTTACACAAAGGAATTTCAGTTCCTAACTTGGGAAACGGGACAGACCGTACTGAAATAAATTAAAAAAAAAAGGAAAAAAATCAAAGGGGAGAGAGAACAACAGAGAAGGAACCTCACATAGCCACATAGGTGAAAATTTTCTTTTCTGATATGTCGTACTGGTAGGAATTAAGGCCCATTTATAATTACCAAGAAGATGAAGGCCCATTTATAATTACCAAGAAGATGAAGGCCCGTCTATTAGATCTTTCAAAAGCCCAACATAAATTTTTAAAAGAAAATGCATACCCATTTCAAGCTTGAAAAATTGAAGCACTATTACTCGGCCTGCGAACTGAGAACAATGTTGGAAAAATGAATAGCGAGAAAGAAGGTTGCAAACGGGTTGGATTTTATCCGACTATATCTGAAAATTAGATATGGATATCTGAATATCCGTGCAAATATCCGTGCGGATATGATTTTAAATTTTAATTATGCGTATTTGAATAGTAGATATATACTATATAGTTTAATATATATTATGAAAAAATTTATGTTATTCATTATTTTAAAAAGCGGATATCCGTATTCGTATCCGTTTAATATCTTATCCGTATCCGTATCTGAAAGATAAAAGCGGATACAAATATGGTTTTACCACTATCCAATCCGTATCCGATCAGTTTGCACCCCTAAAGAAGCGGATTAGCATCTAACGGTCAAAATTCGAATTCAACAATATCCAATTTCTTTATGTGCAATTAAATACAATAACTGCAAAGTGCAAACATATCCAGAAAAATAGGTGGGGTTTTTGTCCAAACGGCTTTGAACAAAGTCTCATCCAAAGTCTGACCTAAATCGTCCGATCTGCATCAAAATTCGTATAAACATTTAGATTCAAAGAGTCATTTAAATTTTTTAAGTTTTAAATATATTTGCACGAATCTCAATACAAATCGAACGTTTAAGTTTGACTTTGAACGAGGTTTTGTCCAAAGCCCTTTGGACAAATCCAATCCCCAGAAAAATACAACACTGTAATGGATGAGTACTGAGAAAAGAGGAAAGGATATTATCCCAAAATAAATAGCAAAAATTTGGTACTTTTATGTGCTTTGAATTAGTTTCCTACATATTTGATCCAATGAATTTAGACACATATCATATTTATTTTTTGTGCATATTGCTGCTATCAGTACTGCAGCTCTTCTGTAATATACTTTTACATTTAATAATATACCTACTGGCTTTTTACCACACAAAAAAAAATTACTTTCGTACATCTCAGTTATGGTACAATAGCATGTAAGGTTTAACTTAAAAAAATTTAATTTGGAAACAATGGCATGTTCTACTCGATATCGAGGGAGATACACATTTCATTACATAAAATACTCGATCGATCGGAATCCTTAAGTTATGAATAGTGCAGAATTTATTCGTTTAATTATATGATCAAAATTTCATCCAGAAATTTTTAAATATACTCTTGCCAAAAAAAAAAAATCAGAAGACCACAAAATATGAGAAATTCTATATTTACCAAGGCCGCAACGACAAATGGCGGCTCTAGAAACCGCCATATGTTGTTGCGTCCTGCAAAAAAAAAAAAAAAAATCACCTTATTATAGTGAAAATTTATTGATTTTTTTAATAATTTTCAAAAATAGAAAGAACAACTAATAATTTGAATATGTTAGAAAGAACATCAAACAAAATAGATAAAATATCTTATAATTTAGATGTACTAGAAGAACTCCGAAACATTTTTCAAGTAGAATTTTTTCCGGCTATAAAAAAATTAAATTATTCTTGTTGTTTTACTGGAAAAAAATAAAAATGCTTTGGATCTAAATTATTAATTCCGATTCAAAAGTCACTTCTAGTAAATAAAGAAATTATCGTGATCTTTCTAGTACATTCAAATTATAAGATACTACATCTATTTTCGAAAAAAATTAATTTAATATTTCGTAGTGATGGCAATTTTTTTTCAAAAATAGATAGAGTATCTTACAATTTGAATGTACTAGAAGGACCACGATAATTTCTCTATTTAATAGAAATGACTTTTGAATCAGAATCAATAATTCAGATCCAAAATATTTTTATTTTTTTTCCAGTAATATACCAAGAAATAGTTTAATTTGTTTTACAGTTGGGAAAAATCCTGCTTGAAAAATATTTCAAGATGTTTTATCTATTTTGTTTGATGTTCTTTCTAACATATTCAAATTATTAGTTGTTCTTTCTATTTTTAAAAATCATTAAACAAATCAATTAAAACTCAGCGAAATATTTGGAAAATTTTGGTAATGGGGGACCGCAACGACAAATGGAGGCCTCCAAAGAATGAGTCCGCCATTTCACGTTGCGGCCTAGGTAAATATTGAATTATCACAGATTAATGGTCTTTTGGCTTTTTTTTGTGAAGGGTATTTTTAAAATTTCGGTTTTTCATCAACATATCTTCTTATAGTCTATAAGTTATAGATGAGATAATGTGCAAGTTTTGGTAAGAAGATGAAGACATGTTCAGATGTCAAAAGATTTCTCATGATCAAGAAGATGTTCTATATGTTCTCGATTTCTTTCAACTATACAAGATCACAATCTCTAAGATTACCTGTAGTTTAAATTTGAGTAAATATATGTATTATTTCCTACAAAGCAGCATGCCATCTGATATATATATATATTTACAGTACCACACTTGCTAAGGGAACTTTTCTTGGACTAATTAGGTCTCTCACAACGAGGAGTGGGAGCAGATACTAACTTTAAGAAATACCCTGCTACAGGTTTGTTCTGTATTTACTTATGTATATCTGATAGTTTTGTACTGTACCAGCAAAGGCTGCTGCATTCACTTTTGTATTCCCCTTTTGTTTAATATATTATTTTCTTTAATTTTGTCCTCTTTTTATTTTTTGCTGAAATACAAAACCCTAGCTGATGGCATTGATAGTATGAACATTTTTCTAATCTAAAAATTTCAATTTAAAATCGTTTCTATTGAACTGAATTGAAGCTGTATATATTTTGGTTCTAACAGTTGTGATGACTTGCATAACTGGAGAGAAGGAGAAAGCGCTCCAAATGGAGAGAATATACGTTGCTGTGCGCGCGAGGCCTCTTCCGCTGGAGGAATTGAAGTCCGTCCGTGGCAAATCAACGCCAATTCCATTTCTCTCTCCAAT
Source organism: Carex kokanica (assembly GCA_025461125.1). Classification (NCBI taxonomy): domain Eukaryota; kingdom Viridiplantae; phylum Streptophyta; class Magnoliopsida; order Poales; family Cyperaceae; genus Carex; species Carex kokanica. The sequence continues at coordinate 181,250 of JAJGRX010000923.1, read as the reverse complement.
CAGTCCCATAAATTCGAATTTGGTATAGTTTCGCTCCTTGTCTGTCTCTAATTTGTTCAAATAAATTTATGTAATTTGTAGTTGTTCTCACTAAGTATTTATCTTTTAACTCATTAACTGAATTGATGTTGGTTTATTATGTTTGTATTGGCAACAGATAGATTTTTTTCAGAGAATTGCAAAACCAAGGACGTCTATGAAGCTCGAACTAAAGACATTGTAGCTTCAGTCGTTTCAGGATTCAATGGTAATTAAATTTATTAATATTTGATGGTTAGATGGAAACCAAAAGTAATAACTCAGCTACATTGAACATTTTCAAAATATCAATTCTCCACTGTAATATGTGAAATATCTGTAGAGCCCTACATAACACAAGAAATTATGCTTGTACCCCTTGAAAGTGAGAGAAGTGTTTATGCATTGTTGAATTACTTGAATACCTCCATTTCACTGTATTTAAACCCTAAACCCTAAACAAAAGAGGGAGAAATTTTTGTTTTCTTTTTATTTCTTGGAAAAAGAATTGAACAGAATTTGATGTTTTTCATGTTTTACCCATTCCACTGTTTTGTTATTTGCGGTTTTGATTTGTTGTCTTTGGATGATGACATACAAGTACCATTTTGCATATGGGCAAACCAGCAATGGTAAAACACATACTATGAAGGGGTCTGATGCTGAGCCAGGAATAATCCCCCTAGCTATCCAAGACCTATTTCATACAATTCAAGAGGTCCGTTATTTTATGTTTTTATTTTGGAATTTTGAAATGAATCCTCTAGAATATGTACGTATTTCACATTCTAGTTTACCAATTGACACGAATACCCTTGAATGAAGGACAAATGTGTATTCTAGAAATGTTAATTAATGTGTTAATTGTTCTTGGTTTTAGTTTTCACATTGAGTAACAGACTTTTATGTACAGAAGATCTCCTAACTTTTTATTTTAATTTGGGCAAATTATTGGAATCTTATTTTTATTCTTACAGACCGGAGATAGGGAGTTCCTTTTACTAATGTCATATACGGGAGTTCCTTCCTCCTTTTATTCCTCCCTCCCTCGCTCTAGTTATACAATTATGTGTGTGTGTGTGTGTGTGTATCTATTTACAGTACCACACTTGCTAAGGGAACTTTTCTTGGACTAATTAGGTCTCTCACAACGAGTGGGAGCAGATACTAACTCTAAGAAATACCTTGCTACAGGTTTGTTCTGTATTTACTTATGTATTTCTGATAGTTTTGTACTGTACCAGCAAAGGCTGTATACATTCACTTTTGTATTCCCCCTTTTGTTTAATATATTTTTTTCTTTATTTTTGTCCTCTTTTTATTTTTTGCTGAAATAAAAAAACCCTAGCTGATGGCATTGATAGTATGAAAATCTTTCTAATCTGAAAATTTCAATTTAAAATCGTTTCTATTGAACTGAATTGAAGCTATATATATTTTGGTTCTAACAGTTGTGATGACTCGCATAACTGGAGAGAAGGAGAAAGCGCTCCAAATGGAGAGAATATACGTTGTTGTGCACGCGAGGCCTCTTCCGCTGGAGGAATTGAAGTCGGTCCCATGGCAAATCAACACCAACTCCATTTCTCTCTCCAATCAGTCCCATAAATTCGAATTTGGTACAGTTTCGCTCCTTGCCTGTCTCTAATTTGTTCAAATAAATTTATGTAATTTGTAGTTGCTCTCACTAAGTATTTATCTTTTAACTCATTAACTGAATTGATGTTGGTTTATTATGTTTGTATTGGCAACAGATAGAATTTTTTTCAGAGAATTGCAAAACCAAGGACGTCTATGAAACTCGAACTAAAGACATTGTAGCTTCAGCCGTTTTTTCAGGATTCAATGGTAATTAAATTTATTAATATTTGATGGTTAGATGGAAACCAAAAGTAATATCTCAGCTACATTGAACTTTTTCAAAATATTGATATGTGAAATATCTGTAGAGCCCTACATAACACAAGAAATGATGCTTGTACCCCTTGAAAGTGAGAAAAGTGTTTATGCATTGTTGAATATCTCCATTTCACTGTATTTAAACCCTAAATCCTAAACAAAAGAGGGAGAAATTTTTGTTTTTTTTTCTTTATTGAAAAAGGAATTGAATAGAATTTGATGCTTTTCATGTTTTACCCAATCTACTGTTTTGTTGTTTGTTGTTCTGATTTGTTGTTGTTTGCTATTTCACATTCTAGTCTACCAATTGACACGAATACCCTTGAACGAATGACAAATGTTTATTCTCGAAATGTTAATTAATGTGTCAATTGTTCTTGGTTTTAGTCTCATTGAGTAACAGACTTATATGTACAGAAGATCCCCTAACGTTTTATTTTAATTTGGGCAAGTTATTGGAATCTTATTTTTATTCTTACAGACCGGAGATAGGAAGTTCCTTTTACATGTCATATGTGGAAATCTGTAATGAAGAAATAAATGACCTATTAGCACCAGAGCACAGAAAGCTCCAAATTCATGAGAATATTGAGGTATTGTACCGTATTAACTCAACTTTTGTTTCTTTCCCTAGAATTTATGCATTCCCTAAATTTAATAAAAGTTTATGAGAATAACCAACCCTTCATTATTTTGGGAAAAGCTTGCATAGAGAAAATCTTTTTCATTTTATTTTGTAGCAAGTGGCGAGGCCACATAAGCAGGGGTAGACACTTGCTTACCCCTGGAATTGATTTTTTTTTTTGGGCCAGGCCTATTTTGATGGTTTGCCTACTCCTGGTTTTTAGGGTTGCCTACCCCTGATTTTCAGAGCCCAACAAAGACGTGGAAAGTCCAACAAAAAAAAAATGCGGATCCCAGCAAAGACGTAGAAAGCCCAGACGCGGAGCCCAGCAAAAACGCATAGCCTAGAAAAAAAAACACGGAGCCCAGCAGCAAAAATGCGGAGCCTACCCCTGGTAGAGAAGGAAATACGTGACACGCCGTGACGTGACGTGACAAACACGCCGTGATTTGGTCACGTGACGTGACGTGACGTGACGTGACGTGATCAATGTTTTTTTTTTACGTGACGTGACGTGACGTGATCAAAATAGTGGCAGACGATCACGTCACGCGAATGGTCACGTCACGCGTAGTCACGCCGTGACTACACGTGACGTGATATGACGTGACATAAATTAGTCACATTGAACTTTTTTTATATTTAATTTAAATTGTTGAAAATTCAGAAAAAAATGTATCAAAAAATATGAAAATTATAAAATTTGTAAAATAAGTAAATAATGTTGCAAAAATTAACTAGTAAATAATCTAAAAATTGCCAAATTTTTTGGATAAAAGATATTTAAGCCCGTTTGGCCGTTTCATTAAGAAACATAGTTTTTACAAACAGCCACAAAAGAAAAGTCTGAATATACTATGAATATACTACAGAAACATAGCCTAATAGTGCTTTTAGTACAAGCCAGCCAAGCAATCCGTGACTATGCGTGTTTACGTGATTACACGTGACAGTACGTGATCACGTGATGTGTTTTATAACGTGACATGACGTGACGTGATCACGTGATGTAACGTGACGTGATTAGTTTACGTAACGTGACGTGACGTATAATTTTTGTTAAATACAGTCATGTCACGCGAATAGTCACGTCACGCAACACGTGAGTCACGTCACGTAATCGACACACGTGATGTGACGTAACGTGACGTTACGTGACGTGACTGATCACGCCGTGACAAATTTCCTTCTCTAACCCCTGGCGACAAGCCCAGACACGGAAAGGAAAATCGCCGCTGCGCAAAGGAAAAAAGAAATCGCCACCTCCGCCTGTGCACGCCTGTGCACGCCTGACGCGTTAATTTTTTGAATTGTGTCTTGAATCCGAACCCGAACCCGTTAATTTATTCGAACTCGAATCTGATTTTTTGCCTACCCCTAGCTCAAATTCTAGCCTCGCCACTGTTTGTAGCGGAGGTTAATATTTTCCATAGTAATGTTAATAAAAGAGTATTGTAAAGCAAATTAAATTACATATAAAAAGTACAATTAATGTTAGGTTCATATTGGAGGGAAAAATTGAAAATTGGAGGGAAAAATTGGAGGGTACTGAGCTTAATGACTCATGCGATGCAGTCCGGGTGTCTGTTTTGGTATAAAAAAATATTATTCAAATTCTTACCAAATGACTAATATCCCATCTGATTTTGGAAAGACTGAAATATATCTGTATGTATGTCTATATATATATATATATTTAACTTGGTAGAAGCTAGCAAGAAATGCCATCTGATATTCAATAGACAATAACATATTCCAATTTTTTTTAATCTAGTTAGGCATATATAAAATTAACAATATTATTCTTATCAATTAATAAATCTAAAATCTATTAGTTTATTATTGTATTTTATTATATTTGACTAAAAGCTCTATTTGGTTCATAAATTTTGAATTATTTTTAAATATATTATTTACATATTATAATTCAATGCTGTATAATTGAAAACAACATTTCAAAAATATTGCCTTAAATTCAGACCCTTTCATACACTTTACAATGTCTCTGACGATACCATCAATGTAAGTACATCATTATCATCATTAACAAAATTCAGATTAATTCCAAGTCCAAATCAAATGGTATTTGGCTTCTAGTAACATTGCCTAATTATGCCACCTGTTAAGAAATAAGAGGTGTATATACTTGTCATGATAACAAAAATTGCTTTCATATTTTTTTAATAGAAAAAGACTTTTTTTAATATGAATGTTGATGTAACTCGGAAAAAAATTGATTTTTTTTAGATAAAGATAAAATCAAAAGCTTTCTAACATTAAATATTGACAAGAGTTTTTTTTTTTTTTTTGCTGAATTTTAAACTCGGGATCTCTCACGTATAGAGTATTGACTTGATCACTAGACTAAAAATTAATTATTCATCAAATAATTAAACTGTTTTTGTCATTCCTTTTCTAATATGTTATTTCTTTTTTATCCTCCATTTAAAATTATACCCTTTTAACTAATCAGGAGCTGGTTTCAAACATATTACAATAAAGTAAATATTTCAATGGGAATTTCAGTTTTAGTTCCTTAAGCTATCAATCATGATTTAATTATAGAATATGACCATTTAAAATATGAATGTTGGTTCAATCATGAAAACAGTTGTCTTAGACTGATTTTACCATCTTGTCATTTCTTTTCTAAATGTTCTTCTTTTGAATCATGCATTTTACTTCTTAACTAATATGAGGAACTTGATCCCACATATTACCTAAAATAAGGACCTGTTCGGCTGTTTTTACTGTTCGCGTGGGAAAAAAAATTCACTCAGAGTTCATTTTTTTTTCCCACGTGAACAGTAAAAATTAGTTCAAACTTTGCCCATTCTCGTCCGCCGAACAGGCCCTAAATGTTTTGATGTGGATTTCAATTTTAGTTTCTAAAGCTATCACACATGATACTGTTGCTGATCTAATTTGTCAATCAATTCTAAAATGTAACAATCTCGAATTATTTTGATGAGTTACAGAAGTACATATATGAGACAAAAAAATCTTAAAGATCTTGGTGACAATTTTTTAATTACTTGCTTGATATTATTTTTTATTTGAATTTGTTCTAATATAGATAAATATTTATACACATAATGTCTCGAAATTTTTATTTATACCATTTTAAAAAAAAAATAAACCAAAACACCACAAATTATGGGGAATTTGAAAAATATCAGGGCCTCCAAACCAATCTGCGGCCCCATTCTTGGGGACCACAGATTGGCTTGGAGGCCCCTCAAAAACCTAAATATATTTAATATTACAGTGCATTTTTGGATTTTTGAGGGACCGCCAAGTCAATATGCAGCCCCTCAAAAATGAGACCGCAGATTGGCTTAGAAGTCATGATATTTTTTGAAATCCCTACAAAACATATTTTTTTGGTTTTTTTTTTTTTAATATGGTATAAATAAAAATTTCGGCATAATGTCACTAACATAATGAAGTTGACCATCAAAAGAATTGATTGTAATTCCATTTCGATGCCTTGTCAGCATGATGTGCCCCAAATCATACTTTAACTGATGAGATGGAAGGTTAAAAAAAAAAAAAAAAAACGCACGAGTGGAACTGAAAATGATGATTTCCAAATTGTACGTTGAATAAGTCAAAAGTTTTGACTTTAGAATTTAGAACTTGCGTATTTGACAACTAAATCTCCTTTCGAGTTAGATAACCTGTATCTTTCGATCTATCGCTCTTCACCTACTTCAACCAATACAATCCGTATTAAATAAAAATATTATATCTGATGTATTCCTCTATGATATTCTTTTAATTTTAAAAGAAAAAACCCAGTCCTGCCCTTCTGGTGAATTCTTCTCTCCCAAAATTAATCACTTTCTGACAACTATTAAAAAAAGAAGAAGGGAAAATAGGTAATGTAGTCTAGTGGCTTGAAAAAACCCGGCCGGTCCAGAACCAGACCGGACAACTCGTTGTTCGGAACTAGACCGTACTCCAAACCCAGACTGGACCAAGACTAGTGATGGGTCTAGCATGAGTTTGGTTCGATTTTTTTTCTAGATCCGTGTAGGACTGGACCGTGGGAACCCGTGGACCCGTGCCGGACCGGATCGAACCAAACCCGGACCCAACCCGCCCGACCCCCGTAAACGTCGGACCCGTTCTAGACCCGCGCCAACCCCAGCTGACCAAGACCCGGACCGTGCCTAACCCCCCGGACCTGCGCCAGACCGTTGCAAAAAAAAAAACCCCGGCCGAACCTTGGACTGGACCCGGACCAGACCGTATTAATTTGGATCACGGTCCAAGCACAGGTTTCGGCCGACCCCCAAGAATTGAACCCGCCGGACCCGGACCGTGTAACCGGCCCAACCTGTGTGAACCATGGACCGTTGGAACCGTGGCCCGGCCAAGTCTGAACCTGACCGGACAGGCCCGGACCGTTTTCAAAACCCTAATGTGGTCCGGGTGAGGATTAATTCTTTAATAGTCATGCCATCATAATTTTGAGGTATTGTAGGCCCTAGAATGAAAAACCGTTTATTATATTATTATTTAAGAAGGTACACATTTGGCATAGTATTATATACTTAGGCTAAAGGCTAAATGTACACCTCACCTTGACAATACTGAGTTTTTGGGATCCGTATGCTCTGCATTAACTCAAAAGAGAATCTTTTGAGTTAATGAATTTCAACCTTCTAATTTTAAACGGAGCTAATCTGGCTCGTGTCTATAAAATGGGAGCCTTTTAATTTTAGTGCAGATTTAGTTCGCATGAATCTTAAAACAAATCGGACAGTTAAGATTCATTAACTCAAAAGATTCTCTTTTAAGTTAATTCAGAGGATATGAATTCGAGTTTTTGACCTTTGACCAAGATTTTGAATAAAACATTTGCAGTATATACCTTTAATAAAATTAAAATAATAATATGTTCATGCCTATTCACTTTGTTGGAAAATTTGGTAGATGATTAGCTTTGTCTTCTGCTGAGCACTCAAATGTTGACTTATAACAAAATAAAATTAATAAGTTAATTATTGTTTTAAGTATCAAAGCAGTTAAAAGTTTACTTTTTTGTCCCGGAAGAAAAAAAAAATTCAAAACCAAAAGTCACATATTAAACATTTGTGTCAATTTCTGGAATTTAAATTTACTTACTAATCTCTTGGATTTTCTTCTTCTTCTTTTATTTTACATTTGCAATGATTCATATTAATATGAATATGTAATTGAAAAGGACTTAATTCACTAGGTTGGTTTGAGAGAGACACTAACGTTGCTCTCCAATGATCCAATCATTAATCATAGAACGGACCTACCAAATGAACTATATAATTTGAGTGATGCTTCTATGGACATAAGGATCTATTTGTAAAATGAACATATTTTCATTTTTAAAGTTCAAACAGTCGATCCGACCGTTCAACATTATCTCCATATTAAAATGTACTTGGAGGTCAAATTTTACATTTTTTTTGAATTTTTTTTTACTATTTATTAAGTATTTTACAAAATTCAATGGTCTGAATTTGGCTAGTTTTTGTAAAATACTTAATAAATAGTAAAAAAATGAAAAAAAATGAAAAATTTGACCTCCAAGTACATTTTAATATGGAGATAATGTTGAACGGTCGGATCGACTATTGGAACTATGAAAATGAAAATATGTTCATTTTACAAATAGGTCCTTATGTCCATAGAAGAATTTGCCATATAATTTTATAATTTCATGAAATACAGAAATTAAAAGTAGTTTTGACGGATGAAAATAATTAACAAAAAATGAAATGTGTTCTCCAATAATTCACAGCCGGAAAATGGGCTTGTATATATCGTTTTCTATCAACATTAATTGGCACTACTTGCTGGTTTTAATTATCCAGAAAAACAGTATTTTTAGGTAGAAATGTTATCAAATTCATGCATCTTAGAACAACATGACAAAAACGTAGCTATCAGTTGGGATAAGTGATAGCAAAGGGGCTTTCGGCTGAAATGATGATTCAAATTGATTCAAATTGGCACCGTTATCAAATTCATGCATCTTATTCTGTTTGGCTCTTTCTCTTTTTATTTGTTCCTGCACACTTAAATTTTTTTTAAATGTAGAAATATTTTGCTAAAATGTCTGGTAGCCGTTAGAGTGGAAAAAATGGCACGGCGGAGCCGGCTTCATCACGGAACGGCACGGTATGCGTGTCAGTTACGTGCCGTGACCATTTGCGTGTCGTACCCATCTTTTGAAATTTTGGCACGGCATGACACGTGAAAAATTTAGTCACGGCACAGCACGACACATAGTCACACGAGTCACGTGTAATTAGGACCATTAGATATTGATTTAATGGTGAATCTTGAATAAACTAATCTAAATTATGATTAAATGGTCACGTGAGTCATGTATGGTCACGGCACGTTAAACACGGCGTGACCATTCGCGTGCTGTGACTATCTCTTGACATTTTGATCACGACACGGCACGGCACGAGACCAAAGTCACGGTGTGTTAGTCACGGCACGGCATGTTTTTCCCCACTAGTAGCCGTAATGAAATCTCGTACGGAGCCGGCGGATAATATTGAATTTTGAATTTCTAAATTTCAACCTCTTGACTTAAATTAAAAGGTTAAACTGATTCGCACTAATATAATTAATGTTAGCATGTAATGTAATGTATGGCTTTGACCTGGACTAATTATGCTCAATCCTATGTGGTAGAAAGTTAGAGGCGAAGTTGTATATATATATTATATTAAATAATAATGTAAGTCATTTTTCACATCAAGTTTTGGGTCCAAAAAAAAAAAAAAAAACCACCTCATAGCTTTAATTTCAGCAGAATGAGTAATTATAGCTAAATTCATTGGATTAATGTCGTTACAACGGTTGATGAAACGAAGAGATATCATAACTAGACTTAAAAATGGAGAACCAATGTATGAGAAGTGCTCAATTTTGGAAGTAGATTGTGATGTTTCAAATGCCTTTCAAATCAAAAGACAACATAGAATGAAGTGTTTTTCTTTAGTTGGAGACTTGGAGTAGTGATCAGAAGAGTCTTAGTTCTATATTTGTAGTTCCCACCAGTGTTGTAAATAACGGTATGCGCTCGTCGGACGGATATGATACCGTCAAGTGATTAATTGAGAATAATCGGTCATAATCAAAAAAATTGGCCGACTAATTGGACAATTTTTTGACGGTTTGGTCACTGCCAACGACTAATTGGCCGATTAATCAGCTTAAACGGACATTTTTTACAACACTGGTTCCCACATAAAGTATCAAACGGCAAATTTTTGTGATACGTGGAGATTATATAGCTTCTACTTTTATTGAAAATGTGTTCTTTTTATCAGAATAGTTTCAATATCACAAGTGTTTTGAGTGCTATAAAATGTCACAATTAATATATATCATAATTTGAACTTAAAATATAAAATCTAAACTGTTGATCTTATTCATTTTATGGAAGATATGTTCATGCAAATTTGGATGACCGGTGAAGTTCATTTTATGCTACATCAAGTAGTAAAAAAAATGAAGAATCTAGTTATAATAATGGTAACAATATTTGTGTTTTATTCGCTAACAATTCACGACTAAAATGTTTTTTTGGTATTTCCGAACCGAATGGTGAATTATTCGCGAATAAAACGCAAAAAAAACGTTTTTTTTTTTTTTTTTTGGGTTTTTTTTGGATTTTTTTTCTCTCTTGTGGAACTGAATCATTTCTGAATTATATCCGAATTATTCTCAAATCACGAACTTTTTACCATGCCGAACCGAACCCGAATAATTTATTTGTCACTATGGTCATTACTCATAACTGTGGTCGATTAATTTTATTATTTTCCAACCACTTGATTGATCGAATATAAAATAAACTCTAAAAAGCATAAAATTTTATAGGGACACAACTCTATGAATATATAAACGAAGAAGATCACAAGGTTTTGATATCTTGTTGTGCAAAAAAGTTATAATATTTAAACCCTCATTTTCTTTCTCATTACTGTGACAACATTGTGATAATTTGAGCATAAACTAATCATGTATCATATGCCACTTTTTAGAGGAATATATATATATATATTGACATTCGATTTTTTTTTGGAGGGGAAGCAGAACAAGCCAATTAACTACCACGACCGTTTCTTAATTTATATAACATTTGCTTAACGTTACAGAATCATTTTTTGTTCAAAGATTAGAAATTGGAACATTTTTCAGTCGAATCTCCATTTCATTATTAAGCACGTTGGGTGTCCGATCTGTCAACAGCAATGATTGAAAGATGAAATTTTGGATTTAATCTCAACCCTCCAATTACATAATCTGTCTTCTTTTAATTAAATGCATATCTTTTATGTGTAGAAGTTTAAATTTAGTTAAAATAAGACTCGCCACATGTATAGCCACACTAAATGTTACAATTAAATTTTAGCCGACTCAATTGTTTAGAAAAAAAATTATGCATGAAATATGTTTTCTTATTTCTCCTACACCGAATTGTGACAATAAATATATATTTCCTTATTCTCCTTATTCAATTGAGCATAATGGAAATCGATAAATTTTTTCCTTAAATGAAGATATCTCATTGTTTCTTTCTATACAAATCCGTAGAATGAAAAAATTTCCACTCCCCAACCCAACAGTTGTTGGCTTGCTCTCTCTCTCTCTCTTCCCCTCCTCTCCTCCATGTTCCCGTGATCCTCCCCTCCTCTGCGAAATTGTGATGTATAATGTCCAAAAGATATTTGTGAAATTTAGATGTTTGAATAGGGCATTTTTTGATTCATTTGAATTTGGGCTTCGAAGAAAATTCCTAAGGTTTGATAAATAAATTCTATCTTTTTCGATTGCTACCAATTTCCTTATTACGTTATAAGTTTTGATAAATAAAATCTCTAAGATTTGATAAATAAATTTCATCTTTTAAATTTATTTTTAGGACTTTACATTATAAGTTAGTAGCAATTTTTTTTTCTCTTAAATACGTCCCCGTTGCAATGCACGGGCACAATACTAGTTATAAATTAAGAATTCTACAACTTACAGAGAGATGATGCATATGTTAAACAATTCTTTCAATTGTTGGGAGATAAATTAACAAGGCTGTAACACACAAAAGCTTCTAAGAGTAATTTTTTCGAACACCTTGTGTGGATAAACCAAATCACAAATAAATAGAGAAATAGAGAAATCACACAAAATACCAAACAGTAAGCAAGCAAGCACAAGAAAATAAGAGAAGACACAAGATTTACGTGGAAACCCTTCGGGAGAAAATCACGGGAGCACACGGTACAAATTCACTAGATCAAAGGAGTCTTACAAGTACAAGATATTAAAAACTCACAATAGCACTCTCTTACACACTCTCTTACAATTTCAAGAAGAAGAAAGCAAAACCTAGAAAGGCTTGGTGAAGAGGCAACTTGAAGAAGAGACAACCTAGAAGACTCACAGTTTTTGAGAGATGTGGCACACCCTAATCTCTCTCTCTGTCTTCGTATATCATACGGAAATCATTTCCGTTAAAACCAAAATGGGCCGAAGCCCATAATTGTCTTCACACCAACAATCTCTTTCTTGAAGACAATACTCCTCCTTGATCTCATAAGCAGCGTGCCATGCTCTAACCTACTCATTAGGTAGAGTCCTCAACTAAACTCGCCTTGTCATGGCAAGCTTCAAGCTTCAAAAGCGGTAAGAATTTTGTCAACATGTCAAACCCATTCTCACTAGTATGGACCTTCTCCAATAATAATTATTTCTTCTCAAGCACATCACGTATTCAATGATAACGCATCTCAATGTGCTTTGACCTAGAGTGAAAAATGGAATTCTTGCTCAAATGAATTGCACTTTGAATATCACAAAATAACACATACTTTTTTTGCTGAATGCCCAACTCATAAAAGAACTTCTTCATCCGCAATAGTTCTTTACATGCTTCTGTGATTGCGATGTATTCAACTTCGGTTGTGGAGAGTGCAACACATTTTTGTAGTCTTGATTGCCACAAGACAACACCATTCGCGAAATTAACCAAATAACCGAATGTTGACTTCCTTGAGTTAACACCTCCGGCCCAATCGGCATCCGTGTATGCCTCCAAAATTGGTTCCTTAGCCCCGTAACAGAGACAATAACCAGTGGTACCGTGAATGTACCTAAGAATCCATTTCACAACATTCAAATGAGCTTTACCAGGATTAGAAAAAAAAACGGCTTACCACTCCAATGGCATGAGCAAGATCGGGTCTTGTACACACCATTGCGTACATCAATGAACCGACCACATAAGCCCATAATTGTCTTCACACCAATACCAATAACCAATTGCTTCTAAAAAATAATAGTTTTTTTTTGTGTGTGAAGGAGTTCCTATCTTTGTTCTCCCCATGTTCTTTTGTCCCTTTGTCTAATCTTTTAGGGTATGTTTGGTTGGATTGAGAATATGTTATTATTGAGAACAAGCTATTGGTGTTTGGTTAGGTTATAATAGCTAGAATAGGGAATCAAACTTGTTTGTCTTATTAGTACAAACTATTCTCACAAAAAGTTAGAACAAGCTATTCTAATAAGACAAATGTCAATTTTGCTATTCTAGCTATTCTAAGATTGCAACCAAACATACCCTTATGGAATTGGATTTTGTCCAAATGACTTGGGACAGAATCTCATCCAAAGTCAGGCCTTACCATTTGATTTGCTTTAAGATTTGTGCCAATATATTTAAAACTTAATAACTCTGAATAGCTCCGTAAATCTAAACCATCTGTGTAAATTTTAACACAGATCGAGCGGTTTACAACAGACTTTGGATGAGATTTTGTCCAAAACCCTTTGGACAAAAACTCCACCCTACTTTTATTTCCTCCTTCAAATCTTTATTTAAATACTATTTTTTTTTTTTGCCAAGGTGTCTCCTCCATTTCTTAAAATAAAAACAACGACCATTACAATACAGTATTTTAATAGTAATGATGATGACAATATTAATGATAATTAATTGTCTAAATTAACAAAAAAAAAATCAAGCTTTAGAAATTCTAGAACTGGTTACTGGAGAAAATTGTCCTATAATAAGTTGACTTGTGCTCCTATTAATATTAATTCCCATTAACTTCTTACTCTACCCAACCTCCAACCAAACTATTTCTAACTCTCTTTTAATAAAACCTTCCTCCTCCCTCCATCATCTCTCTCTCTGTGCACCCTCCCCCACCCCTCCAAAAATATGGGCTCAATAAGCATGATGGAGGCCCGGCTGCCCCCCGGATTTCGCTTCCACCCGCGAGACGATGAACTTGTTCTAGATTACCTCTCGTTTAAACTCACCGGTGGTAACAACTCCAGCCTCTATTATTGCCCCATGATGATAGATGTAGACCTCAACAAGTGTGAGCCATGGGATCTCCCTGGTAAATATAACTAATTCCCAAAGTTATTTTTCTTTTCTTTTCAAATTTTATGGATTTCTATGGTAACGCTTGCTTTGAGTTAAATTTAAGTGAAATATCTATTGCACTAGAAAGTAATACATATATAGTTTTGTTGCATCTTTGCACTTCTAAGTGATCCCTATTTTTGTTTCTCTTTAATTTATTTTATTAATTCCTATTTGAGTTCTATATATAGTTGACGTTTATATATTGCTTTTAGAATTCTCTAGTTAGTGTTTGTTTGACCTTTAGAAGGAACAAGCTCTATTTGAAAGTACTATAGCTAGTCCTTTAAATTAATTTCTACTTGGTTATGAGATCCTTTAGCATGAATCATGCATGAGTGCATGTCTAGTTTCTAATGTTTTTGTTGTGCTTCAAAGTGATCTTGATTTTTGGAGATGTTATTATTCTTCATTCTCACATTTGTGAGATTTAAAAACACCCAACAAAAATCATTTTAAAATAAATTATCAATTGTACATTTGTTCATCTTTTAAATGCACTGAAGTTTGCTTTTGTTTTGCATTCTAAAATTTTCAAGCAAGTACCTATATATAGGATCTGTATCCTCTGCATTAACTCAAAAGGGAATCTTTTGAGTTAATGAATTTCAACCGTTTGATTTTAAACGGAGCCAATCTGGCTCGTGTCTATAACATAGGAGTTTTTTTAATATTAGTGCAGATCTAATTTGCACGAATTTTGAAACAGATTGGACAGTCGATATTCATTAACTCAAAAGATTCTCTTTTGAGTCAATGCAAAGGATATGAATTCCTATATATATACGTAGCATTTGCACTTTTGAAAATAGCAACAGTTGCACTAATATAAAAAACATTATTTTCTTCAAGAAATGATGCAGCAGAGTAAAAATTATAAATAAAACTAATAATGATCAACGATTAGTTCCAATTGTTTTCGAACTAAACTAGGCTTACAATAATTTTCACCTTTGTTATTTTACAGTATAATTAAACTTTAAATGATGTATAAATATTTAAACAAATTTCAGTATGAAAAGTTAAAATGAGTTCCTTTATATATTACTGTTATATATATATATATATATATATATATAACAGTAATAGCTAAGGACATATATATAATCATTCTAAACCTTTCATTTGACTATGCACACAAGTGGGCTTATAAAACAATTAAGTTATATTATATGAGGAATAATACATATATCTAACACCTGAATTTATTCCTAAATAATTTTTCATTTGTCAATCCAAACAGTGCTCAATTTTTTTTGGCATCATTATCCACAGATTCTATTATATTCACATACATCAAGACTCAACTACTTTGGTATTTTTATTTTTGTATAGTTTATGTTATATATTAGACTCTTATTTTCTAATTGCTTTTGTGCAAATAAAAAAAAAAGATGAACATGAAACTATGGGACTTCTTAAAACATCAAGTTCATAAAATATATAGAAGCCTGCTGGATCAGTTGATTAATTAGTTTGGGCTATATTGTCACTGGAATGTTTATAATTAAATTTTTAACTCATAACATCATCTTGTCAAGAGTCAAGAAATTAAAGCTTTTGTTTGAAACTATATAATCAATATACATATACATAAAGCAAAGATGCGACATATATATATATATAGAGAGAGAGAGAGAGAGAGATTGGCTAAGCTCAAAACGTTTTTTCCATGGCCATGGAACAAACGATTCGGTTCTCCAATTTCCAAAGTTCAAACAACAAATCCAAACCGATAGATGTTCAATCTATATTAAAATGTGCTTTGAGACCAAATTTTATATTTTTTTGGAATTTTTTTTACTATTTATTAAGCTAGTTTGAAAACTGTTGTTTTTCAATACTGCAGAAATTTAATTAAAACAACAATTTTCAAACTAGCTTAATAAAAACAACAATTTTTTTACTATTAATTTGGACCTGATTTTTATTTTTCTGATTAATATGCTATTAGGCCATTGTGCATGTTATATGTAGTCATTAATTACATGCAGCCCCCCTTTTCTCTTTAAACTTGGTTTTCATGAAAAAGTTGCAAACTTCATATTTGTGTTGTGACTGTTGCCTTTATGGTTTGTGCATGTATGTTTTCTGTGTGAAATAAATATGGCGTGCAATATTGACATGCCCACATGTTTTAAGCCTTAATTTTCTGTTATGAAAGAGAACAATACCCACAAGTATTGCCTATCATTTTCTGGCATTTTCGTCATCTCATAACAAAAACATTCATTCTCTTGCCTAACTTTAGTTTGGCACTTCCATATCACTCCTGAAATAACCGCCTTTACCAGAAACCTTACATCAACAACTGTGCTAGAACGAAATCATAATTTTACACACAGAGAAGTAATTTAATAATTAATACCTTCAAATATTTTATCATGCCGGCTGGTTCCAGATAACATTTTGAAATATCATAAAAAAATCATTTAGAACTAGTCGTTTTTATTTATTTATACTTGTCTAGTTGCTTAGCTTGATGATTTATTTATTTGTATTATATATAATAGTGTTTCGTTGTTCCAGTTATTATTTTTACTATTAGGAATATTGGTTGATCTATATATATACCTTTTAGGAGTATCCTGATACAAGATGTTACAAATATGAGGAGGATCCAATTACACCTTCTTCTTTTTATACATCTTGACACTGATTTTATAAGTCAATTTTGCGATTTCAAAATTCAAACAGTCGATCCGAACCGTTCAACATGATCACCATATTAAAATGTGCTTGGAGATCAAATTTTACATTTTTTTAAATTTTTTTTACTATTTATTAAGATGGTTACAAAATGGTTGTTTTTCAATGGTCTGAAAACAACGATGTTGTAACCATCTTAATAAATAGTAAAAAAATTCAAATACAATGTAAAATTTGATCTTCAAGCACATTTTAATATATTCATCATGTTGAACAGTTTGGATCGACTATTTGGACTTTGAAAATGATGGGTGTCAAAATGTGTAAAAAAAAAAGGTGTAATCCTCTACAAATATATTATGAAGCTATGATGAAAAGCAGATATTGTAAGATCCAGAGAATAAACAAAATCTGACATTTATGAGAATTGAAAAAGATTAAGAGATCCTAAATTAGAACTTGGCCAGGTAGTGGGTCCAAGCCTCCAAGGGCATATCTAAACATAACTAAATAAACAATCCCAAACAGTAAAGAAAAATAGGTTAAAAAAAATTGATGTGAGTTCCTTTCTTTAGAATGTAATTCTTTCATAATAGATCATGACATGTATTATTAGTTTTAGTTGGGTCACTTTTCTACAAGCTAATCAAGTGTCACTACCAAAAATGAAGTTGCATAATAAATTCTCAATAAATTTAAGCTCAGTGTTTAAGGGTCTAAAGTGCAACCCCAATAAACAACCAAAAGCAGAGATTCCCAAAATGAGCCAATGGCCTAACGCCTAAAGTATGAAACGACAAAAATAATAGCTTCAGAAATAAGTGAATTCACATCCTTTCAGTACCTCACTGAACCTGACCGGAACGGACGGTCCAGATTTACTCTTAGCTCAGTTTTTTAAATTGATACGAATCTCAAAGCACAAATAATACTGCCCCCTAAGTCATCCCGAGTAATCACCGGCTAAGAGTAAATCTGGGCTGTCTATTCCGGTCAGGTTCCGAAATAAGTGGCGTTGCCCGGGTTCGAACCGATCAAAGACCAACTACACCACAACACCTTTTTGTCTTCCTTAGAAAATCTTTTTTTATAGTTAAATATTCTTTAACTTTAGATCAATTCTGAATAACAACTTTTATATATGTTCTACTTGAAAAGAAATTGCATGTGTTGCGGGCAAGGATTGGTTTTTCTTCAGCTTGCGAGACCGCAAGTATGCGACAGGACAACGAACAAATCGAGCGACTGAGTCCGGCTACTGGAAGGCGACAGGAAAAGACCGGCCTGTTAGTCGGAAGGGGCAACTTGTGGGAATGCGAAAGACGCTAGTGTTCTACCAGGGAAGAGCTCCAAAGGGCAAGAAGACTGAATGGGTCATGCATGAGTTCCGCATGGAAGGCACAGCTCACCAGCCCAAATTTTCACATAAGGTAGTTAGCTAGTTTTCCATCTTTTGCTTGTTTGTTAATTATAGCACAACTCATGCCAAAGAGATGCATGTATTCACCTACTCACAATTTTCTTTACTCTGATAATTTTCTTTCAATGAAACCAAACAGGAAGATTGGGTTCTCTGCAAGGTATTCAACAAGAGCAGAAGTAATGTTCCAAGACCAAA
Organism: Carex kokanica; assembly: GCA_025461125.1. Classification (NCBI taxonomy): domain Eukaryota; kingdom Viridiplantae; phylum Streptophyta; class Magnoliopsida; order Poales; family Cyperaceae; genus Carex; species Carex kokanica. Next base: position 163,004 of record JAJGRX010000923.1, on the reverse strand, counting down.
CATCGAGTCTTTTCTCAATGAATCCGGCAGTAGCTCTATGCCTTCTCTTGTCGACACATCATACATTACCTTTGAGCAACAAGAGCAAGTGCCCTGCTTCTCCGGCATGGGCTCGACAACCCACCGGCCTAACTTTGCAGCGTTTCCCATGGTATTCAAAGGCTCAGATACCAATAGTGGGATTTTAGAATTAGACTCTGACAAGAAGGCTTTAAAGACTTCTCTAAGTAATATTACCAAGTTCGACGCACAAGTGGACAGTTACATTAGTGAAAACGGATTATCTAACATGTGGAATTCCTTTTGACTGTTAAGGGCATTTGATTCAAAAGGTTTGATTGATAATTAAGTGATTGAATTCTATAATTCTTCTTTTTCTTTTTCTTTATTTTTATTTTTTTGTTTATAGGTATTTTAAACCTTGCGTGTACATGCATGGATATTAATTGTTGGGTGTATATATTCATGTGTATTGTAGGATGTATATTGATTTAAAGGAGGCTTTATTGCTATGTTAAGCAAACAAATTTGCTTAAACATCAAGGTGTTGTGTGGTGTGATTTTTTTTTTTTTTTTTGGTGAAAATAAGTTGTTCGATTTCCCCATTCAAGTAGGGTGCAATTCCTAATTAACCCGTCAATGTAACCCGTTTGTTTGGTTCTTTTGCATGTGTACTCGCTCATGTCTGCTGCCACAATTTTTTTTATGAGCATAAATTCAAATCCCAAAAAGAAAGAAAGATAAGGGGAAAATGGAGTACCTTTTCTTGTTAAAAAAAAAAGAAGAAGAACGAAGTAAGAGAAAAAAGCCATACACAAACACAATTTATGAAACATGGACCGTACGTCGGATTTAGTGAAAGCCCTTAATTTACTTGTAGCCCATAAAAAACCAGTAGGAAAATAAAAAGCCCGCTTTCAGCCCGCTTTCATTTCAACAATTGCACAACGGTCCGATATTCCAAAGCCCGTTGGAAACGGACATACCCGGAAAACCTACGAGATTTGATTGGATCGTCGGATCAAACTAGAAGCCGATTCTCCTTCTCCGACTCATGTTTGCCTTCAGTTCTTCAACATAAACCCTAGCTCTGTACGAATTTCGACCTTCCTTCAAATTCATCACCTGCGTGCAGCTGAGTTTCCTTATTAGTCCCTGTTTCGAAGTTTTCTTTGATCAATTTTTCGATGGGGGTCACTGATTTGGAGCCTGGTGAGATAAGGCTGGATCGAGACGAAAGTAGAGATAGGGATTCGAAGAATAGAGGTAGAGATCGGCACGAAGACGGGGGTAAGGATAGGAGGAAAGAGGAGAGGCATCGGGATAAAGAGAAGGACAAGGCTAGGAATAGGGATAAGGAGAAGGATAGGGAGAACAGGGATAGCGGTAATGTTAGGGAGAAGGAGCGAGAAAGGGGCAAAGACAGAGACAGAGACAGAGATAGAGACAGAGAGAAAGACAAAGAAAAGGTTAGGGAGAAAGACAGAGGAAAAGAGGAGGAGAAAGAAAAGGAAAACGATCGAGAAAAGCCAAGAGACAGAGAGAAAGAGAGAGATAAATTGAAGGAGAAGGAGAAGAGTAGGAATAGGGACAAGGAAAGGGATAAAGATGGGGAGAGGAACAGAGAAAGAGAAAAAGATAAATCTAAGGATAGAGAGAGAAGCCTTGACAGAGATGAGAAATCAAAATCTAGAGACAAAGATAATAGAGATATTGGGAGAGATGACGCGCCGAAAGAGAAATCCTCCGAGCTCAGGGAAAAGATCTTGAAGTAAGTATTGGAAATTTTGAATTTGTTTCCTCTTTTGGTGCAATTCATGATACTTTTACTGATACATAGTGGCACTTATCTCTAAATTTAGATTACAATTCCAGGATGAAAGAAGAAAGATTGAAGGAGAAAGAAGAAGAGAATGACTCAGAGGTATTGTCTTGGGTTAGCAAAAGTAGAAAGCTCGAGGAGAAGAGAAATGCTGAAAGAGAGAAAGCCATTCACCGCTCTCAAGCCTTGGAAGAACAGGTTTGTTGGTACTTTTATTAAAAACAATAACTTTTTTATGTCTAATTCTTGGAAGATGGTTTTTTTTTCAAAACCAATAATTTACAATATTTGCAAACAGATCCAATGTTCTTGTGTTGCAATTTTTTTTTAATTTTTTGTGTTATTTCCAAAGAGAACTCTCCATCAATACCAGGGTAGGCAAAGTTAACTAAATTTATTCATAATGAGTTCATGTAATTTGGATTCCAAAATTACAATTGTTTTACTTGATATCAGTTTAGTTGCTGCATAGAGGGAAGAAACAGTTTAAGCACAGTTGGGAGAAAATTGTCAGATACTATGGATTAAATTTGTCAAGTTGCCGATTGTCCAAGTTTTAGTTGGAAGTTTTTCCAAAATGTTGTGCTTATTGCAGATAGGAAAAGACATTACAAGAAAGAGTTTACCTATTTTTATATAAAATCCTCAGGATAAGTTGCTAGCTGGAAGTGATGATGATGATGAAGATGAATGGGGCAATGCAAGTAGAGGAGGTATTAATTTTTTGTCTTTTGGTTGTTATGCACGATCGAAGTATATTTTATGCCGTTTGGTATATCTTTGCTTAGATAGTTTCTATACTGAATATGTACAATATTTTTGTATTTCAGACCACCTTGCTGGAGTGAAGGTATTACATGGCCTTGATAAAGTCATGGAAGGTGGGGCTGTTGTTCTGACACTTAAAGATCAGAGTATTCTAGCCGGTGATGACATCAATGAAGGTATTAAATGTATTTCAATTTGAAGTCTGACACTTAGTTACGCGGTAGACCCCCAACATTTTTAGTTTGACAATAACTCCCCCCTCCTCCCCAGAACTATATAATCCATGACAATGAACCTCAGCTGTTAATTTTCTACTTAAATCAAATTTGAGGGTAAAATGACCATAATTTTCTCGGATGTTTATAGTATAATATTTAAAATATTTATGATTTGTGTCTTTTAAATTTGTAGGAAGTTGGTAAAATTTTCTTTTAGAAAATGTAGGCACGTGAAAGTTTGCTATTTCATTTTTATTTTTCAGTCTGTATGCTTTATTTATATTTATAGGAAAGATTTAGTTTCATAATGATCAAAATGAATGAAACTGTTTTTATTATACATGGAAAATAATAAACAATATGAAGTAAGAGATTATTATTATTTAAAACTCAATTCTGAATAAGGATAAATTTATCAAGGGTACTATGATTATGTTATTTTAAAATTACTTATTATATTAGTTTAGAAGTTGAGGGCTAACTTTCACATAATTAGAAAGTTTGGTGGGCATTTGTTACAAATAAATGTTTGGGGGCCTGTTTGTCACAAAAGAAAAGTTTTGGGGGCTCCCATGGTATTACTATTGTAAATTTTTGTTTAGGAGATGTTTGAATATTATTGAGTTTCTTAATCAAGATGACATGCTACTGCCATTTGCCATTTTTTTAATTTGTTTTATACTTGCACATTGTTTTGCAGATGTCGATATGCTTGAAAATGTGGAGATTGGAGAACAGAAGCGCAGAGATGACTTGTACCAGTCCGCCAAAAAAAAGACTGGAATATATGATGACAAGTACATTTTTTTACTTCTCTGTTTTTCTTGTTAGTTACCATTTAATACAAATTTTCACTAGTCATTCCTTACTTTTGGGTCACTTTTCTGATTTTTTTTTTTTTTTAAACTCCAGGTTTAGTGATGACACTGGCATTAAGAAACCAATGCTGCCACAATATGATGACCCAGTTGAGGATGAGGTGCTAATTTTATGTTTTCTGCTTTGTGCCTTTTTTATTAGATACGTTTTTTATGCTGATTTGTATTATTTTCCTGTAGGGTGTAACTTTGGATGAAGGTGGCCGCTTCTCTGGTGAAGCTGAAAAGAAACTCGAAGAGGTATCAAGGACCTTCTTTTCTTTCTTTTCTGCGTGTGTGTGTGTGGGAGGGGAGGGGGGTTCTCTTGTCCGAACTTCCCTTTTGCTGTTTTACTTAACAGCATGTGCAGCTTTACATATTTAATGGTTTTTAACATCCTAATATTTTATTATTTTCACAGCTTCGAAGAAGAATTGAGGGAAGTTCATCGCAAAAGCCATCTCTTGACCTAACTGCCTATACAAAAAGCTCATCAGAGTATTACACCTCAGAGGAAATGCTCCGATTTAAGAAACCCAAAAAGAAGAAGTCACTTCGAAAAAAAGAAAAGCTGGACCTGGATGCCCTTGAAGCTGAGGCCATTGCTTCTGGCCTGGGTCGTTCAGATCTTGGCTCCCGTAAAGACACGACTCGATTAGCTGCTAAATCAGAACAAGAGAAAGCTGATGCAGAGGCAAGAAAGAATGCATACCAAGCAGCTATAGAAAAGGCTGAGGCGGCAGCTAGTGTTATAAGGGAGGGACAGGTACAAACTGTTGGAAAAATTGAAGAAGGTGACGGGGGAGAAAATGAGCCACTTGTTTTTGGAGATGACTACGAGGATTTGCAGAGGTCAGTGGAGCAATCAAGGAAGCTGGCAGTGAAGAAGGAGGAGAAAAATGATTTGGATATCCTTAAGGCTGCTGTTCCAGCTACTGAGAAGAAGGTAGAAAGGGATATAGAAGGGGAGGCAGCAGAAGGGGGTAAGGTGATTATAACTGAGATGGAAGAGTTTGTATGGGGTCTTCAGATGAAAGAAGGTATGTATTTTTTTTTTAATTTTCTTGTTATTATTTCTTCTCTGCCAAGATGTGGTCTAATTCAGAAATCACTGGTACTTCATCCAAATTGATTTCGTTCTGGTTTCTCTTTTAGTGATTGTGGGGTTGCCTTTTCAAGAGCTAGGAGTGGCTTATGGAAAGAGGCAGAAAAAAATTAGACGGGGGGGTTGGGGTGGGGGGGGTGGAGGTTTTTGTTGGTTAGTATGCAAATTCCTACCTAACAATGAGTTATGCATAGTATATTCATGCAAAAATGGTTTAAAATTATAAAACAATATAGCTTGGTATTAATATCATAAGGTTCTCTGAATGGAAAAAGAAGGAACAAAAGCATGATAGATATCACTATATCAGAGACAAGAAGAAGAAAAAAATAAGAATTTGAACACAAGACACAAGTGTCCCTTAAATCTACAGATATATGGTGTCAACTCTAATTATTGATATTCAGTTAGGTTATTAATATTGGATCTAATATTAATCTGCAGTTATTTTTTTACCATAATGTTACAGAGACCCTTAGACCTGAAACGGAAGATGTCTTCATGGATGTCGATTCAGAGCCCGAAACAACACAACAGATTGACGATATGGAGGTTACCGGCTGGTCAGAGGTCAAAGAATCTGAATCTGCAACTGAACCACTACCAAAGGAGGAAAAAGATGAGATCACCCCTGATGAGATAATCCACGAGGCAGCTGTCGGTAAAGGTCTATCTGGTGCTTTGAAATTATTAAAGGAAAGGGGAACATTGAATGAAGGCATAGATTGGGGTGGTAGAACAATGGATAAGAAGAAGAGTAAGTTAGTAGGTCTAGTTGAAGAACCAGCTCCAAAAGAAAAGGAGATCCGCATTGAGAGAACTGATGAGTTTGGCCGAATTGTAAGTTATATCTTTGAATTTCTCTTTCGAAAGGGGTTATAGTATTTCTATTTGTTTAAAAATAATGAATGAAAATCAAGCTCTTCACTTAGATTTTTCTCACGTCTAAGAGTTCCTTATGCTTTGTAAGTTTTTTTGTGTCACCGCAATTTCATTCTAACAGTATTTTTTTTTTGTATAAAAAAAACAGATGACACCAAAGGAAGCATTTAGGGCTCTGTCACACAAGTTCCATGGGAAGGGCCCAGGAAAAATGAAGCAAGAAAAGAGAATGAAGAAGTTTTATGAGGATCTAAAGACAAAACAAATGAGAGACTCTGACACACCTCTACACTCCATGGAGAAAATGAGAGAGGCCCAGGCCCGGATGAAGACACCTTACCTGGTCTTGAGCGGCAATGTCAAACCTGGGTATATTTAGTTCTTTCTATTTTGGTTGTTTATTTTTTTCATTTTGGAAATGACAACCTAAAACCTCAAAATATATACAAAGGCATGATTTCTAAAAAAATTGCATGTCCTTGTGCTTACGTGTATACATGGTTTTGTTCAGAAACTAGCCAAAATGCCCTTCCTGACTCTTATCTTTATTGGAGAGGATACTATGAGATTATTCGCTGTTGTTAGGGATAGGATGTGAGAGAATTTCACCATCTTTTTTGAGGTTTTATAAACCAATGTATCGAATTGAAAATTGTAAATGGTTTGTTGATTCTTTATTGTACGGTATTTAGGCAAACAAGCGACCCGAGCAGTGGATTTGCAACAGTGGAGAAAGATGTTGGGAGTTTGACACCTATGCTTGGGGACAGAAAGGTAATTTCTTTATTTATTTTTTTCCTTTCGTACTTCTTTCGTGCTTCATTACAAGTTCTAAATGTTTTCTAAACCCTGGACCTTAACAACTCAGGACCTCATCATCTATAAATGACTTAAACATCCATTATGCCCCTAGGCCCATTACCAAAAATAGGATATATCCAACCTTATAGCTACAGGTGGCAACCCTGTCATGACCCAAAGGAACTGCAACACCGACCTGGGTTTCGACCAAGATCTGATCCAGTAATTTTGAAAAATCAAACAGACTGAAACCCGACCCATACCCTATCAACTCCCACCCTGAACCTGAAACCAAATGACCTAAACCCCGAGCAAACCTATGCTTGACTGGACCTGAAACCTTAACATGACCTGCTTGACATGGCACCATAACCCTCCTAACCAAAAATGACCCCAAAGACTCAACTGCTACACAAAATCAGTTTTATCAGAGTGATAACCCGAAGCAACTTGAGTGAAGAACCCCATTTCCCCGACACTAAACCCGACTAATTCGAGACTCGAAGGATCCAAGACTCGAAATAGCCCAAAATCAGAAATTACTCCAAACCTGACACAATCTCTGAATAAACTGGAAACTGAAACAACCTGAACCCCAACCCCAACCCAAGTGATCCAAGACCAGAGAAAAACATGAACTTGTAATGGCCCAAATCTAAAACTAGTATCCAACCTGAACACAACCAACTCATAGCATGTAAAGCGTGAAAACACAAATCGAGCAGAATTAGTAAATACTCTTTTCAGAAAGAGAAAAAGGACTTCCAGGAAATATTTAAATTAACATGATTGATTGAGAAAGGGTTTTATGTACTGCATCTTTATGCAACTCAAAGGTGAAGGGTGATCTTTTCTATATTCGTATCTTCTTCTTTTTTGTCAAATATGTTCTGTTTTTTAATTTTATTATGGCTATGTGTTCCTCAGGTCGAGCATTTCCTGGGAATAAAGAGGAATGCAAATGCAGCTGGCATGCCTCCACCACCGCCGCCTAAAAAATCAAAGAATTAATTTTGGGCTCTTATGATTCATTAGCTAGCTCAATCTTGCAATTTGTATACAGCAAAAAGGAAGTAAAAGCAGTCTGGAGTCTTGAAATTTATGACTTCCTTGATTTTTACTTGGTGTCAAGCAATCATGTGTTAATTGCAAATCTTTCATATGTTACAACGGATCAGCCATTTTTATGATGTAAAAGCTCGTTCATTTGATAAATTGCATGTTTTATGTAGTTTTTTTAGTTCACTTGAATATTATGAATATGGCTCCTCAGTTGATAATATAATTTTTTTTATAATTTGTTGAAACCTCTTCAATTCATACAGTAATACTTGACGAGAGGTATCCAAACCAAGCTTCCATTCCGTTAAAATGGTACGTAGTAAAATTTTGTAGGGATCATAAGAATTATTAGTTTTAAAATCAGTAGAGAAAGAGTTCACTGAAACAAATTAATTAAAAGTGCTAGAATATTTATCAAAAATTGGCACGGGATGTTTTCACGATGAATTTTATATTTCAACCATAACAGGCTAGCAGCGCAGTTTTTCACTGATACTTACAAGCGAGTACTGGAATCTGAAAAATACCATAACAGGTGCATTTGTAGCTTCTGTTCTTGTTGGGAGTTTTGCGAGATACACAAGCAAAAGGTTTACATACACGATTCATTGTAGGAGGTTAGAGTGACCTTTTAGGACATGATCCTTGCTATAATCGGTTCCAATGGTCAGAACGCTTGCCAACTGGTACAAGAATATCTCTTGGGTTCGATCTTGATAGTTGATTGTGATCCTTGGAAGGCAAGCAAGAGTAAAATGGGAAAGAGAAAGCGATGAGAAGGTGGAAATTTTTTATCTATAGAGATTATTAAATTCAGATGTAAAGAAATAGAAAGAGTGTTTTGTTTCTAATAAATATAGAAAGATCGGGTTCATTGAGTTCGATTTAAATATTATGAATCGGACTCAATGATTCAGACGAATCAGTTGAGACAAGAGAATGCATTCTTTTATGTGTCAAGGTTACCCATTCTAGGCTCCATTCATTGGGATCGAGCTCCAACTCATCATCAAGGTCATCGGTAATCATCTCCACTATTTCTTTATTTGCGTCACCGTCGTGCAACTGGTGAACAAAGCAACTCGATAACTTGTTACCTGTAGGGAAGGAGGCAACTCGGCTATAAAAGATAGAAGCGACAAAGCAACTTGCCCCGAGTAAGGTTCCAGAAGCGGAGTTGGAATTCAAGATCATCTGTGGACTAGGGCTTGATTCTCCTCTAATCGGACGGTCCGAATTCAAACTCAAAAAAAAAAAAAAATGGATCTGAATCATTGAGTCTAATCCATAATATTTGGAACGGACTCAGTAAAATTGAGTTTTCTATATTTGTTGAAAACGAGACACTCTTTCTATTTTCGTACGTCTGAATTTAATAATTTATACAGATAAAAAAAATTCTTGGGATTTGGAAACATTGTGTCCTTAATAGGATACTAGTTACGTGCCCGTGTGTTGCAACGGAATATATGACAAGATAACAAAAATAAATTCTCATACAAAATGATAAATTTTCAAAAAAAAAAATTAGAAATATATTCTAAATTTATCACAGTAATATGTATAGAAATAAGGAAGTAGATAAATAAAGAATTGAACAAAAAATTGATTTGCATTGTGAAACGCCGTATAGAAAATTTCAATTGGAGAGGGAGAAATAAGGAAACACATAAATAAGACACTAAATTTTAGAGTCTGTTTAATTTTAATTGTAACGCATCGTGTAGCGGTATGTGTGGCGAGTATGTTTGTAGCTAAATTTAAATTTCTACATATAAATTAATCTTTCAATCGTAGCCATTGGCGGATTGGACACTCAACATGCTTAATAATGGAATGGAGATTTAACTGTTATCAGATAAAACAGAAAACACAATGGACTGTTCAAATCCTTTTATCTCAATTGAGTTGACAAATTTCTTAATAAGTACGTTCAATCGGATGAAAGAGTTGCTAATAATATGTCGGAACTTTTAGAAAGGATCGAATTGACAGTAACGTTATTTATTTTAAACTAGTATCGTACCCGTGCGTTGTAACGGGACATATTATAAGATTTAACATAAAGAGACAAATAATAAATAATAATAAAATAAACAACAACAAATGACTGTTTTAATACAACAACATTCTTTGCATGTCAGTGCATACAAAATTTTTGCGTTATAATTCAATTAAATTAAATGTGGAAAGCTGCTAGAGAATAAATCAATAATATGTTTTTTTGTTCTATTTCAAAAATGAATAAGAGGTAGGCAATTCGGAAATGAGATATGCTATCTGTCTAAATTGGAAATTAATCTTTTTATATACCAATTAAAGCTGGAGAGAGATATGGTAATAAATATTTTAATGCTAATTTCATTTGCTCAATTCTTGGTATTACTTGTAACGTATCGTGTGGCAGTACTATGGTGAATATGTTTTTAACTAAATTTAGACTTCTACAAATAAAATATATGTATTTAATCAAAAGAAGACAGATTATGTGATTGGAGAGCTGAGATTAAATCCAGAAATTAATATTTCAATCGTAGCCGTTGGCGGATCGGACACCCAACGTGCTTAATAATGGAATGGAGATATGAATTTGGCGTAACATGTCCCCATCTCAAACAAAGGAGCTACCAGTAATCCGAAAAATTGCTAACTCCTTTCTCAAAGTTGGGACACACTGCTGCTAACTTCTTATCCAAACTGGACACGTTACTGCTGGTTTCTTTGCCAGAATCTTTGACTGTTGTCAATTAAAAAAGAAAACAAATAAGCTGGTAACTGGCCATCAGCCATGGCATGTTAAAACTTTAAGTGGGTTAGGACTCGGGATATTGTCAGCTCTTTCTTTGGACACGCTACTGCTAACTCCTTTATTCCAATTGGACACGTCCATTAAGAAATAGAAGTAGCATGTTAGCTATGAAGGAGACGGCATTAGCGTGTCCGATTTCTGGACACTTATGCTAGTTACTTGTGATATGATTCTACTGTGGATATAATATTTCCCAATGAATTTAATTTGAGATAAACTTTAATTACATAAAAAAAAAATCGGTACATAGTAATTTAAAATAACGCATCTTTATTTTAAAATCAATTATGATTCCCCGGACCTAGCGGGCATAGTGACAAATTAATTGTTCGGGAAAGGCTCGGCGAGGTCAAAAATTCGTGATTCGGAAATAATTCGGATATAATTCGGAAATGATTCAGAATAATCCGGATTAGATATCTCAGTCCTACAAGTAAGCAAAAAAAAAAACCCAAAAAAAAAAATGTTCTGGGAAAATTTCGGGAAAATTTCGAGAATAATTCGTAAAATTCGCAAATAATTCGTAAAATTCACTAATTATTCAGGTATAATTCGGTCAAAATTAGGTCAACCGAATAATTCGGCGTTCGGTTCGGCATCACAGAAAAAAACGAATTATTCGGGTATAATTCGGATATAATTCGCGAATCTTGTCACTATACTAGCGGGAAGACCTTGGAAGCCTAACTCGGTTGTATGGAGCGCTACATTGCATGTTTCATAGAAAAACAAGAAGATGTATATTAAATTGAAGCAACATTTCCAAGAGTGAAGAGACTGATTGTTAGGACAAGTATTATTGAGCTTTGAGATTCGTGCCAAGTTAAAAAGAACGGTCCGGATTCACTAATTGTAAAAGATTCCCTTTTCAGGTAATGCAGTGGATGTGAATTCCTGATTGTTAATCATTTAAATGGTACCTTACTGGCGACGGCCCAAAATAGCCCATCATCATCCGTTTATCGTTTCAAACTTTCAGCGGAATTGACCTGACATGACGTCATCAACCGCACTTGGTCAAAAAGAAGAAGGTCAAAAAGTTGGAGGGAACTCCAATGCACAAAAAGAGAACAGAGCGACAAAATTGTTATTTTCGTGATTAACTTGGTAAACCAAGCCGCATTCGGTACTTTATTTTCCTCAGAAAAGCCCTAGGCATAATATTTTATGTTGAGTTTGGCCTTTTTTGGTTAAAGGAACCTTTTCGGCCTGCGCTTATGATTTGTACTGTCGAGTAAATATTCTAGTTCTCATTTCCTGAGATATTATTTATACTTTTCGGTGTAACGGGTCAGTTTGAAGACGGCCATCATGCTGCTACTCAATAAGTTACATTGAAGAGGATACGGAAACAAAAGATGAGTTCTCGCTGAAAGGACTGCATCCTTATCCACTTTGACAGCCTGTAAAGAAAGGTCGACCTCGACTATTTATTTACGCAAGAGATAAAAAATTAAAAGCAGTCGTTTATTCATTCCCACGCTCGCAAATCGCAATCAGTCAGGTGAGTTCAAAATCCGGGTCGGGTTTTAAGCCTGTCGGATCGGGTCGCTAATGGATTGAGCTCCGGCCAGGTCATGAAACAAAGAGGTAACGACTATGGTTGGTAGGGTAGCATGATTCATGAAACAAAGAGGTAACGACTGGTTTAACTACTCATATAAGTTGCATGAAAAATTGAACATTTTAAAATTAAGTTGCATGAATTGAGCTGAACATATTAAACTTGTTAAGGTAAGAATTTTCTGTTTAATTGAGCTAGTTGGAATTAGCCATGTCAATTTATCTTAAATGTTCAATTAGGCGTCCATCTCAAATTAAGTTGCATGAATTGAGCCATTGCGTTTTAAATTATGTCTCTGCTGCATTAAAGTATATGTTTTACCACTGTCAATAAATATTCAATTAATATTTTTGATATTCATATGTAGAGTGGAAAAAATAGCACGGCAGAGCCGGCTCCGTTACGGAACGGCACGGCACGGCACGGCACGCATGTCAATTACGTGCCATGACTCGCGTGTCTCGTGCCGTGATCATTTGCGTGCCGTGTTCATTTTTTAAAACTTTGACATGGCACGGCACGACACATGAAAGATTTAGTCACGGCATGGCACGTAGTCACGCGAGTCATGTGTAATTAGGACCATTAGATATTGATTTAATGGTGAATCTTGAATAAACTAACATAAATTATAATTAAATGATCACGCGAGTCACGTTTAGGCACGGTGTAACCATTCACGTGCCGTGACCACCCCTTGACATTTTGGTCACGGCACGGCACGAGATCAAAGTCACGGCACAGCACGTTTTTTCCACTCTATTCATATGCATAATAAAATAAGAAAAATATATCATATTTTTTTTAATTTTGGAGATTTCTATTTCCATTCTGTGTAATTAAGGATGTCAAGCCTAGTCTTCAAATCTGTTCCATCTTTATCTTAACAACGTTATAATATTTGACGCCCGTGAAAACATAAAATTTTAATCTTCACGTTTATATTGTTAGCGACTCTGAAAGTCAAATAATTTAGCAACTTCAAAAATTCTAATAGCAGCCGTTTAATTTCGTTTAGATTCGCATATGAAAAAGTGTCTTTGTTGAGATTCTCACACGAAAAAATCTGAACGGTCATTGGAATAACAGCCGATTTTTGTTCTGATTTTTCCGGTATGTTGTTTTCAAACGTTATTTATTGTTGTTGTTGTTGAATTGAATTAGTTGATAGTAAATTTAAATTAGCTTAATAATAATATGAGATGGGTTATTGTTATTTGCAAATTAAAGATGTTGTTTTAGTTCGTGTTCATATCTTTGTTTTTAAAATTCAAATAGTTAATTCAAATAATTTAATATAATCTCTATATTAAAATATATTTGAAGATCAAATTTAATATATTTTAAAAAAAATTTACTATATTTTAGATAGACAGAAAATCACTGTTTTTCAAAAGATTCTATATCATAAAAAACATGATTTTCTACGTATCTAAGAAAAATGTAAAATTTAATTTCCAAATACATTTTAATATAGAGATAATATTGAATGGTTTGGATCAACTGTCTGTACAACGACTTTAGTTTGCAAAGCACAATAGCCCGTCTCTAATAATATTATTTATGAACAAAATAATAACGTTATTAAGCTGAATATAAAGCACTTATGTTAATTGAGCCGGTCGGAACAAACTCAAGATCCCCTCATTGTTAAAATTTCAGACATTTGATTTCTTTACTATTAATTTTTTTATTTCAACGCTTGGCCAAATTATATTCAAATGAGGTCTATTAAATAAATAATGTTATTATAATTGGGAAAAAATATAAAAAGACCATCCTAAGATTTTTTTTTTTTACCATCTTTAAAAAAATAAAAGTAAATCAAATAACTTTTTTTTTTTTTTTTTTACCACGTTTGCAATCTGAACTTGTGAAGAAAGCTGGTTTCACAAGTTCAGACGTGGTAAAAAAGTTTTTTTTTTTTTTTTTAAAAGCTGGCTGTTTGGTTTATTTGTTTTTCAAAAATGGTGAAAATAAATAATTCGTCTGAAAAGTTGCATAGCAGCACATGCATTGGTGGGAAATCGACTTTGCTGTTTTTCACAGAGAAAAGCAGAATTCTGTTTTTCCGATCCCAACCATTCAAATTCGTTAAGATTTGTGCATGAAAAAGTTTCTTTATCGAGATACACGAATGAAAATTTTTGAATGGTTGGGATCGGAAAAGCAGCACCCTGCAGCAGAGTCGAATCCCATTGGCGGTGGACAACTCAATTATAAAACTGTCATGGGCGAATATTAATAGACTTTGAAAACAAATAAATTGCATCTGGACTAAAATTATGACCTATACAATTAATGCGCGCACTAAATTCAGTTACATTAAATTATTTTAAAGATGTTAATTAGAAGTTTATCATTAAAATTTTGAAATTGGAAACACAATCAATTGTAACTTTGACTAAATCATCTGTACCTAAAATTTAATGCACGCACTGCGCGTAGTTTAAATGGCGTTAGAAGTTTGTTGTGTGATTTAAGAAATAGTCCCCTCTAAAATGTATTTATTTTTATTTTTAAAAATGTATTAAATAAAAGGAACTTGTTTAAACATTTTCTTGATTCGGTTTCAGAGTTTGTATGCAGACTTCAATCTTTAATCGCAAAAAATATACAAAGGAATTGAATCGACTTTTTTCTAGTGGATCGAAAATGTTTCCATCATGTTCCTTTTTGACAAAATGTTTGATATATTTTTTAAAATAAAAGTTTCTGTCTAAAATAAAACTTTTTCATCAATTTTGACCGCTTGACTTTGTACTAAATAAATTCGAAACATTCAAAATTTTGCATGTACGCACATCACTCGTGAAGTACATCGGTTTCAACGGTTTAGATTCATCTCATTTGAAGTGAATCCGATAGATTATAAAGTTATGCTCACCAAAGAATTTGATGAGCACATCACACCCTAGCTCTACTCATATCATCTAAAACTTTCTACAAACACACATAATAATTAGTTGGCAAAAATGTTTGAATTAACACTGAAATATGCAGCTGGTTTGGCATTTTCACAGAATGATTTGTGGGGCCCTTTGAGATTAGAGTTGAGTTTTCATTGGCTGGCTCAAACGGCTCTTGCGGTGGCCACTTCAGGTTGAAAATAGTGACTGAACCTGGTTCATTACGTACTCTATGTCTGTAAAGAAGGCCAGTAAATACACGCACTATAAAATTATCATCTATAACACAACAAATATAATTTAGATAAAAAGTTAAAAACTCGTTCGAAAGAATAGTCGTACTATATTACAAATAAACAATAAGCAAGTGTTATCTATAATACTGATATGTAATTTGTTATTAATAATTTATACACCTGGTGCATACAATTTTTAGAATGCAAAAGAATTGGAAATTATCTCCTCACGTGCAGGCCTGCGGGATGACATCTCTGGTTGACCGCTCTCTTTGCACGCTGGATTTCTCTTTGATAAATCTAAGCCGTTCAAATAATTTGGTCATCGATCTAGACCGTTCGATTTGGCAACGCGGATTTTGCACGGGCTTTGTTTATTTTTTTATTTCTGATAAGCCTTTTGTTTTGAGATAAAAGTAGGTCCGATGGGCATCGGACCTACTTTTAGGTTCAATTAACTCTAGCACCGTACGATTAGTATTAAATCTGTGCACACGGAAATTGATACAGATTCGCACGGATTTTGATGCGGAGTACACGAATTTAATGCTAATTGGATGGTCGTCACACCCATCAAACCAAAGTAGGTCCGATGGGCATCGGACCTACTCTGAATTCGTTTGTTTTAGTATGAATCGCCGCCAGTTGTAGATAGAGACACTACCTAACGAAATAAAAGACCACAATACCGCCTTGTGTTTTTGAGATATCATCTCAAATCACTTGGGAGATGAAGAAATTACGTGCTACTCCCAAGTGGTTTTTAATTTTACTAAAGTGCCCTTTATCACCTTTGTCTATTTTCTTACAATAAAATTGTCTCTGAAATTGGGAACAATTGTCGAATTAACCCCTGCAGATAGTCGAAATTGATCTTGAAATCTTCAGAAAACCAAGTATCCATATATCTTTGCTCCAAAACAAAATGATTTTCCAACAAGTCCTTAATATCACATCTATTTGTTGGATCATATTGATTTCATAATATAAAAAATGTTTTTTATATGAAAATAATTATTGAAATATACGACAGTGGCGATCTAAAAATGTGTTTCACCGTAAGAACAAAATAAAAAACAAATCATTCTTAAAGAAATATATGCTTGAATTATAGTTTAAGTATGTTTATATCGATATATTCTATATAATGTTATGCATTAGAAAACTAATAATCACACAGATTATAAGTAAGTGCACAATTGCTTATATTAACTTAAAAAAGGAAATTGGTTGAAGGTATACATGCCCTTTGAAAACAAATACTAAATTTATAGAGCTATTTTTCTGAGAACGATAGACATGCAGCGATAATAAAAATCTTACTTTTACAAAATAAAATAATAAATAAATATATTTTTATATTTGAGGAGGGATCGGATGACACCCTTTTTTGTGACATCAGATGACATCCTACATTTTTAAAATCCAAACAGTCGATCTAAACCGTTCAATATGATGGATATATTAAAATGTGCTTGTAGATCAAATTTTACATTTTTTTTTGAATTTTTTTACTATTTATTAAGATGGGTACAAAAATTCAACGGTCTGAAAACAACTATTTTGTAAAATACTTAATAAATAGTAAAAAAATTCAAAAAAATGTAAAATTTGATCTGCAAGCACATTTTAATATATCAATCATATTAAACGGTTTGGATCGACTGTTTGGACTTTAAAAATACACGGTGTCATCCGATGTCACAAAAAAATAGCGTCATCCGATCTCTCCTCTTTATATTTTCAATAGATATAATATTCGAAAGCAGATCGACAGAAGAAAAAAAATCTAAATGACTCCATCTCCAAAATCCCTCTTTAAACTGAAACCCAACAATCTGCTACATGTAAAATTTGTCATTTGAGGGGGCAATGCTAAAGTTCTTCGAGCTTCGTTTCATTGGAGCCAGCCAGCACCCAGCAGCCAGGGAATTCGTATCCTCTGCATTAACTAAAAAAAGAATCTTTTGAGTTAATGAATATTTACCGTCCGATTAGCTTTAAGATCCGTGCTGATCAAATCTGCACTAATATTAAAGAGCTCCCTGCTTTATAGGCGGATGCCGGATTGGCTCCGTTTAAAATCAGACGGTCCAGATGTATTAATTCAAAAGATGCTTTTTTGAGTTAATGCAGACGATGTGGACCCCGCAGCCAGGTAGTAAGAAGTAAGAACAGTAGAACACAGAAACCGAAGGCGAGAACAGTGGTTTTCCCATCGGTTTGCTCCTCCCCCCCTGGTTTCTTCCTAATTATAAAAGGCTCCCAGTCCCTGGTCATTTAATTCAATCCCATCCATCCATTTCCTCCGCTCATAAAATATTTCTACTCTCGTGCATCCAGCCATCCAGGCACTAATATAGTAATATATAACACACACTCTCTCTCTCTGTCTCAGTCGCGCGGCTCTCTCTCGGTTGCTTTCTTTCTCCTCTCTCGTCCGAAAATTGGCGACTGATGGTGGGCTCCACCACCTGATTAGAGAGGTCGTCAGGCGATCTTTGATTGAACAGAGAGAAGTGACTTAAGAGAGGAACACACGGTAAGATCGAAGCTTTATTTCTACTCCTCTCCGCCCCTGCTTCCTTTTCTTTTTCATTTTGAAAAGTGTTGTTCTTTCGGCTCATGGCTGATGGGATGACGCGGCATTTCGCAGGTAGTGAAGTTGACAATCGCTATTGGTCACAGAGAGAAAGGTCAGATTTTTGTTTTCTATACAGTTTTTCTTCAGTTAAAATTTGTTGCGATTCTTTTTGGTACATATCGCTTTTTATTTTTAGAGTAGAACTGATAGTTTTTAGCTTTCTCTTTTTTTTTTCTCAGATTTTGGAGTTGATTGAGGTTTTTCGGAAAAGGAAAAAGGTGAAGTTCTACTTTCTTGTTTTTCCATCTTTTTCTTAGATTTATTTGGTTCTCGTCTAGTTTGATATCCTGATGTTCTCTCTTGTTGATTTAACAGATTAATCTCTGGAGATCAGTGAGGTGCGCTCTCTCTCTCTCTCTCTCACACACACACACACACGCACGCACGCACGCTGACACAAGCACGCTTTTCTTTTTTGCATATGTATTCTTTTTTAATTCATGTCCAGTTCAATGTGATACCTTTCAGTTATGAACAATACCTAATTTTGATTTTGTGACTTGGAAATTAATGTGATTTAGCCAACTTTAAAGAGCTTTGATCCCCAAATCAAAATGTAGGTTAATTTCTAGGATATTACATGATGTTCCCTTCAGGAAATTCTAAAAGCAATTAATTTCTTCAGGTAATCTAAATCGATATTAAATAAGGTAAAGGAAGAAATCATCTAATTTTGTGTAAAAATTATCAAGCATTCATATTTTCAAGTTTAAATATTATCTAAATTTCCCATAATCCGTTTTGCAGCCTTAGATTAGTTTTAATCCTCAAGAGAAGTACCTTTTGTTACTTAAGTTGCCTTTAATTATGGGTTTTAAAAACGATAAGATATATTTAATTTATAACCAATTGTTGTTGATTTCTCAAACTGACTATAAACGGGTAACGTAGAAGTTTAATATCTAATTTTTAACTACGGCAGCAATGAAGGTACCGCAAATATTGTGTGCGGTATTTTATATATATATTTACAAGTGAATCTTTTTTGGAAGGTATCTTATTGAGATATTGTTGGTTGAAACATGTTACTGTTGTAAACTCCCTAGAAATGTAGCAAAAATAAAGGGAATGTAAATCAGAGTTAAAAAAAAGTGATATTATGAATATATTTATATTTAAAAAAACAAATAGAATTTCAATTTCTCAAGTGATAAAAAGAAATTTGAAACATGCAAAAGGTTATTGTAGATGGTAAAATAAGGCACCAAAGAACAAGGTTCATGCAACTAAAATTGTACAATTGCCAACTTATAAATTACTTCTTCATGCAATGCTTTCTTTATGTATCTTAATTTTCATTGAGTTTTTAACATTGTTATTTCCAATTCCATTTCCTTGCAGGAGTTTATTACCATAACCACTTTTGTTCGTTCATTCATTCTAATTAGGTTGCAAATCTGAAACAAACCTTCCAATCCATAACAAAATGGAGCAAACCCGAAACAAAATGGACAGTTCCCAGTTCTCCCAGTTCAAAACTCTGATTATTGCTCGAATCACCATTCTGCTTCACCTCCTGAAAACCCTAGGTGGGGACCCATATGCCTTGCATATAAGCATACTTGCATACCTCTTATCTCCTAGCGACATTCTTTCAAACACCTTAAAAAAACTAATAACTAATATATCCATCCCAAACCCTGATCTCTCTATCTCGCACTCGAGGAAGCAGATCATTTCCAAACTGCACTCGAAATGTCAGATAGTCAGTGATGAACACTCAGCCAACTGTCTCCTGCCTGGTTTACCTGAAGAACTTGCCCTAGATTGCCTAGCAGTATCAAGCCGGTCGAACTATCCCATCCTTGCATGTGTAAGCAGGAGATTAAAATCATTAATCTCAAGTGGCTATTTGTATAAGCTCAGACAGACACTCAGGAGTCAAGAGCACTGGATATACGTATCTAGTAGCCTCATGCCATGGGAGGGCTTTGATCCTTCGATAAGGCGATGGATGCCAATTCCTCGAATCCCGTGCGATGAGTGCTTCAAAATGGCTGACAAGGAGTCGCTGGCGGTCGGAACTCAACTTCTGGTTTTTGGCCGACAAACTTTTGAGCTCGCTATTTGGATGTACAACCTGGTCACCAATCAGTGGTCACGGGCCCAGCCGATGCTCCATGGACGATGCCTTTTCGGGTGTGCTAGCCTCAACAGCATTGCCATCTTAGCAGGTGGAATCGACCTTACTGGAAAGGTCCTTAACTTGGCCGAAATGTACAACTCTGAAACAGGCATCTGGGAACCCTTACCAGGCTTGAAGCAGGCTCGCAAATTGTCGGCTGGTTTTTTCATGGACGGCAAATTTTATGCCATAGGCGGTCTGACTCAAGATAGTGAGTCGTTGACTTGTGGCGAGGAGTTTGATTTGGAAACTAAGGTTTGGCGCCGGATCATGAACATGTGCCCAATTGGGGTTAGGGTCTCCCAGTCGCCGCCTCTCTTGGCCGTGGTAAACAATCAGCTTTATGCAGCAGATAAGGACATCAATCTCGTGAAGAAATACAACAAGGAAAACAACACCTGGCATGTGGTGAAGGGGTTGCCTGTGCAGGCCTCGGAAAGTGGGTGGGGCATGGCGTTCAGAGGCTGTGGGGACCACCTGATAGTGGTCATGGGGCAGTGGGTGGTGGAGACTCATGGGGTAGTGATTTATGCATGGTGCCCTGAAGGGGACCCGCATTCACCTTGGGAGATTCTAGTTGCCAGGGAACGCGCTGGTTTGTTTGTGGAAAATTGCGCGATCATGAGTTGTTGAGTAAGAGCATAACCTTGGTAGTTGCGCACTGATAGTAGCAAGACTGATGTCGATGTAGGTTTCCTGCTTAGTAGGTGGCTCTCCCTTGTTTTCCAAAATTGTTTTACTTCTCTTCGTTTCTTCCTCATATCCAACAAAAATATCCTCCCCCCTCATATTCTTGCCTTCTTTAATTTTGCCCCTTAAATCCAATAGTAAAAAAAAGAAAAATTGTGTCCAACCTGCTCTGTTGTTTTTCTTCTCTTTTAACTCATATGAACCATTCTTCCTCTGTGCTTCTCCTTATTGATAAACCCCTTCTGCGCTGAGTGACAAACTGTTCAAAGACATGTAATAGGAAACAAACATAGAAAAATTGAAAGCTGAAGATGGAGGCTTTCTGCTAATGAGGTGAGTAGCAGTAACTAGCAAGTGGTTAGTTGGTTATAACAGTAGTATGTTAGATAGAAAAGAAAAAAAAAGGAGAAAAAAGATAAGGTTTAATGTCTTTTGTCATAAAACATTGTACTCTTTTTGCCGTGCTCTTACTGGGATATATTTTATGGCATCTCTTATCTTTGTATTCTCTGTTTTTATGCTTCTGCATGTTTCCCATTTTCTTGTTAAGTAATATGTACTGATAATATTGACTAGTGACTGTTGACTATTTAGTGTTGGCACCTAGAGTGGAAAAAACGTGAAGTGATGTGACGTGACTAACACGCCGTGATTTTGATCTCGTGCCGTGACGTGACCAAAATGTCAAGGGGTGACCACGGTACGCGAATGGTCACGCCACATGAGTCATGCCGTGTCTAAACGTGCCGTGACCATACGTGACTCGCATAATCATTTAATCATAATTTAGGTTAGTTTATTCAAGATTCACCATTAAATCAATATTTAATGATTCTAATTACACGCGACTCGCGTGATTACGTGCCGTATCGTGCTGTGACTAAATCTTTCACGTGCCGTGTCAAAGTTTCAAAAGATGGACACGGAACACGAATAGTCACGGCACGGGACACGTGAGTTATGACACGTAACTAAGACGCGTGCCGTGCCGTTATGTGATGGAGCCGGCTCCGCCATGCCATTTTTCCCACTTAAATTTTCATTGGTGCGTTGATACCAAACATTTTCAAATGCATCTGCATAATGTGCATAGATGATACATGAATTGTGTGAGTAGCAGGTAGATGAAAATATGGGAGAAGTTAATTAATCATTGGTTAAAAAAGAATTTTACGTAATCAAATATTGTCACCTTGCGTTAGTTGAAATCATTTAGTATTATCAAATGAAGCTGTATGCTTTAATTTTTTGCTCCATGAAAGAAATTGAAGTAGTGCAAGGTTAAAAATATTGTAAATTCGTTAGTAGGCTAACTTAAAAAAAAAAAAAAATGTAAATTGGTGGTTTCTCTATAGTTTGCGACACAAAAGGTTGATTTTGTATTATAACATGATGCTAGTGGGACGGTGTATAGTTTATACAGCAATACTGTGTACTGTACGTGTAGTACTGAATTGTTCGGTACAGTTGCTAGTAGACAATTAATAAATGATATAACTGTTATAAGTCGACAATTAATTAATGCATGTAAATGTGGTCATTCGTATAATGGTGGTGTTGCAAGTCCAGCACTTAGTAAAAGAAATGTTTTATTTAATACCACTTTAGGTGTCAGATGTTTTTATGTAAACAAAAATAAAACAGAATAACCCCATAAGACATGTGTTGATACAAAATTATTTATATATACGACCTATGTCCGAGTTTTAATGTTATTATACAAAAACATTCGTGTAAATGTAGTACATGAAGAGAAAGGTATCCATGTCAGGCAGGAGCAATTGGAGTATCATGGATACAAATCAATTTTCTTGTAAGTGCTTGCATTCTCATAAATCTTTTATTATTTCTGAATAGACCTTAAGTTCCACTACAGCATATGGGGTGGATTTAAAAACTCAAGTCTCTGTGATTGAGGAGTCAGCTAAAACCTGATTCAATGCACTCTGTATCTGTATCTGTGGGTACAGTTATATTATCACATATTCACATTTTATAGGAGTAACTTGGGAATATTCCTGCTTGGCTTTTTATAGCTAAACAATTGCCACGTTCCATAGAAAAGCCACCTACTATTTAATAATGGAATCCTTGTGGCAGTGAATTCATGGAAACCTGGGGCTGTGACCACTTCAATAATGAATGCTCTGTTTTGAACCAGCCATTATGTTCTCCAATATCGTCTCTTAGCTATGGGAGGATACAGATCCCTGTTTCACATACTATAACGGGCCTGTTGTTTTGTAGTAGGCTAGCCTTCTGCATTTTACAAGCCCAAATCCATTTACACCAAAATAATAATGGGCTGTTAAATTGGGCCTCTCTCTGAACTGCATTTGTTTGCGGGCTCACCTGTTCAATGAATCAATCAGGTTATCTTTTCTTTTGTCCTCTGGCGTAGGGGTGTTCATCGGTTCGGTTTGGTTGAAACCGAACCGAACTAGGCAAACCAAAGTAATAATTCAGTTTCTAAAATAGAACCGAATCGAACCGAACCGATCCAAACCAAAGTTTTATTTCGGTCTGTTTGGTTTGTTCGGTTCAAACCAAAATATATTATTTTTTTATTTAAAGCAATTGATTTATAATAAACCGAATTATATTAAGAAATAAACCGGAGTATTATGAAATAAACCGGGATACTAAGAAATAAACCGAAGTATTTAAAGCAATTGATTAAAAAATAAACCAAGGTATTAAGAAATAAACTGGAACGGTCCGGACCAAATTCATAATATATAAAAGTTTTCGGTTATTTCGGTTTTAAAAAATTTCAAACCGAACTGAACTGAAATTATAATTTTGTTTTAAAAAGTAAACCGAACCGAACCATTAAACTGAACAAACCGAACCGTTTGATCCAAACTAATTCGATTAGGTTCAAAACCGACTAAACCGGACCCAATGAACACCCCTACTCTCGCGCCTGCAAAGCAAAGTTTATTATTACACAAGTAAATTTTCGGACTTAGTGTGATAAAAAAAGGTGATTGTAAACTTGAAATCTGATCCAGGAGAAGTAATTATTACAAGAATATCACATAATTATTTATTCTTATTCAAAAGAAAAGGAACTAATTACTCATCCAATATAACCCATTAAATTGAGAACTTAAACTGAATGATTATCTTGGAATTAAAAAAAACTCTAGAAAAATAGTAATATGACTAAAAGTGATTTCAAGTGAATAAAAAAAGTGATATGTTGAAAAAATGTAATATGGATGGAGTTGCTGTGTTTCATTTTGGTTTCTCAAGTTCTTGTAGTATTGAAAAAACACGTGTATAAAGAATGGGTCGTCGAGATGAGAGGAGGTTGACTTATGAGGAAAGCTAGTAATTTTGTTAATAAAAGAAGCCAAAAGGATTTTCCAGGAAACTTCAAGCTTACTAATAGCAGGGATTGCCCTTTCTTTTTTTTCTTTTTTAAAAATTTTTGCAGAAGCTGCAAAGTTTTGAAAAAAAATCGAACTTTCAATCTTTGAATAACCAACAGTGCTGGAATTTTTTTCTAGCCAACTGTGCTACCTCTCTTTTTGCAGAATGTTTGGTTGGAGTAAGAATAGGCTATTCTTGGAACAATGCTATTCGGAATAGCTTGTTCTATGTTTGGTTGGAGTTGAATAGCTAGAATAGAGAATCCAAGTCTTTTGTCTTATCAGAATAGCCTATACTTACAAAAATTTGAATTTGGCTATTCTAATAAGACAAATGACAAGAGCTATTCTAACTATTCTTGTTTTGCAACCAAACATACCCTTGAGGGACTACCTCTTAGAGTATGTATTCTCTAGTATTCTTTGGATATGGATGAGCAGATTAAATCTATTTTATATATCTAACATTTGATCCGGAGAACACTGTTCATTTACAGTTCTGTCTACATTGTCACTGATAAGTGGGTCCTACTCACTAGCGACACATTTTGCTCTGATTTTTTTCCGCCTTCCTTCTCTCTGGAAAGTTCCTTTCTTTCCCTCTTTGAAAAACGAGTTTCCCTTTTCCCCTTATCTCAAAAGTTCAATCTCTATTTCGAAAATTTCCCTCAAGATCGTCTATTAAACGTGCTGTTAGGATTTTTTAGGTTCGTCATTTTAAAAATTTCGTACTAAAAAAGAATCATTAGTCTACTGACAAAGAAGAAAAATTAAACTCATCAATCCAATATTGTTCACTCTAATAAATTATTTTAAGAGGTCAATCAATACTCCCTCGCTGTTGAAAGCTTGATTCTGAAATCTGAAGCATACTTTATTAACTGCCTTTTGACAAGTATAAAGAAGAGTAACGTGAAGTAATAATTATTTCACATACTTTATTTATAATCCGTTAATGCTTAGCGATGAAGTAATTTATGTAGATTATTCCATAAAAAAGTAAAAATTAATGTAAAAGATCAAAATACGTTCTATGATATTTGTTAGTTAGAAATTTATGCATTCTTTTCACTTGTATTATTGTTTTATGTAATAAATTTATGTTCATTTACAAATCACTATTAAGATTATATTAATTTAATTGAAATTATCAGGATGAGAAATTTAAATTAACTTAAAATAATAAAATATCAAATTAGGATGATATTTTAGACCTAATGAGATGGAGTAACTTTATTTCATTTATTGACGTGAAATGAAGTATTTGATGGTTGTCTTTTATCTGCTAATGATAGTATTTCATTTTCTTCTAGTTGTCTTTAATCTTGTACGAGTTATTTTTTATTTTTTTTAGTTGTCTTTCATTTTGTACTGATTTTCTTTCATGTTTTATTAGTTGTCTTTCATGTTCTACTAGTTATTTTTCATCTTTTTGTAGTTGTTTTTCATCATGTACTCGTTGTCTTTCATATTCACAATTAATACAAGTTGAAAGATAACTAGAAGAAAATGAAATACAAATAACACCAAATGAAAAACAACCAGTAGAAAAATACTCGTTGTCTTTCATATTTTACTTGTGCCAGATATATCGTGGATATTAGTCTCACCAAAATGCAATTGTGAAAAATATTTCTTACTTTTCAATATGGTATTTGTTGTTCCATTGTCGACTAGACATGAATCTTCTTTATTTACCATTGCGTTAGTCATTTTCCTTTAAAATAAAATAATGCAAGAATAAATTAAAATAAACTACATTTCTTCATTATTTTTATTTGCAAAAAATTGAAATGTAAATTAAACTTTTATTAAACATAAACATAAAATTCTACATTTTATTTTCTCCCTTAGTAAAAGTGTATATTTTTTCATCCACATCATGGAAGAAATATGATACATCAAGATGTGTATCCATATGGCATTCATTTTCAGGATCATTTTCAATTAAATTAGTTTCCACATTTTTTTCTCTTTTTTCTTGAGTGAGCCTTGATAAAACTCCACTACATGCTTGGGTGTACGGTAGATACGTGACCAATGATTTGCCATCCCACATCTATAACAAACATCTTCAAGATGTTTTCCTTTCTCATTTTTCACCACATTATTCTCCTTTATTTTGTTGAATTGACCATCATGTCGCCAAACATTAGTTCGACCACGACCGTAGAAATTGTTGCGACTGCGGCCACGTCCTTTCTTAAATGAAGTCGCATTCGCTTCAGAGAATGAAATTGCTTGGTGATTCTTCATTAGAAGCTCATTATTTTGTTCTGCAACGAGAAGACATGATATTAATTCGGAATACTTCTTGAAACTCCGCTCTCGATATTGCTGCTGTAGGAGCAAATTCGAGACATGAAATGTGGAGAATGTTTTCTCCAACATATCTTCTTCTGTTATCGTTTCACCACATAGTTTAAGTTCAGAAGTTATCCAAAACATTGCGGAATTATACTCACCAACGGATTTAAAATCCTGTAATCTCAAATGAATCCATTCGTAATGAGCCTTTGGTAAGAGAACAAGTTTCTAATGGTCATATCTGTCCTTTTAACTATTCTAGAGTTCAAACGGGTCTTTCACCGTTAAATATTAAGTTTTCAAATCCTCATGGAGATAGTGATGAAGGAAAATCATAGCTTTAGTGCGCTCCTGCGGGGAGGCCTATTTTCCTTCTATAACAGTTTTTTCCAATTCTTTTGCGGTGAGGTGGATCTCTTCATCAAGAGTTCATGGGAGATAATTTTTGCCCGAAATTTGAAGAACAACAAATTTAAGTTTTGTGAGATTTTCCATATGTACTACAAAATAGATACATATTAATAATTTCATATTATTAATACCATAACTTCATGTTATTAACATCATAACTTCAGGCTATGATAAATTAAAAGGGAGATAAATACAAATAAAAGAATATATAAATTACATAAATAAATTTAAAAGTATTAATAACTTTAGGTTAATTTATATAACTTCCGGTTATAACTTCAGGATGCGGTGGCGTTAATTGCAATGAAGGTTAAGGTTAAAAAGTAGATAGAGAGCCTCTAGGGTTCAGGTTCATTCCTTCTTAATTATGCAAAATATAAATTTTGACGTCTCTCTTTGTCGCATGCGGCACTGTCACTATTGCATGCGGCCTAGATTGTCCCACAGCTACCCCACATGCGGCATTGTCACTACCCGCAGGGCCTGCTTGGTGTTTGTTTATGTGATTTAAAAGGTTTTCTGATCTTGCGATCGGCTTTTGGGCTACCAAGACTGAAGTATTTTAGGTACGCAAGTATATTATTTCCCTATACTACCCCTTAGTTGATATATCTCAAAGACTTTACCTAATCTAAGTGTTTCCTAATATAATCTAAATGTATAATTTACGCTATCCTGCCAAGGAAGCCCACTGGGTTCTAACCTTAGTCTTTGAACCGCTGCCAAGCCTCGTTAGCCGAAGTGCCTATAGTACTTACATGCATTATCCTACTCACACCAGGATGCAATGACTAAACACCTATTGGTATGTGGAGAGTCATTGGCATATAGTAGACAGAACTATGTATGCAAGGACGTAATAAAAAAAAATTCAAAATATAAAAGGAACTCAAACCAATCATAAATAAAACATAAACATATACTAAAACATAATTAAGAATTCAAGTACAACCCTCACCCTAGAGATGAGAAGTTTAGCTTCTCATAGTCATGGTAAAATAAAATAAATAAAATAAGGAGAACATAAATTACAACCCAATGAAGATAGAAGAACCTCTGCCTTCTTAGATGACGCATTATTCTCTTGCTTGCCTTCTAATGGCTACCCTTATCTCTTTAAGTAACTCTCTAACATAACCTAACAATGAGGATCGCTAGTCTACTATATTGGACTTCATACAACTAAACACGCACACTAAATTTTATTACAAGAGGGGTATTTATAACCTTCCTAAATGAGAGGTGAAGTAGTGAAAGTAGTGGAAGTAGTGGGGGACGTGGAGTCCACCCATGATTGGATAAATGAAGCAAAAAATAGCTATGATAGCTTGGCTCTGAAGCAAATGGCCCTTCTAAAAGGCTCATCAGGAATTCATCCTTCTCGAAGGCCATTAGAGAAATTGCCTATTTTTAGGACAGTCCACGGATCGTGCGGCATCAGGGTATGCTGCATACGGCATAGAGAATGCCGCACAACTTCTTGATTTAGCGGATTTTCTTGTATTTTTGTCATTTCGCATGTCGTGCACTTTGTGTGACCTATTGCATGCTCTATGTAATGTCCTATTTTGGCACCTTATTCAGAAATCGCCTAAATACGACACTTTTGCTATGTTTTTCCTCTAAATACGCAACTTTCTCAAAAACCTACCAAAAAGACATAAAAACACGTTTACGGTAAATAAATCGGAAAAATGGCTACTTTGCATTCGCTTTTTGTCATTTTCCGGAAGAAAAGATAGTGACTTTCGCTATATGTTTTGGCTTCATCATTATTATATTAATTTTATATTAAAATTTCAAATAGAACTTCAGGTTCTAAACAATTATAATAATAACTTCAGGTTCTAAACAATTATAATAACAACTTCAGGTTATTATTCTTATTATTCTCTTCGGGTAATATTAACTTTGGATTCTTGATAAACTTTTATTTTTGAATAATAACTTCAGGTTATTATTCTATCATTCACTTTAGGGAATGATTCTTATAAACTAAAATAAATATAATAAAAAATTTAAATGAAATTTAAATTAATGAGAGATATAATAATCAATCATACAAATTACTTACATAATAACTTTGCAATTTCTTCTGAACATGTCGTGTTGATAACGTGTTGTAGATTAAAGAAAAGAAAAGTAAACAAGATATTGAGAATGTATAAAAATGGTTATCATTTATTCATATGTTTTTCTTATGTGTGTCTAATACAAGCTTACAATTCTCTATTTGTAAGTAGTTAATGTAAATAACAAGTCATTATAAATTAATTGTATTGATAAATGAGAAGAGATAAAACTTAAATTTTTTAAGAGAGTTTTGAAATAATTAGTGAAGAGTTGCAAATTAAAATCATAACTTAATTTTATTTATAACACTACTGACTTTTGCCAAGTTATATTAGCTCATTAATACAACATGTTTGTTGATAGCTCATTGATCTTTTCTTTGGTTACTTTCTTCACAATTAATTTTTGTGAGAAAACTGCGCGCGCACCTGCAACGACTCCACTGGCATGCAACTGCATTTGACTGGTCAAGGATCATGAGGACTAGAACCCTTTTCTCATTGCTTTGTGCATTCGTACATTGACCTTCTCAGAAGTACGGTTCTAACAAAGCTGTTCCAACTCTTTACCTATCAATGATGGATACATCTCAGGAAATTGTGTGTCCCTTTTCTCATTGCTTTGTGCATTCGTACATTGACCTTCTCAAAAGTACGGTTCTAACAAAACTGTTCCAACTCTTTACCTATCAACAGGGGCGGATCTACTGTAGCACAAGCTACAAGATAAGGCAACTGCTCTATCCTGAAAATTCAAAACTAATTTACAAATACTGAGTTTTGAACCTTTGCCCTACTCTAGAAATTGATATTGCCCTACCCTGTAGTTGATTATCTAAATTTTATGGAGTAAATTGTGTTATAATACTATTTTTGTTGTTTTTGTTATCATGCTTTATCTAATATCCGATTATTTAATGAGTTTGAACCCGATTATCTATTTAAATCCGATTCAATAATTTCTTACCCTACCCTGATCAAAATCCTGCATCCGCCCTACCTATCAATGATGGATACATCTCAGGAAATTTTATGTCATGGAACCTGTTTAAGTGCAGGGTTAGTTGTACCAGAGTTTGTAAAGTGTTGTGTGTTGAACTTTGTTACTTTCCAGAAGAATCTATGTAAACCCCAACCTAAGGTAAAGGTTAAGCTATTAAGCTCCGAAGCTACTGTATTTTGTAACTAAAGAAGGTACAATTGTTTGTTAGAAAACTAAATTTCTTTTTTCTCGAGTACAATCAATTTATACAGTGCAGAAATAAGGCAAGAACAAAATACTAGAGCATGATTAAGTTACCGGATCTCATTTATATGATTGTCTGAGACTGGTTTTGCAAATTAAAATCCATGGCTAATTAATATATATAAAAGAATCACTCATAACCACAAATTGGATCAATAAAAAAGCAAAAAAAAAACTTTGTATATGCACTGCTTGGAAAAAAGAAATGACCAAATTTTTTAAGTTCATTGGACTTTTCCCAGAAAAAAAAGAAAGAAAGAATAGTAACAATAGAATTCGAAACTCCGTTGATTTCTCAATAGGATATATGCACAAAATTTACAAGCCTTAATATTCTCCCGAAAAGAACCCCCGGCAAGCATTGATTTTTCCCTTTTAGTTCTTGTCAGAGAAAGTCGTTGAAAGAAGTGTGGTATCATCCTCTGAAGAAAATGCAGCCGATGAAGAAATAGTGGTCGATACTTGACCATAGTTATTATTTTCTCTTGTGTTTTTTACTTTGAGGTCCATAAAATCACTAATTACTGCAGGTTTGGTGATTTTTTCTGAGCCTACTGATTTCTCCCCTGTAAGTAATTTTAGAACAGTCGACATAGAAGGGCGTAATTTTGTAGCATCTTGGGTGCACAATAGGGCAACCTTTAAGAAACGAGTTGCCTCTTGGATATCCAAATCATCTCCCAAAAATGCGTCAATTATCTTCTCTAAGTCTCCCTGCTCATATAATGTCCATGTCTGCATGAAGACAAAAATATAGGGTCAGTTACACAAAAAGATACCTAATTTAATGAACTCAATTTTTGTGTGCTTTTTACTAACTATTTTTATTTGCAAGTATTTTTGCACATTATGTTTGTTTAGGTTTTTAACTAGAACTTTGTTAAAGCAGATTCTCATTTGTATCATTTTCCTAGAATATCTTACTTGCTCTACTTGCTCTCTCTTCAATTATTGGGTCTATAAAATGCAAGAAAGGTCATAATATTCTCCTCAATAAGGTCAACATGTGTCAGTGTCCATATAAACAAAATAAAATAAATAACACGGACGGATGGACAGACCCAATTAAATCTTTGCTAACATAGAAGGAACACAAGAAACATTTGAACAGATAAATAAATAAATAATCGGCAGTAAAATAAACCAAAGGAAGTGAAAGAAAAATTTTCAAGTTAAAAAATGAAACATACTCGTTCAAGAAGAAACTGATCCTCGTAAGGCAGCCTAGTGTTGGTGTTGCACCTGCCGCTTACAATTTCCAACAAAAGAACTCCAAAACTGTATATATCCGACTTTCTAGTCACCTGACCTCTTATAGCATATTCTGGCGCCAAGTACCCTCTAAAATAAAATAAAATAAAAATAAAAATCAGGATTTTTTTTCTAACCGAAAATTTAAGAGGTATAAGAGCACATTTTTCTTCGGAGTCCCTTTTTTTTCTAAAGTTAAGATAAATTGAGAAGATGAAGAACTCACATGGTACCAGCAACCCTAGTGCTGACATGGGTGGCATTAGGAGGGAGAAGCTTAGCTAACCCGAAATCAGATATCTTAGGGGTCAAATCTTTGTCTAGTAATATGTTACTGGCTTTTATATCTCTGTGTATAATAGGAGGTCTGATTTCATCATGAAGGAATGAAAGACCGTGAGCCACCCCTATGCAGAGCTTCACACGGGTCTGCCAGTTGAACTCCAGATTATCAGGGTTTCGGCCTGCAATCGAAAATAAATTCAAATCAATTGGTGATATCTTAATACGTTTTAAAAATCATCAACTGACTGAACTGAAAAACTGGCAATAAAGGGGTAAAAAAATTAAGAAAAAAATAATCAGAGATAAAACTGAGACTTGATAACTGGTGTGATATGATACAATACATGCTGGTACAGTACTGGTACTAGACCAAAGTCACCAGTTCTTGAGCAGAGGCATACTGCACTTGTGAAAAGTGCTTGTCAGATGGAACCAGTGCAGGTAAGAACTTGCTAGCACTGTAATCATCTGCTGTCTGAACAGCAATATTGAACACCTAGACAAGGTACATGTCCCAAAAAATTGTAACCTAATAGAAAAGAAATAATAATTGGTGTATTTCATACCTAGAAGTGTTAGAGCAAGGCTATTATTTTCCATGTAAGGATAGACAAGAATTCTATTGATGCCTTCAACACAGCAGCCATATATCCTCACAAGATTTTCATGCTTTATGTCTGATATAATTGTTAACTCGGTCAAAAATTCCCTCACACCTTGTCTTGATTCTGTAGAGAGAACCTTAACTGCCAAAATGGTCCCATCTTTCAGCTTTCCCTATATCAATGAAACAGAGAAATTTATTAGACGAAATCATCTTATTCAGAAATGCAGTATGATTTAGTTTTTCCATATAACAACCAATAATTTGCTTGGTAATTTTTCTTTGCAAAATTGGACCAAATTTTCCAGAAGAACCAAATTTTAAGATATTTAAAAAGAAACCTAACACAATATATATGGTACATTGTTGTGACTATTAAAAAATTGGCCGGTAATGACAATAAGCTCATTTTAAATAGAGGCACAAAAAGATAATCAGCTCATGTTCTTAGAGATGAATTGAACTCAACATCAAGACAAGATAATTAGATATTGGAGTTGATGTTCTATGAAGATGAACTAGCTACAGAAAAATGTGATCAAATAATCAATTTTAGAGTTACTACCTGAGTACTATTCACAAATAACACACAATTTTATGTGTCAGACATAGGAAAATGATGGATGTGTATTTGCAGAGGCAGCAGAATATATAACTTGGAAGAGGAACCTTATTTATAAACATACAGTAAATATTGAAAATGAGATCTTACCTTATAGACTGAACCAAAGCCGCCTTCACCAATCTTATTTGCAAAGCTAAAACCGTCGGTGGCTTTTCTCAATTCATTGTAAGTGAATATTTTAATTCTATTGATACCTGGGATATCTGGAAAATATGAAGAAGTATGTAAAAGTAAGTAACAGATTGTGTGAGAAAGAAAAAGTAAGATATTAACACCACCCCCCCCCCCCCCCCCCCCCCCTCACGGCACACTCATACATAGAAATGGCAGAAACGAAAAATGTAACATTACAATTTCTAAAAAAGGAATTTTGAGTGTACTTCAGTCAATTTCTTCCCAAAAGAAAAGTCAGTGCTGTTAAATTGGTATTAGATGAATATTATTTTAACCATCATTACCAAAAATTGAATTATATAAGCCCTATTTAAGATGAACGGCTAATGAATACCCCGGCACGTACCTTCATTTTGTTTAACAGTATCAAGTGCACTGTTTTTTCCAAATAAGCCGCACAAACAACTCATTACGGTTTAACCAATCAGCAATTTCCCAGCCTAAGGATTGTCTCTTCTGATCAATGACAACCTATACAAAGTGTAATGTATTAGGCAAATATCTCAAAATGCTCTTAAGGGTATAAAAGAGGAAAAGAGAAGTCCTTTGTTATCAACCAAGGGTTTATCTAACACCTTGGTATGAAAAGTAAAAATATAATAAATGAATTAGGACCCCACCAAGGACAGAAACTTTAGAATTAGGTCGTGAAACAGCTCAGAAAATTCCAAACCGAGTTGAGGCCACCATCAAATTGACACATTCTCCGTTAAATATTTAACTAGAGACGAAGCTTATCTATGATTGGCTCTCTCTTAATTTAAGCAAAAAAACCCCACTTGATGGATCAAATGTGAAAGCATGACATTGTTATTTCAACTTAAAAGCGTATTTTTTAGCAAAAATATGAGTACATGCTTGCTAAAATATCTTCCAACAAAAGATCAAAAGGCCAAAAGCTATTCAACTTCTTTGAACCACAAACAAAAAAGGAATCATTTTTATATCAAATACAGTAACCAAATTCAGCAAGGGGATCGCATTCACACAATAAATAAGAATCAATAGCATAATCATCACGATCTAAAATCTTTATTACTAATTTGATAAAAAGTTTAATGAAATTGACAAAGTAGAGTTTACCAAAAGATTGAAGCAGATGAATGAATCAAATTATAAATTACAGCACGTGCCAGTAACCAGACGGTCAGTCCCAATACCACTTCAAAAATCCCTGTAATGGACAAAATCAGATCCCAGTTCAAATAACTAAAAAGGAAAGAGCCACAAAACAACCAAAAATCAAAGCAAACATGGGACTTACAAGAAAATTTTCTTATGGAAGAAGAAGAAGAAACAGATGCGACGCAAGTTAGCAAACCGGCGTCCGTATCTGTTGGAGGATTGAGAGATAGCGTGTAGATGTGGTGGTTATTGGATATAAAGAGAGAGAAATAGAGAGAGGGGTTTGCCTTTTTATTTGTCTATTTTATTCGGTATTTGATACAACCTACTAGTTCTAATATCGGAAAGTTAGAAATCTATAAAGTCATTGACATTGACTTCGGATTTCAGAAAGCTTTCATACTTGGTTTAGGTTTCAGAATTTGCGCGCTCTCCAGTTACAACAAACAAGAGCGGCGGCCATTAAACTTTTTGTCGGTCAAATTCATAAAGGGGGAATTTGATGTATACCCCTCGAAAATCTCAAAATTGTGTATGACCCCTCCAAAATTATAATATCATATTTATCCTTCAAAATTTCAAAAATCACAAATTTACTCAATTCATTGACTTTTCTATTCAAACTCATTTTAAATTTATAAAGTACTCATTTTATCTTTTATTAAAAATAAAAGGGACCGACTAACTATCTCCCAGCTCCTATCCCCCATTCATCCCCCAGTCAATAACTGTCTTTGTTGACCGCTAATTAAGAGGGGACCACAAATTTCAGCGCTAAAAGACAAAACAAAACGCGTCATTATCGCGGCGAGTGCAAGTATTCATATGTAATACATCAAGTATTCATATATAATATATAAAGTATTCATATCTAAGATATCAAATATTTAAAAAAAATGGACATATCACTTACCCATCTTATACACGTTTTTAGAGGTGATTTTTTTTCTCCGTTCACTCTAACCAATATTTCTGACAATCTGTGAGGAATTTTGCAAATCTAAAATCACGAACGTCTTCTATGTAATTTTCTCTTTCAAATGAGATCCATGATGACATACTTTCGAGTTGTCCGTTGCACAAGTATTCATACCTTGTCATTCAAGTATTCATACCTCCTCGAGCAAGTATTCATACCTCATCAGTATTTCACAAATAAAAAACTGGACACATCATTCACTCATTTTTTATCGATTGAAATTTCATTACCACTCAATCATTTTTTACTTGATATCTTAGGTATGAATACTTGTTCGACGTGGTATGAATACTTGCACGGCGAGATATAAATAATTTTACGAGGTATGAATACTTGCTCAACGGATAACTCAAAAGTACTTCATCATGGATCTCATTTGAAAGAGAAAATTACGTAGAAGACATTTGTGATTTTAGATTCACAAAATTCTTTATAGATTGTCAGAAATATTGGTTAGAGTGAACGGAGAAAAAAAAAACCACCTCTAAAAATGTGTAAAAGATGGGTGAGTGATGTGTCCAGTTTTTTTTTAAATACTTGATATCTTAGGTATGAATACTTAATGTATTATATATGAATACTTGATATATTATATATGAATACTTATGCGTGTCAGTTGTAAAAAATTTCAAATATAAGCAATCCCCCTAGTTAATTAGTGGTCCCCCACGTAATTAATGATTGATACACGTTTTCTTTTGTCTTTTTGTGCTTGAAGTTGTGGTCCCCTAGATAATTAATGATTGGAGGATGAATGGGGGATAGGAGCCGGG
Organism: Carex kokanica; assembly: GCA_025461125.1. Classification (NCBI taxonomy): domain Eukaryota; kingdom Viridiplantae; phylum Streptophyta; class Magnoliopsida; order Poales; family Cyperaceae; genus Carex; species Carex kokanica. The sequence goes on along the minus strand of JAJGRX010000923.1, from coordinate 127,283 downwards.
GGAAAAAAATCTTTATCCAAAATAAAAATATGTAGTGTGTAAGAAAAATATTCTGTCTTCTAACTAATTGGTTTCTGAGGACAAATAGTTTATTTCTCAACTTGTGATGTATACAACAACGACATTTAGACATATGTTTGTGTGTACATTACAAACAAGAAAAATGAACCATTTGCTTTCAAAAACGACCAATCAGGAGAATAAATATTTCTCTTAAACAAGTTACATATTTTTATTTTTATTTTAATAAAGAGTAAAATGAGTTTTAGAACCTCAAATGGTAAATATGATATTATGAATTGTAGAAGTAAATACGTGTTATTGGAGGGTATACATGAAATTTTCTCATTCATAAAATGTCGTCATTTTTACCTTTAGCTTTTATTATTTCTCTTTGACTTTTCAGAATTTGCGCTTTCTTCGGTTGTAACAAACAAGAGAGAGGCTGGTACCCTTTTTTATTGGTCAAATTTATAAAATTATTGCAATTTTTACGTTTGGCCTTTATAATTTATAACATGTTATTTCGGTAGTCAAATGTTATGATTCCCACAAACTCTCACTAATCTCAACTCAATCCTTTTATACAATTTCGGGGTTAATAACATCAGGGGCGGACCCAGAGTATTCCAGGGGCAGTTGCCCCTCTGGATTTTGAGTTTTAGTGGAGAATTATCAATTTCAATCGACTTTGTTTCCTCTGAAATTTGTTTTTGCCCCCCTCTGGACGTTTGATTAGTAATTCGGATTAAATTTAGAGTTAAAATTGAAATAAATTTATTGAATTTTGATTGGTAATTAGAATTATAAGTCAGAGTATCAGAAATTACAAGTCAAAGTATTGGAAAGTATAAGTTAAAGTATTGTTTTTTATCGAGTACCCAATTAGTTAATGGATTTAAACCCGATTAGGTATTTAAACCTGATTCGATTATTTTTTGCCCTCCTGACGAAAATCCTGAGTCTGCCCCTGAATAACATTGAATAAGACAAAATGAAAAAAAGAGGACCACAGACATCCGAACTAGAGATGAAAACAGATATGATAATTGTATTGTTCATCGTTATAGTTAAATATATAATATGAAATTTAATTTTGTTTTAATATTCCTTCTTTTTTATATTTGTATAAAAATTATTGCATTTTATAAAGTTTTTATAAATTATTACTTTTAGTAAAACTGTATTTACATATGTACTTGTTCCGATTAATATCCAATCTGTATCTTATATCCAAAATTTTAAAAATTACATATAATTCGATAGAATTCATATCATCTCCATTAATTCAACAAAGAATATTTTGAGTTAATGCATCTGGATTGTCCGATCCACTTAAATATCCGTACAGACTGGATCTGCACTAATATTAAAGAGCTCTTGCATTATAGGCGGAGAGCTGAATTAGCTCCGTTTAATATCAAACAGTCGAGATGCATTAACTCAAAAGATACTATTTTCGTATATAGCAAATGTTATACCAAATGTTTGGAGATTTTTTTGTCTGTCAAATTAAATTTCGGCACCAACTAATCTATCAATAAAAATATATCAAAGACAAATTTATGTACATTAAATATAAATCAATTTACCCTTATTTGTTTTCAATATTTAATAACTTCTACTAATTTTCTTTGTGTTGAATTTACCTCACACTGACATTATATTGTATGTTGCATGCAGAGGTGGAACTAGAAAATTTAGTTAGAGGGGGCTGAAATTTAAAATATGTAATTATTAATTGGGGAGAGCTCAAATGCTCCATTGCTTCATGCCACAATCGTACCCCAACATCTTTATCTTTGATTTCAAAGTCCAAACAAAAGATTTGAACCGCTCAACATGATATCCACGTTAAAATGTGCTTAGAGATCAAATTTTATATTTTTTGGAAATTTTTTACTATTTTTTAAGGTAAGTACAAAATCACTGCTTTTAGATGGTCCACAAGTTCCTGAAAAACATTGATTTTGTATCTATCTTAGAAAATAGTAAAAAAATTCCAAAAAATATAAAATTTGATATCTAAGCACATTTTAACATAGATATCATGTTGAGCGGTTCAGATTTGTTGTTGGACTTTGAAATCGATGATAAAAATATTAGAATACGATTGGAGCATGAAGTAATGGGGCATTTGACCCCTCCTCTTATTAATTTGTGGTTAGTGGAATTTAAACTCAAAACCTCTCAAGTACAAAATAAAGTCTTAATCATTAGACTACAAATACACATCGAGCATTTTATGAAAGGGGCTGAACTATATAAAAATTGTAAGAAAATTAAAATTAAACATACACGGTTAAAAATTTCAAAATCATTAGAGTGGCTTAGCGCACCAACGTTACTTTTTGACAAAGTAGAATTATTATTTGTTGAAAATAAAATTGACAAAGTAGAATTGTTATTTTTAACTTTTTGACAAAGAAGAATTGTTATTTTTTACTTTTTGACAAAGTAGAATTGTTATTTGCTGGTGACATGGCATCTCTGATTAGAGGACGAAGTACAGACCTGAATATTTAAATTTTTAAATATTTAAATTTACGGTGATCCTGAATATTTACGGTGATCCTGAATATTTACGGTGGTCCTGAATATTTAAATTTTTTATTTTATTATGCTGTTAAGAACATTGGACGCATATAATTAATGAAATTGAATCTAAAACAGCTATCTATGAAATTTTTAAATAACAAAATTAATTGATAAGATATATTGTACATATAAATTAAATCTCACATACATATTTTATTTTTATTTTTAAATAACAAAGATAATTGATTTGATGTATTATACATATTATACATTGCACTTGTGCATATAAAAAATAATTACATCATTAGACTTTTATTTCGGGATGCATCAAGAACTAAACCAAATCAACATACCCATATGAATATGTACTTGCAGACTGAATTTTATATTTTTTAGAATTTTTTACTATTTTTTAAGATAAGTAGAAAATTACTTGATCTGAAAATTCTGAACCAACAGTGATTTTCTACCTATCTTTATAAATAGTAAAAAAATTCTAAAAAAAATAAAATTTGGTCTGCAAGTACATATTCATATGGTGATCATGTTGAATGGTTCGGATCGACCGTTATAATTTTGAAAATGAAAATATTGATCGGTATTACGGACCAAATCGTGTTACGCATAGTACCGTAGACTCACTCAAATTACATCATTAGACTTTTATTTCGGAATGATGCATCAAGAACTAAACGAAATCAACATACCTTATTTTGATGATTAATTAATCTCCTCTCTTGATGACTATCTTAACATGGTCAAAATCCTATAATTTTTTTTATATACATATAATTGAAATAATATAAAATATCTTTTAACCATTTAAATTTATTAATTTTAGCATGCCTAAAAAGTTGTCACCGTTTGACATCAATGACTATTAGCATTGGATTATTTCTCATAAAAAATTTGGAACAAATAGTGAACTATAAATATTTGGATGACCAAAATAAGAAATTCTGATACTTAAATTTTTTTTTTTTCATTTGTATATTTTTTGGAGTAATTTTAGCATGAAAAGCTAGTCTAATTCAGTAGTTTTTATGAGAACCAGTATTTAATCTAATAGCATAGGCAATGTCTTCCGTGTGAAAGATCGCAGGTTTGAAATCTGAATGGAAAAATCTCTTGTAAATATTAAATAGTTTAGTGATTTGATCTTCAACCTTTACTGAAAAAAAAATTCAATAATTTTTATGAAACAATAAAAAGTTACAAAACTAGCATATCCATTATTTACAGTTTTATTCCACATCAGTCTATTATATTTTTCAAAATATGTGTTAAAAAAGAAGGCACTATGAAGGATCAAGATCTATGCACCTGAAAACTACTTGTTTCCAATCATGCATGTAGTTAATTAGTCGAAATGTTTTGAACTAACATTAATTGTCACTATTTTTTTCATTTTTTTTTTTTTTACTACTGCCAGCTAATGAAACAAAGAAAAATATAGACAGACATTGCCGACTGCCGAATCTAATAATCAATGCGCGAAAGAGACCAATAAATATATATATATATATAAATAATTAGAAGGCAATGCACCTGCTTTGACTGCTGCTTGTCTAGATTCAGGCAGATGGTAATCACCAGAAACGCATTACGTGCTAAGGGCGTGTTCGGCTGAATACTGTTGCCGTGAGAAAAAAAAAAAAAATTATCCACGAGTTCACACCCACGCCCATTTCCTTCATGGCGCTGAACACGCCCTAAATGTTGAATAAATATGAGATTTATCTATTGATATATTTGTTACCTATCATTATAATATAGAAATATCTCTCCGTGACGAGAGTATATCTCTTGTGTTTTGGAACTGACATTTTTATTTATATCCAAAGTTAATTAGAGATTAATAAAAATGTCCAGACCCGATTGAAATTTTTAAAAATGTCTATACCGGTCATTTTCTGACCGGTTTTCATTTTTTTGGTACCGGTCAGAAAATGACCGGTACCTTCCTAAAAAATTGTATTTTTTTAAATATTTTTCGATTACATCATATTTATACTAAAATATGCTAAATTACTTGAAATTATGTTAAATTATGCTGAATTACACTAAATTATGTTAAATTACAATAATTATATTAAATTATGTTAAAATACGGTAAATTATGTTAAATTACATATGAATTTTTGGAATGAATGGAGACAATCTGAAATTAATATACCTCTTGTGTTTTGGAATGAATGGAGACAATCTGAATTTTTCTTGAATATATGTGTTTGGGTGGCAAAGGAAGATTCTATGATGCTTCATATCTATTTCCTGTACTTCCTGAGGAAAGCAGTCTGCAGTCATATATTGAACCAAGATTTTATAATTTAATAACACATTGAATCGTGTGAATTGCATGTGGTTTGAACTTTGAAGCAGAAATCCACGTGATAGTGTATTTAAAATGCATATTGAGTTGCTATATCTTTTACCGTTGAACCCTCAAAATTGGAGCAGACATTTGTTTTGAAGTCAGTTCTGACTTCCCAATTGTAAATTTGCTTAATTTTGGATAATTATAGTACGTCAGAGTTATAGTATCCGAATATGTAAAGATTAACAAAATAATATATTTCTCAGAATTAGACTTCCGAATGGCCGATAAATCAGATTTATAGGCCGGCCCGAGCTGGAACAAGTATCCTCTCTAGTACCGCACAAGTGGGACCCACTACTTTACGGCTCAGATTTACTCTCAGCCGGTGCCTATTCGGGATTCGGAAAGGGGCAGTATTATTTGTGCTTTGAGATTCGTGCAAAGTTAAAAGAATGGCCCGGATCACAATTACTCCACAGAACAGTACCTCTGTAGTACTCAGAGGATACGAGTTCCCCGAGCTGGGTATTGGATCGGGTTCCTGTATAAAATAAAGGGGGAATTTCACATATACCCCTCAAAAAAATCAAAATTACGTATTCCCCCCTCTAAACTTTGAAATTACGTATTCCCCCTCTAAACTTTAAAAACTCACAAATTTATCCATTTTATTGTCTTTTATATTAAACTCATTCTAAAATTTAAAAATACCCTACCCTTTAAAAGCCTATAAAAGCCCACCAGACTCAAATTTGAATCTGAAGGGTTCCTCTACCGTCCGATCCGCACGCATCGCATTAAGATCTGTGCGCATCGCTTCAATATTCGTGCTGATCTAGCACGCACAGATCTTAAAGCAATTCTGATCCATGCGCATCACATTAAGATCTGTGCATGTCACTTCAATATGCGTGTGTTCGCATCAAGATTTGTGCCGATCTTGTGCACACAGATCTAAAAGCAGTTCGGACGGTAGATGAACCATTCAGATTCAAATTTGAGTCCGATGGGTTTTATATGTTTTTAATAAAGGATAAAATGGGTATTTCATAAATTTAGAATGAGTTTTAATATAAAAGACAATAAAATGGGTAAATTTGTGAGTATTTGAAGTTTAGAGGGAGAAATACGTAATTTCAAACTTTAGAGGGGGAAATACGTAATTTTGAAGTTTTTGAGAGGTATACGTGAAATTCCCCCTAAAATAAATTATCAATTTTTTTAAATACCCTAAAAAAATAAAAAATAATAAATATACCCTCGGTTTTCAAATATTTCAAAAAACGTCCTGACTGCTCCACTGTAGGGCGGTTTGCTTCCATACCTGACCGCCCCACAGTGAGGCGGTTTGCTATAAAAATATTGAAAAAAAAAAAATCATAGCAAACTGCTACACTGTGGGGCGGTCAAGTATAGAAGCAAACCGTCCAACAGTGAAACGGTCAGGGTATTTTTCGAAATATTTCAAAACCAAGGATAAATTCAGAATTTTTTTTTAGGGTATTAATAAAAAAATCAGTTGAAGAGGCGTCTGGAATTTGAATTTGAATTACGGAGTTCGTTGTGCTTATCACTAAGCGTCTCTTAAATTATGATTGTTTGCTTGTTGCAACTTGCAAGTCTTGAGTTATGATAGAAACGAATTTTAATTCCAATGTGTTTGTAGGCAACGAGGAACCAGAAAACTGAAATTGGAACTGTTAATTAAATGAGTGTACTGTCATTTAATTTTATAAAATAAATTAGTGAGTATTTATATTTACATAAATTTAAGAAGATATAGTATAATTTTTAATTTTTGTCCTACAAAAACATATATTTTGATGATTTTCCTCCTACAAAAATTTTAATTGCTGGTCAAAGAAGCACAAGCTAATTTGAATTGATTGTGGTTACTTTTGTGGTTATCTTTACAAGAATTTTTTTTTTTGTAAAAAACATCACTAAATCTTAAAAATTTACGAAACTACTGTGATTATAATTTTTTTTTACAAAAATCATTTCCATCGAGAATAATACTCGGTATGAAAATTTGAAAACCGGATACTATACTCGGTATTGAATTGAATCCATTTGAACGTATTTCCTTATTGTTATGTCATAAAAAATCCAATAAATAAAAACCAGAAACCATTTTCGGTTTGATGGAATTAGAAATCGGATACCATATTCGGTTTCGTACAATATTAATTGGATTAGATATTAAATAAAAAAATTAAAAAAAGCAAAAAAAATTCCCATCCATTCTCATTTGACAAATTGGAAAAAAGCAAAAAAAAAAAGAAAAACAGAAACAGAAACCGAGTATGGTATCTGGTATGACAAAATGGAAAACCGGCCCCAATTCTCGGTGTGACTTTTAAATTGAAACGGGTTGTGTTATGTGTAATATTGTGTAGCATACAATACAGAGTATGGTATCTGGTTTTTAAATTTTCATACTGAGTATGGTATCCGGTAGAGTTGATTTTTGTAAAAAAAAAATTATAATCACGTTGGTTTCGTAAATTTTCAAAATTTAGTGATGTTTTTTTTAAAAAAATATGTAAAGACGAACATATAAATCAGAGTGTGGGCCCGCACTTGATGGGTTTCATCATTTTTTGTCGTTTTCTTTATAATAAGTACATGAAAGTTCATATTCCGTGTTCATATTCCAGGAAATTATTTACCGGATTTAGGATTTTCTAATTTTTTATTATAATTAAATAGAAAATATTATGATTTATTTATTTTTTGTATTGAAAATTTGAAAAATTATTATATTTCTTTGAAAATAGATGTAATACTATATAATTAAATTTATTAGAAAAATTGCGACAAATAATCCAGATCAACATTTTTCAGGTCAGATTTTTTGCGGCTGTAAGAAAAAATTAAAATATTTCTTTGTGTGTTACTGGAAAAAAATAAAAATATTTTGAATTTGAGTTATTGATCCCGGTTTAAAAGTCATTTCTGAGTAAATAAAGAAAATATCATGGTCCTTATAGTACATTAAAATTCTAAGATACTGCATCTATTTTGAATTTTTTTTTTATATGAAATCATTTCGGCTATGTCAAAATATAAGATCAAATTGTATTTTTTTTTTAAATAGAAGGACCATGATATTTTCTTTATTTACTGAAAAGTGACTTTTGAACCAGAATCAATAACTCAAATCCAAAACAATTTTATTTATTTTTCCAACACACAGAGAAATATTTTAATTTTTCTTATAACCGCAAAAAATCTGGCCTGAAAAATATTGATCCGGGTTATTTGTCACATTCTTTTTAATAAATTCAATTATATAGTATTTCATCTATTATAAAAAAAATATAAAAATATTTCTAATATTTCAATACAAAAAGTAAATAAATCATAACATTTTTTATTTAATTAAAAAAATCAGAAAATCTTATATCCGTAAAATTATTTCCCGGAAAGAGGATTCTCAAATCTAGAAAATTATTTTGCGGATCCAGAGGGACTGGATCCGGAATATAATTTTCCGGTGTGAGCAGATTCCGAAATTTTTGCAAATGGGGTGTAGGTTTGAAAATTTTGAATTTCTTTTGGATATTAATAAAAATTTCGGCTTTTGAACAATTTTAGTTCTCCAAAAAAAATGATAAGCAGACATTTTTTTTTACTACAACAGAAGATCAAAATCGAAATACCAGTAAAATATTTGTAAAAAAATTAAGGTCTAAACAACACATGTTTTTATAGACAATTTTTTATCGTTGGACTAAGGTCAAGAAAAAAACACATTTTTTTAAAATCTAAAGAATATATATTTTTCTTGTATTTTGCATAATGTAATATTAAAAAAAATATATCTCTGTACTATCAACTACGAGGAAAAAAATAGAAATTTTCATTTTATACAATTCAATAACAAAAATTATTATCAAGACAATTTATGAGAATCAATTTAGTCTTTTTAGTTATATAATATCTTAGCAGAATAAAGTCGTTAATGTTAGAGTTACCATTATTCCTATTTTTTTTTTGTTCCTAAGAAAATGAATTTTTTATTTTTTTCGAGGTCTAAATAATTGGCGATTTAGACAGTGCGGCCTGGTCATGTGGTCCGTACATGATGGTTATTAACAATTAATGACACAACGACACAACTTGTATATTTCATCCTATTCAATAGTACGACCAAAATAATATGTTATTTCTCCAAGATTGAATCTGTCAATGATAATGTAAAATAAATTTTTGGGGAGGAGACTTAATTACTTAAATGAGAATAGAATAAAAAATGTGAAATTTTTATGGAGATATTGGATACTTTAGCGTTTTTATGCGGAAATTGGTTATTTCAAAAGTTTTTATGGGCACACTATCCATTTTCAAATTTTTGCTGCTTCTGAGGAAATGGACTCTTGCTGCTTTTCTTATAGAAAAGTAGGGTCTTGCTTTTCCGATCTCAACTATTCAAATTCGTTGAAATTTGCACATGAAAAAGTTTCTTTATTGAGATACGCGAATGAAAATTTTTGAATGATTGGGATCGGAAAAGCAGGACCCTGTTTTTTTCTAAGAAAAACAGCAGAGTCGGATCCGCTTCTGAGAAGCCACCAGTCTGATCCAACAGTGCAAATTTGGGTGAGAGAAATCCTTAACGATCCTCAAGCTTTTTAAACTTTTGTTGTAACTTATAAAATATGTTATATTGACAACATATATTTTTAACAACTGTAATGACTAACAAAATTATCAGACTAATTGAAATATAATTCCAGATATTTTTTTTTATAGTTTAAATAAATTGTATATTAAATCAAATTTGATGCAATTTAAAATCAATTAGTTTATCAAGCAATTTAAAAAATTCACAGTTCAATTTGGCCGACATTTAATTAGTGACCAAATAATTTTCAAATTATACAAAATTTAATGCATAATGTGTATACAATATATATGAGGAGAGATCCACTTACACCGTTTTTTGGTGATACCGGATTACATTCTACATTTTCAAGATCCAAATAGTTGATGCAAACCATTCAATATGATGGATATATTCAAATGTGCTTGCAGATCAAATTTTACATTTTTTTGAATTTGTTTACTATTTATTAAGATGGTTACAAAAATTCAATGGTCTGAAAATAACAATTTTGTAAAATACTTAATAAATAGTAAAAAAATAAAAAAAATGTAAAATTTGATTTGCAATCACATTTTAATATATCATAATGTTGAACGATTTGGTCACCAAAAAAAGTGTAGGTGGATCCCTCTTCAATATACATATATATATACATATCTACAATTTTATTTTTAATATCCAAAGTTAATTACAAATTAATAAATATACCCACGTTTGCATAAAAATGTATTAATAATCAACCAATTGATTTCAACTATTTAAAATTTGATTCAATAAATTTTTAAATAAAACTCATCAACCATCTATTGAGTATTGACTCGTATTAAAAAAAAAAAACTATTTGTGCACTGACAAATTATATGTAAAAATGAGTTTTTATTAGTTGCCACAACATCCAATGACACTAGCATTCGTGTAAAACTCCGAGATTTTTATATATAAGAAAATAAATAAATAAAATATTAAAAATGAGAAACTGTTCGTCATAATTTGAAAAATAAGAAGGCTGGTATGTGCTATGGCGTCCCAGTGGGACGCCATGGCATACTCCGGTCCTAAAAAAAAAAAAAATCATTTTTTTTTTCTGCTGTGTTCAGTCAGAAATCCAATAATTTTGACCATATTCAAAATTCAATTTAGAGAACATGGATATATGGATTTTTGTGTTCTTTATATCAAAATAAAGGTATGAAAGTCTAGTTTCCAGATAATATAATTTCTCTATACAAAAATATTACAGATTGGTACAGTTTTAGCGATTAATTGACAGATGTCAGAATTCAGAAAAGCTGAAATTCCAGTGAGCAGTCCTATAATTTTGACCAGATTCAAAATTCAATTTAGAGCACATGGTTACATGGATTTTTGTGTTCTTTATATAAAAATAAAGGTATGAAAGTTTAGTTTCCAGATAATATAATTTATCTATACAAAAATATTACAGATTGGTACAGTTTTAGCGATTAATTGACAAAAGTCAGAATTCAGAAAAGCTGAAATTTCAGTGAGCAGTCCAATAATTCTGACCTCTGTCAATTAATCGCTAAAACTGTATCAATCTGTAATATTTTTATATAGAGAAATTATATTATATGGAAACTAGACTTTCATACCTTTATTTTTATATAAAGAACACAAAAATCCATGTATCCATGTTCTCTAAATTGAATTTTGAATCTGGTCAAAATTATAGGACTGCTCACTGGAATTTCAGCTTTTCTGAATTCTGACCTCTGTCAATTAATCGCTAAAACTGTACCAATCTGTAATATTTTTGTATAGAGAAATTATATTATCTGGAAACTAGACTTTCATACCTTTATTTTGATATAAAGAACACAAAAATCCATGTAGCCATTTTCTCTAAAATGAATTTTGAATCTGATCAAAATTATTGAATTTCTGACTGAACACAGTAGAAAAAAAAAATTAATTTTTTTTTTTTTAGGGCCGGAGTATGACACGGCGTCCCGTTTTTTTTTGTATTTTTTTCACGGGCCGGAGTATGACATGGCGTCCCGCTGAGACGCCAAGGCACATATCAGCCTTCTTATTTTTCAAATTTTGACGAAAAGTTTCTCATTTTTAATATTTTATTTATTTATTTTCTTATATATAAAAATCTCGGTGTAAAACTCACCTACCTCAGTAGCACAAATATCTCTCTCCTACGGTCCTACCCACTCGAAAAGGAACTCTGTTTTTTACTTTTATTTGCAAACCTCAGCAGCCGCTGGCAAGCTTGAGAGAGAGAGAGAGACGAAGAGGGGATTTTGAAGAGGGATAGAGAGAGATGCTACTGCTATGCTCTCCATTGATGAAGGGCTTGGGAATAATACTTATCCTAAACCTCGCAATCTTGTATAATGCGGGAAAAGCATCTGCTCAAGCGACGACAGACCCAATTGAAGGTATGTATCTCATAGAAATTAATTGCTATTTCAAGGTGAAATCATATATGCAATCAATTTTGAACTCTTGCACCATTACGAAATGAAATTGTTTGTACTTGTATATTTCATAAGAGGTTTTATAGGGGCATATATAAAAGAATTCGCTCATTCTCCTTCCTTTAATTTTATCCTTGGAATCAACTTATCGAGTTATTCTTTCCTCTGCTGTTCATCTAGGATTATATACTTGTGTAAATTAAACCAGAGATACATACCAACATTTTTTTAGCAAAAAGGTTATTAAATATGTAAGTATATATTTGTCGAATTGCAAATCTAAGTAAGACACTCAAGTTGCCAACGTTTTAAAAGTTATTCTAGCACTTTTAAAAAAAAAATATTTTGTTTTCCAAATCATATTAATTGGATGATTTCATGTACATAAGTTAGAATTCACAATTTCTCAGTTTTTTTTTTTTTCCAATTGGAGGCACAGTGCTTTTATATGGTTTTGATATTATCTTTCCATTTACCCTTCTGTAATTTTCCATATTATTTTAGAATGCTGGGTTAGTGGGTACTTTTCTGTTTGTTCTGTATTAATTAATTTAACACATGTTGCCACTGGCAACAAAGAGTCAAGGAACTAAATAAAAGACATTAGGTGACAAAGCCAGACCATCTCATATGCAGAAAGTTCATATTCTCTGGCAGGGGAGGATCCAGAGTGTTCCGGGGGGCCCTTCTGAATTTTGAGTTTTAGTGGAGATTTATCAGTCTCAACCGACTTTGTCTCCTCTGGAATTTTTTTTGTCCCCCTCTGGACGTTTGATTTGTAATTCGGGTTAAATTTAAGGTTAAAATTGAAATAAATTTGTTGAATTTTGATTGGTAATTAGAATTATAAGTTAGAACATCAGAAATTACAAGTCAAAGCATTAGAAAGTACAAGTTAAAACATTATTTTTTATCGAGTACCCAATTGGTTAATGGATTTAAATCCGATTAGGTATTTAAACCTGATTTGATATTTTTTGTCCCCTCCTGACGAAAATCCTGAATCCGCCCCATTTCTCTGGTACATTTCTTTGTAATAGACCATTTAAGAGATTTTGATATGGGGTGCTTATAATGTTTCCTGTGTTTCTAAAGCAAGTATAGAAAAAATTGAGTTTATGACGACGATATGTGAGCTTACTACAAATTCTGTAGAGACAGAGATGATAAACATTGATGAAAAAATGTGTTATTAGAATTTGATCTCAAGTCTCCACAAGGGAATCAGAGTAGGTCCGATACCCATCGGACCTAACTTGGTTCGATGGGTGTGATGACCATTCGATCTGCATCAAGATTCGTGTGCTCTGCATCAAAATCCGTGCAAATCTGTATCAATTTCTGTGTTCAAAGATCTTGATGCTAATCGCACGGTCTTAGAGCTAATTGAACCTAAATGTAGGTCCGATGCCCATCGGACCTACTCCTATCTCCTCCACAAGAACTTAGTGGGTGTCAAGTCTCCACTAAAATATGAATTCGATCATCTAATCTCTATCAATAACAAGAACTTAGTGGGTTCTTGATGTGGACGAGTAGATAGATACATAAAATGACATTGATATTTTAAAATAACTATAAAATAAAAGTTAGAATTTTTGTAATTGCATGATGTACTATAATATATTAATTGAACTAAAAAAAATAAGATTATCTATTTCATGTCAAATAATTTAGATGATATTGACATTTGAGCGATTTGAGACCATTGTTTACTAAAGACTTTTATACACTATAGATGACCACACGTAAGTCAAGGTTAGTTTGAGCCACAGAAGATTCAGAAATCCCTGAAATAAATAACAAAAAGAATTTGTCGCTTTCTGGCCAACTTTATCAAGAGTTGAAGACTGCCAAGCCAATCTGCCAAATGCATTGATGGTTTGGTGCGCCTTTCCAACTCGGAGAGGGACTGAGGGGTATTATAATTTTATTTATTTATTTTTCTAAATACACAACTGTACGGAACGCTCCTTATTCCTGAATAATAAATAAATTTTACCAAATTAATAAAGGATGGGATGGTCGGCTAAGCCGACGACATTTTGATTAATATCCAAAGTTAATTACAAATTAATAAATATACCCAACAACTTTGAGAATTTATAAAACTATTCATATCGGCTATTTTTTAGCTGGTTTTAATTGTTTTCTGTACCGGTCAGAAAATGGCCGGTACTAAATTTTTTTTTCGTTTTAGAGACAAATAGCAAAAATGCTGAAATCTAACCCTAAAAATTTGAATTTTTTTTTGCTATTTGTCTCTAAAAAAAAAAAAAATTTAGTACCGGTCATTTTCTAGCCGGTACCGAAAAGGCGAAAACAATTAAAACTGGCTAGAAAATGGCTGGTATGAATAGTTTTATAAATTCTCAAAGTTGTTGGGTATATTTATTAATTTGTAATTAACTTTGGATATTAATAAAAATCACGGGGCTAGCCGCCTAGATCATGAACTTCGGATTTTCGGGACAAGAAATTTAGCATGCTAGTCCCTGTCTTGTTCATAAATTGTGCAACAGACCTAACATCTCAAAAATTACAAACGGATCCCATGACAATTGACAATATGCAGACCAATAGTTAAAACTTCAAATCATTAGTTTGTAACCATTAACAAATAGACTAAGCCTAATGCGATAGCTACCTAAACATAATAAATTAAGTACCATCCATCATTTCTTACAAAATATTTTATGAGGTTAGACCAATCTCTCATTATTATTTTAGAAGATCACGTAATAATTTTTTCAAATTTTTTTAGATACTATGTATGCATTAATTAGGATTGATAAATGAGGGGATGAATGTGTTCTACATAGCACATTTCCTCATCTCTTTTTAATAGCCTCCAACTCCAATATTACTGTTATTGAGGCCTTCTCCAAAGGCAAATTGCATTTAACTTATAGTAGACAATTAATTGGAATGTATTTGTTAATTCTATCAAAATTTAGGTACTATAGACAAAACTAGAAAATTTAGATTGGAGTTTCATAATGTGTGGCTACCGAGATTTGAATTCAAGTTTCCACAACCACTAAGTTACAAGATCATATTTAGCATTTTATGAGGAGACTTTAAATATTTTATTAAAAAATTAATTATATTTTAATATACATGATTAAATTTTTTAAAATCATGGGCTAAGCATCTCTGGCTTGACTGTACTTGAAAGGAATGGGGGTAATTGACCTCATTTTTTTTTTCAAAACTTTTGTACTTGTATCTTATTTTATATATTGTTTAGAGTAAAATGCTGTACAATTAATCCCTATTGGTAGCAAGAAAGTTTTATATGATTGACTCCATCTACATCTGACCTCATAACTTGAAGTCTGGTTAGTCTTAGATGTTTGATTAATGTTAGGGATGCAGAGAAACTTTCTCCAACAATGGAGGGACTTTGCTGCACTTGCCAGAACATGTGATTTCTTACAAAAACAAGTTGACTTAGAAAACATTTCTACAAAATTTCTTTTAACATTAAATCTAAATTTTTTGATGTGATGAGACTTGTATTTTTTTTTTTTTTTTACGAAAAAAGGAACAAATTGATCAACTGGTAGGTGTTTCATTTGGACCATGATAAATAAAGTTCAGTTAAAAAAAAAAAAAACAGATCATTGGGAAATCATGATTGCCAGTATAAATATTACTTTAAAGTTATGGAAATTACCAATGGACAATATATTATCATAAATAAAAGTTAAAAAGTAAACATAGTTTGAATATTTTATTACACAGATGAAGTTAAAATAAACAAACAAACAAACCTTCTAAATAAAACTACATGATGACTTGAAAACAAAACAAAACAATCTAGCAACAATCTAGCAATGCAACCTATTCCTTGCTTCCAGTTCTGCTTTCCTTCAACAAAACTACTCTATTGCCACCCCTCTTCCGAAAATGAACTCTATGCCTCGTATAACTTATAATATTATACATTTTTCGTTGAGAAACTTCAATTTCGCTCCATTTCCAAACAAAATAGACCATCTGTTGAGTTAGAGAGATGTTGAAGAGATTGCCATGATAAGCTGTTATTAAGTAATCATATTGTAAACTCATTTCCGGAAAAAAAAATGCGATCATATTGTGAACTCATTTTTTGTTTTTATGCAAAAAACTAATAATTGAAAATTATATTTCGGATGATATATCCCTACCTTGGATCCTTGTTTCTATGCTTGTTTGATACAATACACATTGACAACTATATAATTACATCTTACATCACAAACAACTTCATAACCAGACTTATCTAGTAGCCAAATTGTACCATTTATTCATATGCACGTCTAATTATCTATTTACTCCTCTTGATGCAGTGACTGCACTAAATACTATACTGGCAAGGTGGGGAAAGAAGGCACCAGCGTCAACATGGAACATAAGTGGCGAACCATGTAGCGGGTGGGCGATTGATGACAGTAAAGATCCAGACAATGATGGAGAGTTCAACCCAGGCATCAAATGTGATTGTACCTACAACTCCAGCAAAACCTGTCATATTACCAAGTTGTAAGTTTATCTGACAACTTTATAGTGGGATTTTGGCAGATAAATCATATATCGGTATGTTCCAATATAAATTTAGTGCCCGTATAACATTCCATCTAAAATTTTGTTTTTGCACGATACTCTAAAAACTTGGGCATATAATATTTATGTACCCATTTTTTGAGATACATTAATGTACACATTGAAAACAAAAATTCATAAGGATTTTGTAATTTAATACAAATTTTGCTTGACCTTACTCCCTTTTCTTTTCCCTTTTGTTGTTCTATGGCAGTCTTGTGTATACTCTGTGTTGCTATGTTGGCCAATTTTGTAATTCGGGTTAAATTTAGGATTAAAATTAAAATAAATTTCTTAAATTATGATAGGTAATTAGAATTATAAGTTAGAGCATCAGAAATTATAAGTCAGGGCATTGAAAATTATAAGTTAAGGTATTGTTTTTTATCTAGTACTTGATTAATTAATGGGTTTGAACCCGATTAGCTATTTAAATCCGATTCGCTATTTTTTTGACCCTGATGAAAAACCTGGATCTGCCTCTGGATGTGGACCCTTTGAGGGGGACAATAAAACAGAGAGTGCCATTTGCAAAACAAATAATTTCACTTGAGCATAGAAGATTTTTATTAAGCTATTGGAAAAACTTCTCTGGGATGTTTCAATATCTCCAACCTATACATTGAAGAGGCTGCTCAGAAATCTAAATTTGGTGGCTGCAAGAATTACAGTACTTATGTCCTTAGTATTTAATCTATTTGTTTTGGCTCTTTGAATTAAAACAGGAGAGTGTATGCATTGCAAGTGGTAGGTACTCTTCCAGATGAGCTCCAGAATCTCAAATACCTCAATTATTTGTAAGAAGATTGCTAAAAAGCTCTTGTATTCTTTTTTTTTTCCTTACACTTTTCCCTTTTAATTTTGCTTTCAGAATGTAATTTTAGAACTCATTTTTGGAAACTACTTTATGTTTGAAGTTGCAGCATTCTTTTTGTAAAATTGTCATTTTAATCTTGTTTCAGTAAAGTGGATCAGAATTACTTAACGGGTTCTGTGCCCGCTTTCATTGGGAACCTGAGTCGACTGCAAACCCTGTAAGAGCTATTTTCTATTGAGAATAGAAGTTGCTTTGTTAAATGAATATTTGTTTGTTATGCATATACTTGCTTTGCTAATGCTATCGATACCTTTTTACATACAAAATAATTAGGTCTTTTGGTATCAATGCATTGTCGGGTCCAATTCCAAAGGAGTTGGCCAATCTTCAAAACCTCAATACCCTGTGAGGATTTTCTTTCCCCAATTATATAAAAAAGCTAAACATTAATGAAAATTTGTCTTGCCATATAGTGCCATAGTTTATATAAGAGCACTCATTATTCAGGACTGACCTGTTAACTGTGAAAAATTACCAAAATCAATTATTTCATTCATTAAAAATATATTTATTTCAGGGGGATGGGTCTTAACAATTTTAGCGGTTCAATACCTGACGAATTTGGGAACTTGACTAGCCTTACGCAATGGTAAGGTGTCAATTTTATTGAAAGACTAATAGAACTGGGGCAGGCTGATAATACTGTAGTCAAACATATCTCGATGTTTCAATTCTTCAGGTACATGGATAGTTCAGGTCTCACAGGTGAACTTCCAGAAACACTCTCCAAGCTCACAAACATGCAAATCTTGTAAGTTTGTTACCCTTCTTTCTTATCGCTTCTCTTATTCATCGATTTAATCATATCTGAGAACATTTAATGCTTATCAGGTGGGCAAGTGACAATGCTTTCACTGGAAAAATACCAGATTATATTGGTACTAGCTGGACAAGTATGACAGAATTGTAAGTTTTTATTAAGCATACCATCTGTACCACTACATATTTGTAAATGTCTCATGCTCCAGTGTGTATGTTCATGCATGGGTATAATGAACTGCCACCAGGTTTATCTTTGCTTTAGTATATTTTTTTCTGAGATAAAGATGATGGGAATCAAACATCCCAACTTTAAATATTAGCAAGAGGTTCTCAGAGTTTCAAACCTGCGACCTCCTGTATGGAGGGCATTGTCTTAGCCACCATACCAGAGGAGTCTGGTTCTCTCTTTGCTTTATTATAATTATGTGCAAAGGAATTTAATCCTGCAACATCTTATTGAAAAGTAGTTACAATATTCTGTTAAAATATCCATTCTAGTTTATTTATACTACTTGGTGTGAACATTTTCCTAACACAAAAATTTGACTTCCAGGAGATTTCAAGGAAACTCTTTCCAAGGCCCAATTCCTGCAAATCTTGCCAATCTTGTGACATTAACCAGCCTGTAAGTCATAAAATCATCTCCTCAATAATAGTTGTACACAAGAGTTACCTCAGAAAAAGATGTTGTGACCCTTAAATAATGCTCAGTATTGAAAGCCAATACATGACTTTATGTGCTCTTCGGAGGCTCACAAAAGGGTGATAATAGTGTATCTCTGAATACAACAAATTATGCTATTTTGGAAAAAAAAAAAATACGACAGGAGGTCTTTATTTATAACAGCAAAGAGAGTGATCTCAGCAATTTTATCCGGATATGTCTCTTGTCCAATCTCGGGGAACAAGTCGTATGGAGTGGATAAGAGTGACCCCGAGATGGACTTTTGGACCTTAATAATGCTAGTTAAGCCCAGAGCTTTATGTCCCATAGGCGAAGAGCTTGAGCTGAGCCCTATCAAGTACCATACAAAATTTCTTGATGTCAAAGAAAAAGGTGAGCTCAAATTCTTAGTGTTGAAATCCTCTCCTACACTGCACAAGTTAAAGTGGAGAGGACAGTCCTGAGATCCACTTGACCTCCATTATAATTCACTCCCTATAAATCGGCTGGCCATGGATCAGCTTGGTGCAGCACTCTAGACAAATAAACACCCTATTCTTGTGCTTAAAAGGCTACATTATGTAATATTCTGAGTAACGAGTACTTGCAATTATAATTGCATGTTTTGATGGCAAATGTATCTATGCTAAATTATAAAAAAAAATGATTATTCTAGGAAAAAATGGGTGTACAAAGGTACTTGCATCAATCCATGAAAAACAAACACATAATTGAGGAAGCAAACAATTGCATGACTTTGCTAATTTTTAACCTATCCAGTTCTCTGCCTTTTCTTTTCTATGCAGACGGATTGGTGACATAATAAATGGTAGTAGCTCTACACTGGACTTCATTAAGAACATGTCATCTTTGAGCACTCTGTATGATCTATATTTCAGATGAACTTGCATTTAATACCTTATGATCCTTTTTGTCAACATAAAGCTCCTTGCGTGAGTTAGCTTTTGAAAATGGTATATCAGAGCAAGGAGCTTATTGATCGCAAGATAGGTCTAGAAATAACTCAAGTGTTAATTATATATTGACACAGCGTACCAGACTATTAATAAATTGTTTTTCATGTAGAATCTTGAGGAATTGCAAGATATCCGATTCCCTCCCTATCGACTTCTCACAGTTTGAAAGTTTACAGAAACTGTATGGATCTATTTTAAGAATTTTATCAATATTTTTTAATAGAGAGAATTTCTTCAATTTTCCACAGCGGTTCTGCTAATTCCATTTTCTTGTTACATGTTTGCAGAGATTTGAGTTTCAACAATATATCAGGCCAGTTGCCTCAGTCTCTTTTTAGTTTAAGCACCCTCAAGTACTTGTAAGAAGTTATTTTTGTCTTTAATTGTTTGCATAGTCTTAATTTTTTTTTTTTTAGAAAGGCTTCTGGGTTGTTCTTATTTTTCTTATTTGCTTGACAGATTTCTAGGGAATAATAGCCTCACAGGAAGCTTGCCATCTGGAAAAAGCTCCTCTCTACTTAACATGTAATACCCCATGGATATTATGTCTACTAAAAAGATGATAGAATGTTATTTAAATCCATTTATATAAATGTATGTATAAGTTCACTACTTTTACTTTTACAGAGATTTGTCATACAATCAGCTCTCAGGCAGTTTTCCATCTTGGGTTAACAAAGACAACAATTTACATTTGTAAGTATTCTCATTGTTTATTTTTTATTTTGACAATCAAGCAAAGCCTCCTTTGTTTGTTGCATTGTCTTCATTCATTCACAAATCATTGCTTTTCTTAAAGCTGTTGTAGTTAGTAAGAGTTTGCTTTTCTCTCCACATGTCCAGCAAAAAAAATTCTGTTATCAAAATTTCAATGAGCAACAGTATTGCCTGTTCGGTACTTTCGAAGGGACGTTGGGTTTTTGATAAATGCCTCAGCTGCATTATTTTTAGTTTCCATGTTCTACAAATTGATTGTTTCCCTTTCGAGCTGTAACATAATTTATTCTCTCTGTTTATTTATCCAAAGGAATTTGGTGGCCAACAACTTTCTCATAAACGACTCCAGCAGGTACTTCCACTTCTTAATTCTGATAAGATCAATCAATTTAAGATGATGGTACTACAAAATATTCTGTATAGGTTCAATTTTTTACCCTTTCGTTTCTTAATTAGTTTTCCTATTAATTGTAGTAATTTGCTACCAGGATTGAAATGCCTTCAGCGAGATATTCCTTGCTACAAGGGTAACCCTCATTGTGAGTCCCCCATCCCCTAAAAAAATAAAAAAATAAAATAAGAATTATGCAATGTGCACACACAGCACTTTTGTATACCAATGCAAGAAGACAAAAGGAAATACACTTCTTCTGTTGCAGCTGTTTTTCCTTCCTGTACAAACAGTTACACTTTTCCGGAATTACCCTCAATTTTTTTTTTTTTAACTTTTCAGATTCCTCCTTTGCAATTAGATGTGGCGGAGACAATTCCTTAACTGCTCAAGATGGCACTGTGTACCAACCCGATAACACCAACCTGTCAGCTGCTTCCTATTATGTGACTGGTATATGCTAGCATAGTGAATTCTTAATTCATAATGCAGAGAAACACTAATTGGTACTAATAATGCAGAAGTAAACCTCCCCCACCAACCCCAAATGAACCACATCCAACCGGCAAACAATTAATCTTTTGTTTTCCTTTCTTTCAGATGCAACAAGATGGGGAGTAAGCAACGTGGGAGCATTTGCAGAAGCTAACAGTAACACTTTTATAATTGGAAGTCTATCCCAGTTTCAAAATACGCTTGATTCTGAACTTTTCCAAAAATCACGCATGTCAGCATCTTCTCTGAGATATTATGGGATTGGCCTTGAAAATGGGAATTATACTGTTAAACTCCAATTTGCTGAGATTGCCTACCCGAACCTGTCTCCACCCAAATGGGAAAGTACAGGCAGAAGGATTTTTGATATCTATATCCAGGTTCTTGCATTGTGCTTCGATCCAAAATTTATGTGCCACTTTTTAGCAATATGGACTCATTACTAGCTAGTGTGCTATCAGTAAAAAGAAATGCACAAGATTTTAACCAAACAAAAAGTGTGAATTATTGGTCTCTGTCCTGTACTACCGTGCCTGATTGGAGCACGAATTGCTATTTACAATTTACTAGTGCCACCAACAATCTGATACAGCACAAAGCAGTCATGATGTGTTGCTGGTTCCATGTTTTCGTTACTTTTACTTTAAACCTTTCTTTCTTGCTTATTTTTAGGGAGCTTTAAAAGAAAAAGACTTCAATATAAGAAAAGAGGCTGGTGGAAGATCCTTCGTAGCTGTTGTCAAAAACTATACTATACCTGTAACAAATAATTTCATGGAGATACATTTCTTTTGGGCTGGTAAAGGGACGTGTTGCGTACCAACACAAGGCTACTATGGACCTGCAATATCAGCTATCAGTGTTTCTCCTGGTAAATACCCCATTCCCCAAGAAAAAAGAAAAAGAAAACTGTGTTGTCTCGTTTATGTGCTTTTGATTTTTTAATTATTAATTTTTTTTTCAGACTTCATTCCTACAGTGTCAAATACTGAACCGAGTATGAGTAAGAGCAAAACTGGTATGATTGCAGGAATAGTAGTAGCAGTTGTGGTTTCAGGGTTATTGGTCGTGCTTGCAGTTTTGGTTTGGAGATACAAGAATAAAAAGAAAGAAATGGATGAAGGTATTATTGTCAATGTACCTATTGATGTTTCTATAGATATTGCATTACTATTGTCAGTTTGTCTTGTACCATAGGTTTTGCCAGTAATAGATCCAATTTATTTGCTAGGCTTAAATAGTAATACCAAAAAGAAACAGTAAAAGAACGTAATCAGTTTTATACATACTAATTGGTATGTGCTGCTACTCCAGAAACTGAACTGGCTAGGTACATAAAATTAAGATCTAATCTTGGATTTGACCTGCATGCACCCAAATCTGTCATTTAATCACATACATATCCAACAATGTGCACTGCATAATCACATATCAGGTTAACACTGATCTCGCCCAATGTTTTTTGATCTGTAGTAAGATCACAAGCGATAATTTGGATCTTCTTCTTATTATGAAGCCTCTCTTTTTTTTATTTCTTGCTAACCATCTTTCCCAAAATTTTCAGAGCTATTGGGGATGGTTGATAGGCCAGATATGTTTAGTTATTCTGAGCTAAAGTCTGCTACAGAAACATTCAGTGCCACTAACATCCTTGGAGAAGGCGGATATGGCCCTGTTTATATGGTTTTCCTTCTTTTCTTTTCTTCTTTCAATTTTTTTTTGGTGTGTTGTCAGAAGAATTGGCTGAGACAATACCAGTACAAGTGCAACACTTTCTATTCGGTCAATTTTTTTATTTTCTTGTGTAGGGAACATTGCCAGACGGTAGGGTAGTGGCAGTTAAGCAATTAGCAGCAACATCACACCAAGGAAAGCGACAATTTGTGACAGAAATTTCTACCATCTCAGCTGTGCAGCATAAGAACTTGGTCAAACTATATGGTTGTTGCATTGAAAGCAGCACACCTCTTTTGGTTTATGAATATTTGGAGAATCGGAGCCTTGATCAAGCCATCTTTAGTATGTGTTGAGCAAGGATATCAATTGGCAATCATTATTGTGATGTTATACCTCATTTAACATTGTTTTTCTAATTAACCCTATGTTACTCTTGTTCTTAAAACAATCCTTGAGTGTAACCTAGCCTGGCCTAACATATCCCTCAAATTAACCTTATTTTGTGTGCTTGAGCTAAACCGCATTATACCTGACTAACCCTCGAATTTTCTTTTACGAATAAATTTACCCCAAATTTACCTTGCTTGACAGTCAATTTAGCAATTAAGTCCCCAAACTTTTGCTTAAGAACAAAAATCTTTAAATATTACTCCACAACTTTTCCTCCCCTGAGTTATACTCCATTTCCACAAGAGATTTCCCCATTTGGATTTCGAAACCTCCCAACGGAGGGCATTGCCTTTGCCACTAGACCGAAGGCTGGTTCTCAGCCACAGACCGCCCTATTCCAATATAAAACAAACCATTCTTCTGGATTCATTTGTTTGTTCATTAATTTAATTTTTTTTGTCTTTCAGAAAAGAGCGGCTTGTTTCTTGATTGGCCCACTCGGTATGATATATGCCTAGGTGTTGCCAAAGGTTTGGCATATCTGCATGAGGAGTCTGCTGTGAAAATTATACATCGGGATATCAAAGCAAGCAATATACTACTAGATGGGGATCTTAACCCTAAAATCTCTGATTTTGGATTGGCTAAACTCTCTGATGACAAGCAGTCCCATATGAGCACTAGAGTTGCTGGAACTATGTATGGAACAAAACTTTATCTTAATATTTTAATTGGATAATTTTGTGGAAATTTATAGTAATAGATGGATTGACTTTATTTTCTCCCTTTTATTTTTTTATTTTTTCACAGAGGTTATCTCGCACCGGAGTATGCAATGAGAGGCCATCTGACCGACAAAACAGATGTGTTTGCATTTGGGGTCCTTGCATTGGAGGTTGTAGCCGGTCGCCCGAATGCAGACTCAACCCTAGAACCAGATCAAATTTATCTTCTTGACTGGGTATATACTATCTTCATCTACAATCTAGACCCATTTTGGATCAAATGCACTGCTAGAAGTGGTCAATAGATAGCCTTTGCTGGTTAATTTAGAAATATCTGGAGATTCCAGAAGGTCTCTATTTTTTGCAACTATTAAATTCCAATCCTACCTCAACTAATTAAACTGAACAGGATGCATTCTGTTTAACTTTGCCATTGACATGTGATATCTGTGCTATTACCAGCAAGCACATACTGGTAAGGTTAAAATACTAATACTTTTGTAGTCTGTTTATTTGTTTGTTTCTACAATGGAAACTTAATGTAGTCATGAGAAACTTCAGTACATATAGTATACCAATGTACCAGACCAAGGGGAAAGGTAATAATGTATAGGACAGAATACCAACAACACTAATTATATTTGCCTCTCGACAGGCATGGAGCTTATACGAAAACAAACGCGCGCTTGAATTAGTAGACCCAAGAATCACATCATTTAATGAGGACCAAGTTATCAGGCTTATAGGGGTCTCTCTGCTTTGTACCCAGGCGTCGTTACACCAGCGCCCGTCTATGTCACGTGTTGTATCAATTCTAATAGGCGACACAGAAGTCACTGAAATACGTGCTAGACCAAGTTACCTGACTGAATGGCAATTCAAGGATTTAGCAAGCCATAATTTCTCAACCAATGAATTTTCAGAAAGTAAAGGAACCAATGGGACTGCAACTTCTTACTATTATTCTACAGATGCGTTGAAGGATTCAATAATTGCGGATGGCAGGTGAGCTTATGATGATTTTACCATGGTATTGAAGCTTGTTGTGAAGTATTATTACTTGTGAGAATGCCATAAATATTTGTAGCACAGTATGTGCGGTGAGTATATTGTGTTTGAAATATACCCAGTTAAAATTGTGTGCTTGATACAAGATGCAAACCGAGCAGTAAACTGATTAAAGCAAAATGAAAATTTGTAAGTGAGATTCATGCAAAATTATATACAAGGAATTGGCGTAATGAATTGAAACTTCTTTTTGTATCTTGATAGATATCATCTAAAGCAGTATAAAATCGAGAACTAGTCTTTTAGGGTAGGGACTAAAGCAGTATAAATTATTAGAATGTTAAATACTTAAAACATAAATTTAAGTTAACTTAGGTAATACTACCCCTACTTAATTATTTTTGGCAGGAGTAAAGTGAAGCAATGTTTTAATGTAGCACTACTCCAGCGCGAGTGATTTATAAAAATTGTATAAATGTATAAATGTATAAATGTATAAATATAGAATTTCTTTTTCAAGAATAGTTATAGCATGCATTCAACCCATGTATATTTTCTTTGATATTTTTAAATTTTTATTCAAATAAAAAATAAAAAATGACATATGTGTTCTTCATTTCTTAAATAGCTTGTGCATCAAATCTAGGATCGATTTAAAAGATTGGATAAAGTTTGCTAGAGATCACTAAACTTTATTTGTCCTTTATCACAAATTGATTACTTAAGTTTGATTTGTTTCTCTATAGTTACTTAATTTTTCATTTGTTCAAATCAAGTCACTCTATAACTTTTCTGTCCAAAACATTAATGGAATATACTCATTCCGTCTAGAATAATAACGGAATATGCTTCATTCCGTCCAAAATACTAACGGAAAAGTTATATTTTTCTTATTTTTTTAGATGAAAAAGTTATAGAGTGACTTGATTGGGACAAATGAAAAGTTCAATGGCTTAGAGGGACAAATAAAACTTGAGTGACCAATTCGTGACAAAAGACAATTATAAAATATTTTTTAATAATGAAACTTCTATGGCTTAATGATAAATTGCCAATTAAATTTCAAATTAACTCAAATTTAATACATATCTTCTTATTTCTATAATATTTTTTCAAATCATGGAATTTAATATATATATATATATATATATAGAGAGAGAGAGAGAGAGAGAGATGGGCTATGGTGAGTTGCGAAGTAACATGTTTGTTTTACTTCACGCTCATAGTTTTTACTTTTGAAAGTTCAAAAAGTCAATCCGAGCCGCTCAACATGATCTACATATTGAAATGTGCTAGGAGACCAAATTTTACATTTTTTGGAAATTTATTACTATTTTTTAGAATTATTTTAAATCACTGTTTTTTTATAATCCATAATCCATTCAAAAACAACAATTTTCTATCCAACTAAAAAAATAGTTAAAAAAATCCCAAAAAATGAAAATTTTGATCTTTGAGCACATTTCAATATGTAGAACATGTTGAATAGTTTAGATCAGTTGTTTGGACTTTGAAAACAGAGATATAAGTGTGAAGTAAAACAAGAATCTTACTTCGCAACTCACCATAGCCCAACTCTATATATATATAGAGGAGGGATCGGATGACATCCTTTTTTGGTGACATCGGATGATACCGTTCATTTTTAAAGTTTTCAAAGTCCAAACAGTTGATCCAAACCGTTCAATATGATAGATATATTAAAATGTGCTTGCAGATCAAATTTTATATTTTTTTTGAATTTTTTACTATTATTAAGTATTTTACAAAATCGTTGTTTTCAGACCATTGAATTTTTGTACCCATCTTAATAAATAATAAAAAATTCAACAAAATGTAAAATTTGATCTGCAAGCACATTTTAATATATCCATCATATTGAACGGTTTGGATCAATTGTTTGGACTTTGAAAATGTAGAGTATCATCCGATGTCACAAAAAAAGAGTGTCATCCGATCTCTCCTCATATATATATATAAGATATTAAGTGAATGTATTATAAAAGGTATATACGCTAGAATTATCTTTGTTTTTAAGCTAAAAAAAAATTCTCATTTTAGATAAGGCCATGCAGGGAAATGGCTAGATTTTCGAACTATGGGGATCAAATAAATACAGAGGTCAATCATATAAATTTGTTCTACGAAGAATAGGGATCGATTTTACAATACCATGACATTTTACTTTAAATTATATAAAAAATCATACATAAATAAAAAAAACTAATAATGAAGATCAATTGACTCCATTCCCTCTTCTTTACTCTGCCCCTAGGGCCATGTATAAAATTGGTGCAAATATGAAAATATATTAATTAATCGAGCGATTAAAAAAATGAACACACAATCTAGCTAAAAATTATTAAATTATATAAAATAAATTTGATATGTAGTTTGTAAATAAAATAAAATGTACGTAAATATTTATTTAATTTTGACGAACTTTAATATTGACTGTCACTTTATCACCATATTCCTTCTCGAACCAAAAAACAAAGAGTTCTCTATAAATCATGTATTTTAGCTCAGCTTTGAGCTCGGAGCCTCAAATAGAAGTTCTTCTGCTCTATGAAATACCAGCACTTTAACCGTAGCTGATCAATGGATCTTCTATTATTTTTCTTATCAAAATTATTGTACTGCTCACTGGAATTTCAGCTTTTCTGAATTCTGACCTCTGTCAATTAATCGCTAAAACTGTATCAATCTGTAATATTTTTGTATAGAGAAATTATATTATCTAGAAACTAGACTTTCATACCTTTATTTTGATATAAAGAACACAAAAATCCATGTAGCCATGTTCTCTAAATTGAATTTTGAATCTGGTCAAAATTATAGGACTGCTCACTGGAATTTCAGCTTTTCTGAATTCTGACCTCTGTCAATTAATCGCTAAAACTGTACCAATCTGTAATATTTTTGTATAGAGAAATTATATTATCTGGAAACTAGACTTTCATACCTTTATTTTGATATAAAGAACACAAAAATCCATATAGCTATGTTCTCTAAATTGAATTTTGAATTTGGTCAAAATTATAGGACTGATCACTAGAATTTCAGCTTTTCTGAATTCTGACCTCTGTCAATTAATCGCTAAAACTGTACCAATCTGTAATATTTTTGTATAGAGAAATTATATTATCTGGAAACTAGACTTTCATACCTTTATTTTGATATAAAGAACACAAAAATTCATGTAGCCATTTTCTCTAAAATGAATTTTGAATCTGATCAAAATTATTGAATTTCTGACTGAACACAGTAGAAAAAAAAAATTAATTTTTTTTTTTTAGGGCCGGAGTATGACATGGCGTCCCGTTTTTTTTTGCATTTTTTTCACGGGCCGGAGTATGACATGGCGTCCCGCTGAGACGCTAAGGCACATATCAGCCTTCTTATTTTTCAAATTTTGACGAAAAGTTTCTCATTTTTAATATTTTATTTATTTATTTTCTTATATATAAAAATCTCGGTGTAAAACTCACCTACCTCAGTAGCACAAATATCTCTCTCGTACGGTCTTACCCACTCGAAAAAGAACTCTGTTTATTATTTTTATTTTCAAACCTCAGCAGCCGCTGGCAAGCTTTCTCGAGTGAGAGAGAGAGAGAGGGGATTTTGAAGAGGGATAGAGAGAGATGCTACTGCTATGCTCTCCATTGATGAAGGGCTTGGGAATAATACTTATCCTAAGCCTCGCAATCTTGTATAATGCGGGAAAAGCATCTGCTCAAGCGACGACAGACCCAATTGAAGGTATGTATCTCATAGAAATTAATTGCTATTTCAAGGTGAAATCATATATGCAATCAATTTTGAACTCTTGCACCATCACGAAATGAAATTGTTTGTACTTTTATATTTCATAAGAGGTTTTGCAGGGCTACTCTTCTATTTCAACGTTTTATAGGGGCATATATAAAAGAATTCGCTCATACTCAAAGTTGCCAACGTTTTAAAAGTTATTCTAGCACTTTTAAGAAAAAAAATATTTTGTTTTCCAAATCATATTTATCACCGGAATTAAATTCGATGATTTCATGTTCTACATAAGTTAGAATTCATCATTTCTCAGTTTTTTTTTTCTTCCAATTGGAGGCACAGTGCTTTTATATGGTTTTGATATTATCTTTCCATTTACCCTTCTGTAATTTTCCATATTATTTTAGAATGCTGGGTTAGTGGGTACTTTTCTGTTTGTTCTGTATTAATTGATTTAACACATGTTGCCACTGGCAACAAAGAGTCAAGGAACTAAATAAAAGACATTAGGTGACAAAGCCAGACCATCTCATATGCAGAAAGTTCATATTCTCTGGCAGGGGAGGATCCAGAGTGTTCCGGGGGGCCCTTCTGAATTTTGAGTTTTAGTGGAGATTTATCAATCTCAACCGACTTTGTCTCCTCTGGAAATTTTTTTGTCCCCCTCTGGACGTTTGATTTGTAATTCAGGTTAAATTTAAGGTTAAAATTGAAATAAATTTGTTGAATTTTGATTGGTAATTAGAATTATAAGTTAGAACATCAGAAATTACAAGTCAAAGCATTGGAAAGTATAAGTTAAAACATTGGTTTTTATCGAGTACCCAATTGGTTAATGGATTTAAATCCGATTAGGTATTTAAACCTGATTTGATATTTTTTGTCCCCTCCTGACGAAAATCCTGAATCCGTCCCTGTTCTTTGTTCTCTGGTACATTTCTTTGTAATAGACTATTTAAGAGATTTTGATATGGGGTGCTTATAATGTTTCCTGTGTTTCTAAAGCAAGTATAGAAAAAATTGAGTTTATGACGACGATATGTGAGCTTACTACAAATTCTGTAGAGACAGAGAAGATAAACATTGATGAAAAAATGTGTTATTAGAATTTGATCTCAAGTCTCCAGAGATGCCTATCGGACCTACCTTGGTTCGATGGGTGTGATGACCATTCGGTCTGCATCAAGATTCGTGTGCTCTGCATCAAAATCCGTGCAAATCTGTATCAATTTCTGTGTTCAAAGATCTTGATGTTAATCGCACGGTCTTAGAGCTAATTGAACCTAAATGTAAGTCTGATGCCCATCGGACCTACTCATATCTCCTCCACAAGAACTTAGTGGGTGTCAAGTCTCCACTAAAATATGAATTCGATCATCTAATCTCTATCAATAACAAGAACTTAGTGGGTTCTTGATGTGGACGAGTAGATAGATACATAAAATGACATTGATATTTTAAAATAACTATAAAATAAAAGTTAGAATTTTTGTAATTGCATGATGTACAAAAATTCTAAGATTATCTATTTCATGTCAAATAATTTAGATGATATTGACATTTGAGCGATTTGAGACCATTGTTTACTAAAGACTTTTATACACTATAGATGACCACACATAAGTCAAGGTTAGTTTGAGCCACAGAATATTCAGAAATCCCTGAAATAAATAACAAAAAGCATTTGTCGCTTTCTGGCCAACTTTATGAAGAGTTGAAGACTGCCAAGCCTTTGGTGCGCCTTTCCAACTCGGAGAGGGACTGAGGGGTATTATAATTTTATTTATTTATTTTTCTAAATACACAACTGTACGGAACGCTCCTTATTCCTGAATAATAAATAAATTTTACCAAATTAATAAAGGATGGGATGGTCGGCTAAGCCGACGACATTTTGATTAATATCCAAAGTTAATTACAAATTAATAAATATACCCAACAACTTTGAGAATTTATAAAACTATCCATACTGGTATTTTCTAGCCGGTTTTAATTGTTTTCGGTACCGGTTAAAAAATAGTCGGTACTAATTTTTTTTTTTTTAGAAACAAATAGCCTGAAATCTAACACTAAAATTTTGAATTTTTTTTTGCTATTTCTCTAAAAAAAAAAATTTAATTAAAACCGGTTAGAAAATGGCCGGTATGAATAGTTTTATAAATTCTCAAAGTTATTGGGTATATTTATTAATTTATAATTAGCTTTGGATGGTAATAAAAATTACGGAGCTAGCCGCCTAGATCATGAACTTCGGATTTTCGGAACAAGAAATTTAGCATGCTAGTCCCTGTCTTGTTCATAAATTGTGCAACAGACCTAACATCTCAAAAATTACAATATGCAGACCAATAGTTAAAACTTCAAATCATTAGTTTCTAACCATTAACAAATAGACTAAGCCTAATGCGATAGCTACCTAAACATTATAAATTAAGTACCATCCATCATTTCTTACAAAACATTTTATGAGGTTAGACCAATCTCTCATTAGTCATTATTATTTTAGAAGATCACATAATAAATTTTTCAAAAAAATTTAGATACTATGTATGCATTAATTAGGATTGATAAATGGGTGGATGAATGTGTTCTACATAGCACATTTCCTCATCTCTTTTTAATAGCCTCCAACTCCAATATTACTGTTATTGAGGCCTTCTCCAAAGGCAAATTGCATTTAACTTATAGTAGATAATTAATTGGAATGTATTTGTTAATTCTATCAAAATTTTAGGTATCATAGACAAAATTAGAAAATTTAGATTGGAGTTTCATAATGTGTGGCTACCGAGATTTGAATTCAAGTTTCCACAACCACTAAGTTACAAGATCATATTTAGCATTTTATGAGGAGACTATATAAATATTTTATTAAAAAATTAATTATATTTTAATATACATGATTAAATTTTTTAAAATCATGGGCTAAGCATCTCTGGCTTGACTGTACTTGAAAGGAATGGGGGTAATTGACCTCATTTTTTTTTTCAAAACTTTTGTACTTGTATCTTATTTTATATATTGTTTAGAGTAAAATGCTGTACAATTAATCCCTATTGGTAGCAAGAAAGTTTTATATGATTGACTCCATCCACATCTGACCTCATAACTTGAAAGTCTGGTTAGTCTTAGATGCTTGATTAATGTTAGGGATGCAGAGAAACTTTCTCCAACAATGAAGAGACTTTGCTGCACTTGCCAAAACATATGATTTCTTACAAAAACAACTTGACGTAGAAAACATTTCTGCAAAATTTCTTTTAACATTAAATCTAGAATTTTTTATGTGATTAAACTTGTATTTTTTTTTTTTATGGAAAAAGGAACAAATTGATCAACTGGTAGGTGTTTCATTTGGACCATGATAAATAAAGTTCAGTTAAAAAAAAAAAAAACAGATCATTGGGAAATCATGATTACCAGTATAAATATTACTTTTAAGTCATGGAAATTACCAATGGACAATGAAGAACTAATAATTGAAAATTATATTTCGGATGATATATCCCTACGTTGGATCCTTGTTTCTATGCTTGTTTGATACAATACACATTGACAACTATATAATTACATCTTACATCACAAACAACTTCATAACCAGACTTATCTAGTAGCCAAATTGTACCATTTATTCATATGCACGTCTAATTATCTATTTACTCCTCTTGATGCAGTGACTGCACTGAATACTATACTGGCAAGGTGGGGAAAGAAGGCACCAGCGTCAACATGGAACATAAGTGGCGAACCATGTAGTGGGTGGGCGATTGATGACAGTAAAGACCTGGAAAATGATGGAGAGTTCAACCCAGGCATCAAATGTGATTGTACCTACAACTCCAGCAAAACCTGTCATATTATCAAGTTGTAAGTTTATCTGACAACTTTATAGTGGGATTTTGGCAGATAAATCATATATCGGTATGTTCCAATATAAATTTAGTGCCCGTATAATATTCCATCTAAAATTTTGTTTTTGCACGATACTCTATAAACTTAGGCATATGATATTTATGTACCCATTTTTTGAGAAACATTAATGTACACATTGAAAACAAAAATCCATAAGAATTTGTAATTTAATACAAATTTTGCTTGACCTTGCTCCCTTTTCTTTTCCCTTTTGTTGTTCTATGGCAGTCTTGTGTATACTCTGTGTTGTTATGTTGGCCAATTTTGTAATTCGGGTTAAATTTAGGGTTAAAATTAAAATAAATTTCTTAAATTATGATAGGTAATTAGAATTATAAGTTAGAGCATCAGAAATTATAAGTCAGGGCATTGAAAATTATAAGTTAAAGTATTGTTTTTTATTTAGTACCTGATTAATTAATGGGTTTGAACCCGATTAGCTATTTAAATCCGATTCGCTATTTTTTTTACCCTGATGAAAAACCTGGATCTGCCTCTGGATGTGGACCCTTTGAGGGGGACAATAAAACAGAGAGTGCCATTTGCAAAACAAATAATTTCACTTGAGCATAGAAGATTTTTATTAAGCTATTGGAAAAACTTCTCTGGGATGTTTCAATATCTCCAACCTATACATTGAAGAGGCTACTCAGAAATCTAAATTTGGTGGCTGCAAGAATTACAGTACTTATGTCCTTAGTATTTAATCTATTTGTTTTGGCTCTTTGAATTAACACAGGAGAGTGTATGCATTGCAAGTGGTAGGTACTCTTCCAGATGAGCTCCAGAATCTCCAATACCTCAATTTTTTGTAAGAAGATTGCTAAAAAGCTCTTGTATTCTTTTCTTTTCTTTTTCCTTACACTTTTCCCTTTTAATTTTGCTTTCAGAATGTAATTTTAGAACTCATTTTTGGAAACTACTTTATGGTTGAAGTTGCAGCATTCTTTTTGTAAAATTGTCATTTTAATCTTGTTTCAGTAAAGTGGATCAGAATTACTTAACGGGTTCTGTGCCCGCTTTCATTGGGAACCTGAGTCGACTGCAAACCCTGTAAGAGCTATTTTCTATTGAGAATAGAAGTTGCTTTGTTAAATGAATATTTGTCTGTTATGCATATACTTGCTTTGCTAATGCTATCGATACCTTTTTACATACAAAATAATTAGGTCTTTTGGTATCAATGCATTGTCGGGTCCAATTCCAAAGGAGTTGGCCAATCTTCAAAACCTCAATACCCTGTAAGGATTTTCTTTCCCCAATTATATAAAAAAGCTAAACATTAATGATCATTATTCAGGACTGACCAGTTAACTGTGAAAAATTACCAAAATAAATTATTTCATTCATTAAAAATATATTTATTTCAGGGGGATGGGTACTAACAATTTTAGCGGTTCAATACCTGACGAATTTGGGAACTTGACTAGCCTTACGCAATGGTAAGGTGTCAATTTTATTGAAAGACTAATAGAACTGGGGCAGGCTGATAGTACTGTAGTCAAACATATCTCGATGTTTCAATTCTCCAGGTACATGGATAGTTCAGGTCTCACAGGTGAACTTCCAGAAACACTCTCCAAGCTCACAAACATGCAAATCTTGTAAGTTTGTTACCCTTCTTTCTTATCGCTTCTCTTATTCATCGATTTAATCATATCTGAGAACATTTAATGCTTATCAGGTGGGCAAGTGACAATGCTTTCACTGGAAAAATACCAGATTATATTGGTACTAGCTGGACAAGTATGACAGAATTGTAAGTTTTTATTAAGCATACCATCTGTACCTCTACATATTTGTAAATGTCTCATGCTCCAGTGTGTATGTTCATGCATGGGTATAATGAACTGCCACCAGGTTTATCTTTGCTTTAGTATATTTTTTTCTGAGATAAAGATGATGGGAATCAAACATCCCAACTTTAAATATTAGCTAGAGGTTCTCAGAGTTTCAAACCTGCGACCTCCTGTATGGAGGGCATTGTCTTAGCCACCATACCAGAGGAGTTGGTTCTCTCTTTGCTTTATTTGTGCAAAGGAATTAAATCCTGCAACATCTTATTGAAAAGTAGTTACAATATTCTGTTAAAATATCCATTCTAGTTTATTTATACTACTTGGTGTGAACATTTTCCTAACACAAAAATTTGACTTCCAGGAGATTTCAAGGAAACTCTTTCCAAGGCCCAATTCCTGCAAATCTTGCCAATCTTGTGACATTAACCAGCCTGTAAGTCATAAAATCATCTCCTCAATAATAGTTGTACATAAGAGTTACCTCAGAAAAAGATGTTGTGACTTGTGACCCTTAAATAATGCTCAGTATTGAAAGCCAAATACATGACTTTATGTGCTCTTCGGAGGCTCACAAAAGGGTGATAATAGTGTATCTCTGAATACAACAAATTATGCTATTTTGGAAAAAAAAAAAAGTTTAATACGACAGGAGGTCTTTATTTATAACAGCAAAGAGAGTGATCTCAGCAATTTTATCCGGATATGTCTTTTGTCCAATCTCGGGGAACAAGTCGCATGGAGTGGATAAGAGTGACCCCGAGATGGACTTTGTGGACCTTAATAATGCTAGTTAAGCCCAGAGCTTTATGTCCCATAGGCGAAGAGCTTGGGCTGAGCCCTATCAAGTACCATACAAAATTTCTTGATGTCAAAGAAAAATGTGAGCTCAAATTCTTAGTGTTGAAATCCTCTCCTACACTGCACAAGTTAAAGTGGAGAGGACAGTCCTGAGATCCACTTGACCTCCATTATAATTCACTCCCTATAAATCGGATGGCCATGGGTCAGCTTGGTGCAGCACTCTAGACAAATAAACACCCTATTCTTGTGCTTAAAAGGCTACATTATGTAATATTCTGAGTAACGAGTACTTGCAATTATAATTGCATGTTTTGATGGCAAATGTATCTATGCTAAATTATAAAAAAAAATGATTATTCTAGGAAAAAAAAAGGGTGTACAAAGGTACTTTCATCAATCCATGAAAAAAAAAACACATAATTGAGGAAGCAAACAATTGCATGACTTTGCTAATTTTTAACCTATCCAGTTCTCTGCCTTTTCTTTTCTATGCAGACGGATTGGTGACATAATAAATGGTAGTAGCTCTACACTGGACTTCATTAAGAACATGTCATCTTTGAGCACTCTGTATGATCTATATTTCAGATTAACTTGCATTTAATGCCTTATGATCCTTTTTGTCAACATAAAGCTCCTTGCGTGAGTTAGCTTTTGAAAATGGTATATCAGAGCAAGGAGCTTATTGATCGCAAGATAGGTCTCGAAATAACTCAAAAGTGTTAATTATATATTGACACAGCGTACCAGACTACTAATTAATTGTTTTTCATGTAGAATCTTGAGGAATTGCAAGATATCCGATTCCCTCCCTACCGACTTCTCACAGTTTGAAAGTTTACAGAAATTGTATGGATCTATTTTAAGAATTTTATCAATATTTTTTAATAGAGAGAATTTCTTCATTTTTCCACAGCGGTTCTGCTAATTCCATTTTCTTGTTACATGCTTGCAGAGATTTGAGTTTCAACAATATATCAGGCCAGTTGCCTCAGTCTCTTTTTAGTTTAAGCACCCTCAACTACTTGTAAGAAGTTATTTTTGTCTTTAATTGTTTGCATAGTCTTATTTTTTTTTTTTTTAGAAAGGCTTCTGGGTTGTTCTTATTTTTCTTATTTGCTTGACAGATTTCTAGGGAACAATAGCCTCACAGGAAGCTTGCCATCTGGAAAAAGCTCCTCTCTACTTAACATGTAATACCCCATGGATATTAAGTCTACTAATAAGATGATAGAATGTTATTTAAATCCATTTATATAAATGTATGTTTAAGTTCACTACTTTTACTTTCACAGAGATTTGTCATACAATCAGCTCTCAGGCAGTTTGCCATCTTGGGTTAACAAAGACAACAATTTACATTTGTAAGTATTCTCATTGTTTTTTTTTTTATTTCTTGTTTTGACAATCAAGCAAAGCCTCCTTCATTTGTTGCATTGTCTTTATTCATTCACAAATTTCCATTGCTTTTCTTAAAGCTGTTGTAGTTAGTAAGAGTTTGCTTTTCTCTCCACATGTCCAGCAAAAAAAATTCTGTTATCAAAATTTCAATGAGCAACAGTATTGCCTGTTCGGTACTTTTGAAGGGACGTTGGGTTTTTGATAAATGCCTCAGCTGCATTATTTTTAGTTTCCATGTTCTACAAATTGATTGTTTCCCTTTCGAGCAGTAACATAATTTATTCTCTGTTTATTTATCCAAAGGAATTTGGTGGCCAACAACTTTGTCATAAACGACTCCAGCAGGTACTTCCACTTTTTAATTCTGATAAGATCAATCAATTTAAGATGATGGTACTACAAAATATTCTGTATAGGTTCAATTTTTTACCCTTTTGTTTCTTAATTAGTTTTCCTATTAATTGTAGTAATTTGCCACAAGGATTGAATTGCCTTCAGCGAGATATTCCTTGCTACAAGGGTAACCCTCAGTGTGAGTCCCCCATCCCCTAAAAAAATAAAAAATAAAATAAGAATTATGCAATGTGCACACACAGCACTATTGTATTCCAATGCAAGAAGACAAAAGGAAATACACTTCTTCTGTTGCAGTTGTTTTTCCTTCCTGTACAAACAGTTACACTTTTCCGGAATTACCCTCAATTTTTTTTTTTTAACTTTTCAGATTCCTCCTTTGCAATTAGATGTGGCGGAGACAATTCCTTAACTGCTCAAGATGGCACTGTGTACCAACCCGATAACACCAACCTGTCAGCTGCTTCCTATTATGTGACTGGTATATGCTAGCATAGTGAATTCTTAATTCATAATGCAGAGAAACACTAATTGGTACTAATAATGCAGAAGTAAACCTCCCCCACCAACCCCAAATGAACCACATCCAACCGGCAAACAATTAATCTTTTGTTTTCCTTTCTTTCAGATGCAACAAGATGGGGAGTAAGCAACGTGGGAGCATTTGCAGAAGCTAACAGTAACACTTTTATAATTGGAAGTCTATCCCAGTTTCAAAATACGCTTGATTCTGAACTTTTCCAAAAGGCACGCATGTCAGCATCTTCTCTGAGATATTACGGGATTGGCCTTGAAAATGGGAATTATACTGTTAAACTCCAATTTGCTGAGATTGCCTACCCGAACCTGTCTCCACCCAAATGGGAAAGTACAGGCAGAAGGATTTTTGATATCTATATCCAGGTTCTTGCATTGTGCTTCTATCCAAAATTTATGTGCCACTCTTTAGCAGTATGGATTCATTACTAGCTAGTGTGCTATCAGTAAAAAGAAATGCACAAGATTTTAACCAAACAAAAAGTGTGAATTATTGGTCTCCGTCCTGTACTACCGTGCCTGATTGGAGCACGAATTGCTATTTACAATTTACTAGTGCCACCAACAATCTGATACAGCACAAAGCAGTCATGATGTGTTGCTGGTTCCATGTTTTCGTTACTTTTACTTTAAACCTTTCTTTCTTGCTTATTTTTAGGGAGCTTTAAAAGAAAAAGACTTCAATATAAGAAAAGAGGCTGGTGGAAGATCCTTTGTAGCTGTTGTAAAAAACTATACTATACCTGTAACAAATAATTTCATGGAGATACATTTCTTTTGGGCTGGTAAAGGGACGTGTTGCGTACCAACACAAGGCTACTATGGACCTGCAATATCAGCTATTAGTGTTTCTCCTGGTAAATACCCCATTCCCCAAGAAAAAAGAAAAAGAAAACTGTGTTGTCTCGTTTATGTGCTTTTGATTTTTTAATTATTAAATTTTTTTTCAGACTTCATTCCTACGGTGTCAAATACTGAACCGAGTACGAGTAAGAGCAAAACTGGTATGATTGCAGGAATAGTAGTAGCAGTTGTGGTTTCAGGGTTATTGGTCGTGCTTGCAGTTTTGGTTTGGAGATACAAGAATAAAAAGAAAGAAATGGATGAAGGTATTATTGTCAATGTACCTATTGATGTTTCTATAGATATTGCATTACTATTGTCAGTTTGTCTTGTACCATAGGTTTTGCCAGTAATAGATCCAATTTATTTGCTAGGCTTAAATAGTAATACCAAAAAGAAACATTAAAAGAACGTAATCAGTTTTATACATACTAATTGGTATGTGCTGCTACTCCAGAAACTGATCTGGCTAGGTACATAAAATTGAGATCTAATCTTGGATTTGACCTGCATGCACCCAAATCTGTCTTTTAATCACATACATATCCAACAATGTGCACTGCATAATCACATATCAGGTTAACACTGATCTCGCCCAATGTTTTTTGATCTGTAGTAAGATCACAAGCGATAATTTGGATCTTCTTCTTATTATGAAGTCTCTCTTTTTATTTCTTGCTAACCATCTTTCCCAAAATTTTCAGAGCTATTGGGGATGGTTGATAGGCCAGATATGTTTAGTTATTCTGAGCTAAAGTCTGCTACAGAAACATTCAGTGCCACTAACATCCTTGGAGAAGGCGGATATGGCCCTGTTTATATGGTTTTCCTTCTTTTCTTTTCTTCTTTCAATTTTTTTTTGGTGTGTTGTCAGAAGAATTGACTGAGACAATACCAGTACAAGTGCAACACTTTCTATTCGGTCAATTTTTTTATTTTCTTGTGTAGGGAACATTGCCAGACGGTAGGGTAGTGGCAGTTAAGCAATTAGCAGCAACATCACACCAAGGAAAGCGACAATTTGTGACAGAAATTTCTACCATCTCAGCTGTGCAGCATAAGAACTTGGTCAAACTATATGGTTGTTGCATTGAAAGCAGCACACCTCTTTTGGTTTATGAATATTTGGAGAATCGGAGCCTTGATCAAGCCATCTTTAGTATGTGTTGAGCAAGGATATCAATTGGCAATCATTATTGTGATGTTATACCTCATTTAACATTGTTTTTCTAATTAACCCTATGTTACTCTTTTTTTTAAAACAATCCTTGAGTGTAACCTAGCCTGGCCTAACATATCCCTCAAATTAACCTTATTGTGCTTTAGCTAAACCGCATTATACCTGACTAACCCTCGAATTTTCTTTTACGAATAAATTTACCCCAAATTGACCTTGCTTGACAGTCAATTTAGCAATTAAGTCCCCAAACTTTTGCTTAAGAACAAAAATCTTTAAATATTACTCCACAACTTTTCCTCCCCTGAGTTATACTCCATTTCCACAAGAGATTTCCCCACTTTGCCACTAGACCGAAGGCTGGTTCTCAGCCACAGACCACCCTATTCCAATATAAAACAAACCATTCTTCTGGATTCATTTGTTTGTTCATTAATTTAATTTTTTTTGTCTTTCAGAAAAGAGCGACTTGTTTCTTGATTGGCCCACTCGGTATGAGATATGCCTAGGTGTTGCCAAAGGTTTGGCATATCTGCATGAGGAGTCTGCTGTGAAAATTATACATCGGGATATCAAAGCAAGCAATATACTACTAGATGGGGATCTTAACCCTAAAATCTCTGATTTTGGATTGGCTAAACTCTCTGATGACAAGCAGTCCCATATGAGCACTAGAGTTGCTGGAACGATGTATGGAACAAAACTTTATCTTAATCTTTTAGTTGGATAATTTTGTGCAAATTTATAGTAATAGATGGATTGACTTTATTTTCTCCCTTTTATTTTTTTATTTTTTACAGAGGTTATCTTGCACCGGAGTATGCAATGAGAGGCCATCTGACCGACAAAACAGATGTGTTTGCATTTGGGGTCCTTGCATTGGAGGTTGTAGCCGGTCGCCCGAATGCAGACTCAACCCTAGAACCAGATCAAATTTATCTTCTTGACTGGGTATATACTATCTTCATCTACTATCTTCATCTATTAAATTCCAATCCTACCTCAACTAATTAAACTGAACAGGATGCATTCTGTTTAACTTTGCCATTGACATGTGATATCTGTGCTATTACCAGCAAGCACATACTGGTAAGGCTAAAATACTAATACTTTTGTGGTCTGTTTATTTGTTTGTTTCTACAATGGAAACTTAATGTAGTCATGAGAAACTTTAGCAGCCCAGGTACAAAGTGAGGGAAATAAATAAAATCAATACCAATCAGTACATATAGTATACCAATGTACCAGACCAAGGGGAAAGGTGATAATGTATAGGACAGAATACCAACAACACTAATTATCTTTGCCTCTCGACAGGCATGGAGCTTATACGAAAACAAACGCGCGCTTGAATTAGTAGACCCAAGAATCACATCATTTAATGAGGACCAAGTTATCAGGCTTATAGGGGTCTCTCTGCTTTGTACCCAGGCGTCACTACACCAGCGCCCGTCTATGTCACGTGTTGTATCAATTCTAACAGGCGACACAGAAGTCACTGAAATACCTGCTAGACCAAGTTACCTGACTGAATGGCAATTCAAGGATTTAGCAAGCCATAATTTCTCAACCAATGAATTTTCAGAAAGTAAAGGAACCAGTGGGACTGCAACTTCTTACTCTTATTCTACAGATGTGTTGAAGGATTCAATAATTGCGGATGGCAGGTGAGCTTATGATGAGTTTACCATGGTATTGAAGCTTGTTGTGAAGTATTATTACTTGTGAAAATG
Source organism: Carex kokanica (assembly GCA_025461125.1). Lineage (NCBI taxonomy): Eukaryota > Viridiplantae > Streptophyta > Magnoliopsida > Poales > Cyperaceae > Carex > Carex kokanica. The sequence goes on along the minus strand of JAJGRX010000923.1, from coordinate 85,768 downwards.
CCATAAATATTTGTAGCACAGTATGTGCGGTGAGTATATTGTGTTTGAAATATATACCCAGTTAAAATTGTGTGCTTGATACAAGAAGCAAACCGAGCAGTAAGCTGATTAAAGCAAAATGAAAATTTGTATGTGAGATTCATGCAAAATTATATACAAGGAATTGGCGTAATGAATTGAAACTTCTTTTTGTATCTTGATAGATATCATCTAAAGCAGTATAAAATCGAGAACTAGTCTTTTAGGGTAGGGACTAAAGCAGTATAAATTATTAGAATGTTAAATACTTAAAACATAAATTTAAGTAATAGAATAATAAAAATAATGTCTTAAATTAAAATTTCTACTAAAATTGACCTGTGCTGAAGTAGATCGAACGGTCTGGATTTAAATTCAAGTTTAAGTTAACATAGGTAATATTACCCCTACTTAATTATTGAGCATTTCAAATCGACTATTTAAACTTTGAAAACGTAAAAATGACTTATAAGCATATGCTCTCATATGCTTATGTAAGTAGAGTAGCCAACCTCTCTTTCTCTCTCTATATATATATAGAGGTTGGCTAATATCAAAACGTTTGTTTCTAGCTCTCTGGTGCTACCAAGTGATTTTCCTATTTTCAAAGTTCAAATAGTTGATCCAAACCGTTAGATGTTCAATATATATTAAAATGTGCTTGGAGACCATATTTTACATTTTTTGAAATTTTTTTACTATTTATTAAGATGGTTTGAAAATCACTGTTTTCAATGGTGCTGAAAAAACTTCAAAACAACGATTTTCAATCCATCTTAATAAATAGTAAACAAAATTCTAACAAATGTAAAATTTAGACTCCAAGCACATTTTAATATAGATTGAACATCTAATGGTTTGAATCGACTGTTTGAACTTTGGAAATCAGAAAACCACTTGGTAGCACCGGGGGCTAGGAACAAACGTTTTGATATTAGCCACACACACACTCTCTCTCTCTCTATATATATTTAAGATATTAAGTGAATGTATTATAAAAGGTATATACACTAGAATTATCTTTGTTTTTAAGCTAAAAAAATAATCTCATTTTAGATAAGGTCATGCAGGAAATGGCTAGACTTTTGAACTATGGGGATCAAATAAATATAGAGATCAGTCATATAAATTTTTTCTACGAAGAATAGAGATCAATTTTACAATACCATGACATTTTACTTTAAATTATATAGAAAATCATACATAAATAAAAAAAATTAAAAATAAAGATCAATTGACTCCATTCCCTCTTCTTTACTCCGCCCCTAGGGCCATGTATAAAATTGGTGCAAATATGAAAATATATTAATTAATCGAGCGATTAAAAAAATGAACACACAATCTAGCTAAAAATTATTAAATTATATAAAATAAATTTGATATGTAGTTTGTAAATAAAATAAAATGTACGTAAATATTTATTTAATTTTGACGAACTTTAATATTGACTGTCACTTTATCAACATATTCCTTCTCGAACCAAAAAACAAAGAGTTCTCTATAAATCATGTATTTTAGCTCAGCTTTGAGCTCGGAGCCTCAAATAGAAGTTCTTCTGCTCCTCTATGAAATACCAGCACTTTAACCGTAGCTGATCAATGGATCTTCTATTATTTTTCTCATCAAAATTATTGGACTGCTCACTGGAATTTCAGCTTTTCTGAATTCTGACCTCTGTCAATTAATCGCTAAAACTGTATCAATCTGTAATATTTTTGTATAGAGAAATTATATTATCTAGAAACTAGACTTTCATACCTTTATTTTGATATAAAGAACACAAAAATCCATGTAGCCATTTTCTCTAAAATGAATTTTGAAGCTGATAAAAATTATTGGATTTCTGACTGGAATTTCAGCTTTTCTGAATTCTGACCTCTGTCAATTAATCGCTAAAACTGTACCAATCTGTAATATTTTTGTATAGAGAAATTATATTATATGAAAACTACACTTTCATACCTTTATTTTGATATAAAGAACACAAAAATTCATGTAGCCATTTTTTCTAAATTGAATTTTGAATCTGGTCAAAATTATAGGACTGCTCACTGGAATTTCAGCTTTTCTGAATTCTGACCTCTGTCAATTAATCGCTAAAACTGTACCAATCTGTAATATTTTTGTATAGAGAAATTATATTATCTGGAAACTAAACTTTCATACCTTTATTTTGATATAAAAAACACAAAAATTCAAGTAGCCATTTTCTCTAAAATGAATTTTGAATCTGATCAAAATTATTGAATTTCTAACTGAACACAGCAGAAAAAAAAATTGATTTTATTTTTATTTTTTTTAGGGCCGGAGTATGGCATGGTGTCCCGTTTTTTTAATTTTTTTTTTTTTTTTTTTTTTTTTTACGTTTTTTCCCCTGGTCGGAATATGCCATGGCGTCCCTATATGTTTTTTTTTTCCCCGGGTCGGGATATGCCATGGTGTCCCGTATTTTTAATTTTTAATTTTTTTCCATTTTTTTCCGACGGGCTAGAGTATGCCATGGCGTCCCAATGGGACGCCATGGCATATACCAGCTGTTCGCACGAAAGCGCAACGCAAGTTTCGGTACGCTTGAGGGCGTACCTTTTAAAACCGCGCTTACACTTCACGAGTAAGGATTGCAAGTGCACAACCCCTATCGAGTAGTATAATCGGGTGTCGATCCACAGGGACGACTCAAATCCTAAATTTTGACTTAACCTAGTTAGGTACTAGAAGTTGAAAAGGGTGTTTGGGTTTGTTTACAATTCCTAAATTCAATCAACAATTATAACAACAGAGAATGAAAGCAATTAAATGTTTGATTTTTGGATTATCTGTAAAATAAAAGCGTTTCAAGGGTTTCAGATTTCATCCTCAACTTTGCTGCTCTGGACTTGTCACGCGACCCGCATACTCTCGTATGCGACCCTTGTGACGCGACCCGCGTGCTCTCACACGCGACCCGCGTAGCCCTCAAGCACTCTGGACCTCTCACTCGACCCGCACACTTTCGCATGCGACCTCGTGATGCGACCCGCGTGGTCCTGGAGATGACACTGAATATTTCTGATTCTGGTTGTTTAATTCGTGTAAGGCTCTATTGACCGTACCTAATGTCACTGAACCTCAACTCTCGTGTATTGGCTTAATAGACCTGGTACGGAATTGCAATTTCACCTTCTTAGATTCAATTCAAACCTAAGTTCTTGATCCCGTTTACTAAAGGTATCCACAATTCTTTCGACTAATGAAAATTTCACCTTTCGGCTACTATTGATCTCACCTCTCGGATCTTAGACCTACCTCAAGTACTTAACCTAATCCACAAGATACATCAATGCCAAATTACAAAAAGAAATGCCATAAGCAATCAATAGTAGACAATCAAGAATCAATCAAGCAATTAGGTCAAGCAATTTCAATTAATACAAAAATCAAGAAACACGAATAACAATTCAGATTTAATCAACATTCATTATCAAGCAAAGCCTTAGATTACATCTAAATCCCTCAAAACTGAAAATCTACTCAAACATGATAGAAAACAAAATAGAAGAGATAAAGAAGATGCAAATCATGGTGAAGGAGAGGAGAATCGAAGAAGATCAAGCTTGAATGGAGGTTTTAGCCGAATTCAACCCTAGCTCCAGCTTCCCTCTACTCTTCCTCCTCTGCGCGCCAAACCAGGGGCTTCAAATCCCGATCTCCTCTGTCTCTGTCTGTGGGAAATTGAATTCTGGATGGTCTAAATCGCGCAGGCCCAGATCTATATATAGACATCTTACTGGGCTTCAATTGGGCCTGGCGCAGTTAATTCGACGCGACCCGCATGGATTCTGATGCGACCCGCGTCGGGTTGGGTCTGATGCACGCTGTGAGGGTCGCGTCTGAGGTCGCGCTGGGCTGTGATGCGACCCGCGTCAGGTTGGATGCGGCTCGCATGGAGGAAGTCAGAACTCTGCCCTTTTGCTTGTTTTCGCCCGTTTCCTGCAAAGTTATAACCAAACTGCAGCAGTACCATATTCTATCGATATTTCAATGTAAACAGTGCAATTTAGTTATTCAAAACATGATATTTGGTCTGGAAATAGGTCGAAACAATCGATCAAATAATGAGACATCACCAGCCTTCTTATTTTTCGAAATCCTATGAACAGTTTCTCATTTTTAATATTTTTTTAATTTATTTTCTTATATATAAAAATTTCGGGATTAACTATCCCCCAGTTCATTTCCCCCATTCATCTCCAGTCATTAACTACTTGGAGGGACCGCTCATTAACTAGGGGGACCACTAACTACTTGGGGTACCGCCTAATATTTGATAGATTTTATAACTGATGCACGTAAATATGGATACCTATGCATGCAAGTGTTAATATATTATATATTAAGTATTTATACCTAAGATACCAAGTTTTTCAAAAAAAAAAAAAATGGACATATCATCACAAACCCATCTTTTACACGTTTTTAGAGGTGATTTTTTTTTCTCTATTCAATCTTGCCAATACATCTGACGATCTATGAGAAATTTTGCGAATCTAAAATCATGAACGTCTTCTACGTAATTTTCTCTTTCAAATAAGATCCATGATGACATAATTTCGGGTTGTTCATCGTGCAAGTATTCATACCTCGTCATGCAAGTATTAATACCTCGTTGTGCAAATTTTCATACATCGTCGAGCAAGTATTCATATCTAAGATACCAAGTATTTCTAGAAAATGGACATATCAACTTCGTTTTTCTCTCTCATCACCCACCCATCTTTTATATGTTTTTAGAGGTGAGTTATTTTTCTCTGTTTAATTTCGCTCATATTACTGACGATCTGTGAGAAATTATGTGAATCTAAAATCACAAACATCTTCTACGTACTTGAGGGACCATTGACTACTTGGGGGACCCACCTCTAAAATTATGTAAAAGATGGGCGTAATGTATCCAGTCTCATTTCCCGAAATACTTGATATCTTAGGTATGAATACTTGTTCGACGAGGTATGAATTCTTGCTTGACGTGGTATGAATACTTGCGTGACGGATAACTCAAAAGTAATTCATCATAGATCTCATTTGAAAGAGAAAATTGCATATAAGACGTTCGTGGTTTTAGATTCGCAAATTTCCTCACAAATCGTCATAAATATTGGCGAGATTGAACAAAGAAAAAAAACTCATCTCTAAAAACGTGCAAAAGATGAGTATGTGATGAGAGAGATAAAATAAAATTGATGTCCATTTTTTTAAAGAAATACTTGATATCTTAGATATGAATACTTAATATATTATATGTTAATACTTACGTGCATAAGTATACATATTTACGCGTGTCAGTTGTAAAAATTTTCAAATATAAGCGGTCCCCCACGTAATTAATGATTGATACATATTTTTCTTTTGTCTTTTGTGCTCAAAATTGTGGTCCCTAGATAATTAATGATTGGAAGATGAATGAGGAAAAAACACGGAAAAAATAAATTTTTTTCCCTTTATTTTTAACGTGCATGCGTTAGCATTCTGCAAATGTTGTTCGCGGCGTTATATTCCAACAATAACATTTTGCAATTCTTATGAAAACTAATTTCAGCAATATTGTTAAAATTGTAATATTACTAAAAAATCAGTACTCACCTAAGGTAACTCAAATTTTGAGTTTGAATCCGGATTGTCCAATCTGCATTGGCACGAATATGAAAGAGGTCCGCCAATCCGGATTCTGATCGGACGGTTCGGATCCAAACTGAATTTGAGTTACTTCAGAGAATCCAGACTCGGTTTAGCGAAGTGGTCGAGAATTCAGATCCGTATCCTCTGCATTGCCTCAAAAGGGAATCTTTTGAGTTAATGAATTTCAACCGTCTGATTTTAAACGGAGCCAATCCGGCTCGTGCCTATAACATAGAGGACCTTTAATATTAGTGCAGATCTAGTTCGCACAAATTTGAAACAGATCGGATGGTCGAGATGCATTAACTCAAAAGATTCTCTTTTGAGTTAATGCAGAGGATACGAATTCCGAGAATTCGAGAAAACCGGTCTATTTTACAATTTTGAGCGAATAAATGCGACAATAGTCCGTCCCTCTCTGTGCTGCTCTCTCTCTCAGTCTCTCTTACAGGCGCCTCCAATGGCAGAAACCCTAGAATCGAAGGAAGTGATATCCGAAATAGAGCGCGTAGCCGATGCTCCGGCGCAGAAGGAAGAATCTCGCGAGGAGATGCTTTCGCGGCACAGGTTATTTTCTAAACTATTCACTGTATGGCTTATCTGGAGTAAGAAGCTCTGATTTCAAGCCTTATAGTAAACCCATTAGAAAATTGAATCAACCTCTGTAATTAAATCAAAATCTCTATCCTATGTAAATTTTCATTCTCGTCCCCCGTATAGGTGAACCTTTTATAGATTCATTGAGATGGTTTATTTATGAGTTTCACCAAATTCTGATTTGGTTATCAGCCAGTTCTTTGGTCCATGATTTCAGTACTCTTGTTTCTGTTATGATCTTGTTCTCTTATCAAGGTGGGACTGTAAAACAAAAATTGAAGTACTGAAATGCAACTGAAAAAAGTGAACCCTATTTTGATAAAGTAGTTTTAACAAATTAGTTTCAACTGCTCTTTAAGACGTTGATAAGCAGGTTCTGTCCAGGTATGAACAAGTACTCTAATTCTGCTAAGATGTTACATGGTTCTTTCTTATTTTCTCTAATCCTGGTTTTTGTCTAATCCCAAAATACAACACAAAAAGTTTAGAGAAGGCACAAATTATGTTTCACATACATAGGTTAAAATTACTGCAGTACCCACTAAGATTATTTGCAATATTATTGCTGTCTGACAGGAAAGAGAAAACAAAACTCCAGGAAAAAGAATTAATCCTAAAAAAAGGTGCTGCCAAGGGGAGCAAAGCCGAACAAAAATTGAAGAAAAAGCAAGTTGAAGAAGAAATATCTCGCCTATCCTCTGAATTAGAAGCAAAACAATCTCAAGAACTTGCCTCATTAGGCTACACAAGTAGCACCACCTCTGAAGATAAAAAATCAAGCCTCGACAATCTGGTCAAAGCTATTGCTGGTGTTTCCTGCTCTGTTCCCCAGTCTGAATCCTCAAAACAGTCAAAAGGTGCGAAGAGAAGAGGTAAGAGGGCACAAGAGGAACTAGCAAGAGAGCAGAGGATCCAAGAGGAGCAAAATAATTTAATCAGTGACCGAATGGTAGAGAATGAAAATCTGGTGAAGAAGCTTGAGCCACTAGGGTTAATGATAAATGAAATCAAACCTGATGGTCACTGTTTGTACCGAGCTGTAGAGAACCAATTGTCTCTCTACAATAATGGCATTGCACCATACAATTATCAGGAATTACGGGAGATGGTCGCAAAATACATGAAAGAGAATGCGGCTGATTTTCTCCCATTTTTTCTCTCAGAAGGCAAAGCCGAATCAGATTTTGATAAATATTGTGATGAGGTGGGGTCGACCGCCATTTGGGGTGGTCAACTTGAATTGGGAGCTTTGACCCATGTGTTGAAAAAGCATATAGTTGTTTATTCAGGTAGTTTTCCTGAGGTAGAGATGGGGAAGGAGTACAAATCAGGAGATGTGAAGCCTAATTCAAGTGTGTTATTATCGTACCACAGGCATGCTTATGGGCTTGGTGAGCATTACAACTCAGTTGTATCAATCGTCGAATAAAGGTGCAAAATGGGCATTTCTACGATACTATTTTGTCAGAAATTTGTTCACACTTGTTACTAAGTACCCTTTAGTGAGCTCTTTTTGGGTTTTGCTGTGATGAATTTAGTAAAATTTATGTTCTATTATTAAACTGGTACATGAAATTTTGTTGGAGAGAAATTAGAAACAATCAATTTTCTTTCTTATTCTATGTTACGGTTATTTTCAAATGGTATTATTGAGAATTCCTGTTTGGGTTTAGGAAGAATTTTGCATGTGTATGCTCCTATCGTTCCTATTGCTCCAACCTATTGAATTGAAAAATCAGATGTAACTAGTAAAAGCAGCAATTTGGTTATAACATAGGTAAATTAAAACTTGTTCTGCATCAGATAGATAAGAATAATGTTTTAGTTCACACCTTAAGATAACTTACATAGTAAATGCCAAAGAGGCTTAATACAAGATCCCACAAGTAATCTTCATAGTCATACTACCTAAAACCAATTATGATTCTAGTTTTTCTGAAATCCATACGAACGTGCATTCTATAAACTGGCTATTTGTATTTCATGTTCATGTCAACATAAACTATAACTTTAGTTACTGCTAAAAGAATCTTCAACTACTTTATTTAAATCCAAATCAAACCCTCTACCACTGATGTTCTCTGACCTTCTCTCTTCAGCAACCACAGATGTGCTCGGAGTTGCTCCTCTAACCCTTTTTGTGCCTCTCAGTAACCTCTCTTTTTCTTCTACCAGCATGTACATCCCCTCCTTCATTAGCGGCTCGCTACGAACTCTATGAAGTTGCTCCTCTTTTGGTTGTATAACGAAATCCTCGAGCTCAAATTTAGGGTTCCAAAAGGAGGGATTGACTTTCTCAAGTTTTTCCAATGAACCGTTTTTCCGGACTAATTGTTTTCTATAGGCCTCCCGTTCAAGTAATTCTGAGAACTCTTTTAATTCAGGAGGTGTAACTTTCGGGCTTGATTCGACTTCGGCCACTCTTTCCTTTTCCATCTGTTGAATTAGAAAATGTAGAAAATAAAAGGGTGAGATTCTAAATAGGTAATCATTTTGACAGCGTTTGCTGGTTTCTGGTACATCATGATGGTACTGATACACCAAAGATATGATCTGAGCACTAAAAATCTGGAATAGCATCTCAATTTTTTTTTTTTTTTTTTTTTTGAGAAACATACGTCCTGCAATTTCGAAACTGCGTTCGAAAAGAATTAGCTTTCTTTCAAAGATAAAAGTAGAATTGTTAATTAATTGACAGTCTGACACTGATATTCAACCATGCTAATTAATTTGGAAGTGACATCTAGTATCATATTTGCTCATAGGAAGAAAAACAAGAGAACTAAGAAACTTAAAGAGCTTGAGTGCACTACATGGAGCTTCTGAAGTAGAAATAAAATAAGAGATGAGACGTACCTTGCGGTTGTATGTATATGGTACTGAAGAATACTCCTTTGTGTTGCTTATTTATTTTGAGCAGAATTGATAGAACAGCAAGATTACTATTCTCTCTGCTAAAAAAGCCTCTCTAATAATATCCACAACTGTAGATGTTCCATCTTAAATTCTCCTTTGTCTTGCTCCAGAACATCAAACAAAGAGGAATATATCTACAACAAAAGCACACGTCATATACCTTAATTAATAGAAAGCCTTAGCCCTTAATTTCTTTTCTTCCACTCATTAGTAGTTAGAGAAATGTAATGACCTCCCTCTGAAAAATTGGCTGGGCTTGTCCTTCTTGTTTTTAAATGGCAATCTCTCTGTATCTCTGATCTATCTCTCTCTCTCTCTCTCTCTCTCTCTCTCTTCTCACTCGCTTGTTGTATTGCAATGAAAATAAGCAAGCTGGATTAATTGAAGAGTGCCTAGAGACAAATATATGATATATTTTAGGAACTTTGTGGAAGCAACCTCTGTACTTTAAGCTTCCTTAAATACCTTTTAGATCGTATTAGTTACCGGTCATTTAATTAATTAAATAAATACAGCAACCACCCTTACATACGAAATTATTATGTGAATAAGTGTTTTTTGCGTGTGAATCATTATACAATTGCTACTAATTAGATTGGTGTGATAGTAACTCTCATTGACTGAAGAAAGAATGGTGGGTGTCTTATTTTTATCTTTATTGTTAGCAGGTAACAAAAAAAGATAAACTAAAATAGACTAATGTAATAGAACACAACTGATGATCTAATTATAGGTTTACCAGTATAAATTGAACAGTAAGTGTGGAAAAGATAACACAAAAAGGAGCAATGACAAATTTGGCCGGAACGTCCGAAATTGGACGAAATCAACACTAACTGCATAACTTGGCCTGAAATCGGATCGGTACCGTCCGATTCCGCTCCGGAACGGCCGATTTTGCCTTCTATGATTGGAGCTTCATAGCATGGAAGTTTTTAACTATGGTGAACATTACATTGATGGTAAATGATGAGATTAACGAAAGATAAGTACAGAATTTCAAGCAAAAAGAAGGGTTCCAAAAGAAAAAGAAAAAAGAAAAATGTGCCAATGGTTTCGAAACAGAGGGATCTTAAATTTTCATAGGCATGAAATGTGTGCAACATTAATTGATCCTTCCACTATATCATTATGCGGTATAAATTGAAAGTTTAATGATGAATTAAAAAGACAGAGAAATAGACAGTTCTATTGACTTGGAGTCAAGCCAATGTGAGTCAACAAGTAATCTGTTCTTAATTCAAATTAATATTAAATTTCTTCTACGTTAAGAGGATAAAAAAGGCTGTCATTTTCTTAATGTCGGAAATTACGATCCAACTGTTAGATAAGAAGTTTTTTTTCAGATACTATTTTAGACATGAGCAAATTAATCAGAAAAGAAAAATAAAATAAAATAAATGAAGCATATGGTTGTAATACTTAATTGAGCGCATAGAGGGCCTCCGTGCTACGGCTCAATATTTGAGTTTCCAAAATCCTAACGGTCGATCCGAACCGTTCAACATGATCTCCATATGAATATGTACTTGCAAACCAAATTTTACAATTTTTTACTATTTTTTTACTATTTTTTTTAGATAGGTAGAAAATCACTTGATCTGAATGGTACAGAATTTTTAGATCAAGTGATTTTCTACATATCTAAAAAAATAGTAAAAAATTGTAAAATTTGGTTTGCAAGTACATATTCATATGGAGATCATGTTGAACGGTTCGGATCGACCGTTAGGATTTTGAAAACTCAAATATTGAGCTATAGCACGAAGGCCCTCTATGCTACGCGTAGCATATTAGCCAGATTACACACACACACACACACACGTAACCAAGTAATAAAAAGATAATTTTCTCTAATTTTATTTTTAACTTAGTATTTGAAGAAGGCATATTATTAGGCTAAATTAAAGTTAGAGGAGTAATTAAGGAGTTGCATTACATCACTATAAATGTTTGTTTGATTACTGGTTTTCTTTTGTTACTGTAAAATGACGACCAAATTTCAGCGAAATTGTAAAGCCAATTCCTGGAAATACCAAAGAAGATTTCTTATTTTTCATGTGGGTATTTTCTCAAAATTGACTCCTTCCGATATTTAATAAAAAAAAAAAAGTTTCTGGTAAAGACATCTATCAATGGAAGGAGAGAAACAGTAGCTTTTATCAAGTCATCTGAAAATTAAAGATGCGTTCAGTATACTAGATAGGATTGCAGAGCAACAAGTTAAAAGGTTGTGATCTGAGTCTGAGGTTCTTTTAACTAGTTTATCGGATTGGTTTTAGAGAAAAATATTCGGTGAATTTGAATCCATTAACAAATATAATACGGGTCCCCCCGCAATGACATCAGTAGTGACGTCACCATGAAGACGTCATTCTATAGGCTATTGCGCGTGAAATGTTTCTCTTCTCTCACACGCAGTCACGCGCAAATACCTGGAGCTCAAGTTCCATAGACACGTGTAGAGTGAGAAAAATGGCACGGCAGAGCCGGCTCTGTCACGGAACGGTACGGCACGCGTGTCAGTTGCGTGCCGTGACTTACGTGTCCCGTGCCGTAACTATTCACGTGCCGTGTTCATCTTTTGAAACTTTGGCACGGCACGGTACGACACGTAATCACGCGAGTCACGTGTAATTAGAACCATTAGATATTGATTTAATGGTGAATCTTGAATAAACTAACTTAAATTATGATTAAATGGTCACGCGAGTCACTTATGGTCACGGCACGTTAGGCACGGCATGACTCACGTGGCGTGATCATTCGTGTGCCATGACCACTCTTGATATTTTGATCATGGCACGGCACATGAAAAATTAACTTGGTCACAGCACAACACGGCACGTTTTTTCCACTCTAGACACGTGTACTTCTTGTGGCGAAACCTGTAGCGGGTCAATTGAACCGCCTCTTTTACAAAGGAAAATGAGAAAGTGCTGATTAGACCGATCTGGTATTATGCTAGGGGTGCAAACGGATCGGATAATATCCGACCGTATCCGGATCCGTATCCGAAAATTTGATACGGATATCCGATATCCGAATATCCGTGTGGATACGGATACGGATATGGTTTTGAATTTTAATTATCCGTATCCGAATAGTAGATATATACCATATAGTTTAATATATATTATGAAAATATTTATGTATATATCTACGGATATCCGATATCCGATCCGTATCCGTACATATCCATCTAATATCCGATTCGTATCCGTATCCGAAAAATAAAAGCGGATACGGATATGGTTTTACCACTATCCGATCCGTATCCGATCCGTTTGCACCCTATATTATGCTCGGTTTAGAATTATAGTATAGGCCCGGTTTAGAATTTTAAGTCTTTTTAAGCATTGGGCTCAATAAAATTTTGTTTAAGCGTGCTTCCCTTTGACAACAACAAAGGCCCAAGAAAGGCAAGCACAGTGAAAATCCAAAGAGAGTAGAAAACCAAAAATAGGCTTCACCACTGACCAGAAATAATCACTGCATTGCATTTTTCCAAACCAATATCTCCACATCTCCAAGGGATAAAGCCTTCACCACCATATCCTGATTCCACCACACAAACCTTGCCACGTGTCAAATTAGCAACCATTATCCACCTCATATCACCTAAAGTGTTTAATCTCTAGTGGCTTGAATAAACAGGCCAAGCAAGAACCAGAACAGCTTCATACAAAAGAGAGGACTGTTGTGTAATTTGTGGTTAGTGAGAGAAAGTGTTGGAATGGCAAGCACCATGGTTTCTTCTCTCTCTTTGAGCACATCATCTCCAGTTAAGGCCAGGGGACAGCCAGCCTTATCCCGCCGCTCCTTCTTTGTCGTTCGTGCCAGTGGTGGCAAGAAGATCAAGACTGCCACACCCCTTGGTCAGTACAATTTTGTGTACTGCAGTCATCTTAGTATTCTGTTGATATATAGGAAGCAATACAATTTATCAAAAAAATAATTGTGAAGTGATAAACAAATATTATAATCATCCTTGTCATTTATATATCATGTTGGATTAGGTTTTTAAGGTAATTCAGCAGGAAATCTAATGTAATCCTTTTATCAGCAATTAGTGTCTTGTCATGTTTTGGATCTGTTAATTATCAGCACATGATGCTAATTTTATCACACATGTTTTCTTTATCTTGTAGTACGTTTGAAAATGATCAATTTGTTCATCAAACCCTCTTTGAAATTGGCAATCTCAGACTACAAATACTTTACTGTCTGCTTGAAACAACCGCTCACTACCTGATATGAGCAGTACAATCAATTAATAGTGGATCAACAACCTAGAATTAGAAAAATGGAGATTTTGATCTGAACCATCCAATTTATATTAGAAAAATGGAGATTTTAATCATTATATTCCCTCGGTATCAGGGGCGGACCCAGATGGTTCCAGGGGGGAGAATTGCCTCCCTGGATTTTGAGTTTTAGTGGAGATTTATCGGTCCCGACCGACTTTGCGCCTCCCGGAACTTTTTTTTACCCCCCTCTGGATGTTTGATTTGTAATTCGGGTTAAATTTAGGGTTAAAATTGAAATAAATTTGTTGAATTTTGATTGGTAATTAGAATTATAAGTCAGAGCATCAGAAATTATAAGTCAAAGCATTGGAAAGTATAAGTTAAAACAATGTTTTTTATCGAGTACCCAATTGGTTAATGGATTTAAACCCGATTAGGTATTTAAACCCGATTCGATATTTTTTTGCCCCCCTGACGAAAATCCTAAATCTGCCCCTACTCGGTATGGTTGGGAAGTCTCTTATTGTATATGGCCTGGTTGTTAGACTTTTAACAAATATAATTCTTTAAATCTGCACTATGAATCATCTCCAATAATTTTTCAAATACTCTAAACAAAACTTGAAGACTAATATATAAAATAAACATTATTACAGGAATTGGAGGTGGTTTGAACTATGATAAGGATGCCTCTGGAAGGAAGGCTAAGGTCTCCCAACACCCCTACAAACAAAATTTCAAAAAATTTAAATATTATTGTATTTTGACTATTTGCTAAATGAAACTATAAATGGATACAGGGAAAGGGTGTTTATCAGTTTGTTGACAAATATGGTGCTAACGTCGATGGCTACAGGTAATATTTACTTCAGAATGTTACTTATTCTAACCATAAGCTATTGCAAACACTTTCTGTTTTAAAATTAAAGAATCCTAAAATTTATAATTTAACCTTGCAGCCCAATTTACACCCCAGAAACCTGGTCTGAAGGTGGTGATACCTATGTTGGAGGTACAGTTCTCTCCTTTTGTATTATTACTTCTTGAGTAGAACTAGGATGTGATGTGCTCACCAAATTCTTTGGTGAGCATAACTCTATAATTTATCGGATTCACTTCAAACGAGATGAATCCAAACCGTTGAAACTGATATACTTCACAAGTGATGTGCGGACATGCAAAATTTTGAATTTTTTTAATTCATTTAGTCTAAAGTCAAGTGGTCAAAATTAATGAAAAATGAATGATCCAAAATGAAGTTTTAGAAGTTATTTTAATGCATTCATTTTTCATCAATTTTGACCGCTTGACTTTGTACTAAATAAATCCGAAACATTCAAAATTTTGTATGTACGCACATCACTCTTGAAGTACATCGGTTTCAACGGTTTGGATTCATCTCGTTTGAAGTGAATACGATAGATTATGGAGTTATGCTCACCAAAGATTTTGGTGAGCACATCACACCCTAATTCTACTCTTACTTCTTAAGGAAATAGAACATAGTAAAATGGACTATACATTTTTTTCTCAGCATTTCACATTATAACACTTCTTCAAATCTTAATTAGCAGAATTTTCTTTTCAAAATTAATTAACTTGATAAAAATTAATCTCGTAATAAAGTATGTAAAAAGTTTTCAATTAGCCAATTTGGAAAACAAAAAACTTAATTGTTTAACAGTATATTGTTTGGGGTTTCATGGGTGCAGGAACAACTGGTCTGTTGATCTGGGCAGTGACTCTGGCTGGACTCTTAGGCGGAGGTGCTCTCCTGGTGTACAGTACCAGTGCTTTGGCTCAGTAAATATTAATGGAGACAGATATAAATATTTTGTAGATCCAATGTACTGTTATTTAGTCATGTGTACTTTTTCGCCAGACAAAATGGAAAATTCTTATGTACTTCTAATAGCAGGATAATATATTAATTGCTTGTATATCATACAGCGACTTAACTTTGATCTTTGATAACAGGGGCGGACCCAGATGGTTCCAGGGGGAGCAGCTGCCCCCCTGGATTTTGAGTACTAGTGAAATTTATTGGTCCCGACCGACTTTGCTCCTCTCTTGACGTTTGATTTGTAATTCGGATTAAATTTAGGATTAAAATTGAAATAAATTTGTTGAATTTTGATTGGTAATTAGAATTATAAGTTAGAGCATCAGAAATTACAAGTCAAAGCATTGGAAAGTATAAGTTAAAACATTGTTTTTTATTGAGTATCCAATTGGTTAATGGATTTAAATCCGATTAGGTATTTAAACCCGATTCAATATTTTTTTGCCCCTCTGACAAAAATCCTAGATCCGCTCCTGTTTGATAAATTATGAAAATGTGTAACATAACAGGCAAACTTTTTATATGTAGATAATCATCACATAGTTTTCTATTTTGTGACAGTCACCCCCTAGCGTATTATTCCAAGCAATTTATTCCAAGAGTGTCTAAATAGATTTTTATAGTTAATATCCTTTTTTTTCAAATTATTTTACAAGAAGTTAATGTTGGACAGTTTATTAGAAAAGTTATACACGTGACTATTGAATTTTTTTGTACTTGTTTTGGAAATTTGTTGAATTTGAATATAATTAAAATATTTTTTAAATTTTTAGACGTTTCTTTTCTAGTTTATACATTTTTATCAGTCTCGATGAGGTTTCTGATTTTTAGATGTTTCTTATTTTTGAATCATGATCAACCTTATTGAATTTTTATGATCTTTTTTTTATTTTGAGGGTTCTATAAATGTTGAAGTTCACTGAAATCCAGGATTATTATTAATTTCAGTTTACATGAACCATAGTATATTTTCTAATATATGTTAAAAATTGAAGCATATTGAAACTTTTAATGGCTCTTATAGAAAAACGAGTAGAACTAGGGTGTTTTTAAGTTCACCAAGCTCTTTTGTAAACTCAACTCTAAAATCTATTATATTAGCTTCAAACGACGAATCTCAACCGTTGAAACTCATCTAACTTACGAGTGATAGGTCGACATGCGAAAATTTTAAATTTTCGAATAAATTTTGTATAGACTTAAACGGTCAAAATTAGAAGGTTTATAAATTAATTTTAATACATTTATTTTTCAAACAATTTTTTTTTACAACAACAAAGCGGATGGAAGTGCTGCCCATCGAACTCAAATTGAGTCCAATGGATATCGGACCAACTCCGCTCCCCAGCCACGTCATATTAACAGGGGGAAGGAGCATGTACGTACAAACCCAGCTCCTATTTGTGAGGAACATGTACTGAGCCTTTACCAAGTATCAACCCAGCTTGTCTGACAAAGACCACACAGCGTACTACGGCCTCGTCCGTGTCTTGACCCAGCCCTCTAGCAATTCATTAAGAGATAAGACTGGTGTGGTGGCCACGAGACAATTTCCCTGCACAGTTTCATTAGGACCATGTAATTGAAATATTCCATGCAAATGGCCATGGTTAATGTTTTACTCAAGAAAGACATGTAGGCTTGTTTAGATACTGTAGTCTAGAGCAAACTGGCAAAATTAATATGTGCAGGCTTGAGAAAAGAAAAAATCATTTGGGAGGAAAGAGAAAAGGGTCAATGGGCAGCAGGATCAGGTATTTTGGAGAATGGAGCAAGTCCAATGTCCATAGAACCTACTTTTAGGTTCAACAAGCATGATGACAATCCGATCTAACTTAAGATTTGCGCGCACGAAAATTAAAACAGACACGCACGAAGTTTAAAGCATTTTGCACGAATCTTAAAGCAAATCGACGGTGATTAAACCTATCAAACCAACGTAGGTCCGATGCCCATCGGACCTACTCTCAAGTGGGTATTTTGATGGTGTAGTTTTATTATGATCTCTGACTAGACTATGCAGTGGGACCACGGTACTAAGAAATCTCCGGCATGATAACACAATATAGGAGAGGATCGTATTGCCAATGATCAAGTGAGTTGCATTTTAATATTGACAAATTCCATGTTTATATACATTGAAACCAAAGTATAATATGCCGTGGCTCGAGTCTTCCGAACCCTCAGTCCTAAATCACAGAGCTGATTGGCACGTAAGATACAATTCACGCATGGCATAATGCAACCTCTAAAACGGTGTACGCACCCGGAATTATGTTCAATATTATCCAGAACATTTTCGTAGGAAACACTAAACAACTGCCGATAATAACAGACTAGTAGAATAACAACATAATTCCATAGTGTAACGAACTTGCATGACAAGATAATTTCTGCATATGTTAATAGATAAGGAGGCTAAAAAGCAAAGTTTGATTAAATTTTTATTTTTTTATTACTTCAAGCAAAAGAGCACAGCACATTAGAATAACAAAGCCCCAGATTAATGACGAAAAAAAAAATCACTGATTACTAAAACAGTGAGCAAACCATAACAAAACCACACAACCGAGTCATTTTACCATGTAATACAAGTCGTTGAACAGTTCATGCCTACGTTTTAAACTCAGAAAATCCTTAAGAAAGAAGGATTTGTAATTTCAAAATCTGTTGTACTAAAATCAACTGATTTGATCTTCAAGGATCATTTCTTGCCACCGCCGGAAACATTAAACTTGAAGAAGATGATGTCTCCATCCTGCACAACATATGTCTTCCCTTCCTGTCTGTATTTCCCAGCCGCCTATAAAAAATAGATACCAATATCAAGAAATAATTCATACAACGCCCGGATCTTGTAGGTGGCATAAAGTTTTTTTCTCCAATAACTTGGGTACAAAAGAAGAATTAACTTTCACATAAAATCAGCATTTCACCAAATTAAATAAATCATACTGAGCACAACTTAGATTAGCAAATATCATGCAACATTTGTTTAATTTATTTGGAATTACTAATTACCACAAGTAGACCTCAGTTATTACCCCCTGCTTTTATATCATATCAACAAAATCTTTTCCTATTGAGTTGTGGAGTATTTAACACAAAAAGGTGCCATCACACAAGCAAGAAAGATCATACTATTTGCAAAACGTCAAAACACGATGGGTCTTAACATATAGTGTGTTACTTGTGAATAAAAGGAATACATAGTAGCAGAATACCTTCACTGCTGATTCACTACCCAGTTCCTTCAAATCATCAAATTTCATAACCTGATACATAGAGGTTCAAAACTAACTGTTAACAAAATTAAGAACAAGAAGTTGCAAAATGGCACTAAAGGGTACTGCAAAAGTAGGAGGGAGGGAAGGAGAGATGGATGGATGGAGAGAGAGAGAGAGAGAGAGTATTACCTCAGCACAAATAAAGCCTCTTTCAAAATCAGTGTGAATTGCACCAGCCGCTTGAGGTGCCTTTGTTTGCTTCCTTATCTGCCAGCATTTGACCTAGTTTTAATTCAACAAACAAATATAATGCATTAGTACCTATATCTATTACAAAATTATGTAAGCATCAAACACAAGAACAAACATAGTACCTCATCAGGGCCAGCAGTGAAGAAATATATCAGATTAATTGTGGCGAATCCAGTCTTCACAATCTTTGTTATAGCACTAAATAAGACAAATATCAATTAAAAAATGCACCATAAATTTCAAATTATTATTAAGATAGGATACAATATATTTTTTTTATATGAAATGTGACCATATGGTAAAAAATTAAACAAATAAATAAATAAGCTTAGCACCTTTGTATATTGTTCTGCTGACAGTATTTGGCAGCTTCGTCCTCTGGCATATCAACAAGCATTTTTTCGAATGCACAACTAAATGGTATAATCGTATCCCCTCCATGTTCTTGAACCCTTTTCGTTATTAATATTAACATTAATACAGATTTCTCAAATAATTATACCGAACCTTGTAAATAACCACACTTAAATGCCTATTGTACATATTATACAGATTACTCATATTATATACATGCTTGCGCATTCTTGTTTTTCATCCAAACCCTTAAATACTGTGAAACGTCAACAACTTTGCTCCTATTTCAAATAGTCAATTATTCCATAAGTTCAAATTAAGAAAAATTTAGCAAAAAGGATTCTTAACACCTTATTTTAGAAAGTTATGAACTGGTTCTAAAGTAACTAGTCAGGAAGAAATGCCAGCAGCAATTTAGTCATATCTTACAATTTCATCTTAGGCAGGGTTCAATTAACCTGTGAATTTCGGATCCAGTTGCAAATATGAGATAACGAGAAACGAGAAAATAACAATGAACAAAGAGATTGGTACCAAGCGTGGATTTTGGGCAAGAACTTGTTTTTCTTTCTTTGGTAATCTTTCTCGGTCATGTTAACCTGAAAGAGACAAATAATACAACATTATAGAGAAGTTTCACAAAAATTAAACTACAAGTTTTGATAATAATCAACTATTGACAAACATACAAGGTAGACCACAGGTTTGGCTGAGAGTAGCTGAAATGTATTAAGTATTTCAACATCAGCTGCCTTCCACTCTCCAAGCCTTACATCTTTCCCATCTTGTAACCATGTTTTTACCCGAAGGCACAAGTCGTGCTCAATTTTGAGTTGTTTGTCATTGCTCCTCTTCATAGCCTTCTCTATGTCCTCTACCTTATTTTGCATATACTCCAAATCCTTGTGAAAGGTGAATTAAAATAAGTTAAAAAAGTAGGGTGATATTAGACAGAGAAGTCAAACATCATAATTCATTTAACACAATCTCAAATAAGTAAAATGACAGTGTTAATTGCATGTCCAATCGGTGGTTTGCAGATTTCTTTCACATTGATATTTTGCAGAAAAACTACTACTTATGGTACCAGGATAAAAGTTCAAAATTAACAACATAAAAAACCTTGAGTCTTAGCTCTTCAGTGATGGTCTCTAAATCCCTAACAGGGTCCACTATATCATCCACATGAATAATCTCTGGATCCTCAAATGCCCCTGAATAACAACATAAAAGAATATTAGCACAAGTTAGAAAAATAATCGAGGGTCAACAACTCAGTATATTCACATGCACAGGTTAAAAAAGAAGAAGAACTTACTCAGCACATGAAAGATTCCATCAACAGCCCTAATGTGAGAGAGGAAGCTGTTGCCTAAGCCTTGCCCCTCGTGGGCCCCGCGCACCAGTCCCGCAATGTCATGTATTTCAAGAAATGCAGATACCTAAGGAAATTTATTTAGCAACAACAATGAGATCTTAATATGTGCTGCGACAATCTAGTATTTAAAGTTACACAACAGGTGGTATGAAGTACATCCGAGGATTCTACCTGACTAGTATATATTTGTACAATTACTGGATTCTGCTGTTTCTGGAACAATATGATGTCTGTAGCCCAGAAGGATGGAACCAAAACACTCATACAAAACCCAATAAAAAAGGACCATAAAAATTAATCAAACGAAAGATCATATATGAGATAAAAAAAAAACACTCAGATGAAGGAGCATTGCTCCAATAAAATGTCAATTTCAACACAAAAAAGAAAATATAAAAGATTATCGATTATAGATTAGCGGTACCAACCTCACTTTTGGGCTTGTAGAGTTGGCAAAGCCAATCAAACCTTTCATCTGGCACATTAATCCGTGCCTCATTTGGTTCAATGGTACAAAATGGGAAGTTCTCAGCTGGAATAGCTAGCTTTGTTAGTGTGTTGAACAATGTTGATTTTCCCACATTTGGTAGCCCAACCTACAAAATAGCCACATAAACAAATTCATTGTCAATTTCTTTGATGAATAAACAACTGACTTGATAATTCAAGATGTATAGATTGGTAACAAATGAAAAATTAACTGAGATGTTCCTGTTCTCATAAAATAGTACATGAGAGTGGCAACAAACATTGCAAAATTCAATTCCTCATCATTCCAACATTTAGAATAGAGCACTCAGATGTCAATACATTAGCCAATTACTACAACAAGGTTGCATATTGTCCTTAACTGAAATGCATAGCTAAAGGAAATAATAATCTAAAATTATCTGAATAAATAATGCACAGTTAGCTACAGTATTCCTAAAACTTGGTTCTGTCTACCATTTATCACATATTAATTGCTAAAGATTCTTTCTCTTAATAAATTTACTTAAGATATGGAATGAGCTTCACAACAACAAAAATCTCACTAAAAAGCACTTTATTTGAAAGGCACATGTATATGCTAGAAAGCAGAAACTTAAGCATCAAACCAATGCAAATAAAACTAAATCTGAAAAATCTACGAGACGAAAATTAAGACTATAAGCTCACGATTCCAATCTTAAGATGAGACGAGAAACGACCGAGGATGGGGCGCTCGGTCGGCGCTTCCTTGGATTTGGAGGCCTTGGGTGGCATATCTGGTCAAGGATTAGTACCAGTTACTGGATTAGTAAATTTCTAGGGTTTAGAGCGCAAAGATCTTGCACTCGCTTTTAGGGTTTAGATTCCACGCCAAATTATCGACTTGGAGAGAAGAGAAACTTGTGGAATGTGGCACTTGATGTGGATTTTATTAAAATAACCCTTTGGGGCTTTATAAAATTTACATGTTTATCCCTTGAAACACGAGGAATCGCGTCTCAAGTCCATTTTTAATGCATGTCAGTGATATGATCGTTTTTTTTTTTTTTTTTACGACTGGGATCAAATTTTACTTTCTGAATGCATGATGTATAAAACATCTAAACGTATGCATTTTTTTAAATGCTTAACTAGTCTTCTCATCCATTAAATGTTATTATTTTTGCTTTAATTTTAAAGCGAAGGACATACATTAAAAAAAATCTTCATCTTATTATTTAATTAAAATAGGGATATTTGATACATGGTAGTATGTTAAATTGTTAACACAAAATATGGAATAGACAAAAAAAGATTTCCTCAAATCTGTCTAGACCAATGTTCTAAATAGCGCGCCATAGTGGCGCTATAGTGTTTTTGGACCATACAAACTATGACGCTATTGCCGTGCAATCCATAATAACGTTCTAAATAGCGCGCTATAGCGTTTTTCAGCCGTTCCGCTATGACGCGATAAACGCTATTTAAACCTTTGGTCTAGACCTTTTGTTGTCGTTTTTTTACATCCTCCGAATTTTTGCATTGTGTTGTATTAATGCTAACTTTTTATTGTTGTTGATGTTTATGTTTTTTAAAGTTTGCATTCCAATTACTGAAATAAATTTCTCTCTTAATTAAGAAAATATTTCCAGTTTTTATTGACTATGTTTATTAGAGATCTATTTATAAGCAATTTATAGTTGTAATTTGACATAATTTTTAAAATTATTTCTTAAATATTATTTTTTTCTTATACAATGTTGTTTACGGAGATTTTCAAGTAATATTACGGAATTCAATTATTTCTGAAATATTATTCGAGCATCTCCAATCTAGTAATCCGTAAAAAATAAAAAACAGCTGTAAAGCACTGTTTAAAATTTAAGTTCATTTTAATTTCTTAACTCCTCCATCTCAGAAATTGAGTCAGAACCAATAGGAAAGAAAACAAAAAGAGTACCAGCATGTCCAAAAGAAATCGTTTATTTTATAAGTAAATTTGCTTATTTAGAAATCGGCTTACAACCCAGCAATTATATTAGCAATTAACACATTAAATTAGTAATTTAAAAAAAATCCCCCTTGTAGATGCTCTAAGTAACATTACGGAGAATTTTCACATTCTCCACTTTTGCCCTAGCAATGTAAGTTGGTAACGTTGCAGAAAACGTAACGGGCTACATGAGATTCTACAATGTAGAGTCAGTAGAGCTCACATCAACATAACTGGGACCAGAACAGGCACTGTGAAAATTTAAACCAGATGAAGGGTTTCCAAATATATAATGGAAAATACTGACAAATATCATATATCCTTACAAAACTGCAACTTTCTGGTTACATTGATAAAGAAATGTCCTGTACTCTGTACTAGGTTCAAGAAAGAAGAAACTACAATAAACAAAAAAAAGACAACACTGATTAACCTTGTACGAAGTCATATCTACAGGTCCTCATTTAATCTCTGCATATTGAGACTGGTATTGGTATTGGTATTGGTACTGGCAGTTTGATTCTACAAAAAAACAACTCAAAAGGTTCAATTTTTTGGTCCAATTTTTGGTCCTCTGTGGTTTCCTTGGCAGTTTGATTCTGCTTAATTGCAGTCTGTACCAGCTGGACTGGTATTGGTATTGGTACGGATACAGAGAAACTGGTACTGGTCTTAGCTGGTCTAATAAGAAGGGTTTGAGTTTGCTGGACGTGGACTAGGAATCTAGGATACATTGATGATACTCTGTGCTAAGTTCATGTTACTTTCACTTGAGATGTTCAGTCCATGTGCTGCAGGGGTTTTTTAGTTTTATGTGATTTTAACAAGTTTGCGTTGAGTTTCTTTTGTGTGTATTGGATGTAAATGGAAACAGGCAAGTAATACTGCTAAATTGAATTTTTTTTTTGTATCCCCTCATATAATATAATGGAATTCACATTCCCTAAAATAACTCAAATTTTGAGTTTGAATCATAACCGTCCAATCAGCTTTAGCACGAATATTAATTATTAAAGAGACCCCATGAATTTCCAAATTGATCCGGATTGGTCCGAATTTTGATGAGGACGTTCAGGATTCAAATTCAAAATTTGAGTTAAAAAAAACACAAAAAATAGTACAATTTCACATCACCAAAGATTCTAATATTAACCAGATTATTTCCCAAAGAAATAGGAGAAGAAAAGAAAAGACATTCAAGAATTTCTAAACAAACACCATAAGCATCCAATGTTCAACAAGGGAACATAGATCAATTAATACTACCAACAGAAAACAAATGCACTTCATTACTATTTTTCTTGACTAATTCTCTAATCCCTTTTCACCAATTTTTTTCATGAGGGCTAGTTCCAAAAAATTACACCGCTTACCAATTATAAACAAAATCAAAACAAAACCAACAATTAACACACAAATGCACGTCATACTTGCAATAAAACTATCAATTAGAACCAGAAGAGGGAAAAAAAAAAACAAATTAATATGACTCTACAAACCCTACTCATCCTCTCTAATACGAGTCAAACTAAGCGCCCCATCACCAAAAGGAAGTTCTCCAGTGCTTCGAAAAGACTCTCTCTCTCTTATATAGGCATCATGTAATTGCAGTGCATACTCTAATTGCCACAACACTTCTCCCATACTTGGCCTATTTTTTCCATCATCCATTAAGCATTTCTCTGCAATTTCAGCAAACTTTTTTAGTGACTCGACGGAATAATCTCCCTCCAATCTCGGGTCAACAATTGTCTCAATTGATCTCTGACGTTGCCACCTGAGCGCCCACTCAGCAAGGTTAATTTGGTCTTTCGGCAAGCTTGGATCAATAACAGGTCGGCCACACAACACCTCAAACAAAACCACACCAAATGAATAGACATCAGATTTTTGGGTTAATTGTTGCCTTCTAAAGTATTCCGGGTCTAAATACCCGAAACTACCCTTGACTGCTGTGCTAACATGGGTCTGGTCCAATGTAGGTCCTGCCCGTGACAACCCAAAGTCAGACATTTTGGCCACAAATTCTTCATCCAATAAAATATTAGTAGTTTTCACATCTCTATGAATGATACCAACTTCAGACCCAGTATGGAGATAGTGGAGCCCGCGGGCTGCCCCTACACACACCTCAACACGTTGTTTGTATGAAAGCACATTTGCGGGAGGTGGACTTCCATAAAGGTGGTTCCTCAGGGTTCCATTTGTCATGAATTCATACACCAAAATCATCTCGCCTTGTTCTTCGCAATACCCAATTAGAGGCACCAAGTGCCTATGCCGAAGCTTGGATAACATCTCAATTTCAGTTTCAAACTCTTTAAGACCCTGGCCGCACAATGGGTCTGCCCGTTTGACCGCCACGATGTTTGACCCACCATCAATCTCGCCTCGGTACACCTTACCGAAACCACCAGTACCAATGACTGTCGACTCATCAAAGTTTTTCGTAGCTCCCTTAATCTCAGAGAGGGTGAACTTGCGGCCCATACGATTATTAATACTAGGGGTAGAAATGAAATTTTTCACCACCTGGTTATGAGGACGGGCATTTGAGGTGCTTTTCATGGCTTCATGGAGGACAAGTGGGTGCCAGCCTGGTGGGGCATCTTCTGCCATTTTACCCTTCTTCTTTCCCTTAACATACAAACAGTACCCACCAGAAAGTAACATGAGCATTAGAAGACAAGCCATGCCAATACAAATCTGCTCTATCAATAATCTAGTCTTTGAATTGTCGTGAGAATGGAGCTTTCCATTTAAACTAGTCCAGTCTAACACATGAGCAAGGTTTCCATTCTTACTTAGCTTAAAAATCTCCAATCCATTAAGCAATGCATCTGTACCAGGCCCACTCAACAGGGAATCAGGTCCCAGCTGGAGCCAGAGGGTATCAGTCTGCTGAGGCAAAATATCAAAATAGTCCTCGAAATATGCCTTATTTATGCCACCTGCTCTCACATATACATCATAGTTTTCGGCTGCAGTTTTGTTGTTAATAAAAATTTTAAAAATTCGTTCGTTTGGTTTGTTGTAAGTCAACTCACAAAAATGCAACCGAATCAAATAATCAAAATTTGGGTCCACAAAAAATCTCCATGAAACGTTAAACCGTTTCTCTGCCACCTCAGTGTTTCCCATTACACGTGCTGTTTCATAAACCAAAAGAGGTGCAATTGATGAGTAGTTTTGAGTTACATAGCTGATTGCAGAGGTGTTGTGTACTTCGGTTGCAGCATTGATAGAAAACATAAAATTCTCGTCAGAGTCCCAATTTCGGTACAGAAATTGATCGGTAGTTGACTTCAACTTGGGCCCACCGATATTCAGCCTATACATTGTCTCGATAGCTCTATCAGTTATTGTTGCGAGTCCATTGCTGCCTACTTTGGTTATGTTGGAATTGAATAAATTGTTGGGTGATGGGAGTATTTCTATTGCATTTATAAAGGCAAAGGAACTTGGGTTCGGTACAAACTTGATTTGCAATCCTTTAAGGTCTACGTTAATGTAAAACTCCTTCACAATAGAGGTTACATTTGAATTGGTTTTTTCAGCTCTCCATGAAATCTCCTCTGAGATGTTAAACTTAGTAACCAATTTCAGGTCATTGGTACTGACATCAAATGCTGAATCATTTGAGTTGAAAATTTCAAACTGAAATGGGTAGAAATGAAGTCTGACACAGTAATTTCCTGGGTCTAAAGTAAAATTGTAAGATGCGGATGTATTAAATAACCGGGCAGATCGGTACAGGGACCCGAAACCTGTATAATCTGTATCTTCAACTGAAGTTGAATTGAATGCTGGAATTCCTGGATCACTCAGGGTGAAATTGTCATTAGGGATTGAATCACTGGCCCATTTTCGGCTATCAGCGTATGACGTAGAATTGGATCCGCAACTAACAAGAAACTTAATTCCTTGAGTTTGTCTTGGTATGAAAATGAGGAACAAAAACCATACAAATAGCAATAGTAAGAGTGACTTCATATCCTAGTCGGGCCAAATTGAGATGCTTGTTCCACGTTTTTGAAGAATTTGTTCGGACCTTTAGAAAATTCAAAGAGAAAGAAACAAAATTAAATTAAAATTTAAGGAACGAAATGACCTGAATACTTAAATTCAAATCTCGGATTCAGAGAGAGAGAGAGGCACCACTTTTTTTTTGTGTGTACATCTGATTTTGTTGGATACTGGTTAGTAGCCTTTTGTTTTATTGATAGTGGATTTAGGTGTTGCATGGTCCTGAGTTTGAATTGATGCTTGAACTGTGTTTTCTTTTGTTTGAGTAATAAAGATTGGCAGCCTCTGCCTATTTTTCAGAGAGAAAGAGAGAGAAGTACCTGACATTATTTCATTCTTGCTAACTAATGTAGATCCAAATGAAAGCCAATAACAGAACCTATACCAAAAGAGATTCAAATGAAGAAAGAATTTAGGGACAATTTTTAAACATTTTGAAATACAAACTTAATGTTTTTGCAGCTTGTTCAGCAAAATGTGGAATAGAGGAATTTTAGAATAGATAATTAGACATATATTCCGTTCTATTCCAATTTTGTTCGGCAAAACTGCAAGAGTAATACTTTGATCATTGAGAAAATAAAAAGTACTTAATCTGTAAAACTCAAAAATAATAATTCAATTGAAGGGCGACAAGACACGCCAATTAAAAAGAGGAGAAGCACATTTCGCTGAAATGGGAGGCCTAACCTTGCTGCTAGAGAAGGAGATGAGTATCGCGCAGAGCTTCGACAAATGTGTTCAATTTTGCGTGAAGCTTCTAGCAATGGAGACCTATGCCAAATGGACCTCAATTAGGACATGAGAAACCGAAGAAGCGATTAGTGGTCGAAGGTGATGTTAGTCGGTGATTAGCTCGAAATTAAGCTGGAAAAGGAGAGGGCTTTTTCTCTTGCTGCATCTAAGATGTGAGCATGAGTGAAGAAGAGAAGAGAAGAGAGAAGGAAACAATTACTTCATCTGCCACGTAAGTTATGAAGGGATGCGATATGAATATTTTATTTTATCAAGAAACCCTTCTCCTTTGTATCAGTGTGAGGAAAAATAAAAAATAAAAAAATGTAAGAGCTTTAAAGCAAATCTGAATAATGGATCTATTAAATTTTTTGAGCGTTTATCAGTCGAAAAAAATGACAAAAATTGGAGAAAAAAAGAGGGTCAAAAGTAGAAAATTTGGTTCCTTTTTAGCTCTTAAAATTGGGAATTAGTTAGTGAAGGGGAGAACCAACCAAATGTGGGTAATTCCTCATTCCTGACAGAAGGATTTCTATTTTTAGAGACGAAGGAATGGAGAGAATGAAAAGTGAGAACAATTGTTTTGTGGAGTAACAGAAAAGTTTGGATAGAAATAGCGTAGGCATTTAATGCGTGGAATACCGAACAGAAACATGATTGATTTATACCATGCATTTAAGATCAAACGAACAAGATAATATTGAAAGGGATTTTGCTTGTTGTTATTACTTGACTTACCAGGCTCATTCAGCAAATAAATAATGATGAAACTAAAAAAGTATCAATTTTATTTGTTTAAGCATCAACTCTTTTTAGAATAATAGTTCATGTGAGATTATTGACTTTCATTATTTTTTAGAAGCTATACAAAATAACCTGAAATTTTTATTAATACCATTTCAAAAATAAATAAATAAACCAAAACATCACTGAAATTGGAGAATTCGAAAAAAATACTAGAGCCTCCAATTCAATATGCGGCTCCATTCTTGAGGAGCTGCTGATTGAATTGGAGGCCCCCAAAAACCTAAATATGATATTTATTACAGTGCATTTTTTGTTTTTTGGGGGCCTCCAATTCAATCTGCGGCCCCCCAAAGAATGGAGTCGCATTATGTTCTTATTTTTTTATAGACATTTTCATGTGATTAATCGCAATATTCTTTATTATATAGGTTTTCAGAGATATTTTAAATACTAATGTTCAAATTTTCGTTGAGTCGAAAATATAATTTATTATGAATAGATATTATTTTTTTCCAAACGAACTCTGTAAGACAATCTTTAATATTAGTAAATGTCATTCAAATTTATGTAATGTTTTAATCAAGTAATCAACAAACTTTTTGCTTCCCAATCTAAATAATTATAAGTATTTTTTAGAAAAATAATAGAGATCTAATCTTTCAAATTTTAATATTTATAAACGACTTTCATCTATATTTTAAACTTGCAGACTGCATGTAAATGTTAAGATCAAATATACTTCTTATTGTTTAGTTTATAGTAGAGGTGCAAACGGGTTGGATAATATCCGTCCGTATCTGAATCCGTATTCAAATATTAGATACAGATATCCGATATCCGATATCCGAAAATTGAATACGGATACATATATGGTTTTGAATTTTAATTATATATCATAAAGTATTATATATAGTATGAAAATATGTATGTATATGTCTACGGATATCTAATATCCAATTCAAATATGTACATATCCGTCTAATATCCAATTCGTTTCGATATCCAAAAAATAAAAATTAAAAGAATAGAATACGGATACTAGTTTCTAGCTTCTAGTTTATTACTCAGGGAACCAACTCCGCTGTTCTCCAAATTGGAGAACAAGACCCTGTTATTCTAATCTGAACCGTTCAAAGTTTTTCATATCCGAATCTCGATAAAGATGAATGGCTGAGATCGGAATAACAGGGTCCTGTTCTCCCTTTGGAGAACAGCAGAGTCGGATCCATTACTAGGGTAGCGCTAAATAATTTTTCTTATTTTTTTATGTGTGGGCCCATTCCTCCGATCTATTCTCACATAAATAAACCGGAAAGAGATGTAGATGAGAGAGACAGTAGATGCATAGTGGAATAGTGGGGGCACATGGAAATGTCTCTGGTCAGATAAACAGTTCGTTTACGTAGGCCTTCAATCCACATGGTCACATGCTTCACGCTGCTGACCCACCTTGTTCGGATTCACCCTCTGTTCACTGCCCATTCGCCCATGCCTACCCTTTGCAATTGCCTACTATATTATTTAGTACTCTTATTATTATAACAAATAATTTTTTCTATTGAAATTTTAAAGAGTAGAACTAAGGTGCTCTTAAGCTCACCAAGCCCTTTGTGAGCTTAACTCAAAAATCTATCTGAGATTTTTATTAATACCCTAAAAAAAAAAAATAATAATAAAAATACCCTCAGTTTTCAAAATTTTTTAAAAATACCCTAACCGCCCAGTGAACAGGCGGTTCACTCTCCCTACCCAACCGCCCCTTCACTGGGCGGTTCTCCTACTCTACCCAACCGCCCAGTGGTTGGGCGGTCCACTGTGAATTTTTTTTTCTGGCCTTAAGGCCGCTGGTTCCCTTCTCCTTCCCTCAAACCCTACCCCCCCCCCCCCCCCCCCCCTCTTCCTCCTACCCGACCCGAGCAGCCCCCCAGCGCCCCCCCCCGACCACCCCCGCCCACCCCCGCCCACCCCCGGCCTCCCCTCTACCCGGCCACCCTACTCTCGGCCTCCCCTTCCCCTCCCTCTTCCCGTTCTCTCCTCCTCTCTACCCGGCCGCCCCTCCCCTCCCCCACCCGCCACCACCCCCCTCCACCACCCCCCTACCCGAACCAGCCCCTCCCCCACCGGCCACCCCTCTCTCCCTCTCTCGGCCACCCTCTCTCTCTCTCTCTCGGCCAACTTTCTCTCGATCGGATTTTTTCTGGTACGTTTACGTAAATTATTAATTTATTTTTTTGTAGAATTAAGCGGATTTAGTTTGGAAATTGAATTGCCGTATGCGGGTTGTTGATTTTCCCGACGCGATTAAGTTGATAAAAATTAGAGTTTAGAGTTCAGTTTGGAAATTGAATTGCCGTGTGCGGGTTGTTGATTTTCTCGACGCGAGTAAGTTAAATTAGGGTATATAAATTAAATTAGAATTTAGGTTTTATAAATTAAATTATGGTTTGTAAATTAAATTAGGATTTATAAATTAAATTAGGGTTTATAAATTAGGGTTTATAAATTAAATTAGGGTTTAGGTTTTATAAATTAAATTATGGTTTATAAATTAGGGTTTATAAATAAGAGTTAGGATTTATAAATTAAATTAGGGTTTATAAATTATGGTTTATAAATTAGGGTTTATAAATTAAATTATGGTTTACAAATTAAATTATGGTTTACAAATTAAATTAGGGTTTATAAATTAAATTAGGATTTAGGTTTTATAAATTAAATTATGGTTTACAAATTAGGGTTTATAAATTAGAGTTAGGATTTATAAATTAAATTAAGGTTTATAAATTAGGGTTTATAAATTAAATTATGGTTTATAAATTAGGGTTTATAAATTAAATTAGGATTTATAAATTAAATTAGGGTTTATAAATTAAATTAGGGTTTATAAATTAAATTAGGGTTTATAAATTAAATTAGAGTTTAGGTTTTATAAAATAAATTATGGTTTATAAATTAGAGTAAGGGTTTGCAAATTATACATTTTTATATCTAAAATTGTGAAATGTAAGTTATTTGCAAATTGTGCACTGTAGATACTATGGAGAGGGGCGGTAGTTCGTCCAGTACAGAGGCTCCCAGTGCATCCGGTGCAGAGCCTCTCGGTACAGACCACGCTACACATGCAGCTGATACATTCAGCCCTCTTCTAGATCCGGAGCAGCCCAGAGTCGCTATATACGGTGATGAGATGCCGCCACCTCCTCCAGGTAATTTGATTTTGTCGTACACGGTCATTTCTTGGTACAAAAACTATTCTAATTAATTTGTCTTCAATTATGCAGTGGATGAATCAGGTTGGGGCTTCCACGAATGGGTGTTGAATAACAATGCGTGGAGCGCTTACTACAATGAGTATGGAGTTCCGGTGCAGGTTGGACAGGTAGCAAAAATTTATTATTTATTCAAGTTACTACTTATTTGTATGTAGCAAAACTAACATTGTTTCCATTAAGGGTGGAGCTCCCCCACGACATTCCACTCCGGAGTTCACTATGGATGACTTTATGGGAGATTATGCCGGGGATGAGAGACGGAGCCTCCACATGCCACGATATCCGGAGGCCAGACAGCACGATGACGAGGCCAGTGGGAGTGGAGCACAGCATGCAGATGCCTATGCATCTGCTATATTTGGCACACCGCCTCCTCCGCCTACGTATCCATCGACCTGGGAGCCATGGGAGGTGCCTACTATGCCGCCTATCCCCCCACTGGTGGAGGATCCGTGGGCCGAGGCGGATACAGCCGCACAGGAGGAGGAGGTTCACGTCAGGCGTGTACAGCCGCCTAGGGACCGTCATCCACCTCGTAGGTTGGATCTCTCTGGTCGTCGCCCTCGCCCTCGACGTTAGGTTTTTTTATGTTTTGTAGTTTGATAGGTTTCTACTATTATGTATTCGGTCTGGACTATTTTGCATGAGTTATGGACATTTATTTTACGTAGTTTGGATTTTTTTTTTTTACTTCCGATTTAGATTACATATTTTTCACTGTTTATCACGTTAGCCAAATCGACAATCAGTACAACAGCCGTATAACCGCATCAAAACTCAACTCACTTTTATTGAAAATTACAATAAAAAAAATTAAGCACTTTCCTTCATTTTTATATAAAATCTACAATAAAAAATATATATCAATATATATTTCCTTACAATAATATATATCTTAGTAAACCAAAATATATCTTAAACAATATATACATCTTAAAAAAAAAATATACCAATATGTATTTCCTTATAAATATATATATCTTAAAAAATATATATATATATCTTAACATGAAGGAAAAATATATATCTTAACAATATATATATCTTAAAAAAGAAAAATATATCTAAACAATATATACATCTTAAAATATATATACATCAATATAATGTCCTTATAAAAATATATAAAATCTGAAAAAAAAAAAAAAAAAACACTGAACCGCCCTATCTCTGGGCGGTTTTCTGGAGGAGGTGGACCGCCCAGAAATAGGGCGGTTTTCTACCATCAGTGGACCGCCCCATTATGGGGCGGTTAGGGTATTTTTAAAATTTTTTGAAAACTGAGGGTATTTTTATTATTATTTTTTTTTTTTAGGGTATTAATAAAAATCTCGGAAAATCTATCAACTTGACTTCAAACGATATTTCCAAACCGTTAGATGTTCAATCTGTATTAAAATGTGCTTGGAGACCAAATTTTATATTTTTTGAATTTTTTTTACTATTTATTAAGTTGGTTTGAAAACCACTGTTTTTATTAAAATTCTGCACCATTGGAAAACAACGATTTTCAAACCATCTTAATAAATAGTAAAAAAATTCCAAAAAATGTAAAATTTGGTCTCCAAGCACATTTTAATATAGATTGAACATCTAACGGTTTGAAAATATCGTTTAAAGTCAATCCGATAGGTTTTTGAGTTAAGCTCACAAAGGACTTGGTGAGCTTAAGAGCACCTTAGTTCTACTCAATTTTAAACTCATGATTTTTTACATAGAGATCATGTGCCTTTACCACTAGATCAAATGCTAGTTCTTACAATTGCTACTATATTCTAAATATAACAAAAATGGATACACTTCGTTATATTTCTTTTATTCGGATGTGCCATTTTGCTTCAATGGGCTTCAATTTTTTATTGGATCTATTTTGGGTTCGATGGACTTCGAGACTGTCCGATCCACTTTAATTTTTGTACGCATTGATCTTAAAGTAGATCGAATGGTCTTAAAGCCCATCGAACTCAAAAGTAGATACCTACTCCACTATATTTTTTTTGCGATTTTACGTTATGCATTGATTTAAAGTATTACAAGAATGGGACAGTGTTCGCAAGAATAAAAAGTGATTATTCCTTGCGGATACTGTCACATATTTGTAGTATCAGAATAGAAAGAAATTAGGAGACGTTTTATTTAAACTTTTTAAAATAATGTGTACTTTGTAAAATTGCTTCAGAATAAAAAGAATTTTAAGCCAGAAAAGGAGGGTTTAGGTTACTGCTCCAGAATAAAAATAATTTTTTGCTAATTGACATGTGATATCAGCTGCATACATCATTATTTCCACTTTGCAAAATCTCCGTTTACTTTCATCTTTAGAAGATTCTCTAAAGAATAAATATATAAAAAAACGAAGGTAAATGTTTTGAAATTAATGCTAAGTACATTGTCCCACCATTGCCACTTTTATTTCTTTTAATCCATAATTAAAATACGTGTCATACACGCTAGGCTAACATATCATTAATTCGGTTGATATTTCATCTGGGTATTTTTCTGGCTGTTTAGAGAGCTAGAAAAATATAAAATAACATGTAATTAATAATGAGGAGGGATTCAATTACACTCTTTTTTTTGACACATCTTGACACTGTTTTTTTATAGGTCAATTTTGCAATTTCAAAATCCAAACAGTCGATCCGAACCATTCAACATGATCACCATATTAAAATGAGCTTGGAGATCAAATTTTGCATTTTTTTTTGAATTTTTTTACTATTTATTAAGTTGGTTACAAAATCGCTGTTTTTCAATGGTCTGAAAACAACAATTTTGTAACCATCTTAATAAATAGTAAAAAAATTCAAAAAAAATGTAATATTTGATCTCTAAGCACATTTTAATATATCCATCATGTTGAACGGTTTGGATCGACTATTTGGACTTTGAAAATGATAAGTGTCAAAATGTGTCAAAAAAAAAAGTGTAATCCGATCCCTCCTCATTAATAATATATTGTATGAAATTTTGCATGTACTTAATTTTTCTACTGGCAAATTTGTTACTTATGAGAACTTCAGAATTTTTTTTGAAAGAAAGATAGAGGTCTTTGTCTTTTAAATTCTTCTTTATAAATTTTTTTTTCTATTTGAGTTTTAAACCTGCAACTACCTACAAAGAGAATATTGTATTTTGTCACCAGATCAAAAGTTAGTTCTGAAGAACTTTAAACAACTAGTTATTCAAGATACTCACATTTGGAGCCGAATCCTGTGATCTAATTTATTATAGGATCCATAGATGAATTTTTTATAAGAACATGTACAAATATGTTGTTTTCTTGATATATTTTAGAAATGATTGTACGAACTTGAACGGTTCAGATCGATGTTTTGAACTTTAAAATTGAGGATATAGCTGTGAAGTAAAACACTAGTTTTATTTCGCGAAGTACCGTAGCCCAACTCTAATTACTAATTGGGCCGTTCGGCAACAAGGGATTAAGAGTGGAGGGTTAAGAGCTTAAGGAGCGCTAATAAATCAATATTCGGTTGTCTTAATCTGAAGGTGAAAGCTAAAGAAACTAAAAGAAGGGGTAGAAGTGCCTTAAGGCCCGGGTAGAGAATTAAGATCCGGACAAAAAAAGACTAAATGAGGTGATCTTAATCTGTGCTAAAGAATCGGTGTTTGACAGGATTAAGTGACTAGAAGCTAAAAGAAGCGGATTAAGTCTTAAGGAAGCTTAATTCCTTGTTGACCATATTTTTCTTGCGTCGAACAATGAACCTGATAGATGTAGCAATGTAGGGGATTTGCTGAGCTATGCTAGGTGTGAGATCTGATCTACAAGACCACATCTAGGGGAGTTTTTTTATTTTTATCAACAATCACGGCCAATTAAAAAAATGCATTAATGACTAACAATCTTAACTTATTTTTCTCTATAGTTTGACAAGGGGGTAACCTTTTTTATGTCCTTGCCTATATTTCCTTTTGTTTTTTTTTCCGGATCCCACATTCCAGCATAACAAAACAACTCATAAATCATTTTTCCTTTTTTTTTTTGCTAATATTTTTGCAATTTTTACTTTTTTTTGTTAGATCCCACATTTCAGCGTAACAAAATAGCTTAAGACTACCTTCTTAATCTATCTTTTATTCACTTTTCTTAAGCTTACCAAAAATTTAAGCTATAGTTTTACATGGTTTAAGCATTTTGTCTAGCTTAAACCTTCTTGAAAAGCATTTCAATTTTAGCAGCTTAAAATTTAATATTTACACCTTTGCCGAGCGGACTCTGCTTAAAATTGTTGTTTCATTATGTTGAAATGTGGGATCTAACTTAAAAAAAAAAAAAGGACAATTGCGAGATAAAAAAAAAATCTACGTCCTTGTTAGATTTTTAAGCCGTAATTATTTATAAATGTGGGAGTTTGTTTCCTTGTTAGACTACCGACAAAAATAAATTGGCATTTTGATCATTAGACATTAGTGTAAATTTTATATAAGCCGTAATTGATGGGTCAATGTCAACATCATTTCTCATGTGCCACTTGTTGGACATTATGAAAACACAAAAATGAAATTTGTTTTCAAAATGTAGTTTCAAAATCAGCCAGGAATATTATTTTATTAACTATGTCCTTGGTGTTTTACTGGACAGGTCATAAGAAGGCTAAGAAGAAGACACAAGTAGGGATGTTCAAATGGATCGGTTTATTCAGTTTTAAACCGAATCGGCAAATTTTGGTTTAATTGGATCGGTTGTTCGGTTTAAATAATTCGGTTCGGTTTTAGTTTTTGAAGAAGTTTGGTTTAAATGGTTCAAGTTCGGTTTTGGGATCTCCAAATCGGTTTGAACCGAATCAACCGGTTTAATAAAAAATGGATTGGTTTATTTTGTGTGGTTTATAATGGATCGGTTTATCAAAAACCGGCTTGTGTGATTATTAAAAATATTATCCAAATCGGTTTGAACCGAACCAACCGGTTTTGAAATGTTTATTTGTAACTTGAAATGTTTGTGTTCGGTTCAACCGAACAAATCGGAGTTTAAATCGGTTTAATCGGTTCGGTTTTAGATCGGTTTGGAATTTTAATTCGGTCAGTTCGGTTGGATTTTCAAAATTCGGTTCAGACCGCGGTTCGGCAAAAAAAGTTCGGTTTGATCCGAACTGACCGGTTGAACACCCCTAGACACAAGAGGAGACCTGCAATTGGATACCGGATGAAGAATCTATCGAAGCCATTCCACTCAGAGTATGGCTACCAGATGAAGAATCTATCGAAGCCATTCCACTCTGAGTATGGCTACCAGGAGATGACATGCTTGTTCCTGACCAACCTCTAGATGAAGACCCACAGTGTTTAGTTGAAGGAAGGAGTATTCTATAGGCCTAGTAGTTTAGCTAAGAGATGGCCTCTGTGTGTAGTTTTTTGTTAATCAGAGGAATCTCACCTTTTATCATGTAGCAGTGATGGTTTTTGAGTTTAGATAGAAGATATCCTCTGTGAGTTGTTTTTTGGTTAGAGGAATCTCATCCTGCTTTATTAGTATTAGTGGTAGGTTTCTTCTATGTTGCTAGGACATTTGAGCTTAATAGATTTGAACTTACCTTCAGTATTTTAATCAAAACTGCGTGATCAAATTGGAGAGGAAAACATGCAAACAGAAATATCATTTCTTTTTTTCCTTTCAAGATATCCAATTTACAGAAAACCCAAATCAACCATTGAATGAAAAAAAGGTAAAAATTTATTTTATATCAGATCAACGAAAAACACTTCTAGATCATCAAACTATTGCCAAAGTTGCAATAAACTACAAGGATTCCTAACTGAACACTCCTCATACCAAACAAGTTTCCCAAAAAAGGGAAAAAAATGAGGAAATAGAAATAAAGAAAAGAGAAAGGAGAAAATTACTAAGCCTTCAATTTGCCTCCAACCCCTCTCTTACTATGCCAGAC
Organism: Carex kokanica; assembly: GCA_025461125.1. Taxonomy (NCBI): domain Eukaryota; kingdom Viridiplantae; phylum Streptophyta; class Magnoliopsida; order Poales; family Cyperaceae; genus Carex; species Carex kokanica. The sequence goes on along the minus strand of JAJGRX010000923.1, from coordinate 48,143 downwards.
ACCATTCCTCTCTCCATTCAAAGCATTCTTTTTCGCTGCTGCTGAACAGTGGGACCCACCTCCAGCCCCACCACTCATCATCTCCATTTGTGCCTTCTTCCTCCTCATCCTGTTCTCCAACCGCACACACCTCAAAGCGCGAGCCCTCCTTTCCATCTCAATTGCCTGTGAGAAATTCCACACCCTAACCACCCCCTCCTCCCCAGCACAAACAATCCGGTCCCACCCGACGTCCACTGAGAAAAGGTTGCACCCAAACCCGTGTAGCATTCTCTGTGTAACCTCACCTGTCCCCACCACCACTGTCCTTGCTCTAGATGCACAATTGTTCTTCTTATTCACTACAAGCCTTCTCACATCAATTAATGCAATTCTACCATCAGTAGAGCATGAAACAAGCCATGGGTACTCAAAGGAGAGAGAGTTCACTGCCCCCGTGTGTGGGGCCCACATGGAGGATATTACCAAATCACTTCTTGTGTTAAGGTCATACATGTGGATTGTCCCATCTTCACCGCCAGAAAATACCAAATCACCAGTGTGAGACCGTGCCAGTGCATAGGCATTGCCTTTGTGTGGATTTAGCACTAATCCTATAGGTTCCCCGGTAGAGATCTCCCAAATGTACAGATTCTTGCCGGCAGTCACAGCGACAGTCGTGCCACGTGGCGACAGGGCCCACACCCAGTCCCTGTGCCTCAATTTCATGACACACTTCATTGAACTCCTATCCCAAACCCTAACAGTCATGTCCCATGATCCACTATAAATCCTTGTTGAGTCTAAATCAAGACAGGTGACGGGTCCCTCATGGCCCCACAAACGAAATTCAAAGTTTGGGTTTGAATTTGAACCAGTTAGATCAAACAAATGAGGATTTCCGTCAATGGCCTTCCAACATTGAATAAAGGCATCAGTACCACCAGCTACTAAGAGGTCGGAATCAGCAGAAATAGCCCTAATTGTGCAACCAAGACTTCTAGAAGCTCCTATTGCGAACCCCTCTTCTAAATCCCACACGCGTACCACATAATCGTACCCCCCAGTAAAGATAAGCTTGGCTGGTACTAGAGCGAAAACAGATCGTACCGCTTCCGTGTGGCCGTGTAAGGTATCCATAGTAAAACGGCCCATGAAGCATTTGGCACGAAACTCTCTCTCCACAAACATCTCCTTCCAACCAGGCTTCTCCATTTGAGGGTCGACAGGAGATGGAGGTGGGCCCCACCTATCAAAGTAAAATTTCTTCCATCCATGGTGGTCTGATACGAGATTGTTTAACTGGTTAGACACGCATGAAACAACGCCGAGCTCTTTTGGGTCGAGGCATTTTAAAATTTCACAAATTACTGAACTTGGGAGGTCAGTAAAAGATTGTTCAGTTGAATTTGGACCAGTATTATCCGTGTTTCTTGAACTTAATCCGGGCTCTTCACTCTTCAAAATGGATTTGGATGGGGATAATTTTTGGCTTTGATTCAAGGGTTGTTTGAAATGGCTTTTCCAATGAGAACTGGACTTTAATATAGGAAATGAGTTAATATTTTTTCGGTAAATGTCAAGCTGACTTTGAGAATTGAAGTCACAGGAATTGTGATTTTTTGGCAAGTCTCCAATTTCTTTGTGGGATTCAAAGGCCATAAAAAATTAAAATAGACGGAAAAGTCTACCCACAAGAGAATTCTCTCAAAGGGGCAACTCAAAATAATCACCTACAATGAATTAATTTTTAATGGGGAAAAATGTTACTACTAGGGAAATAAATAAGACTAAAGGAAAAAAATGTATACAAGTTAGCTATGAACAGGAAAGTTCGACCTAACCCTAAGGTAATAATTGTTCAGGAGGAAAATCGACTACAAGGATCAATTAAAAGAACAAGAGCCTGAGCTAAGAAAGAATTATTTGGAGAAGTACCTCAGCAACAGAGATTCTAATCGAGAAATCGAAAACCTAACCCTAGATACTGCGCGAGAAGGGGAAGCGGAGAGAACAAGAAATTAGAAATTACTGATTCAGATTCAGTCAGTTGGGGAATGACCGGATGGATATTTGCAATATTATCAATTTTTTTAACAACTTTCTTTTTTTTTTGGAAATTTCGTATAGATGCCCCCTTAAAAATCTGATAATTATATCTTTGAAATTTCAATTATCACATTTGTCCTTAAGGAATATTGAAGGATCACTTGACAATAACTTATTTTTATACTTTTGAAAATAAAAATTAAGTCAAGAGTAGGGTTAAAATGGATCATTAGTTTTGTGCTCCAATCATGCTCCACGTCTTTTCTTCCGTTTTCAAAGTTCGAACAATCAATCCGAATTGCTCAATCTGATCTTCATATTAAAATGTACTTGGAGACAAAATTTTATATTTTTTGAAAATTGTTTACTATTTTTTTAGATAGGTACAAAATCACTGTTTTGGATGGTCCAGAATCTTCTGAAAACAGTGATTTTGTACCTATCTAAAAAATAGTAAATAAATTTCAAAAAATATAAAATTTTGTTTCCAAACACATTTTAATATGAAGATCATATTGAGCGGTTCGGATCGATTGTTCGAACTTTGAAAACAGAGAAAAAGATGTGCAGCATGATTGGAGCACAAAACTAATGGTGAATTTTAACCCTACTCTTAAGTCAAATAGATATGTTGTTGGATATGAAAATAACTAAGGATCAACTTTCACACGACTCGTGCGTTATTTAGTAATGCATCATACATGCACCATATTGAATATCAAAAATAAAATGTAACTTTTTTAGTGTGATGACAATCATCAATATAACTTGTTGTCAAATGATGCCTCTGGCAAAAATCTTCACTGAGATACTAGGAGAATGATACATTAGTTCATTATTATTTGATCAAGAATTATAACGTGGAGTAATAGAATTTTAATCATGATTAACTCGATTAATTCTAACATTTGCCAATAATTAGGTATGTTCCCGAAATTTTTATAGTTACCAAAGAAAAAAAATATCAAATTAATTGATTACCACCTTCTTTCTCTTTTTTTCAATCATACCACTCACGCGGACCCAGTTCGCGCACCAAAAGGGTTGGTGCGCGGACTGGGTCGTGCACCAAGTTGGTTCTGAGCTGATGCACCAAATTGATTATTTTATTATTTTTTTGGTGCGCAAACTGGGTTAGGGCACCATTTTTTTTTTTTTTTAGTTGGCGCACCAAAAATTTGCGTGGTTGATTCAAAACAGAACTACAAGGGTTTGGTGCGCGAACCCAATCCACGCACCAAGAGTTTGGTGCGCCAACCCAGTCCACACACCAATGTTTTGGTGCGCCCACCCAGTCTGCGCGCCGCACTATCTTGGTGCGCGAACTCGGTCCATGTGGGTGGTAGGATTGAAATTACGCTGGAGATTGTGGTAATCAATTAATTTGATTTTTTTTCTTTGGTAACTATAAAAATTTCGGGGTATGTTCGATATGTTAATGATTTTATTGATTAAATTAATAAAATAGGATATTTAAAATTTTACAGAGGAAAATTATACAATTTTTAATTTTTAGATCTCAGAAGGGCATATTTGTATTTTGGGTGGAATTTTCGGCCACAAAACCGGGCTATTAGCCTAGCCCCACCGCTTTCTGGAATAAGATATGAACGGCTAAGACTAATTCTAAGATAATTTAATTGGTTTAATCTGGACCCTTGATATTTTTATGTTCGGGGATATTCTGTGCCTCTGTGGCGCATTCATTGATTCGTTTCGAATCAGCACCTTTTCTTTTCTTTTCTTTTTTCTTTTTGCTCAGAACATCCAAATTAGCGGTGACTTAAAATGAAGGACAGAAAAATTTTATGGGTGCGGAATCATCAAATAAAAAGTTTTGTGTATTTGTATTCAATTTATTTTTAATGTTGTTGTTGTTTTATATTCAAATTTTTAGATTAAAAATTTCAACAAATAATTTTATTTCATTAGAAAGTCGTATGTCTTCCAAACTATCAACTTCACTGTAATAAATTATATCATCTCCTGCTTTTCTACCAAACAAATTGTGAATTATAAATTTTACAAATTTTGATGCATCGCTCATAGAACAGTTCAAATATTAACTGTTTACATTTGTAGTTTACAATTCGAATCTTTCAACTATCAATGCATAAAAGTTGCCATTGTAAATATAACAAAAGCAGATAGCAATGCAGTTCAATCTAGCCTTGCCTTGTACATAGAAGCCAAACAAAACCTGATAATCTGACATGGCAAAGAGAACTATAAAATGTCTTATTTATGTTACATTTCCAACAATTGTAATCTCCCCAGCGGTTTCAGAAAAAAAGCACGCAAATATATTTCCCTCTTGCACTCTGAAATTCATATGCTTATCAGCAAGCAACACAAAAATTTACATGGAGTAATAAATCCAATCATTACCATTTACCAAAATAATAGGTGTTACATAAAAACCTCTCCACTAGCCTTAAACTAACACAAAAACTAAAAAAAAAAATGCAAAATGAAACGGAAGGGCTTTCCTGTTCTAATTTCAGTCCCAGTTGCTGACATGACTGATAGGTATAAAACCAGGTATAACTACAAAAATAAAATTACTTGGGGGTTAAAAGACCATTTGATTGGGCTTGGGGTCTTAAAATTTTAATAGGCTCTCCTTTCATGTAGTTATCGATCAGCTTCAACACTTCTATAACCTATTGTACCAAACGAAAGAAAGAAGAATTTAGTAACATTATTTGATGAATTCAATAAGCTTAAGAAACCATAGGCTCATGAGCACCATTACAAAGCACTAAAATATCACATATGCACCTGCAAAACAACCCAACCCCCCTTACCTCGCTCTCCTCTCCGCCTCCAACAAAAATTTTGGTGTTTGCAATATGGCAGTTTGCTTAACTGAGAAATGATAACAAGATTCATTTGAATATATATTACAATTGAAACATTATAAAATATTCTAGATAGTATTCAAAATATCATGTGAAATTCATATATTTGCAGACTTGTATAAAAGAATATTATCTGAATTGCCATAAAAAATAAAAGTTACCCCAGGGTAGTGCTGAAACACATAGGAGTAATGATTCAAAACTCCAAATACTTTCTCCAAAAGATATGTCAACGCTTCCACCTCATCACCCAGCAAATCAACCTATCAAACAAACACAAGAACAAGTAAAAAAGTTATGCCTTTAAAGGAATGGAAAATTTTGCCTTGACAAAAATTGAAAATACCGCAAGGACCCCCTTTTTTTCCAACTTTTCTGAAATGCTCACTGTACTTGTTCTCAAGGTCATATCGGAGGTAGGAACAAATTAATTTGCATTTTGAATTTGGTAAGCATGCTACCTCTTTCTCAGCCATGCGAAGGTTATCATTTTTTGTTTCAGAGGCCTTCTTGTACCACTCTTTTTCTTGTTTCAAAAATTTTGCTCCTCTCACTAGCTGGTCAAATTCGCTCTTCATAAATAATATCCTGTTGGCACAGATCAAATTATAACATAAATATAAATTTGAGTACCAAACCCCATGTACTGGTGCTAGTTCTGGTAGCTTGATTTATATTATGGACACAAATAGATATGCCCCCCTCAAACAATAAAGTTAAAGAAGAAAGATAAAAAAGAAATTATCTAAGGTATGGAAGCAATCCTTCCCTTCTTGCTCACCTGTTGAGGCAATTAATATGGATGGAGGGGCAGTTTGGGCATCTTGTGGTGTAAAAGTTAAGAGGAATATGGAGGATAATTTCCATACTTGAAGGTGCATAGTGACATTTCTTTTATTATGCAACCATAAGTATGTAATGTAACGTAACCCTTTTTGCAAGGTTATACCACATATTGGACATGTTGCAAGGTTATACATTTAGTTTGCAGAAACATAAATAAATCCAAGAAAATCAGAAAATTCAAAAAGAAAAATTACCTTGATGCACAACAGTCGACATTGTTAATAAGCCTCCACTCTACCATCTCTAACATTTTTTCAACAGAAACCATAACTGTTTCCACAACCTCTTTCTGTTTCTCTTTTTCAAAATTACCTGATATATTCTTCAAATCATGCTTTAGTCTCTTAAAATCTTCTTCATTTTCGTGCACTCTCACCAAAATCTGCTCCACTTTCGAAGATAGAGCATCGAGGTTCCTGTTGCTATTTGAGAAGTGCAAGCCTTGCTCCTTAACTTTCCCTTCCATATTGTTGAATTGTTCTTTAAAAAAGTTGAATTTTGAGCTCAGAAGCATAAACTTCTGTTGAACTTCCGATGTAAATTTATCCTTTTCTTGAGCATGTTTACCGAGGGAATCTACCATTTGCTTCAGTTTTTCTTTTTCCTCTTTTTCTATGCACAATTCCTTGTCTTTTTTAGATTCAAAACGACATATATCTCCCTGCATTTTGCTTCCAAACTCGTCAAGCATTGTTTTGAAAACAGTTTTTTTAACCTCTTCTCTAATTTCAGATTCAATTAAAATATCCTCTTCAAAATTCAAATGAAACAAAGTATTTGCCTTCCATTGCTTCTCCTTCTCAGCAACCATATTTCTCAACCGTTGATTTTCTTCTTCTAAAGCTGAGATTTTCGTCTCTTGCTCATTGATTAAGCTCAAATTATTATGGTTTTCACTGAGACGAGTTGCACTTGACTCTTTTTCTGACAAAATCCCCTCCAACTTTGTGACGAGTTTATAAATTTTTTTTCTCAAAATTTCAGATTGTAAAGGATTTGATGAACCCTTTTCCTTCAAGAGCTCTCTTTTTAAAACAAATACCTCCTCAGTTTTCTGTTGCAACAACGAATCATGTTCTCGTTTCATTTTTTTTATCTCTTCTTTAAAATAACTCATCAGATCCTCCCTTTTCATTTTATCCAAATTCAACAAGCGACTAAAAATCTCTTCTATGCGATCCTCCGAATTTGGCACAGGTACCTTCAAATTTGTCCCTGTATTAGCAATGTGGGCACCCAGCTCTGACGAAGGGAAAAACTCCAATATAACCCCCAACTGATCTTTAATCACTGTTAACTCATCACACCATTTCTTCTGTAACTCTACTTCCTGAAACTCTAAACCTGCAAAACTCGACTGCACCTGTTTGTCATTCTGCATTTTCTGGGTCAGATTATTAACCTCCATTTTATTGTTCTGCAATTCTTCGGACAGATCCTTTATCTCTTTCTCTTTGGATGCTAACTTCTCATCATATTCATCAGAAATTGCAGTCACAGCACCTTTAAATATCGAATCAGCAACCATTCGAGAGATGATAAGACCAGAATTGAACTCATCAAAAGTGGAGTCCAAATCATCAATCAGGAATTGGAAGCGAGTGTCAGAAGAGTTTTCCAAAACTGAGCTCTCTGAATCAAAATTGGACTGAGATAATGGGTCATCCATTAGGGAATCCATCTTTTCAGAGCCTACAAAAGTTTTGAAATTGAATCAGAACAGTGAGCTAAGTAAGTCATGAAACGCCATTAATTTATTACAAGTAACTTTTCCTTTGTACCCCTTCAAAGACTCACAATTACTTCAGAAAATGAGGATTTATGTAAGGGCCCTTGTTTCTCAAAGTTACATTATGATCCTGGTAAAACTGCAATTAAAATTTAAGGTATGCATTCTATTTGTAAACCAAGGTTCTCGTAGATTGATTTCCTTTCATTCTTACTACCTGATAAAAGAATAAACAGTGAAAAATAAATAACAGAAACAGATTGACCTAGATCAAAAGGAATGATCGATATCTAAGTGAAAAAAGGGAATAACTTACAAGGGATTTGTCAAAAAGTGAATGACATGCAGGAGGTGATAGGAAGAACAGTGCAACAATAACTGAGCAATCGAATTGAACTCTCATTCCTCAAGAAAACAAATTTGACACTAAAAAAATAACTCGCTAGAGCAACCTATCGATCAGAGAGAAAGAGAGAGAGAGAGAGGTTAATTTTTTTTTTATTTAATAACCTACCTTATATGGACTATGGTCAACTGTAATGGCTGGCGATCGAGGCCTGGGGCTTGAATACGAACTGTAATGAAGAAAAAGTATTTATCTTTTGGGAAAGTGAAGCTCAGGGAAATTGGAGGGGAGGTTTAACGCAACGGAGATCTCCTGTTGAAATAAACCCGAGGTATACGGGCTTAATTGGGCTTAACAGGCTAGCGCACTCTCCGATGCTGTTCATATGGTTCCCCGTATCTGTATGCCTACAAAACCCGATATAGAGCGGGAAGAAACCAACCATATTTCATTATTTTGATTGGCTATCAAAAGTTTCACCTTTATAAAAGTAATTCCATTTTAGTTTTGGATTACATGCTTGATTTGATCCTCAACATCAACATGGTAGAAATGGCTTCGGAATGTTAAGTCCGTAAAATCACTGTTTTTGGATGGTTCAGAATTTTCAGATCAAGTGATTTTCTACCTATCTAAAAAAATAGTAAAAAAATTCGAAAAAAATGTAAAATTTAGTTTGCAAGTACATCTTCATTTTATAATCATGTTGAACGGTTCGGATCGACAGTTAGAATTTTGAAAACTCAAATATTGAGCCGTAGCATGAACCAATCCGTGCTATGCATAGTACCGTAGCCTCACTCTAAATTAACAATCAAGATTGATAGCTAGCTGTCGATCATATCCATAAAATTCAAACCATTATCTCATAGATTTTTTTTATTTTCCATGGTTCTCTAAATATAGTTTTTTTTGCAGGACTGAGATTTTAAGGATCTAAAATTTTCCATGCTTCAATGCTCAAGAACGAGTAGCGGAGTAGCTTGTTTAAATACACACACAAAATGTCATCAAATTAAACACAAACAAATTAGTAGAAATACTACGTACATTCTACAACATACAAAATTATGCTTGCTCTCTCTCTATACGATGTCTTACTTTTTGTCCCTGAAAAATAGCAGATATCCACAATAACAAGGTTTCAAGGTGCCACAGAAAAATTACGGCAAATAAGTTGCATCACTGAAATAAGAAATCCTACACAAATGGATATCTCCTTTTTCTAAATAAATTGAGAGCATATATAACAACATTCATGGGCCTGAAGAACCCAGCGTAACCTCCGAACCCCGGTTCCACCGAACCAAGCTCAGTGCCTTCGCATCACCTTCTCCTACTCTCGGTTCATTTCGTCTGTTATACACCATGAATCCTACAATTGCTCCAACGACCACAACCAAACAGACCACACCAGCGACAACACCAGCCACCACCGCACTATTTCCCTTCCCTTGGCCTCTCCCACTCCCACCTCCACTCACGCTCTCCTCACGTGTTTCGGGCGTCACGTGTGAGGCACGTGCAATCGCTGCCGAGTCGATCGCCTCCGGTTTTTCTACGTTGGTCTGCGTGCCCTTGAAGAAGGTGAGCATTGATGGAGACACTGCCAGTGGGGCCCGCTGGTTAGCCAAACCGTGATCAAATGGCTCTATGAGCTCGACGGGCACTGAACTGACGCTGGAGATCAGGAGGAGAAGGGAGATTGAAACCATTGCCACGTTGCAGGCTGCCATTGGTAGTTAGTTCTCTGTTACTGTCGGTTCCGTTTCTGGGTTTTGGAAAAAAAAAAAAAAAAATTTAGCATAATAATGTGTACCTTTGTTTACAATTAATATTCACAAAACATAATAGATAATTCACTTAATAATGTGTACCTTTGTTTACTGTTGGTTGGCTTGAGAAGATCTCACAGTACTTGAATAGCCATATAATGTTTTCCCTGCTTCTACCGACAATGTTCTTCAACTTTCTTCCTCTTGGTTGTGGGAGGAGATTAGGTATGAATTGAGATTTGAGATTTGAGATTTGAGATGGATGGTGAAGAGAAGTGGGAATGGAAGCATTATATATTTAGTACAGGAGGGAGGTGTGCACTTCTTTCATGTGATAAGTTTGGCTTAATTATCTGTGGCGTTTTTGGTATTATAATCAATGTACCTAGCGGTGAAATATATCTTAATTATGAGTAGAACTAGGCCAAGTCCTTTTAAAACCTATCGAATTGACTTCAAACGACATTTTCAAACCGTTAGATGTTCAATCTATATTAAAATGTGCTTGGAGACCAAACTTTACATTTTTTGGAAAATTTTACTATTTATTAAGATGGTTTGAAAATCGTTATTTTCCAATGATGCAGAATTTTAATAAAAACAGTGATTTTCAAACCATCTTAATAAATAGTAAAAAAATTTCAAAAAATGTAAAATTTTTAGAATCGAGCTCACGAAGGACTTGGTGAGCTTAGGAACACCCTAGTTCTACTCCTTAATTATATCTAGTTATCTACTAAGCATCTACCTCAATTCCTTACGGCACGGATAATTCCTTTTGTTATCATGTTAAAATAAGTATGATGGAACCAAACTAGCTTCTATATGAATATTCACTAAAAAAAATAATTGTACAATTGCGTTATTAATTTTTTAAAATCACATGATTTTTTATATTTGTTACGTGTATTTATAATTTTTAGTTTTTAAAATTGAAATATTGCAATAACTATGAACACAACGTGGTTAAACACAGCTAATTTATCTATCAAGCATAGTAAATTAAATATTATTTTTTAAGAATGTAGAGCTCATTCAAGGCAATCAAATTAAATGCCACTAATTCTATACATACAAAATTGTAAATTATGAAACAGTAAAAATTGGTACGTAATATTACAGGACAACAACATGCCACACGAAGTGTTACATTTGAAGCGCCACGGTGAAATTAGGATGGTTCACAACTTCACATGCATGCAAGAGTGGTTATATATTCTTATTATTGCTCTTGGCCTCTTGTCGCGCTAATAAATGGTCCGAAATTCTCGCTGCACAAGTCTACAAATTTTTGTGCAACTATTCGTGGTTGGCTCTTTGTCTCCTTTGCAATGGGCCAAAGGAGTAGGGTCATTGGGTAATGTTAGGAATTTGCACTTTAACCTTTCTTTTTCTAAAGAATTGGCGTTTTATTCACGCGTCTACTAACTCTCTGCACAATTTACGAGACAATTCAGGTTCTATGTTACTGTGAATCTGGGTATTTTTGTGTAATGGAAGTTATTCTTTTTGTAGTGTAGGCATAGGCTGATAGGCATCATAGTGACAAGATTCGCGAATTATATGTGAATTATTCATTTTTTTGATGATGCCGAACCGAACGCTGAATTATTCGGTTGACTGAACTTTGACCGAATTATACCTGAATAATTCGCAAATTTTACGAACTTTTCCCGAATTTTATGAATTATTTGCGAATTTTTCCCGAATTTTTCCTAGAACATTTTTTTTTGGTTTTTTTGTTTTTGTTTCCTTGTAGGACAGAGATCTCTGAACTGGATTATTCCGAATCATTCTCGAATGATACCCGAATTATTTCCGAATTACGAATTTTTGACCTCGCCGAACATTTCCCCAACAATTAAGTTGTCACTATATTAGGCATTATGGAGAAGTGACTCGTTACAGGGTTGTAAAGTTTAAATTGTTGTATGCAATGGTTGAGGAAGTGGGGTTAAGTAAGCATGTGAAGGCCCTACAATTGTTTTACTGTGTTTGGCGTTGAGACGATGGAATCTCTGCAATTTTTTATGACGAGATTTTCTGATCTATCTCACTGTGCAGGAAGTTCGCTGGGTACTATGTTGGCATCTTGTACAACCACCACTTGAATTTGTTATTTCAAATCCCTATTGTGCTACATTAGTAGTTTGGCAAATTCCTTATTCGATTCATAAGGTTCTGTTTGTTTAGTTGGTTCAGATCTGAATTTAATTTTACCTTTGGAATTTTGTTCATAGATTATTGATGGATTTATCCTAAAATATAAGGTTAGCATTGAGGGTATTATATCTGATACGGCTAGAAATTTGATTGAATTATTGCTTTATTGATTGATTGTTCATCCTTTACATTCTACAGATCAATCTATTTACAAAGCTAAAGAGCCGCTAGAAGAAAAAGGCTAAAAAATAAATAAAGTACATGGGTTTATACGGATCCAAACATCTCTACATGCGGATCCAAACATGATGAAAACGTTGAGGATCCAAAACCAATAAATATTCAATTTTGTTTGGATCAAATTATATATTGATATTAGAGTAGAACTAAGGTGCTCTTAAGCTCACCAAGCCCTTTGTGAGCTTAACTCAACAATCTATCGGATTGACTTCAAACGACATTTTCAAACCGTTAGATATTCAATCTATATTAAAATGTGCTTGGAGACCAAACTTTTCATTTTTGGAATTTTTTTACTATTTATTAAGCTGGTTTGAAAACTGTTGTTTTTCAATGGTGCAGAAATTTAATAAAAACAGCAATTTTCAAACCAGCTTAATAAATAGTAAAAAAATGAAAAAAATGAAAAATTTGGTCTCCAAGCACATTTTAATATAGATTGAACATCTAATGATTTGGAAATGTCATTTGAAGTCAATCCGATAGGTTTTTGAGTTAAGCTCACAAAGGACTTGGTGAGCTTAAGAGCACCTTAGTTCTACTCTTGATATTATAGCTAAAATATTTCATATAGAAAAATACATGTATGGCGCAAATCTAACAAGTGAGGGGGTCATTTTCCTAAATTCAAATTGGGATCCAATATATGTGCTATTTCATAGAGGAGCATCATTTTTCTAAATTCACATGCAATTCTAACAAAAATTTTTTCTTCTGAATTTATCATTTTCTAATATAACAAGTGAGGTGGTTCAAATTCAAACTAGTTAATACTAAGGCTGTGCTCCGCTCTAGAGGAGTAAACTGCTCATTAAAGGGAAGGAGAGAGATCGGGGGTGAGACAACCTCCGAACAGTAATTTTACACCCCAAATAAGAGGTGACAAAATTCGTCAAAAATTAACACTACGCGAACCTCCGAACAATGTTCCTTCACCTCCTCTCCCTCTCCGGTTCTTCTCTTTTGGAGCAGGGGAAACCGTCGAGCAGAGTCGGTCTGGGGTGAGCATCTCCCTTGTACAGTGATTGTCCCCTTTCTTTCTTCCGCGTCCCTCCGTCTGGAGCATGCCCTAAGTTGATGAACTGCCAATATAAATGCTGGAAATATTTTATATTAGAAGGCATGCAATTTTTTTTTGGTGGAAATGAATGAAAGAAAACAAAAATCATTAATTGACGTAGCGTTGTAGTTTTCTTTTAACTTGTTGTAACAATATTTCTTTATCTAATGACTTCTAAAACTTAAAAAGTCATGTTATTTTATTTTTCACAGGACCCACATTTTTTACTTGGATAACCATAAGTGAGAAAATAGTTGGTGATATTTAACATGCCGTTATTGATTTGGGTTGAGAATATTATTAATTATGACTTATTTTGATAATTTTGACAAAATATTTTTATCAAATTAGGTCAAAATATATTTATTTAAAATAGAAAAAATTGTAGTTATGTTAGCATATTAAATTTTTATACATAACATATCAAGAAAAAGAAAACAGGGAAGCAAATATAACCAAAAGTACTTCATTATGGATTTCGTTTAAAAAAAAAATTGAATAATTGAGTATAACACGTTCGTAATTTTAAATTTGCGAATTAACTTACATATCATCGGAAAAATGGATGAGTTTTAACAGAAAAAAAAAAGAAAAAAAAAAAGAGAAGAATGGATGAAAGTAATATTTTCTTATTTGACTTGAGAGGAGGCGCGAGAGACAACGTTTCTCTTATAAATTGGTCATGTATCAAAAATTACAATATAAGTATCATTTGATTTTTCAAACAAAATCATCAAATATGGACTGACGCAAATATATCATTTCATACGTGTGATGTAGTCATATAGATGAAGTATATATCATGTCTAAACTGTTGGATAAGTATGATATTATGAATTTGAGAGGGGGAATTACGTAATCTCCAAGATTTCGAGGGGTATACATGAAATTCCTCCTCTTAAAAAAACCTTCAAGAATTTTAATATGCACGTTTCTAACAAAAATAAAAAATGAAATGATTGTCTATGCCCCATGCAATAAACTTTCAAAATGGTTAGATAATATGCAGCTTCATTCAAATGCAGCTTCATCTCTTTAAAAAAGTGATTTTGTATCTATCTAAAAAAATAGTAAAAAAAATGCTAAAAAATATAAAATTTGATCTCCAAGCATATTTTATTATGAAGATCATGTTGAGCGGTTCGGATCAAATGTTCAGACTTTGAAAATAGAGATAAAGAATGTGAAGCATATTGGAGCACAAAAATTATGGTGCATTTGAACCCCCTATTATTTAAATTTAAAAAATAAACTCAAAATACAAACACTCTTTTCTTGTACAAAACATCAAAGCACAATGAGATAACAATCATCTCATTATTCTTTATATATAACAATCACCAAAGATCTACCCCCTGATACAAACATATATATTCAAACAGATTTATGAATTTTCACAAAATAGAAGAGCCTAGATCCTAGGATGGTGCCTATATGGTCCCAAATTAATCAAAGGACAGGTGTTCTATGACAAAACAAAATATTGGTACTATGTATATAGCATATTACTAAAATATAGGTTTCTATTTTGTTACGGTTGACAGCAATTGCCGACAACGAGTATTTAAACGTTCTAAGTAAACAGTTGTCAGTCATGAATATCCGTTGTGGTCTCATCTACAAGAATTTTTTTTACAAAACCAACATGATTACTTTTTTTTTTTTATAAAAACCATAAGAACCGAATTTTTTTTTTATTCCGGACCGAAATAGCATTTTGGTCCGGTCTTCTTTTTGAATTTTTTGCGGCAGCTCATATGAAAACTTGTGAAACAAGTACCACAGAAAATCCAAAAAGGAGACCGGACCGAAATGTTATTTCGGTTCAGAATAAAAAAAAAATTTCGGACCGAAATAACATTTCGGTTCTTATGATTTTTGTAAAAAAAAAAAAAATAATCTCCCTAAAAAACAAAATTTTAATTATGGTTTATAAAAAAAATTTCATCTACAAGTATGCTCACTGTTTTCTTTGTTCTTGAGAAAGTCTTTCTGTTTCTTCTTTAGAGAGCGTCCATGCGCCAGTTGCCCATGCCATATCCCACTTGGCTCTGATTGATGGTGAGATTCCTTTCTCCCTTCCATCAAGCGTCCGCAATGTTACTCTCAGTACACCTAATCACATTAACCTATACGTGTAATCCTGTCCAGAAAATGCTGACAAAGGAGTAAGAACACATAATGTGATCCCGAGTTTCCACTACCATATCACCACCGCACAATTTACAGCCAGTGTTATTAGACAATCTCTAACTATGAGGAACTCATGCGTCAAGATTTTGTTATCCAACATAAGCCACGAAAAGATCTTAATCTTCATTGGTATGTTTAGCTTCCACATAAAAATACCTTCAACTCTCAAATAATTTACTCCCAGTTTTTTTTTTCATAGTTTGCCATTTTATTAGGAGAGAGAGTGTTCATATTTTATTTAGGGGCTGCTAGATTTATTGTATCCTAACCAAGATAAAAATCCAAACTAGTCAATTTTTAAAATTATCAACATTTTACTAGATCTATGATTGCAAGGATATACTGTTTGCAAAAATAATGACATCCTTTACCCATATTTAATATTACTCGTTCAATATTCAACTAACATCCTCATCTAAAATCGAATATTTATACCTGTGTTGTATATAACACCTCATGAACTTAACCGCTTTCGTTCATTCTTCCTCCCGCTTCTTTCTTGTTCCCCAGTACTTGATGATGCTAATGGGGGTCAATGCAAGATAAGCATGATCGTTGTAACATATGATACAATCTGGCTAATTGCAGAAATATAATTTTTTTCAGAACAAGTTGAAAAACATCAATTTATTACGAAATTAGTCAATTAAATATGTAATAATACATTTAGTTTTCTCCAACACCATACACAAAAGAAGACACAAAATATAAGTATTTTTTTTATTATTAATGTCCAATCATTAATTTCAAGTTAGAGATCATTTGACTTGATCGATGCATTTTAAGGGCTGCCTCCATTAGCATGTCCCATGAATAAATGACTTGTTACCAGACTACTACTCACGTACATGATATTTAGAAAATGGATTTAAATCATCTAAAATTTCAAACCCATGAACAATACACCTGAAATCTCTGAAATTCTGAATCCAACCGTTCAACTTTTTCTGTGCATGCATGTCGAAACAGTTCGACGGCTAGATTCAGAATTTAAAGATTTCAGGATACCGTTCATGAATTTGTTCATGAATTTGGAATTTCAGCAGATTTGGATCCATAGAAAATACATGACGTGTGAAGAATGCATCATGCATGAAGGGTCAAGACATGAACACTATTAAAAATTATTCTTTATGTTGCAACTGCAATTTATAAAGAAAATATTATTCCACGTTATGGACCAAGACATGGATAATGAATTGTCTAACTCTTAATATTAATCATACAACATCCATGCACGGTGAAGCACATAGTCATATACACTTTGATTTTTTAGATAAAAATATTGTGTTTAAAAAAAATATAACATCAAATTAAAAATTTTTAAATATGAAAGGCTGGACTTTCAAATTACAAACTTAATATATAATTAAATAGAGGCGTGATTCTTATTTTCCCTAAAAAAAAAAAAATCAATCTTAGTTTCTTTTATTGTACACTCAATTTTTTTTTTTGAGAGAAAAATGTGCGTTATGCCCACATGTTCCATTGATATTTGACACCGGTGGTGTCCCTGTTAAATTTGTTTGTGACTGAAGCTATGATAAGAGTGAAATTTTGCAAAACTTTTATAGTTCGATTTTTTTTGTTTCAAATTTTTTAAGATTTGGAAAATGAATCTCTATCTATGACAATGAACTTTACATATGGAGTTAGTGTGGAGTAGTTAATCTGCTTGAAAATATAATTTAACTAACTATGTCTATCTTACTAATCATATTTTACTCATCATTTAACAATTTAAGAATATAATAAGAGATTTAATTTACACTCCTACTTTACAATCTAACATTACCTAGATATGAATTCGATCAGAATACATTGGCACCATAAATTTGCACGCTTTATGTGGCCATTTTAGATTTGCACCACCTCTCGTTACCTTCTGCTCAAGTTTGTTTTCCGAAGGTACACAAGATATTAGTTAAAAGAGTGAGGAGCAAATCTAAAATATTTTAACTCCACCTAAAGCTGATGATTCTTTTTTTAAATGCTGCAGCTAAAATATTTTAACTCCACCAAAAGCTTGTGTTTCTTTTGTATTACAAGGCCAAAAGTTTGTGTTTCTTTTGTATTAACTGCTTGCAAAAGCTTGTGTTTCTTTTGTATTACAAGGCCAAAAATTTAATAGCATTGTAGATTTGTTTTGTAATAGGTACCAACGGTTTTAGTACACCTGAAAAACAGATATTATGGTTCTGTGATAAAATTGGTGAACTTCCCTGTAAATTAAAATACACAACTATCAACAATAACTTACACTCTTAGTTGGAAATAAATAAAACCAATTGAACTCACCATTATTTGGCAAGATATTCTGCTTCAATAAATCATTTCTATAGCTTTTTAAAGCAAACAAAGGCATTCACCCTTTTCAGAATCTCAAGATTGTGATAACTGAGTTCAACGGTAAAAACAATCTGACGAGCAATTCAAATAATATTATCACAAAAACATAACAGAAAAGCAAACTCAGCGATTGTCAAAATTTTACAACAGCTAACAGATCCATAAATATATCTCCGCACAAGACCAAAAAACAACATGAAACAAAATATTTGAACTTACGACTAAGTTTTTACCAGTGGCAGACAGGTAAGAAGAAACTAAAACCTAGGAGCTGTCTAATCGAACAAACCGAAGCCCATATCGTCATCAGACTCCTCTGCCGGCTCCTCTTTCTTCTCTTCCTCCTTAGCAGCTGCTGGTGCTGCACTTCCTGTATCTGCAGCAACTGCAACTGGTGCCAAAACAGCAAACTTGCTGGGATCCTGTTTAACAGTTCCAAGTACAGATTAATATCTAGGAAATTATATAGATTATAAAAGAGGAGAATACAGGTGACTTTGATAAAACTCTTTGGGAGTATTTGCCAGTTTTTTTAAGGTTTCATAGGTTCATGGACAGAACAATTTTCCTTCTCTTTAGGGCCCTCACTAAATGATAGTATGCCAAAAATATGGCTCCAAAAGATTTCCCTTCAACATGTTACATAATAAATAAAAGTACCTTGAGGTACTCCTTGACTTCCTCAGCCTGAGGATAAGAGTACTCGGTCTCGAGAGCAATTGCAAGAACATTCTTGTATGCATTAACAAACATGTGGGGCGCAGCTGCGAGAGTAGGATAGGATATTGCCAGTGAGAGGGAGGTGACCATGGAGATACCAGCGGCAAACTTCGCCATGAGGTCATCGTCTGTTAGGTCGAGCACCTCTGGGCTGAACACAGACCCACTGTCATACACATTGCAGATCACAAGACCATACGAGAAGGGTCTGATACCAAGCTTTGCAAGGAGTGCAGCCTCAGAAGATCCAACCTTGTCTCCCTTCTTAATCAGTTCCACTGGGGTTATAATTTCAACTGTTCCCTTGTTAATCTTGGTAGGAATGTTTAGAACCTACAACAGCACCAATACATTTGATTATGGAAGTCTAGGATCCAGAAAAATAACATTTGAAACAAAAATTCAAATATTTTCCTGGTAACAAATAATAATCTCTACCCTAGTTGTGCTGAAAAGTTTACAGGTACACTAAAGAGTTCGTAATTTAATCGGCAAGGACAACCAACCTGGAAGAAGGAAGTCTGTGATGGGTCGAGACCAGTGTTTCCAGGTGGAACAACCACATCAATTGGAGCAACGAGACCAACACGAGCAGGAGCTCCTACCTGTTTTTATTTTTCGCCATTGACAACAGTAGAAAACCATCAAATGGATATCAGATCATCAATGCCATGGTTATACCAAATATTGAAAGACCTGCAGAATGAAATTAAATGAACTTGACCTTGTATTTTCCAACTTCTTCGCTGACCTCCTTCAAATCACCCTTGGTGAAGATCAACCCAACATTTCCCTGCAGCAAAAGGCTTTAAATCATTAATCAATAATAAAACTAGTGACCTATAAAAGTATTGGAACACAAAAGGGCGCCCATCAGTCATCATTCAAAACAGTGCAATCTAAAATCTCCTAAAAATACCAATGAACCATGCCGCTATACCATAACATACTTCAAACTAACTTTAATGTAATATATAAGAAAAAATACGGGTATTTTTCCTATCTATACTACCCAGACCACCATAACAAACACTGGTTATTTGAATTCCTGCTACAAAAAGAAGAAACATACAAAAAAAATGACAGAAGAAATAACATACAACAAGCAAGGGAAGGATGTTGAGATAATCGGTATTGCCAGATTGCTGGGCATACTGCTTGATACATCGACGAATGAGCGTATTCTTCCCCATGAGCAGCACTGAATCGCCTCTCAATCCCTTCCTGATGTTTTGCATCTGTTGCGACCCGACATTGTCGGCTATGGCGATCAGCACCTTGGTGTAACCCTCGAGCAACGCTACGAGCTTATGATCGTACACAACCTTCTTCTCTTGCTTGGACATTCCCTTTTTCGCCCTCGCCATGGCTGATTTGATGGAGAATCACTGGATTCGAGTGGAGAAGAGGGATGAGGTGGTGCGGCGCGAGAGTGAAACCCTAACAGACTGGGTTAGGGTTTATATAGAAACATGTTTTGACCAGTATGTCTATATGGACATGGTCCACTACTCAAGGTAGAGTATCGTCACTGCAAGTGGGGCACAACTAGAATTCTATGGGAAGTTCGGGCTCGGCTTATTAAGCGACCATATTGGGCCACCATTTACTAGGCCCATATTATTTGGGCCAGGCTTATCAAATTCAAAAAAGAAAAAGCAACCCAGAACTTTTTTTTTTTCTTCTTCTTTTTGAAGGAACAGCTGATTTCTTTTTTAGGAAAAAAAAAAAAGAAATCTGCAAAAGACACAATTAAACAAACTTTTCATCAATCGTATACACACTGCTACATCTTAGAAAATTTCAGAAAATAAACTTGCGTAGCACTAATTTTCACAACAAACTATCATAAAGATTCTTTTAAGGCAGTATTTGAAGTCGTTATTATGTTCCTTGCCGTGTCTGAAAGAATATGTATTAGCTGGTAGCTATAAATAAGATTTTTGTGCAACCTAAAATTAGCTTCGACATAGCAAACTATATTGTTTGCGAAAGATTCGGCCTCGCAAACACGAAAACATTGGACTAATTAAATGATGGAAAGAGTTTTTCAAATCTTAAATTTAAGTTAAGAGGAACACATTATTTATGCTCCCAATATCCATGGTACCCATGATATAGACATGCAAAACTCTTTCCATCATTTAATTAGAAATGGGGAAAAGAACAGCATTGAGCCCTGAAACCCCTTCAAAACCCTTGAGAGCCGACTTGATAACTTCCAAATCAAAGTTATTAGTATTAATGAACAACAGAGTATCATTCTGCATATTGTAGATTGATCACACTCTATGCTCATTCTCTACAACTAGACCTTATCCCTGTATCAACCCTGCCTTCACCCCTTGAATCAAAATTTTATCTAAACCCTCAACAGCCAATACAAAGAGTAATGATGACGGTCCCCTTACCTTAACTCACTAAAACTTTCAAAATGCTCAGTACATGTGCCATTTATATTGATGCGTACCGTTCCACCCTTCAAGGCCCCTTCCATCTAAGGTATCCACAAAAGACTAAATCCCCTTTGTCTAAGGACTTGAATATATATATATATATATATATGTTATCCTTGATCAAAATATAGATCAAGCATACCCATTTTAACTATTTTTCATAAGTGTGTGAGCTCTTCTGTTGTTATTGTTAAGTCTTTTTTCATTTTTGAATGTGAGAATCAGAATTAGATATAATAAAGCAAGGAAAGAAAAACTACATGTAAGTCTAAAATTCTACAATTACATGCAAACCTACTATAAAAGGCAAAACTTCGAGGCCTACATCTCATTGCCTCATCTGCTTAGAAAAGAGCAGATATAAGGTTAACTGCATTAAAACTAAATATTCATTTACTTCCTCTCTTTTTCACTTGTTCTCATTGCTTCTTAGTAGTATCCTGCTGTTTCCTATTGTGTTCCAGAGTAGCTGTTAATACCATTGTTGTTGTTATAGATGCATCCTAAGTTCCATAGCAGTTGATAAACACAATTTTGTATTTCCGTATCATCCTGAAAAAATGCAAACTTGTAAGAAAGATAAGGAAAGAATAGACTAATATAATGAACTTAAGTTTACCTGAAACATGTAAATGCAACTTCCATCTCTAATTGCATCAGGCAATAAATTATATAGGGTGATCTCAGACACTCTGTTAGAAAACAAATGGGTTTTGTAAGTTGAGTTGTAGAAAGTTAGAGAATCTTCTTTCCTATAGAAGATGAAAAATAGTAGGAAGAAGTTGGAGCTTACATCTAAACATCTAAACATACATTACCAGTATATTAAATAGAAAAAAAGTAAAAGGAATTTTGCTAGTCGATCGCTAGAGACGAGCTGGAAATATGAGCATACGACCAAAAATGAAACACCTAACCCATGAGAACCGAACTCATCCCGATGATATATCAAACATAATATAATATGAATTTGAATCAAGAACCAGTTACCAAACAAAACGCGAATAGGTCTATCTCACGTTAAGCAATCTATATTTCGATGGACCCGAAACTCAGCTAGCTCATCACTTGAAACCAACTAGATTATAATAACCCAACTGGCTGGAAGAATTTCAATGGCAGCTCCAAATAGTTTGAACAAATTATAACCCGGAATGACCTAATTAAGTACCAAATCTGGATCACCCAAAATTTGAATCTGACCCAAATTGAACCCAAATGACGTCCTATTTTGAATCTAATCCCTACCCAAATGATTCAAACTCAAATTGACCTACAACAAGCAACTGACTCGAAGAGAAAATAACTACATGAGACCCATCAGCATTCTTTAATAGGCTGCTGATTCAAAGGAATATATGAGAAAAAAAGAAAGAAAAATAGAATGAGGAAAAAAAAAACCTTGGATTGCAGGAGAACAAATAGAAACAAATGATTACGCGCCTTAAGATTCTTAAAGATGATCTCACATGGGGAAGTGTCGTGAACATAGAAGCCAACATTTGATTGGTTGCAAGAAATCGCTCTTGGTTTTCACATATGTACTCTAGCCCAATTTCAGTGCTTAGAAGCTTTTCCAATATAAAAACTGCAACCTATCAAAAAGCCATGTAAATTATATTCAGAAATAAAATCATAATCTGTCGATATCACAGTCCAAAAATTTTAGTGGTGAAAATGTTATCAGTTTTGGTTCAGTTGCCATAAAACTGGTATAACACTGTCCACCTTGTTCTGCCAACTTCGTAATACTGGGCTCTCTGCTACTCCCTTTTTTTTTCCATTTTCATTTTTTTGCATATGCATATTAATTTGTATTTCATACAAGTCAGATATGTGCGTATGAACCAGTTGGTACGAAGTTTGAAATGTTGAGACACGCTGTAACAAGATTAGCTCTTTTTACCTGACTGGTACGCACAAGGTGACCCTTGGTTGAAGCAGTCAGAACTGAGAATGTCAAATTCCACAAGGAGAGGTATAAATCTTATATCTTACAGTTTTGGATAACACAGTGCCCACTTCCATGCAGTGAAGACATAGTGGAACTACTTCCGACCTTAAAAGAAACTGTACAGCTTCAAGATCTAACTGAACAAATTAAAATTATTTTGAGAAAAAGGAAAAAAAAAATTAAAATAAGCATCTCAGTTTTAGCAAGCAAGAAAGGTGTTATTTCATTTTGGATAATTACCAGTGTCTTTTGAATATGGTAGCTTCTTTATAATTTTTAAATGATCTGTTCCTGTACCAGTATTGGTATAAGAAGGTCCCATTGTTGGGTATCTTGAAATTTTAACAAAAACTTCATCCAAAGGACACTCCAGAGTAAATCCTTAATCGAGGCAAAGATACAAGGACTTGTATTGTTCTATACCCAGATGTCACTGATTGATTGTATGGCACTCCCTTATTCAGGACATTGCATATGTACTTAGAAAAATGAAGAAAAGAATGAATTCATCGATAAAAGATCAAAACATCATTTCGATCATCTCGAATTCTGTACTTGAATTCAATGCAGTAAGTCCTTTTTTTCATTTGATGGCAAACCAAGGAGCAAGGAAGTAAAATTTTGAATTAAAGGGACACACCTCCTTAACGAGAAAACCAATCATCCCCAAAGAAGTAATTCTCAATTTTTCAAAGCTCGCTGATTGTCTCGGATTAGTTATGAGGGGATATAAATATTGAGGTATCTCAGCTGTGCAAATGTATTTCAAGTTAGGTTACTAATAGCAATGCTATGAGATTAAATTAATAAACCAGCCGGCTTGGACGAGACAGTAGATAAAATGAAGGTCGTTCCTTCTAATAAGAAAATTACAAATATTAAGTATCATGTTGATTGGGTAAAGAATGAGTACGAAGTACAAAAAAGGTTGAAAATAAATTAAATTTATAATGCAAAAAAGTGTACCTCTAAGGAAATCATCTCTTACACGACCATCTAAGGCTATTGGCTGTACACAACAAGCAACCAAAATAACTAAAAACAAATTTAAATTAAATAATTAAATCGTGATTATAATGAAAATGTGTTATAGTTTACAAACAGAAAAAATCGCAGTGGTACCGGGGCAAATAAAAAAAAAGGTTCAAATAAGCTAGATTGAACTGTAAAAGTGAAGAAGAAATCAAGAAAAGAAGACTAATTACCTGAAATAGAGAGATAGCACAGGAAACTCGATGACAAACATCCTCTGGTATCTGTTCTTGATGATGAATGTATGGATATATTCTCAATATCTCCTGAAAATAATACATTTCATATTTTATGTTTTTAAGTTTGTGCTTTCTTTTAATATATTATAACAGTGCCTAGTCGAGCCTCCACAAATACCAAGTCCTTCATTAGCATCATAAACCACAGCCGGTACCAATTAGGTACTGGTATGATACTCGGAGGTAACACAGAAAAGCACTTATCCTTATATGCGGATTTAATAACTCCCTCCCTTTAGTTTACATTGCAAAGTGTGATGAGACATGTCAACCTAACTTAGTAAGACAAGGCTTTAAAATATGAATTCAACTTAGTAAGATAAGGTTTTAATATATGTATGGTACCTGTAGAATCAAAGTGACGATAACAGGAGTGCGCCATATTATCAGAGAAAAATCTGGCACAGTTTTCCTCCTCTGCCCGCACAAAAGAACCAAGAAAAAGGTTGTCTTTAATGTTAGGAAAATTCATAAACAGAGCATATAGAATCATAAACATGACGAGAAATATAATTAAGTTCTTTAATATGCATGTTCTGAAAAGTGGGCTCCTCATCAATTAGTGTGCTTTTGACTATGCTAAATTAAGAAAATATTTTTACTGGTTTAATTTGCATATCTATATTTGAGATAGACACATTATTGGGACTGATCCATTTGCTAACCCAATTAATACCATAATGTAAGTAACCAAAACAAGAACACAAGATCCAACAAAACCTTATTCTGTACACAAGCACGAAAAATAACCTTACGCTTCGCCTGTTTGTCGACATGAGAACTTTACTAAATTTCAGCAAATACAGTAGAAAGGCGCACACACTCACACGCGCATCTAATACAATTTCGACTCTCATACATAAAAATCATGTAAATTTTAGAACCTGATCTCTCAGTTATACTACATTTTCTGATTAGAAAGAAGAGGAGAAATAAAGTACTGTGGCAAGGTGAATCAGCGCTGGTCCCCTTTTTTGTGGATCTAGCACATCCTCTAGGAGCTGATTCAGAGGCACTTCTCTGGGTTGCGAAATCCGGTGATATGGCAGTGCCGTCACACGTAAGTTGCTGGCTCGGCCCTCTCTACTCTCCGGTGGAACAAACCTCCCCGCTCCAGGCAACATTTGGATTTCACAGAGAGCTACAGAGAAGAGAAGGTGAGTGTCTTGCTTGACACTAGTGCTGTTTCTGGCGTGGCATTCGTCAAATCTGCCTGTATTTATACAACTCTTGATGATTCGTTTTAGTTCACCTAAATGATTTGCAATTTTTTAACGCAGCATGAATGCCAGTTGGTTTATTGGTTGATGTCGTAACACGTAGGTTGGGTGGATTTCCGTAAAGAATTGTATAGACGAGAAAAAAAAATGTAGCCAAGCTTTGTTCTTGGATTCTTTGGCGCACTCGGTCTTGATCATGGTCTAAACTAAACTCGCGAAAATAATGGGAAGTGAATTTGTGAATTCGTTGTATAGACATATATAGTCCGGGTGCATGGAGCAACTTATCCATTCAACTCCTCTTCAGCATATTTGCGTGTGTGAAGTAATTTATGCCTTCTTAGGTAAACATTACGACACAAGTTGCCAGCGCTACCTAGTTGTCTTACGGACGAAGTGGGATGATTCTATTGGTTAGAAGGTTTGAGCGTAGTAAGTCGTAAACTCTGTGGGTGACATTTTTACTTCAAGAAGCAGGAGCCGTTACTACTTTTAATTTTTCGGTTATGTATTATCTGAAGTTCGATAGCCTCCATTTTCTCAAAATGGAGAACCAAGAGAAGAATTAAATAGAAGCGATAAATTTATTGAAACCCAATCTTACATAAATAACAATTAAATTAATTACTGAATCTTTTCAAATATTCTTAGGACTTACTGAAAATCCCTGGCTCCATATAAACGGAAAACTTTTATGACATGATAGAATTCAGGGCATCAATCAAAGTATTAATTGAAGTATTGCCCCAAAAACTTCTATGAATTAAAAGTCAAAAGTTTTCATGACATGAAAAAGAGCCTAATTAAAATCTTCATTTTATCTTAATTAACTGGGGGCACATTTATTCATTACATAATTAATATATGTGTCCCCTACAAGTACATGGTATTTTGCGCCGATCTACTTCTTGTCGCTGGCTAGCTCGCCGCACAAACACTGGTTATTTGTTGTATTGTCGAGAAGTTGTGTAAGGGCCACCCTGGTTACATCTTCATCCTGCAAAGCAAATTGTTGGAGAGACAAATGTTAAAATTATTCCACTTTCTGAAAGCCTTAGGAGGGATCCATTGTACTATGTTTTTTTTTTTTTGTTAATATTTTGTACTAAACAGAGAAGATTCTCAGGTCCCAAATTCATAAACTCAAGTAAATCTACACTAGATTTTTGCATGGAGCCAATTTCAACTTGATGCATGTTGAAGGATACAAAAAAGAGTAGTAAAATATTAATTTGCACTGTAAAAGCAAAAATTTTGCCATCTGCTCCTGCCAGATTACTTTGCCTGTTCTTTGACAAAGAAATGCATGTTGAACTGAATTTGCACATTTTAAATGAAAATTCTGGAGTTTGAAGGTTGCTGGAGGTGTTTTTACACATGAAATATTTCCCTATCTCATTTCATTTCCAAAGACTAAGGTTTTCCAGGTACCTAAGTCATTTATCTCTAACTTTTCATACTTAGTTATATGATCAGTATCTCCATGAACACTTCATAACAATGCTAAAACATAAGTTTGAGAAGAATACTTGCCTGAATCAATTGATTAAATGTGCCATCTCTCAATGCACTAGGCAACTCGCGGCGCAGACATTCTCTTGCCCTTCAAATAAATAATAGCACGGAATAAATAAAAAGTAAAAAAAAATATGAATTTCATTAGAAGAGTACTCTACTTGAAGATACCTAGGATGAAGGGACAGACGCAGATAGCAGCGAATTATGTGCCTCAATAGCCGTGCTGAAGGTTGTTCAGTAGAAGAAGCAACTATCGAAGACAATATCATATGGAGGCAAAAAAAGCGCTCCGCAGTGGCACAAGCATATCTGAGCCCAATATCAGTAACCAAGATTTTCTCGAGTATGAATGTCGCCAACTAGATAAATAATGGAAGAGAGTAGACATATTTAAAGAGTTCTAGATAACAAGTTTAGGATATAGAACAAAGAATTATTTTAGGACAAAACTTAGAAATAGTCATGTGGTTGTTTTAATTTTGTTTATATAGACCTGGCAGGATGTCAAGAAATAAAGTAGCAATATATCAAACAATGTATAGACCGGATTACGTACCGTTTTTGAAGTTGGGCTTCCTTTCTCGATGGAGCAGAGGCAGAGAGGAACGAATTCAGTTTGAAGAAGATACAGAATAACTTCCAAGTCTGAACCTCCCTGTGATGAAAACAAACAAGAAAATGAGAAATGAGAACACAGAATCATTTTGTTCAGTTTATAGAATTTTAACTTTACTGGCAAACAAAAATAAGAAATGATAAAAAAATGTTACTTAAGATAGCACCTTCAATACAGCTCCAATAACACCCAAGCTGGTTACCCTCAAATGCTCAAAGGCTAAGCTTCGATCGGTGCTTAAAAGGGGGTAAATATAGTAGAGAATTTGTGCTGAAAGAAAATCTGAAAATTAGGTGACTATCCATTGACTATACTCTTTTAAGAAATTGAAAATTGAAGGAGACTCCTCCAGTTACTAAGAAAGAAAAGGCAAGCACTCTCCTATACCATCAAGAAGCTTTGATCTTAGAGAAGTCTCAGAGGCTATGCACTATATATATGAAAAACAAAAGTGGCTTAGCGATGAAGATCTCGTATAACGAAAAAAAAGGGCTAAGGCTTCAATTTATTTTATCATTTATTATGACGAGTGCTATTGATTATCGATCACTATAAAAATCAGAGTGTTGCAATATTTGTCCTCGTCAGTCGTCCGTTTCGTAGTAGTTAGATGCCATACAATTAAGCAAGCAAAAAAGTGCCAAGGAAACGTATCAAATTTCAATTTATTCCAATCATTTCTTGCACCAAGTTGACACAGCCGAGTTCATTATTGGTGCTCAGTGCTCAGATATAGTATCTTATCCCTTGTAAAACATATGTACTATTATGTCAAACTTAAACACCAATTAAGGAAGGCATAAGAATGACAAATAGGGGAACATGGGAAAGAACCTGGAAGAGGGAAAGCGCATTGCACACTCGAGTTGAATCCCCTGATGACAGTGTTGGAGGTGATAGGTAAGGATAAACTCTGATTATTTCCTGAAAAAGAGAGAAAAATAGAAGTTTATCACATCACTATCTTTCAATGTGGTTATTATATATAGAGAGAGAGATATAAATTAAAGAAATTCAGAAGAACCTTATGCAGTAACTTATGCTCATCTACCATCCATAGCAAGGTTATATAGAGGGCAAATATTATAGGTCTAAAAGAAGCATACTGATGCACATGATATTAAATAGTGTGCACGTACATAAAATACTAAGAAAAGATGAAATTAGGATTCTGGAAATACTGACAAATTAAAAGGAGATAGTGAATGCTTTGCATGTCCCATTATATTTTTGATGTACACATGCTGACAATACTGATAATAAAAGATGAAAACAATAATAAAAATAGGTTTTGTTGATTTACCTGAATGAGCAAAGTTACAATGCATGGTGTTTGCCACAACAATATTGCCAAATTAGGGATAGTCTCCTTCTTCTGCAACATATATAGTTCAATAAAGGGGTCGTTTTTTGAGAAATAAAAATTGTTGTGCGTAGAAGTCGCTTTCTATTTTGAAGTTTACAATTTTCTATCTTGAAGAATAAAATATGTATGACAACTTAAATAGAAAAATAGGTTGTATTTATACAATTTAAACTTAAAACTTTTCTAATATCTCTTAACTGTCGACATCTATTCGATCTTCACCTTTTTCGACCGTTGGTATTTTTACCGTTGGAACTGAGATGATCAGTATGGATCATCATACTTCACTCAGTGCTTGAAGCTAAGCTCTTGATCATGAACTACTGAGCCTTTTTTTTTTTTTTTGTAGTTCGTGAATTCCGATACTAAAATTTCCTTCTAGCTAGAAGTTGTCTTCAAAAAGGAAATTTTATGAAAAAAAGACACCTTGATCTCTTCTCTTTTCTAAGATTGTCTGATAATCCCACAAGTCTAAAGATTTATACAAGCACAGAAAATTGCAAAAACTCTAGAACTCCTAAATATCTCTATTTATTACAGGAGGAATGGAAAAAAGATGAAAAAAATAATAATTAATGGTTGTAAGAGAGAGTGCAAGCCCTGGAGAGATGGAGCAGTGCTTCTTCTCTCTTTTGTGTATCTAAAACATCACTTAGAAGCTGTTGTGCCTCCTCCATTGTTAAAATTGGTAAAAATTTTGAAATTTGTGAGTGAGAGAGAGATTTGGTAAAGATGTCAATTGGGGAGGAGGTGGTGGAAGGGTGTGGATTGGAGGGGGGGGGGGGGGGGGGGGGGGGGGGGGGGGGGTGAGAGAGAGAAAGAGAGAGTAAAAACAAAGAAGCAAAACTTTTCCATTATTTCTTGCTAATGATAATTAACTCCTCACTCTTCATGTTTTCTCTTCTCCAGTTTCTGCGAAATGGAGAGACAACTGACCACTAGTTGTACAATATATATATATATATATATATAGTGTTGGGCTTAGCTACTTCATGGAGTAAAACGACTTGGTGCTCCACGCCTCATTATTTTCATTTTGAAAATCCAAACGACCGATCCGAACCGCTCAAGTTGTTCTCCATATTGATATGTGTTTGGAGACCAAATTTTATATTTTTTGGAATTTTTTTACTATTTATTAAGCCACTTTGAAAATCACTGATCCGGCGGTCCAGAAATTTTTACTGTTTTTTACTGTTCATAAGGATTTTAAGATTTTAAAGTGGTTTAATAAATAGTAAAAAAATTCCAAAAAATGTAAAATTTGGTCTCCAAGTACATTTCAATATGAAGAACATGTTGGAAGGTTCGAATCGACTATTTGAACTTTGAAAATGAAGATATGACGTGAAGTACAAAATCGTTTTACTTCATGAAGTAGCTAAGTCCATCTCTATATATATATATATATATATATATTTTCCTTTCTCGAGTACAAGCCTCTACGGAACTAGTATCGCGGAACTACTAGATTGGTATCGGCCGTTCTGCAACTGCACAGAACATCTGAAATTCATTTAGATCATAACCATTCTGTCAGTAGACAATATAACCATGCAGTAAACTAGCTTTTTGAATTCATTTTGCTTAATTTAACTTAATATCATATCAATTGTTATCAATTCAACCTTATGTGTGTTAAGTATGTCCGTAATGTTGCCTGTGTTTTGGCTAAAATTGCAATGATGTATGCTAATTTGTTGGTGGAGATGATAACCATGGTAGAGGTGCTACTTTTATCCGATTACCCAGATCCGATCTGGAACCGAACCGGATCCGACCTGGAACCGACCCGGATCCGGTTAATTTGGGTAGGGTATGGTTTAAAAAATATAACCGGTTAAATTATGGGTACGGTTACAAAATTAATAATTTAATATCCGATCCGGATCCGAACCGGAACCGATATTGTAATGGATAGGATATGG
This sequence comes from Carex kokanica, assembly GCA_025461125.1. Taxonomy (NCBI): domain Eukaryota; kingdom Viridiplantae; phylum Streptophyta; class Magnoliopsida; order Poales; family Cyperaceae; genus Carex; species Carex kokanica. The sequence goes on along the minus strand of JAJGRX010000923.1, from coordinate 17,504 downwards.
GTTTGATTTAGTTATCCGACCCATAACCGAACCCGACCCGATACCCATATAAATACCTGATAAAACATATATGAATAACTATGAAATACAATTTTACATATAATCAAATCAACAAATGTCACGCCAGTAATCACATTTTGCATATTAATTTTTTGAATAAAATTTATTGCTTTGAATATATCCTTCAATATCTGTCTTATATATCATTCTCATTATCATGAAAATTTATTGCTCTCATTGATATGTCATTCGCAATAAATCTCATTGAAATCAAATATTTGTCATAAATTTAATTCTCTATTCAAACAAATTAGTATTAATATTCCATTCATGGATTTTTTGAATCATAGAAAAAGAAATCACCATCTCCAATATTTTACTTTCTAAAAATTATATTTATTCTTCAATATTTTGATTTTCAAAAGTTATTTATCTCAAGCCTCTTGAATTCAAAAGCTATTAACAAAAAATAAAAAACTTTCGAATACTTTTTGTTACACCATGAGTACTCCAAACAATCAACAATCAAATCCTGAAAATACTACCCAAGTTTCACAAAATATTATTGAAGGCACTTAATGAGAAAAAAAGAAAAACATCTGTATGGGAGTTGTGACATATACCCGCTCCGGATCCGGAACCGCCCCATATCCGAACCGGACCCGATAATCCACAAACAAGTTATGGGTATCTATCTACCCGGAACCGAAAGACTGGACCCGAAATATCTACGGGTAGATAGGTATCCGGATCCGGACCCGACCCGATTTGAAACAAATAAGTGTATGGATCGAAATTTGGACCCGAACACTTTTAGGGTACGGGTCCAAATATAATAGTATCCGGACCCGACCCGACCCGATAGCACCTCTAAACCACGGAAGTACATGAAGAAAACTAAAAGAAGTGAAACTCCAAGTCTTCCTCCAGTACTTGTGAGACTTGAGAGGATCAGGCGAAAAAATCTAAAGTATGTGCATTGTAACGTTTTTCTCTGCAGCATGAAGGATGACCTAGAAAAACATCAAATAGACTAGTTCTACTAATTTAAACAAGCAAAATTTTGACAGGAATATGCCAATTAAATCACTTAAAAATGTGTCCCATTAATTAGTGCTTTGGCATAGAAAGGACTCCAAATGTTCTATTGCGTACGTATAAACCCACCACAAATTTAAATTATGTATGTATATCTATATGCGTGGAGTGATGTATAAAGTAGTGGAAATATGCCCAGTGTATCTTTGGTAACTTAATTTGAACGGAAGTCAAATTATGATTAAATGAAAATATTTAATTCTCTGAACAAGTATATCATGATAATGTATTCCCCTAGGGTATGTTTGATTGGAGTGAGAATATATAGATTATTTTTGGAATAAGGCTATTCAGAATAACTTGTTCTATGTTTGGTTGGGGTTAAATAGCTAGAATAGGGAATTCAAGTCTTTTGTCTTATTAGAATAGCCTATTCTTGTGGGTATGTTTGGTTGTAAAACAAGAATAGCTAAATCAAGAATAGTTATTGTTTGTCTTATTAGAATAGTCAAATCTCAAAACCTTAGAAATAGCTCATTCTAATAAGATAAAAAGTTTGCATTCACTATTCTAGCTATTCTAACCCAACCAAACATCGAATAGGCTATTCCGAATAGCCTAACTCCAATAATAGTCTATTCTCAATCCAACCAAACATAACAAATAGTTAGATTTGGCTATTCTAATAAAACAAATGACAAAAGAGTTATTCTAACTATTCTTATTTTGCAACCAAACATACCCTAAAACAACATTTATTTATCACCGTAACCTCCTGCTTTTATAAAACGAAATAATTAAAGAGGCATAGCAGAAGTAATTGAATTTTGATATTGGAAAACATTCAAATTAACACAACAATCATTCTAGCTATTCTAACCCAACCAAACACCGAATAGGCTATTCCGAATAACCTATTCTCAATCCAACCAAACATATCCTCGGAGTTTAGAGATAATTTTTTTTTTATATAGATAAAGTTAGTTCTACTCTTGAAAAGATGACATCGTAGAATTGAACGGGTTTAATAAGAGTAGGGCATTAACGATGTAATTGCCATCTAAAGAAGTTATTAATAATTGGTTTGTTTTAAATTGAATCATTAATACAACTTACGTAATCACGCCCAGCACAAATGGCTAAGCCAATGCTCTCAATGTGGAAGAAATGTTGTTGAATTTGAAGATTATTTACTTTCAGAATAGCAAAGAGAAATTTAATTTCAATGCTTAAGGTTGATACACTCCGGTATCAAAGTTTTTGGGATTTTTGTTCTTGATTAAGTCATCTAAATTGACGTATTGTTTTAAACAATTTTGGCTGCCTTCCGTTGAAGGTGGGATGAACTAAATTGACAATTTTTTTAGGACGTGACCAACTTTCTGTAAGAGCCTGTTCGGCGGACACATGGGCAAGGGAATAGACACAGGAACTGAAAAAGTTTGAACTGATTTTTACTGTTCACGTGCAAAACAAAAATTCACTTTGAGGGCGTGCTCGGATGAATACTGTTGCCGTGGGAAAAAAATAATTCACTCAGAGTGAATTTTTTTTACCCATGAGCACAGTAAAATTTAGTTCAATTACCATGCCCACGCCTATTCCCTTCATGGCGCCGAACACGCCCTGAGTGAATTTTTTTTTCCACGTGAACAGGAAAAATCGGAGTGCAGCCGAACAGGCCCTAAAGGACTATAATACTATGCTAGGCCTACTGTATTTTTGGCTAGGGATTTCAAGTGAAACGGAACACATTGAAGATAATTGAATCTAATGAGGCATGGATGGATGAAGAGGATGCAAACTTTTTTTAAAAAGAAACTTGGCAGAGGCTGTCAAGGGTTTGTTACACGCAATAAAATACAGCATCTATCCTCATGCGTACTCCTTTGTATCCTTGTGGTTTTTTATTTAAGCTAACAGTATCTTGGGATTTACTGGTCGGATTTGGGTTTTATTGTACACCTTTCTGAACACTTTCTCATTAGTCATGGACTCGTGATTTTAGTTCTTTTTTGTTAATTTAATTCTATCTATTTTTCATCCTATATAGTATTTGGCACATTTCTAATACGACCATTAGTAATATATTCTAACGCTCTAAGATTATTTACTCAAAAGAAAATGAATGCTCTAGATCGAAATTTTTAATCTCTAAATGGCCTACCAAAGCTGTTGTTCAACATCTAACCATAAAATTTTTACTACAAAAGAGCAATCTTTTTTATGGACCTGTAGAACAAATCCAATCATAATGAAAACCAAATTGAACATTTTTTTCAGTCGCTTCACTGACAGATTTCTGTATTTAGACTAAATAACACAAATCACCCATTTCAAATTTTGAAAAAGAGTTTGCAAATAGTTGCATACATGACCTAGCAAAACTCTGTACTACATTAACAAAACAGTACCAGGTAATTAACAGTCTTCAGTACTATAATTCTGTTTTCTTTTTGGCCGAATCAAACCACCATATAAAGGATAAAACATCTAAAAAAAAACATTTTACAAAAAATTCATCTTATACGTAACAACTATTAAATTCTGAACAATAGACATTTTTTAATCAAAATTTGAAAAGATGAAACAATTCTACCAATACCACCAGCCCCTGTAAGGTTGAAGAGTATTATGCATTAGCCTACCTGCACTGATCCAGATTTTACCCCTAGTTTACACCTTTGTAACAACAGTTACATACAGAAATTACAGAGATGGAATGAGATAATAACACTAATAATGAACATGCCCAACACTGACACCAACCCATTCCAAAAATAAAAAGGTAAACATATAAAACCCAGAAGAAAAGAATGAAAAGAAAAACAAAAATAGCCATGCAAATACATAAAGGATGATGACATAGAACTTCCCTTTTCAGGACACCTGCTTGAGCACTCATTTTGGCACCTTATTCAGGATGGAGAACCAATATGCTTATTAGCCCCAATTTAACAAAACTTCCATTCTATTCAATATGCCATCCAGTCACACAACTAGATGCCCAGAAATCACCCTGCCCCAATACCTTTTCAATTTTGCACATTCTCACTTTCCTCTGTTTTCAGCTCGGCAACACCAGTTTCAGCAACTGGAATATCCACCTCTGTTTTCACCTCAGGGACTACAGTTTCAGCAACTGGAATCTCCACCTCTTTTCTAGGTTCAGAAATTTCAGTTTCAGCAACTAGCGTCTCCATCTCCTTCTTAGGTTCAGCAATTCCAGTTTCAGCAACTGGAGTCTCCATAATTACTTCTTTCTCCACAATTTCCACGTCATCTTTCTCATCTTTTACAGACAACACATCCTCTCCAGCTTTTCCGGCATCTGGTTCAACTGGAGAGGTTTTGTTCACTGGTGAGTCACCCAATTCCAGCTTATCACCTGCACTGACACTTGGTGGCTCAACAAGCCCGTTTCCTAAGACGATGGTGGGGCCGTCATCGTCATCTTCTTCCTCATCCCCTTCATGGGACGCCCCTAAATTACTGTTAGGGTTAGTTTCATTAGTTCTTTCAGAAGTTTCACCGATCATGGCCTTTTCTTTGGTCAAGTCGTCAGAGTTTGGGGACGGAGAAGGGATGGAACTGTCAGTAACAGCTGTGCTGTCTTCAAATGCAAACCAGTTTGAATTTGTGAAGAGAGAACCACTGATAAATTACAGTAAAAAAAAAGAGCAGTTAACTTTAGCATGGTATTGTCTCATGGTGATTTGTACAAGTCCCGTTTAAAGTCGAGAGAGAAGATACCTGTCTTGGTTTTCGCCCCCTAAACGGAGAGAAGAGATTACAACTTCAGCAGACTCATCATCAAAATATACATCCTATAAATTGATAATCAAGTTCCAACGTCTTAAAATGTACTAAACACTATCTTCATATATCTTTGTAGATCCTCTTACATTATTAAATTGATATTTAATGTAAAAGGGCAGATCGTAAAATTTCAAAAGGGAAGAGCATTTAAATGCCTTGATTTTTTTGTGCCTCCACTATGCCTCCATCTTTTAAACTTTAATAACAACAAATCTAAAACTCAAATTTCAAATTACAACCATTAGACATGATCTGTACAATTTTTCTACTCATACATAAAATATTACAGCATTTCAGTTTCATTTAGACTAGTATCAAGAGCTTGTAAAAATCTAACAATATGTGGCCAGTTTTTTAACATTGATTTTTCAAGTTATTGTTTTCCATCGAAACAATTTCAAAAATGCCGTGATTTATTATGTGCATGTAGATAAAGTAAATATAGAACATATCTAACAGTATTATCTTATTATTTGAATTCTAAATTTTTATTAAAGATTTAAAGAGTGGAGGCATAAAATTTGAACCCTTCTCAAAGGACTGGTAACATTTAAAAGAAACTAACTTTTCGAAAAAGAAACATTAAGAAAGCACTAACCTCATCGTCTCTTTCAGCAGATGCTTGAGCCTCCTAGTAAGAAAAAAGTCAATTGGCTTTTAAATTATTTAAGTAGTTCCATGCACATTCTTCAATAAGTAAAGCAACAAAAAACGAAGAAAGAAAGGAAGGAGGCAAAAAAAATTATTGTACCTCCTAAAACACCCTCAAAAGCATTGCTGACATCAGCAATTTATCATAAATACTAATCATTTGAAAAAAAAAAAATGCTTAAAATATCATTTTGATACACTATTGATGGACCAGGCTACTTCAGATTTTGAGTTTTGCAAAAACGATATACCCATTAGTTTAAAGTAATCTTTTGTGTCAATGATTTTGGGGGTATTTAAAGAGGTACAACACACTTTCTGAAGGATAAAAGAAAAGACGAGACCTCATCAATGTCATTGTCAGTATAGATGCCATAGCGAAATGCCTGACTGAGATTACTAGCAAGAGCTGCTACATCATAATCTCTGTGGAAATCCTCTTCATCACTGTCTCTTCCCCTATCCTGTAGTGAAGTTGGCCTCCTGTATTCATGTGATTCCACTGTAATTTATCTCAAATAATGATGATTCTTACTAAAAATAACAATGGTAACTATCGTCAAAACAAAAATGACAAGGGGTAATATCATATGTTGCACAAGTTCATGCAAAACGAGATGAAACTTCAAAAAATATGGAACATCTTGTATGAACCTACAAATTTAGGTGACACATTCATTCCCCATCAATTCAAAGAATACTCAAATTAATTCCCCGTCTCAGATCTACATGGGGATGTTCAGCAACCGATACAAGATTAAATTTTAATCCATACTAAGGAGCTCGTGTTCGGTAGAACAGATTAAGAAAGGAAGCCCCTTTGAAGACTAAAGAAGGCATGAAAGTCTTAAGGAGGCTTAATCCCATAGAAATGGTGCCTTAAGAATTAGGGCAAGAGGGGCATAAGCTTAGGAATCCGGGAAAAAGATGCAAAACTTAATCCTCACTAAGGAGATGTTGTTCGGACGGATTAAGTTTCTAAGGAGTCTAAAGGAGGCTTAAGGAGGCTTAAAGATGGGTTGCCGAACGGCACCCACGAGACCAAAAGAATAGGTATACATTGCATAATAGATGTGAGATTTTGCAAAGTAAAACTATAGCAACAGAGAACAGGTATACATTGCATCATAATAATTGTCTAAATGACATACTAGCCAGCAACTACAAAGTTGACAAAACATACCCACAAGCCCACTGGTAGACATTTTCCAAAGCATTTCGTTTTCCCAGGACATCTTTTTGCCACTCCCCCCAATTGTTATTATCCTGAAAGAAAACAAATCATGGTCCAGTTTAACAAACAAAAAGAGAGAACATAATAATAAACAAGAAGTTAAATAAAGCCACCTGTAAGTGGGACTGGATGGTAGGGTTGTTATTAGCTAGCTGGATAAGCTTGTTTGCTATGCGTGTGATGTGGCCACCATTTCCTACTTTTGGTGGTGCTCGCCCCTCTGTCGGCCTTGTCGGCTAGGATCAAATAAGCAAACTTAAATATTCAGAACATACATAAACCCCAAGATTTTCTCACCCAATTGAGATGATTATACCTTAGATGAGTCAGCCAATAAAGTAGGGTTATTTTCTATTTCCAGAATTCTTCCAACAAGGTCGCATTCATTTAGCAAGTGTTCTATAAGCAAGGCTTGCTTGCTCTCTAAGCAAGAGGTGATGATGTTTTCAACAAAATGGTGCAAGAAGTTATTGTAAGGATACCTACAGAAGAATACATTGTAATTAGTTCATTGTAAATTTCACAACAAGGAAAAATTTCCAGTATACATCCACCAAAAGAGATAAAGCATTCCGTAGTCTACAAACTTCCAACGCACCTCTCCTGTGTCACTGACAAGCATGTGAGAGGTAATTTGGGCATCTTCACTTTTAGCAACATTATAGAGATATTTAACTAAAATGATGGGGAATGAAAGGTATACAGGATGAATCTCAAGGGTAAGTGCCAAAAAGATACTTATACTTTACAAGAGTTATATGTGGTATTTTTTTAAATACCCAAAAAGCCAATTAGTCTCAACTAAAAGTGATGAGTCATGGAGGGGGGTGGTTTGGGTTTATAAGAAAAGGTTATTTTGCTAATATTCTCACCTTCTAATCCCTATTTCCAAACAATTTATAGGTTTACACAGGATACGGGTTCCTGTCACCATACAAAGGAAATTGAGATAGTACTGACATTGAAAAGGAAAATAGCTAAATGAGATACAGAAACCTACTCAAAGAATAAATCAATGACACGTTTTATCGCCCCCAGATTGACTAATTTTGCTTCGGCTGTCTCACTACCAATCGATAACAAAACAGAGATGAACTCTACAATCTGAAAAAGGCATCTAGTGAATATTAATAAATTCAAGTATTCTAAAACAATGAAAAACTATTTTATTTTCTGAAGAAGTAACATATAACCACATGTAATTACTACCTTCAAACGGTGTTTACCAAGGGGTGGTTGTAAGGTACCGTAGGTAGTTGCTAAAGGAGTCTCAGCTGAAGAAATATCCAACAACTTCAGCAAATCACCTGTCATGTCATGTCACAACATAAGAAGTGCATATATACATTTTTCACAAGCGTGTAAATATACAACCACTCAAAACATCTACATTCTTTGAGATCAGTGCCCGAGTATCTAAAATAGAGAAGTATTAAATTACAAAATTAGAAGAACTGACCAAGGCTTTCTAGCATGCCATTGACTGTCTCAGGACTGGCTGTGACAAGCGTACCATGACTGAGCTGGCTTCTGAAAACCTGGTATGAAGATGATACCAGCCTCTTTGGATCCAACAGAGATATGCAAACAGATAATGAGTGCACCAGTACTGATCTTGGCCTCGAGGGTTCAAAGGCATGGTGGAACAGGCTCCCCACAAAACTGCATGATTTTCAAAGCACATTTTCATTAAAACATTTAGTGTGACACCTACTAGCATTGGTACTTTATCATAGCCTATACATAAACCTGTAGCAAATTAAATAGCCACAGCCTATAACATAAAATGATATTAGGAAAAAGAAACATGAAACAGAAGTTAATGCCATCCTATGGTATACGGAAGAAAAAACAACATAAGAGACAATTCAACGCACTAACAAGCTGGCATTATCTGCAATTAAAGTTCTTCACTATCAGCTATACAAGAAAGGTAAAACAATTTATTTAAAAATAGTATACCTGGGACTACAAATCTTTGAAGCAAGAGCAGGAGGTGCATATCGAGTAATGGCACACAAAACCTCAGCTACATTGGCATGTACTTCAGGTGAATCCTGACAAATATATAACAAAATAAGTAGACGGAAAAATTACCAACAACGAAATTCTATGAATACTCAATTCTTACAGGAAGCTCCACCCATTTTTGCATTGCTGCAGTTATATGAACTACTCAATATAACTCATATGATGCCATACCAGAAAATATATAATAATACTAACAATGACCGGTATTAATTTGTAGCTGTTACATTGCTGTCAGAGGTAAAAAAGATACGTACTGAAGAGCTGAACTTCTCCACAATCATCTCTAGAACATTTGTATCATCTAGCCATTGCATCGCATCAGCATAATTAGCATACATTGTTTCGTCAGCACCAATCATTCGGATCAGTACCTGGTATAAATTCAAGTGTTTTGATACCAGTTGGGTTTATTTATTTACAGAACATATGCACATTTCTAACATATAGTGGTTGGTAAGCTGCTCACCTCCATGATAGAAGTAATGCCAATGAGATCAACAAGTTGGTTAACAATTTCAGGACGTTTCTGCATAAAAACAAAAAAAAAACTAAGTTATTAATTGAATTTAGATTTAAAATGATATAAAAATCAAAATTTAAAATTCATAGAGCAGTAATGCAGAGAAGAAGAGATACTTGAACATAATTAATGAGAGGAAGGGTCTTTCGGATCATCAAGCATAAGACAACCTAATATTCAACAAAGTTCATTCTTGATTATCATATCCCAAATTATACAGTTATTAATTTTAAGAAAGTATATTGACAAGTGAAATGTAAAGTGTGTCACCTTGCTAAAGTAGCCTGCCAGTAATGGGCTGTGTGGTCTATCCGGTTTCAGAAAGGAGAAAAGCAAATTCATGAGCTGCATAAGAAAATTACAACTTAAAAATGGTAAAAATATATGCATAAAGCAAATGAGCTAATAGTTTTTTGCAGTATATAATGTCAACTTCACATGTGAATGTATGGCATATAGCACTTGCCTCTTCATCTTCTACCAAGGTCCTCAATATAATGTCAACTTCACACGTGAATATCTCACATGCAATAAATGGAAACCTACATAAAAAAATCAAATCAAATCAAGAGGAAAAAAAACTGTTAATAAAAAGTACAATAAACAAAGGTGGTAGATGTCATATTTACCCCTTCAAAAAGTAAACATATCCCTGAAATCAGGGATTATGTCAAATATATTTCACATTAAAGTGATAAATTTGAAATCCCTAATACCTGATATTATGTTCAATTTCAAATACCAAAAAATTAGAATGTGCTTAGAAAGAAAACCTACTTGAAAATTCGTTTCTTCTCAGCTTCTTCAGGAACTTCTTCAACAACTAATCGAAGCAGCTGTTCTACCTGGGTCTTCTCCCGCAAGCTAGTATTTAATATTTTGAAAAAGATACCAATGTAAATAGTTCGATCAAGCATAGTATTGTATGGAAAATTTAAACAAAACAATGACAGACAGATAAAGAGGGAGGGGAGGGAGGGAGAATGTGTGTGAGAGAGAGAGATTACAAGTTGATTAGGCGATTATTCAGTGCTTTGCACTCTTGAATTATGTCATCCTCATCAAGTAAGTCATCAAGGGTATAATTGTCCTTGTCCAAAATAGCATCAACCTAAAAGGTAGCAGAGCCAATCAATACAATATCAAAAAATACTAAACAGTTTAGACTATCTATTTGTTATTCGATTATAATTACAAAATCAGTCAAACATAACCAAAAGTTTCTAGACCATATGAACAAAAGAAACCAAATCAATTTCTAAAAGAGGCAAAAAGATCTACTAAATTACCTAATAGTGTATGTGTTAGTTTCTTGTGTTCTCTTTTAGAAGTTAAAAGCATGTGTACAATTAAAAATAGAAAGGCTAAATTTCAGGAACTCAAACAGCAGAATCTTTTAAAAAAAAAAATTCAATAATAGTAACTAGTTTATGCATGCTAATAGTGAAACAACATCTTCGAAGTGAGAGCGAGAGGGAGTAAACCTTCATTTTAAACCCAAAAGGTGCCTCACATGAGACACCTTTATATTATCTCTCTGGCCTGGCTCGATTTTATGTTACGCCAGGCCTTATTGTATTCATATATTAATATATGCATCAACTGACCTTCTTCAAGCACATTAAAATCACGTGTACTTCATCAAGCAAATTGAAAATTACAATTTTGAGTCAAATGTCAAACCTAATTAAAAGCCAATTAAATCCTACAAAATGCTTCTCTCAACAAAAAGAAGTTTCTTTTAAATTTTAATGGAAGTTGGGTAGTTTCTCACTATTTGTGTAGTCAGTGAAAGTAAATGACACTTAATGTGTATTTTCTCACTAATCCTAAAGATAAATTAGCTGGCAGTATCCTCCTTGTTTGTAGAGTCAAATTAATAAAAGCAAAATCAAATTTGAATAAAAGGAAGTAAATAATACCAGACTAGATGGCAAATATATTCAACAAATGTTCCTCAGCAACTGAAGACATGTGAATAAAAGGTACTATATAACAAATGTTATGTCCAGGAGCGGATCCACTCCAGTTGAATGGGGGTCAATTGACCCCCATTAATTTTCAAAATTTATAGGTTCATACATGATTTTCTATATAGTTTAGAGTAAAAGGCTTTGAATGCTGTAAAATTGACCCCCCATACTCAACATGAAAATTTTATATGATTGACCCCCATGGTTTGGAAGTCTGGCTCCGCCCCTGATTATGTCACTTTTTGCTACACGGCAAACAAAATAATTATCTAACTATTATCTTATTAATATATTTTTATTTTGGAAAATAGTCTAGTAAATTCCTTACCAGCTGTTTCATTGGCAGAAACAAACCTACTGTTATTATTTATTAATAAATACCCAAAGGCCATGAACTTCAACATTAGCCCCCCCCCCCCCCCCCCCCCCCCCCATGATGTAATCATATGAGTAGGCAAAACCACATAAAACATTTGCACTGTACTATACTAATTAAATATGTTCATTGTGTAAAAGTAAATTTACAGACACCACGCCAATACAAATTCATGAAATTAGTAAGATACCACTGTAGCACCAAGAATTGAAGCTCAGATTGTATAACAATCAACAACTCTTCTAAATGACTGGTATAATATTTTGAATATCTCTCGCTGTCAGCTTCAAACTCAACACTTGAGGTTTCAATAATTGAAACAAACATAAAGTATGTTTTTTATAGAAAAATGACGAAATTAAAGCACTAACCGGCGAGGAGGCCGAGAGCCCGGTCATGCGCCAGAACATCTTGACACGTGGTCCAGTAAGAGCCCTTGCAACCCAGATCTAGGCTTTCTACACTTAAGCAAATATCCTAAGATAATTCCGAAAACATCCAAATGAAAAACCCTAGAATTCAGACGCCAAAAGCGAAGATTACTACAGAGATAGATGGCGAAACCAAAGACTGTAGTCGAACGGAGAGATTGAAATTGAGTAGGGTTCGAGGATAATAAGAGATTTGGGGAAATCGAAATCGCGAAAGGGGAAGATGTGAAAAGGGACTTTTCCGGATGGTGGAATAATCAATTGTTGCTAATGCAACATGAGGCGCTGTCGCAGCTGTAAAGAAGTGCAATAATACAAAAATACAATGGCTCTTGTACAAAACGTGCACTGTTAAAATTCCATAAAGTATTATAGTTTTTACGAACTCGTCAAATATATATATAAGTAGATATATATATAGAGGAGTAAAGCTAAGGTGCTCTTAAGTGTACCGTACTCCTAAATGTAGGCCGTTGGATTTCTTTAAAAGTCGTGTAGATTCTTTAAAAGGCGTGGTAGCACGACTTTTAAAGAAATCCAACGGCCTACATTTAGGAGTACGGTACACTTAAGAGCACCTTAGCTTTACTCTATATAGAGAATGGCTAAGCTCAAAACGTTTGTTCCTGGGCTCAGGAACAAACGGGTCGGTTCTCCAATTTCCGAAGTTCAAATAACAAATCCAAAACCGTTAGATGTTTAATCTATATTAAAATGTGCTTGGAGACCAAATTTTACATTTTTTGGAATTTTTTTACTATTTATTAAGCTAGTTTGAAAATTGCTGTTTTTATTAAAATTCTGTGCCATTAGAAAACAGCGATTTTCAAACCAGCTTAATAAATAGTAAAAAAAATTCCAAAAAATGTAAAATTTGGTCTCCAAGCACATTTTAATATAGATTAAACATCTAACGGTTTGGATTTGTTGTTTGAACTTCAGAAATTGGAGAACCGACCCGTTTGTTCCTGAGCCCAGGAACAAACGTTTTGAGCTTAGCCATTCTCTATATATATATATGTAGAGTAGAACTAGGGTGCTCCTAAGCTCATCAAGCCCTTTCGTGAGCACGACTCTAAAACTTATTGAATTGACTTCAAATGACATTTTCAAACCATTAGATGTTCAATCTATATTAAAATGTGCTTGGAGACCAAATTTTACATTTTTTGGAATTTTTTTACTATTTATTAAGATGGTTTGAAAATCGCTGTTTTCCAATGGTGCAGAATTTTAATAAAAACAACGATTTTCAAACCATCTTAATAAATAGTAAAAAACTTTCAAAAAATGTAAAATTTGGTCTCCAAGCACATTTTAATATAGATTGAACATCTAACGGTTTGGAAATGTCGTTTGAAGTCAATTCGATAGGTTTTAGAGTTGTGCTCACGAAGGGCTTGGTGAGCTTAGGAGCACCCTAGTTCTACTCTATATATGTAGAGTAAAGCTAAGGTGCTCTTAAGTGTACCGTACTCCTAAATGTAGGCCGTTGGATTTCTTTAAAAGTCGTGTAGATTCTTTAAAAGGCGTGGTAGCACGACTTTTAAAGAAATCCAACGGCCTACATTTAGGAGTACGGTACACTTAAGAGCACCTTAGCTTTACTCATATATGTATATACAATTATACACACACTTTCAGAAGTACGGTATTATTTGCAGTATTCATTATCTGTCTTGACTTTCAGATCTTTTTGGTGAACGGGTGAACATGCCGTGATTTTTATAATATCCAAAGTTAATTAGAAATTAATAAATATGCTCAACAATCATTGGAATATTTAAAAATATCTATACCAGTTATTTTTTGGCTGGTTTTCATTTTTTCGGTACCGACCAGAAAATGACCGGTACCTTTTCTTTTTTTAAATATTTATTAGATTACTTTTTTTATATATAATTAGCATATTTATACTAAAATACGCTAAATTACTTGAAATTATGTTAAATTACGCTGAATTACATAATTAGCATATTTTCACTAAATTATGCTGAAATTACGCTGAATTACAAATATTTCAAGTAAATTACGTATGAATTACGCTAAATTACGTATGAAATACGCTGAATTACGCTAAAATATGGTAAATTACGCCTTTTCAGTAAAGATATCATCCCTATTCATACGTAATTTAGTGTAATTTACCGTATTTTAGCATAATTTAACATAATTATTGTAATTTAGCGTAATTTAGTGTAATTCAGCGTGATTTAACATAATTTCAAGTAATTTAGCGTATTTTAGTATAAATATGCTAATTATATATCAAAAAAAGTAATCTAACAAATATTTTAAAAAAAATCGATTTTTTAGTGTTATATTTCAGCATCTTAGCTATTTGTCTCTAAAAAAAATGGAGGTGATACCTCGCATATTTAGTCTACTTTAGGCCTGTTTTAGTACCAGATTCGTGCACTAATTCACCAGAATCATGTGCATTTCATTGATATATCTTTAGAATTTGGTACTGCTGAGTGTTTGTTTGTTTTCTGCAGGTTTGGAGCAAAATACACGAAGAAATGGCGATTTTGGATGATCTGGTACGGCCTGCCCTTACCAGGCTTGGTACGGGTCGTACCAGACTTGGCCAGTTTCAGCTCATCACGCCTGGTACGGCCAGGCCGTACCACTTTGGTACGGGCCGTACCTAAAGGCGGCCTGACAGATTCAAATCTTGGCAGAGGCTATTTAAGGCGGGGAGCTCTCCAATTTCGATCATCATTCATTCCAGAGACATTTGAGAGCTCAGTAAGAGAGAGAAAGAGAGCTGAGGAGCTAGGAGCAAGAAGGAAGGAAGAGGAAAGAGGCGAAGCTCGACGGATCAAGCTTCTTCCACTCGATCCCTTCGATCCATGGCTTTCTTTACCTCTCTTATTGTATTTTTAGATCAGAACATGTGCTGTGAGTAGTTGTTTTAGTTTCTAGGGTTTTGAGATGGATTCTTGATTTGCTTTGACTTTCTTTGACTCGTATTTTGTATGAACTCTTTTGATTGATTGATTGTAATTTCTTTGCTATCTCTTGCTTTGCTTGCTGTGATTGTGTATGATGAACCTTTAGGTCTAGATCAAACCTATCAAGGTCATGTGATCATCTCAATCTCTCAACCAAATCAAGTGCTTAGGGTAGACTTGTTCGAATTAAAGCCGAGAGGTTGAATTCCCCTCTAATCGACAGATTAGAGAGTACCTTAGGTCTCCAATCAATCAGCTAGGGTAGATCTGTACCAATACATGAAAATTGAGGTGTAGAAACCCTAAAAGGCAATCAATTGCATTCCAACCTAGATCTTGATCCAACACACGAGAGTTGAGGCTTAGGAACCTTAGGTATGGTCAATTGAACCTTTCTAAAGAGTTTAGCACAAGGTACCAGCAAGAAATGCATCAACTCGAACTGGTAAGCTCTGTTCTGGGAAGCCAGTACGGGTCTTACCAGGGTGGTGCTGGCCTTGCCTTACCAAGGCTGGTACGGCCTAGCCTTACCAACTTGGTACGGCCTGGCCGTACCAACTTGGTACGGGCCGTACCACTAGGCCGTACCACTAGAGGCAGATCATAGATGAAGTCTGAAACCCTGGAAACGTCTTTTATCCATAATCAAAACACAGTTTACATTTCTTCTAGCACTTTATTACATTAGTTTGCATTCTTTGATCTGTTTGAATTGATACTTTAGGAACTTGAATACCAAACCCAATCTTTCTCACTTCTAGTTTTTTAATCAAGTCTAGTAAATTCTAACCTAGTAATTGTCCCGTCCCTGTGGATCGACACCCGTTTATATTACTCGATAGGGGTTGTACACTTGCACCTTTTACTCGTGAAGTGTAGCGCGGTTTTAAAAGGTACGCCCTCAAGCTGTACCGAAACTTGCGTTGCGCTTTTGTGCGAACAAGTTTTGGCGCCGTTGCCCGGGGACGGTAAACAATTGCCTAGTTAGATTTTACTTTACTTTGTTAATCTAGATTTTAACTTGTATCTTTCTTGCTTTCTCTTATTCAAAATCACTAAAAACTGGCTTTTTGAACCCCCCCCCCTGCAGGCCAATTCAGGTTGAAATATCATCTGAGAAGCAAGGGCCCACTGTTCGACCAAACTCCTCCAGATCCCGGCCGAGACTGCTCAGCCACCACCTGGTACGGTTCCCTCTGGTACGGCCCGTACCAACTCAGGTACGGCCAAGGCCGCACCAACCTGGTCCGACCCGTACCAAGTCACCTGAACTTGAAGAGATGGCTGAGACGAGGACGAAAGCCCGAATTCAGAATGGAGGCAGAGGCCAGGGGAAAAGAGAAAGGAAAGGCGAGAAGAAGAAGGCCACCTGACGGACGATGATGCCGATGTTTTCATGCCTAGGACCCTGCGGGAGTTCAACGTGCCTAGAGCTGGAGACGTGCGAGGTGCGATCCAGGCTGCCACACATTCCAGGACAGCAACCGAACTTCAATCCGGGGTTGTCAACATGGTGCAGCAGAACACCTTCCACGGACTCGACCACGAAGACCCTCACGCTCACCTCCAGACCTTCCTCGAGTGCATCACGACCATCAAAACCAACGGTGAGAATGCTGATTACACCAAGCTTGCTCTATTTCCTTTCAACTCTCAGGGATAAGGCCAAGAAATGGTTAGGATCTTTGCCTAGGGACTCTGTTAGGACTTGGAGGGACTTGTCCAAATTGTTTTTGACCAGATTTTTCCCTCACAAGAGGACAGCCAAGGTAAGACATGACCTGACCAGCTTTAGGCAGATTTTTGATGAACCCCTGAATGAGGCTTGGGAAAGGTTTAGAGAATTGCAGTACTCCTGTCCACACCATGGTATACCCGCTGGCTTTTAATTCAAACGTTTTACGACGGCTTGAACGAGAGCACACGTGCTTACGGGATGCTGTTGCGGGAGGCGCGCTGATGTCAAGGGAGCCTTTAGAGGCTATGAACTTGATTGACAGCATGGCGCAGAACCAGCAGTGGTCCGGCCGCGATACGTCACGCCAGCGAGGAGGCCAAGGAGGTAGCCAAGGAGGTGGCAAGTACGAGCTCGATCACATCACAGCTCTCACCGCCAAGATGGATGCCATGCAGCGGGCGATGGACAAGCTCAGTGTCAAGGCAGTCGAACAGCAACCTCAAGTTTGCGTCATGTGCGGAGACGAGAGGCATGCATACGAGCAATGCCCGCTGGTGCAGCAAGACGAGGAGAGTGAGCAGGTCAACTCTCTCAACAACGAGCCTTCCTTCTTCCCCAGACCTCCCTTCAGCCGGTCCTACTCCAAGGATCCGGTTGAGCAGCAGCACTGGAGGTCGAACCAGAACAACCCCGCGCCTTTCAACAACTCTTCGTTCAGACCGCCCTTCAACAACAACAGCTTCCAGAGGCCGCAGTACAACAACAATTGGAACAATCGGGCGAACAACACTGGGAA